>CM057005.1:28393429-29593429 GCA_029891345.1 Dryococelus australis
TGAATGGTGACTTTTTGAACCATCTGTACACTTATGCCTGCATAGTGGCCACATTGAGCAGGTGTTAACACATGATGCCTCTCTTCCGCAACAAGGGCAGGTTAGCATGCATGGTGTCTGCTCCAGGAATTGCTTTTAGGGTTGACTTTATGGGGGCCCTGGCAGACAGTTTGACAAAAGTGCACGTATGGTTATTGTGTTAGTGGCCCGACCTCTAACATATCCTGGCAATCTTTGTAAGGCCCCCTTTCCTCCTGGGATGGATAGTATGAACTATGTAAAATTTTCTTGAAAACACAGTTTTGTCGGGAAAAAAAAATTGATTGTATTATGAAGGGAAAGATTAGTTTATAAAAATGTTAAATGAGGGCAAAAATAACACAAGTATATGGCAAAGTAGCAGGACTACTCACACTTAATGTTTTAGCTGGAAAAACATCCAATTTGGGAACATCTTAAGCAAGTTTTACTATATATCAGTTCTTGATGCTAAGTAAAATAAAACTAAGTGATCTTCCAAACCTAGCATAGTAAGGGATATCACAGAATTTTGGCATTTTATTGGTTGAACACTGTGTGTTTATCCATCACACCTATTTTGGTATCATAAAATATAAAGAGAAGCATATACAAATTGTGTTCGGCTGTTTGTAATGTACTTTGATAATGTAAGAGATGTATGTAGAAAGATCTGAAATAAACAATGATAGAATCTTGTTAAGAGTGGGATGGACCCCTGCATTTTTTTAAAATTGTTCTTTGTGCGAATACGTATTTCTCAGTAAATAAGTGTTCTGCAATTACGACTGTGTGTCAGAAAAGATAAAAACCAATAATCCATGCCCATATTTTTTTACTTTTGTCATATTAAGTGTATTCTTGGAGAATAATTTGTGAAAATTGTAAAATATCACATTTTTAAAGCCTGCCTATGCCGTTTCCTTAAACGGCAAGAGAAAAGTACAAATATATGGGTGTAATTTAATCTGTGGGCTTTCATCGCATGTAATAAAACCTCTATGTTACAAGTCTAATTTGTACAGTACATCGTTATGACAGAAACACTGCACTCCTTACGCATATGAGCAATGAGGTGCCTAGAAGCACATGTTAGTGTCGCCTGTATTGCTCAGTCGCTTCTTGACCTATGATGGGGGAGGGGAAAAAAGGGGGGGGGGGCATCTGCTCTTAACATTATGTCAGTCATTTGTTCTGAATTAAAAATGTTTAAAAGGTTTTAATTTAATTCATTCGCATTGTTATAATTTACATCTTCTTTGAAGAAAATATTGTACATTCTATCACAGGTGACATCTAACCACGTATTCACCAATAAAACGAGACTAGCTGGAGCTAATTAGATAAGAAATCAACTGACTAAAAAACTTTTTATATTTATTTAACATTTGTTATGTCTTGTTATTTTTACCATAGAAAAAAAAATTTATGCATGATCCCTTTTAGTTCTGTGTGTATTTACATGTATCATGTGAACAATTTTGTTTGTACAACAGTCTTGCAAAAATTTTCTTTTGAATGCTTCGACTTTTAATAATTCTAACTGTCTAAGGAATTTTTTCATGAAAACAATTCATGACATTGCATGTTTGTGGGTGTGTTGTTGAATCAAATTTTTTCTTACCTCTTTTTTTTATGTACAATGGAAAAAATTAAATTGTCAGATATCGCAATTTAACAGTCTGCAATTATGTGCATAGGTATCCTCAATTTTCATAAGTAAGTAGTTTTGGTGGCTAATAAATATTTTTTACCTTGAGTGTTCCAAGGTTTTTTTTGTTTTTCCCATGCAGCGAGCAACAAAATACTATGTGGATGCAGAGCTTACATCAATGATTGGCTCATATGATGTGGGTTGGGGAGTTTCTTGTGAGGTACATAGTCATGTGATGTTTGCTAGCCTGTTGCATTGTACCAGTTACAGATTTGCTATATAGCATGTTCCCAACAACTCGGAATTCTAGTATAGTAGTTTGTTAACCCGGAACTCTAGTATAGACCTAGTAGTTTTTTTAGCTATTTATATTATAGAGAGAGTTTTGTATGCCTCTTACTTCAGAATTCAGTAGTTTTCATTCGTGTATAATATTGATTAGTTAATTTTATTGTAAGATGTAATTTTTATTTTCCTTGCATGAAAGTTATTTCTCAATTTCCTTATTATATAATGGTATTGATTATGTTGCAGTGTCTACTCAGGTGTGGTTGCAAATGATCAACATCAACAAATTTTAAATTTAAAGTTTCATTCTTTTTTATTATAATTGTATGATGTGGTGTTTGAAGGAGGGGACCACATGTAGCTTTTAAGTAGAACTGTGCCAGTCTGAACAGGGAGATATTAACACTGCTATTTTGGTGTTATAAAGTGTTTTCAAATTGAAAATACTTTGTTATAGTATTAGACGTGTATAGGCTGCACATTTTTACAAAAAAATGACTACAAAAAGTGGGGTGACACTTATTTACAAAATATTGGCATTGAAAAATTTTTTTACCCCGAAAACATGTTTAGAAATTTGTCAACATACAGTTCATTTAATATTTTTTTAACTAGTTTATAAGGAAGTAAAAACAATAAGAACAAATGAATAGCTTTTTACTTGTGCAATAATTTGTTCACTTATGTTCATAAACAAAATAACCTTCATCCCGCTCATGAAAAATGTAAATATGTTGTAGCTCGTCTATAGATGCCATACATGAGAAAATAATTTCGCTGCTGTACAAGAGAATGATATTTTAAGTAGTTTGCATGCCTGCCTCTGTGCCAAAAAGCACATTGATAGCCTCCATTTTGTGTAACATGTTACAATGTTTGTATACTTTCTCGTCACATTACCATCCATGGAATAGTGATCACGCGACATAAATTTGTAAACATTTCAACATAATACAAATTGTCTGTCACAAATGTTTTTATGGGGAGAAATTAAGTCAGAATTTATCATGTTTGTATGGACTCGTGATTTAAAAATATTTACAGGAATACGAAAATTTGGTGAGGTCTATACTTGAAATACTAATTATCCCTATTTTTTCATAAAAAATTTCTGGTGCGGCCTATATTAAAAATAATTTGTACTAAAAATTACTGTAGGTTATAAGTGTGCGTAAATGAACTGTGGAATAACACCAAATGTAGTTTAGGCGTACAAGTGGCTAGACCCACAGTGAAATCTATTTATTATTTTATTTTGGCATTATGTAAGCCTTTTAGTAATGATATAACGAGAAATAAATGAACAGTAAATGAAGCTAGCACTTCCTACCTGGGACTTTTTTGAGTAAAATTCCAAACATTTATTCTGTTTGAAATTTGACGATGACGATGGTCAAGTAGCTTGTGCCCAATATGACCATTAAGTACCTCAAAAAAACCTCATTAACAAAATAAAATATACATGTGTGGATTTGTGTATTCATTCTGTGGATGATTCATTTAGAATATTTTATCACAAATTTTCATTGGTGCCTAATAAGGGGGGAGAGGTAAGTGGCCAGAAATTTCCAAGTTATTTTGATTAAAAAATCATACTAAAATTTTAGTTTTTCACTGGAAACAGCAACGCACCTGATTTAGAATAATAGGTGGTTATACTTGTTAGCTTTGAAAACAGTGTTTAAAAGTAGTAAATGCAGATACGCACTTTCATGAAAACTTACCAGCCAACATGACATTGCTTACTCGTGGATTCATTGTTTATGACAGCGCAAAGTGGGCAATGGTGCTATATTTGCACACAAAATTCGTAAAACTTTAAAGTTTTTGAAGTAAGTAAAAACATCACATCTTTTGAAAACTTGCTAGGTTTACTGAAAGTACAATATTGGTTTTTAAGTTTTGATGAGAATGAAATTTAATTTTTTTTTTGTGCATTAATTTTAGCAGGTGCTGCCAACAAAAATACACACAAGCAATTTATGAACCAACTGATGGGAGGCACATTGCAAATTGTGTCATTTATGACGCCATTAAAAATTTGTCCTTTTGCTTGCCATCCAACTGTCAAAATCTGGCCTTTGTAGCTGAGATTGTGTATACATATCTAGCAGAGTTGTAAAAACATTTTGAAATGCTCAAAAATAAAATATTGAGAGCTCATATTTGGGGCTGTGACTCTGAAAATGGCATATTGAATTTGGAGCATGTGCTGGGAACTGTGTACATATTTCATATTCCAAATTACATCTTCATGTATAGCTGGAAGGATATAAACTTCTGTACTGTTATAAGCAAAAAATATTTACCGTAGCATAAACAAAAAAATATTAAATTGATAATTTTAATAATAAATAATTAACTTAGTTTTTAAAAGTTGGTCATATTGACAGATAATTGACTAATCTGGAATGATACTGTACACGAGTTAGTGGATAAATACATCTGCAAAATCTGTGAATCGGCAGAGGCCTAATTGTGATCTTCTCTGATCTATTGACATTATTGTACCACTACCTGTAGTTTTCACATTAGAGTATAAAGTTTTTAGAACTAAGATTCTCTACATAAAGTTTTGCAGTAGACATTGATTTTGTGAGTTTTCACAGTTCCCACGAAGACTGTCGCTAAAACCAACATGATTTTTGAATTAAATATTAATTTAATACAATAGTCTGACATCTTCCAATTAAAATAGTACCCCAGACATTTGCACTTGACCTCCCATGCTTTCAAAAATGTTGAAATATCATGTTGGCATGTTGCAAGAAAGTAGTAGGATTTGTTATTGAAATATTAATGTATTTTAATAGACGCACAAGGGGCCGCAGGTAGCGTCGTGGTTAGGCTACTTGCCTCCCACCTAAGCGAACCAGGTTCAATTCCCAGTGGGTCGCGCCGGGATTTTCGCATATGGGAATTTTTCCAGACGATGCTGCTGGTCAGCAGGTTTTCTCAGGGATCTCCAGTTTCCCCTGTCCTTGCATTCTGGCACTGCTCCATACTCACCACACTACACCTTCATCTGCTGTCAAGACTTTGATGTCAAGAGCCGCCCAAATCTCTTCACTCACTCAACTTAATAGCCTCACACCTTCTCAATAAACTGATATCCTGGAAGAACGTATATAATACCAGTTCAATGCCAAATAATGCATAAGTGTAGAGTGCCTGTATCTCACCACAAGCAGCAAGTGGTACAAGAAATATTTGGGGATACTTAGTAGTGATTAATTACTTAAGGTCGTAAAGAAACAAATCTTGACCATGTTTATTCGCCTCTGTCCCAAAATTGTTAGTTTTTGTAATGAAATAATATTAGTTACTTAAAAAAATAAATGTCTGCCAAATAAACTGAAAGTCTTATGCATAGTCCTATGCATGTAACATCCATAAACTCAAGTGTTATCTGGAACTGGGAAGCAAGAAGTGAACTTAAATGTAGACATCTGACGTGGAGGGATTATCTTCGGCTGCCCTTGGGAGATCTCATTTCCTCCCCATACATGGTTTGTGAGTGGGAGAGGGTGCCTAGCAACCAGCATGGCATCTTTGTGCCCTCCCTCTTGTGGCCAACTGGGTGGGGATAAATAAGCATGTGAAAAGATGGCCTCTGTTGTTTCAATATTCCCTCTCTTTTCTTCATTCTGGTCACGTTGCATTTTACGATGGTGCTCATTCTTAGGTGCATATTTTAACCAGTTTTCACATAGTTCTTTTTTTAGTTTTTCATGCTATAGTGTACCAATTGGGGAGGAAGTACATTGCAACACTGATGTTTTATCAGTAGTTAACATATTCGTAATAGATTTTGGTTATGACTTCTAGCATTTTTGCCAATCTTTGTCTCATTTATTATTCAATATTTTAAAATTTTTTTATCACTACCCTTATAAATTCCTTGCTTTTAAAATCAGGGATGGTTAACAATGCACAGCATTGGTTATAGATATGCACTGAAAAATTTGTAATTGGTAGAGAGGCGAGTGCTGGAGACAAGCATGTGGCCTAACCTACCAGGTGTGGCGCACTGGGTGCTGTTTGGACAACATTTTTAGTAGATTTTTGCCACAATTTTTTTTTTACAGATTGTGGTTTAGCAATTAACAGTAACGACACACAACCCATATATTTTATTCTTATATGCTAACAAACATATTTTTAATAGGGATGGCGCGATGCCGATGCCGATATTGATTATGCGGCTGTTACCACGACCATCGGCATTGGTGGCATCTGAACATTATTTGCAGATTATTATCCACTTATGAGTAGCACTAATTTATTTAACACAATGAAACCAGCATACTAAATCTCGTAAAGCATTCATTTACCGCAACCATCAATCAGATATTCTGTCCGAAACCCAAAATATATTCGGAACAATAGTTTTTCGATGATTTGTTCCAGTTGTTTAAGTTTTACCGTATTTCCTGTTGGTGCATTCGCCAAAGATTTGTGTGCATCATTCGTTTTTGGATACTACGTGAATGCAAAACAACACAGATAATCAATAACTGGTGCTATCAATTGTATTGATTGCATCCTGCAAGAATTTTTTGTTTTCTATTTTCTTATGTTTTTACTGCGTTCGTAGATTGGCAACATTTAAAAAGCAACCTGTGTCCTTATTTTTCATATCCGTTATTGCATTCGTAAGTTGGTGACAGTGGAAACGAATCGCACACTCAGAGGTGACTGTATTCAACTATCTGTGGTGTTGTTATTGTAGATGGCAAGTTAAAGCTTATAACTTGGGATGTTGTGATACCATGAAAGATTCAATACCGACATTGAAAGTGGAATTGAAATAATGGAATCAATACTCATTTAGATACCAGTATCACAAGAAAAGTATTGATAACAGTATCATATCAGTACAAGTAAAATTTTTTTGGAATTTAAATAGTTAGTCTTATATTCTTCATAAAGTATTTTTATATTTATACATACTTAATTATATTTTTCCGAGGTCTCTACAGAATTTGTATTTTTTTTTTTTTTTTTCATATCTGTTGTATGATTTACAGAAACATACACAGCGCAGTACTTAGTAGTGTTAGTTGTATTTGGGCATCGTTCTAATTAGAGGACAAGTAAAATACTGATGTGTACTGCTTTTCAAATTATTATTTTATGGAGGAAAACAAATCTTTTTGGAGGCAATTTTATTTAAAGTGTTCAAAATCAACTGCTAGAAGTAATTCTGGGGGAAAAAAAAAAAAAAAAAAAAAATTATATATATATATATATATTGGTATTGAATTATTTACTGATATGATACTGCTAAAGTATTGAAATAAAAGTATTGATTCCAAAATACCCGGTATTGAAAGGAAAGTATCGATACCAGTATCATATCAGTAGTATCACAGTATCCGTAGTTATAACCGTGGCAGTAATTTGACGGATGTAGTTCTTATTGGAAACTGTCTGCTGCGATGTTGGTTAGAATGTTAAAGGTCTAAGTAAGAATTGGCAAGTAATAATTGGCCAAAATTGTTACAAATAAATCAGTTGTCATTTTAACTAAGAGATTGAGTATGGCTTGGCCGACGAAGGAATACTAAGTGAAAATATTAACATAAAAAAATTTGCTTAATTTCAAGTGAATATTTTAAATTAAATTGATTTAAATAAGTTTTTTTTTTAATGACATCTGTAGGCTGTTGGTTTTAACAAACATGTAGGTATTGTGAGGTTATGTATGTAATTTCTCAGGTCTAAAATACGAGTCTGCGTCAGATTGCCTGAAGTTTTGAAGGTTGTCTTTAAGGAACTCAGTTTGTAATGAATTCTGTATTGTCTGGTAACAGTTTTTGCTTGACTGTTAAGTCACTCATTTGCTCAGTTAAACTGTCTATCTTATTATTTATTATTAAAATTAGTGTTCTATTTCATTTCTATGCTGTAGACACCTAATACAAAGTGCTAAAAGTGTTCACAAAATTTAAGACTTAATTTTAAGTAATAAAAAAGTATTTCCAAATATTGAAAATTGAGGATTATGATTGCGCTTATCAAAACTGGTATCAGCATCGCTGTAATCGGCAGAATCTGCAGCTGAGAATCGGTATCATTGGTATCAGCCCATCCCTAATTTTTAATTAACTGTAATTACAACTTCTTGCATTTTTTGAATACAATATCTTTCTTTTTTAATACTTGTAAATTTTTTGATGTTTCCCACGTATGTTGTCTTAAAATTGCTACTGCCCCAAAATCCAGGGTGGTAGAATCATGGGTGCACTCAAATTTCATTGTAACTGCTCAATTTTACCTTTAGTGGTATCTTTAATAGTAGTAATCTAAGCTACAAATCCAGAGAAGAGAAGAAAAGTGGTAGTATAAGTATGTACATAAACATTACCAAGGTGATTAATTAAGTGATATCTGAGTGCAGGTGTTAGCAAACACTTGGCCACCATAGCTGAATTGTTGGTATATAGTCATGTGGGCAGATTAGTTTCATTTGTAGAGTGTGAGGTGTGCTTGCAGCTCATATAACCACAAGTTTCCATATACCTAGTTGCATCAGGGATCCACTTACTACGGGACCTTTAAAAATGCCACCATATTTGTTTACCGTTCAAATTCTCTCAAGGGTGCAACACTTGAATTCATTGGCTCTAAGATGTCATAATTTGTTATTTTTAATTAATTTGTGGAGTATCAATAATATTTTTGTGTGTTGTTGATGACAAATAAATCAAGATTTTTTCCTTGAAAACATGCATACAGAATTTCTGTGTTTATTATTATTTTCATACTTTGCTCATGTAGCAAATAAATATAGTTATTTCATCCTATTGGGTAATTAATAATTATAGTAAAAATAATATCCTTTCAGTACCCATTTTAAATTACAATACTGTGTATGTCAAAATGGGCTAATGTATCTCAGGTTTTACACTGTTTGACGTATCTGGATTCAGTTTGGCAAGGATGCCTTTCAGTACCCATCTTAAAATATTGTGTAAACTAAAATTCTCTCCAGTCCTCCCATTGGATTGGAAACCTCTAAAACTGGGTCATATACCTATTTCTGATTGCTTTCTCATACCCGAGCAACACTGGGTAGTTCTGCTTGATTTTGATTATATTAAAAAATATTTAAAAAAAAAGATTAATATAATTATTACAATTCAAAATAATTGAATTAATTAAGAATACTCTCATACAATAGAACAACATACAACACATTCACATAGACACAAATAGAGAAGAATAAAAATTCTCTCTGCAAAACTTTTCACTGGAAATGGTGTCACATTCAAATGTTCACTGTATGTTAGGATGTAAAACAAGTGATACGATCAGTTGTGGCAAGACTTACCTTTACGACTATATCATTAATCTGTTTTTAGTGTACTTTCCATGGAAAGTTAAGCTTATGCAATCATGCAAATGTCTGTCGGGTAAATATGTCACCCCCTATTAAATTTTGAACCCATGAACTGAATTTCATTGAACTTTGTGCGTGTGTGTGCGTGCGTGCACATGTGTGTGTGCGCATGTGTGCGTGCACATGTGTGTGTGCGCATGCGTGTGTGTACGCATACATGTGTGTGTATATATATATATATATAATACTATTAAGTGTATCCAGCTTTCAAATGTTTTCACCACATACTGTCTCATGCAAATATTTAATTAGAGGAGTTACATTGTTTTTGTTCTTGCCATTTTTGAAGATAGCACTACATGGAAGAAGTGTGCCTTTACTCTGTATCTCTGAAATAACTAACAGATTCCTGTCAGATTGCACAGGTAATTGATACTATGGTAGGCGGCCATGTTACCATGTACTACTTAATGGATAGGGCATTTCTTTTCAACGTTAAGTGCCATTAAAATATTTATGGTTAATGTTTGTATATATAACCAAACTTGGTATGCTGAAAGTGTCATCTACCATTGTTACATATACTGATACATTCCTCCTTTCGTCCACCATTTTTTAATATAGCACCACATGAAAAAAATTAAGTTACTGTATCCTGTATCGAGAAACAATCAACCAATTCCCACCAAATTTGGCAAAATTTTAAAAATGACAGCTATATAAACATTTTGATTACTGTGCTATATCTGTGAAACCATGTAATGCAAATTTTACTAAACTTTGTATTCTTGCAGTAGCATATATTTCAACCATCAATGATGTATACACAGACCCTCTTTTTTCTACCCGTTTGTGTTTTGTGAAATAGCTCCACTTTTATGCCATATCTCTGAAAATAATAAACAGATTTCCACCAGACTTTGGCAAACAAGTATTTCTGTGGTAGGCCATGTAAACTATATGTTTTAATTGAGCAAGACATTTATTTTCAAAGTAATGAGTAAATAATTATTTTATTTTAATACACACAAACCTTTTATCTCAGTCTTAGCATAACTTACTTCATAAAATTTGCTTGCATACATATGTAGAGGAAAGTAGGATAATTGGTTATATTGATAACTTCTTTTTGATTATAGTTGATTCACGATAACTGCTGCCTTTTCTGAAGCCCTGCTAAATTTCTACTTTTGGTTACTAATTACATATCCTTCCGCTACACGTAAACATAAATACTGCCATTTGACTTCTACTTTTATAACTATCAAATGCATTGATTGCTGTTCAAAGAATGCTGTCATATTTCCTACGAGTGTTCACAATTTAGGCCTGTAACAATATTTAGGTCGGCTTTATAACTATTTGTTACACACGCTATATCAAGTTACACATAATACACATTAATATTTAGCCACAACAGTGTTTGTTACAACTGGCGGAAACAACAGTAGCATTTAACATGTTCTTATTAATATGTGTTTGGAATAAAAATTAAAACAAAGGGACAACCAGTCCAACGAAACGACACAGTAAGTTCAAGCATGCAACTCGTGTAGCTTATTTATTGTACATAGCATTGACAAATGTAAAAGATAGTGGTGAACATGCAAAGACATAGACCTACTGTAACATTTAGTCCGTTAGTATTTACGTGCATTGGTACTTACTGGTTTGTAGGATTATTTAATTATTTATTAAAATTTATTTGGTTGGGCTTAGTATTATTTTTGGGATTGTGGCAGTCATTCAAATCACAGAAACGTAAGCTCGTTACACAACTGTGTTTCAAAAATCTAGCACGAAGGTACAACGTTGTGATAAACAGACGTGGATATTAATAAGTAACTTCGTCATAACATCAGTTCATGGTTAAAACGTACAAACTTTGCACATATTTGAAATCCACACACGTATGACCTGTGCGCAATGTACAACACAGCCAACATAGACAAAAATGGTGACTACGCCCTTACACACGTGGCGATCACAACACTCGTTACAGTATATTAATTATCCCTGTCCTGGAAACACATATTTATCGCAACATTGTAACTTCCCTAGGATGTTTCAAAAACACGAGTATGAACTTGACGTTTCGTTCAGAAACATGCAGTGTCATTGTCATGTCGCCACACACCACTGGCAATCGTAAGGCACTATGGAAACTATTGATGGGTAGTTCACGAACTACCAGTTCATTTTGAACTGGTCTTGAAAAAGAACTATGTGCATAGTTCACTATGATATAAAAGAACTAGTCTCTTGTGATATCGGTCAGTCATTCTCTTAGTACAAGCAATTTTGCCAGGCGTGCCACAGTGTGCCACTGTGCATGCTTCGTCGTTCGTCGCTCCCTGCAGCTTCCTCCCCTTCAGCTAACACTTCCTTCTCGACTCGCCACATCGCAACGTGCATACATCTTATCTATCACCCTCTGTCTATCGGTGTCTTTGTTTTAGCTTGTTCAGAACTGCCTCGAACTGTAGGGATTGCAGAGCAGACCTACCTAGTTCAATAGTGACATAAGTCGCAAATCAGTCGGGAGCTACACACAATAAAGCACAAATTCTTTAGCAATTAACAAACATCACTTATTTGCTTCTCTTTCCATTTCACGCTTGCTTAGATTCTTCTTGGGAGGGGAAATGGAACTGTGAAAGAAGAAACAGAGAAAGACCTATCCAGTTCTCGGACCGAGGTTACACTTGCGCTCTGCAGTTCGCCAGTATGCGTTATAATTCGACTGTGACCTATGTAGTTCAAAAGAACGGTTTCCAATGAACTGTTCTCAAATGTGACTAGTTCGGAATGACCTAGTTCATTCTAGTGAACTATATTTCCCATCACTAATGTAAACGGCCCGCCCGCTCACCATATTGGGACAAGCGTGTGGCTAGGCCACGTCTGCCAACCTGCTGGATTTGTAAGTGTCGCGCAACGAGCTGTGTCGCGCCATCGCATCCAAAATATGTCGTTGCATCTAAATACTAAATGAAATGTATTTCCATCAGTGCTATCTAACAATACAAATATATCAATTGGCAAGGTTTACCTTTCAATTAGTATACATAAAAACGAGGTTAAAAAAGATTGTAACTGTGAACTATTTCTTACCGGCCATTGCCAACACGTCGCTGCTCTCGCTGTTGTTAATTCATGTTTAATACGTAATAAATATTAAAAGTTATATAAGATACTAAGGTAAAGTTTCATTTATTCAATAATACAGTACTCTAAAGTTAATCACAGTGTTAAATATTGGTGGAATACAAGTTATTGGAAAAACAGGTTGACATGTTACGCCTAGTGTGATTTTTCAAAGGTTCAATTCCAAAATGCAGAAGAAAGCGTGAATGGACTATAGTCATCTTTTTGAGGTTAGGGGCAGGAGAATTTTCTTTTGGAGATCCCAGTGAAAGATGGCAATCCAGTTAGGATATTTTATGTTTGGCGTGCTTAACACTAATCTCTGATGATTACCTTCCATCCATTTTCACAATTCAGTGAGAAAATATTTCTACAAAAATAAAGGGGCAAAGAAGGTAGTTCAAGTGGGTCTCCCCGAGCTATGACGGTCACGTGTTTTGGTGCATGCTGTCAAACCACACGGGTCATATATTATGAGAACTGGCAACTGGGGCCCAAGTAAGTTTCAACATTGCTGAATCTGATGGTAATTTTAAAAGGTTTGATCTCCAACAATGACTAGATACCTTTTCATAATGACAGATTTTGTTATTGTACTTTCATAAACATATCAGCACGTTTGGCATTATTTTCATATTTTTAATTGGTATTATTTTCATATTTGTTAGTTTTAAAATCATTTTATTTATTTCTGAAATGTGTTTTTAAAATTACTTTGGTGTGTACAGTTGGTAGCTTAAAGGCTTTTATGTAAATTCCCTGCAAGCATGTCTACTCCTATAGAATTTCCCAGTAGCCTCTTTGGACATCTAGTTAGAGCTTTTAGAAAGGGTACTCATGTAGTAAGTTGTACACTTAAATTATATTACACTGTTGGAATGTTCATGCTTGTCGTGTATCCTGAATCAGATGTTTGAATTATGGTATGCTGGTTGTTACCAAGTTAAAATTAAATTTTTTAAAGTTAAACACAGATGATATAATTTTTTACATTGGTAGTCATCATAATCATATGTATTTTTATTTTGTGTAAGTTTACATTGGTATGAATAATTTAATATTAATGAGGTTAATAAATAATTCAGTTCATTGAATAGTATGTATCATTTTGATGTAGCAAAATTAAACAGAGTATGTAACAATACTGATTTGTGCTTGTCACTTGTCTTTTTATGACATTAAGAATGTTGTTCATCTGTATTCCTTACTTAGTGGGGACCATGAGGGCACAGCGGCTATAGCCGTCGCCCCCCTTCAAGGTTAATTGGGTTTGATTCCTGGCACTCTTGGATTTTCGCATGTGAGAATTGTGTCAGACGATGCCACTGGTTGGCTGGTTTTCTGTGTGATATCCCATTTTCCCCACCCTTGCATTTGGGCGCTGCTCCATACTCGTCTCGCTTCACTTTTGCTGTCTCTCAAGATCTCAATGTTTAGAGCAGCGCAAACCTAATCACTCTTTTCTTTTTGGTTGATATCTTAGTCCAGTCAAGAATATTTCGTAAGGGTTTTTTATTTTCTTAAGAGCACATAATTAACTCTGGTTTGAGTCTACAGGATTTTGGAAACCAACACTGGGAAACCAAAAAAGGGGACCAAATTTGGTCAACTTCATGAGCAAATATTTAGCCAGAGTGATACAGTTCTGTAGTATAATAGGTATCATCTGCCACAATAGTACACATTTATGATATAAGAAATAATTTGACAGGAATCCATACTGGCAAAATATTTGTGACAAAGTTACTGAAAACTGTTATTGATGTAGTTTGATTCATCTGTAGTTGTTTCTAACAACCTGTAAACTTCAGTCACCATGTTTGTTCTGTTGTGCTTATTAGTTCTTGTCGCTAGAATTTGCAGCATAATGAAAGATCTTGTACAATATTTCCACAATAACATTGCACCAGGTATTCTCTCTCTTTTATCTGCTTAATTTTTTATACTTTTGACTAGATTTTTGTTAGTTAATTTATTATGTGCATTGCAGGATGGTAAATTTTTTAAGTAAAATATTTTAAACTTTACAACTGATTTTTGAATGTTACTCTGTTGGTTAAGAAACCAGCATGTCGTTGGAGTCTGTTATAAAAATTAAATTCTGAGGTTATGAAAACTTTTTGATCTTATGTTTGTTAAAAATAAAATGAATAATTGGCATTGCTTTGAAATTTTTTTCTCTCTTTCTTTCTTCAGTCTCCAGAGCCTACAGACAGAATCAGTGAGAATGGTGACAGCTTCGAGAAAAACATAAAACAATTTGATGATGAGTTCACTAATGTATTGGTAAACCTGCTAAATGAAATATCTAACGTGGGGCGTGACCACAACAGCGGAAAACTTGTTTATGTGCTGTACAGGTAAGTAGTTTATAATTTTATGTTATACCATTTCTAATCTCTGTACTTTTGGGAAGAGAAATTGGTGATTAATAGTGTGTTATACCTGTTATCACAGTGTTCATTAATAAACAGGTACATTTCCCAAAAGAAGAGTGCAAGTAGTAAAGTAGATAAAATTTTAAATTATATAAAAAATAAATGGCTTAAATTTTTAATTGACGTACCTAACTG
Organism: Dryococelus australis; assembly: GCA_029891345.1. Classification (NCBI taxonomy): domain Eukaryota; kingdom Metazoa; phylum Arthropoda; class Insecta; order Phasmatodea; family Phasmatidae; genus Dryococelus; species Dryococelus australis. Next base: position 28,408,455 of record CM057005.1, read on the forward strand.
TAAGATAGTATTTTAGTGTGAGTGTACAGTTGAATCTCAGAAACTCTACCTAATGTGTATTACGAAGGTATTGAGTTAGTGAAATATTGAGTTTTACAATATTAAAGGCGAATGTGTAACTAAGATCTCATTATTTGAAGCAAAGTATAAACACATGAACAGTTTGGTTTTAAATATGCAAAATTAAATACAAAAATTATTATATAACAGTAAGTACAGATCAGCAAAGTTAAATTAATAAACAGTATGCATTATGACTAACAATAGTACAAGTTTAGTAGGTTGCTTATAAAGCGATAAGCTATCCCCTAATGGCCTGACTGGCCTTGGAATGCAGTGGCTAACAGATGTTTGGTGCCTCTTGTGAGGTAAATAAACTTGAACGATACTGCTCACCATTTAACCCTTATGGCCTGTAAAGTTTTCTGTATAAAAATACAAAGTTATTTGTTATGTGAATGAAATTTCTTTCCTCCTCTAGACTCAAAACACTTTACTTGATGATATCTTTAGCAATAAATGAATTTATTGATGATGGAGCTAGTATATTGTTTGAATTTAAAATGGATGAACAAAATGTTACTAGAGACCTGAAAATGGTGGTGTTATTTTAATTAAAAAGTGGTGTTATGTATACTTTGGTTGTTGAAAACTGTAAAAAGAGAACTGCCACACTTAAACTTACACAGAGAAATATACAGTATTTTTGTTAAGAAGCAAAGCCATTTGTTTCCTTATGAACAGACATCATTGAAAACAGTTTGACATTTTTTCTCTTCAGATTTTGTGTTGTCTAATATAACCTGACACCTGGAACAAGCGGCATGCTGTTCTCTCGTGTGTTTGACACACTTGTAACAGGCACTGCCGGTGTGAGTTACAACTGCAACTTGCGTGTTCTGTACTCTTCAAGCATCTGTCAACTTCTGTTCTCTTGCATGATGAAGGCAGTGTCTACCCTAAGTAACTTCCGAGAGCTTCATTGCACCACCAAAAACTGCCCAATCGAGGCGTTGCATGATGCCATCATATGTAAAAATAGCACAAACATACACTGCTGTAACCGCGGTACCTTTGTGATCCTGGTACCCTTGCAACATGGTCATGTACCTTGTCACATCCTCACTGCACGACCCTCGTCATCCCATCTATGTTGCACCATATTACAACAGTCAACTACGTGTCCTTAACTTACTAATAAAAGAAAAATATGTTACATCACCTTAAGATTATCATTGCTGCTATCAAACAACTGGATATTAAATTATAAATTTTTTTAACATCAAAATTACATAAAATAAAATACAAATTTCTATTACAACCAAGTTCCAAACACTTAATAAAATATATTTATCCCCAAAAGTATTGAAAAAAATAAATATTTTCCACACATATCAATCACTATTGCTTGCATCATTACAACCTCTACTCTTCTGCATATATTTGAAGGGACAAGACTACTGGCATACTCTCATTAAAGTTCTCAGTGGTGTGGGTAAAGTATAGTTCTAGAACCTAATGTTAAGTATGAAATTTAAATTTTTGGACACAGAACTTACCTCGGTTAACTTCTGTACTTCCTTTTATGCATATAATATTAAAAACTAGCATAGTACGAGTACACAGTAATATATGGACATACATTTCTCACTATTTCACAGTATTCTTTGAGCAATGCATGAATAAAGTCATTTCCATAGCAGTATTAATTTTAAATACTGTGTGCTGGAAAGATACTAAATAGACATAACATTTATACAGAGTGCCTCTTTTACCCAGGGGGCAGTGGTGGTGTAGTGATCAGAATACTCACTCCCGCCAAGATGAACTGGGTTTGATTCCCGCAGACTCACTCGGATATTTGCGCAAGGGAAACATGGCGGATGTTGCTATTGGCTGGTGGGTTGTTTCAAGGCACTCCTTTTCCCCTCTCTTCACATTCCACTGCTGTTCCACTGATGGAAGATAAGAAATAAAATACATATTCTTTATTATCTCCCATCAGTGCTCGGTGAATAATAAAGGCAGTGAATAACAGTGTAAGAAGTTGTTTGAAATTATTATTTTTGTTTTGTCATGCCAAAAATTAAAAAAAAACCTCTGAAGAAGAACTTGCGACAAAAATAAGGTAAATATACAGCTTTTATACACCATTTTCTGTAATAGCCAAGCAAAACCTCTCACCTCACCTTAACTCAGGATTACAAATTATGTATTGCCATTTTATTTTAACATAAAGTTAATAATGGTGTCCTTACATCCCCATACTGTACATGACATGCAGTGAAATCTAAATGCCATTATAGAATACAAATTATGCAAATAAAAAAATGTAATTTCTACTCCAAGGTATTTTATAATGCCATGGTGATAAACCCAGTTTATGTACTAAAATTGCAGATATGACGATTACTCTCCACAATGCACAAGCCATCTTCAATATACCTTTCAAAAGTACAGAAATATGATTTCAGCATAAAAGTGAAGCAAATTAATTCCTGTACGTGTGCTACAGTAAATACACACTTTTATGTCTGGTGTTGTAAAATTTTGGCATCAATATGTCAAGTTGTGGTGACCTTGTTTACTTGTCTATGTGTGGACTCAGGCCTGTAGTGCTCAATGAGTTATATTGTGTTACAGTACAATGAACATGACATAGGTTTGATGTCCTCTGTACCGTGGAAAAGTAAAGTTCATAAAAATATATAAATGTGTATTTAATCATAGTTTTTCAACTAAATTAATTTTGAGGTGTAAATCCTAGCTTACTCATGCTACAATGAAATGTGCAAAGTTTATTAAATGTATGTTTTATTTTTTCAGGCTTAACCTCAATGGGTTCTACACGGACAAATTAGAAAAACTTTCAGCAGAGAAATCGGTTGTTCATCATGATGAAAGGTCAGGATGATTATTGAGTATGTTCCAGATGAGGATTGGGAATTGGTTGAATCTCCGATCTCAGACTTTTGTGTTTCTGCTGAAACAATTTCTGAACTGGAATTATTTTAGCAAAACTATTTTTGTGTACAATTAGAATAGATTTTTATATCGTAATAATTAATTTTCACTTGAAAGCTTTAAAATCTGTATTTTATTGTAGTGTTTTAAATTAATCTATTTCTTTCATGTGATGTTATGTTCCCTCCATAGAGTTTATACTATTTTATTTGTGCAAGTGTGTGATGTTAGTGTACTGTTGTGTATGATAGTCGTTATTTTAAAATATTTATAGCCAGGAGTCTGAATAAATGCAAATCTGTTAAATAATGTATAAAATGATTAGCAAATTTACTCTGAAATTTTTGTTCTATGCCCTGTAATATGTAAAAATATTTTTAAAAATTGTAAATGTATTGTTATGCTTGATGCTACAAATGGCTACATTCTATTGTCAGCAAATACTCTCCAAGCAAAGTGTAAGACAGTATCATAACTTTAAAACAGTGTTGAATATTATAGTTGTATTATGACATACTGTAAGTACAGACATTATCACTTAAGTATTTAATTGTTTATTTACTGTAATTAGTTTTATTGAAATTGGATGAATGGATTTACCTGCATATTCTGTAAAAAAAAGCTCTTTCATACATAATAATGAAAAAAGTTTTACATTTATAGTAATACCGAAGGAAATAGTCAGAATTATGTATGTATACTTGTTTAGGTGTGAGTGGACAATTTGATGGTAGTTTCAATTGCTCTTGACTGAAAAAGACTTTCTAAAATTGTAGTACCTGTCATCACTTTGGACAGTACTCAGTGAAGAAAAATTATACTTTACTTTTTATAAAAGTCTATATTTAGATTATTTCTAAGTGTAACTTATGGTATACAAAATGCTTCGTAATGAGAAATAAGATTTTATTAGATATGACATGACATATTGTAAGAAGATATTAGAAACAGTTCAGATGAATACATGGCATAAATATTAAATATATGTAAATTAATTTTTAATAAAAATACCCATTTTTTTGTATACATCCTTTTGTTTTACTAGTAGAGAACTGCTGTGTACAAGTGTATAGGTGACATTTTTAAAATTTCAAATAAGAAGGAAATAATTTAAATTTAGAGTCATTTGCATTCAAGTTATCAAAGTGTTTAATTTACTATAAATACTCAAGTTATTTCTTATAGTGAGACTATTACTAGCATTTTTACCACCAATTCAACAATTTAATTTTTTACTCTGCACTGTTATTAATGTGGTTCTGGGTAGTGTTAAAAGCTGGTGTACAATTTTTTTTGTATACTACATTAACGCACTTCTCTATCTTTGAGATAATGTTTAGGGTGCTGACTGCCCTCCCAAGTTCAGCAAGTAATCCTACCATGGAGTGTTTGTTGCTACTCTATCCTGGTGGGTCGTGGTAGGTTCTGTGAGGGGCGGTTTAGTGGGAGGATACCATCTGGGGGGTGGCGAATCAAACCCCAGAGTTAGTTGAACCGTGATTGTTTCCCACCCAGGGGGAACAATCTTCCTCACTGCAAGAGCTGCCAAAATGCGGGACGCCAGCTGTTGCGGATGATATGAGTCACGATACAGATTAATCAATGGTGATGGTAGGGGTGGATGATCCCGCCGGAGGGGTTGATGTATTATGTAGGGGTCGTGTAGGCCGGCGTGTGGGTACGTAATTTACGGGTGAAGTAACCACGAGGGGTTTTGGGGTGACCTTCGGTGGTAGTCGAACCCTGATTACCTTCCTGGAATCTAAACAAATTACACACATTCTGTATCTCCTTTTCCTGGTCTCACTTGGGTGGCGTTTTACTTACTGCAGGTAGGGGGTCTCCGGCTGGGGATAGCCCAGTGGTTCTTGATCAGGTCACAGCTAACAAATACCCAAATAGGCATTTAACTCAGACTTGTGGTCAAGGGGAATGAACTGAGAAATAGGTTGAGGTGTAAAGTCGAGCACAGATGGGAGCGTGTTCTCAGTCGTAACTTCTGCGTGTACCTTTGAGTTAATTAACCTCTGCAAAGCTTGTCGTTCTCTGCGCCGGTTATGGCACGGGTTGCCACTCTTCTTACTGTGCATCTAACCAGCCTTCTGTCCTTTCTGCAGACCTGCAGTCCTGGGGATGTGTCTTATTCAGTCACACTCAACGCACTGACGGATGGACGTGGAGTCTGGAATTAGAACACCACAGAGGGTAGGCAAGGGAGCACCGGAAACTCGGGAGCAGCTGTATGTCTTTTCAGACTTAAAGCTTTATGCAAGCTCCATCTCCTGTGAAGTTCAGTACGCCTCACGACTATTCCTTAATGTGGTTTTTATTGCACATGACAACAAATTTCAGAGACAGAATACTAATAAAACCAAATGAGCAAGGAACTAATATTAAAATTATGGTAGTCAACAATTTCAGTTTTACGTAATATTTATTATTACGATTTTGGAAATGGAGAAATCCCGGTTGGATTATACAGGCTATTTAAGAATTAATTATTGACCTAAATTAATCCAGGCTAAGGTGAACATGGTAAAAGAATAAAGCAAAATTATTCTGACTTCACTTCAAATTGTACATTGATCTATGCTCTTAACAGTGTGTCCTCTCAAGGGGAATTTGTCGAGGAGGGAAAACGTTGTGATGACTTGCTACCGCGGAATCAAGGGAGTGACTGGGGTAAAACGGGTGCAGGGTTTGGACATCTGGTTTATCTCTGGCATGACGTGCAGTCTTCAATTGCAGGAAGAGCCTTCTTTAAGCTTTTGGAGAGGTTGGAGTCATTTGCAGACTGTAGGAGAGGAAAGAGGTCTTGGTCAGGCCCTGGGAGTGCTCGCTGACCTATGCAGCCGGCGAGCTTGGCGACTCTGACGAGAGACGTGCTCATGCCTTCTTATATAGTTGAAAATTCCAGCATCAGCAATCTTCTGGGTGTGCGGGAGGGTTGTAGTCTTTCACCCCAGGGTGAGTTTGATTGCTAATGTCTCCCTCCCAGGGAGTGCAAACTTACTCACCGTGAAGATTGCCAATATACAGAACGCCAGCTGTGCCAATAAATGGAATAATTTACTAAATTGCAGTGTGCTGCAGTGAATATGGTAGTGAAATGGAAATGTATTGTACTCTGGCAGATAGTTCTTACTCAAAATCGCTACCCGGATGTCCGAAGGAAGCTGGCTTCGTAGATTTACGAGTGGGTATGAAGTTAGGTTGCGGTGAAGCTATCCGGAATTTCGGGGTGGTTTTGGGATGTATAGCGATTTTTTATCACCATCCCTGATGCCATACTAATTGTACATGTTGCGCGTGGCTTAGCATCTATATTCTGAGTAGGGGTAGGCAGCTTTGCTACTGGTACGGGCTTAGGCAGATACCTGGTTTGGAGTCTAGTTCTGATTCGTGTTCATATGCTACAAACGGTGAAATGGGCCGTGGTGCTGGAGCCGTGACTTCAGGTGCGAGGACGGGGTTGCGATGTCATGAGGGAAGTCAACTAGCGAGTTGTTTTTGGACTGTGACAATTCTCCCTGAAGGGCTCGTGTTCGACTGCGATTTCTACCAAGTAGTCCTCTTCCTGTAAGTCATCTGAAAATCTTTGTTAGGATATATCAAGTTAATCTAAGAGAAATATACTCATTCCAAAAGAGGCTCTACAAAGAATTTAATGGCTGGTGGCACGCTTCCCCGTAGCTGCCATAGTTCAGTCTTCATGGAAGTATCATGTGCAGGCGGCACTTCCAAGGCACTGACTGGTAGAAATGACAAGCTATAGTTGGAGTGAGGCTGCAAGCAAGCATGGGTGTACCGGACGCTCCCAGGAAGCACAGTATGTCTTTTCAGACTGCCGCCTTCTTCAGGCCCTGTGATCCTGATGGGTTCGACCCACTCACACTTAGTCCGCAGTGAGGAATTTAATTACGTTAATGAGCCCAACTGTAAATGCTTTCACTTATATATAAAAGGAGAAAGGATAAGTAAGAATGAATTCAACCAGTATAACATTTTGACGTATTGTTTTATCATCGCTAAAGAAGACACTGGAGGATCCCGGTTCTTGTATAATGTTAAGTCTTAAATTAAATTACATATTTACCCTAGGTGAAGGCAAACCGGACTGAAAATTATCCACCATAATCTACTCCTATATAAAGTTGCAATTTACAGTGTTACTTCTGAGAGGTGGTTGTCCAGAGGGGACGTCGCAACGGCCTGTCACCGTGGAGTCGAGGAAAAGTCTTTGGGTAAAGGGTGCAGGGTGAGGACATCCAAGTTACCTCTGGTGAGCCTTATGCTAGCTGCTGGAGCTGGAGCTGGATGGCTGGCCTTCTTCAGGGAAGGAGAGAGGCAGGTCTTGCCGAGACCCAGGAGAGCCTTCTAACCTTTGCGGTCAGCGGGCCAATGAACTCTGGCAAGAGCGATTTCGAAATTCCTTATATAGTCTGAATCTCAGCTTTGAGACTCTCACAGGGGTGCGGGAGATGCTAGCTTTTCACCGCAGGGGCTGATTATCTCAGGGTAGCGGACGGCGCCGCACATTCATCACCCTGGGTTGAGGCTGACGACAGGTTTACTATCTTTGCTCGATGCTCTCCTGCTGTGACATCACTGAGTGCAGGGTTGCTGCGATCCAGTGGTGACATTATAACTTCCTTATCAGCTGTCAACTTGTCAGTCGCTCGTCGGGTTAAACAATTTCTGTTGAGAGGGTGGCGACCGCATGTCGAAGTTGGGGCAGGCATTACAATTTAAATAATTAACCTCATTAATTATTTTCCCGGTCTGTAATTATCAAGCTTGTGGATCACTCCTGTAGCCACTTAGAATCATGTGTGCTGCTTTGGACTTGCCCCAAAGCTCTCAGCGCTCGCTGATGGGGCGAAGTTGGCCCGTAGTATGCGCAGGAGTGTGGCGTCAGTATCGTGCTTGTGTTTCACCAAGCAGGAAGTTAAAAAGCATCTCTCTTGTGCATGCTGTCTTCATGAAGATCATCTTAATCACAGAAAATTAAATATTTAACCTAAATGACATCATCTTGAGAAAAATACTGTCTTCACTAAGACTCTCTGAAGCTCAGTCTTGATATTTGACTATGAATTCAACCTTAATTGATGAAAAAATAACTGCTTTGAATCTACAGTAAAAATCCTGTTTAGACATTTGTGAAGGGACAGAAAATAATTATATGTAGTTACCAGGAAAACTTATTTTTAAGGGTTAAATTATACTTGTGTATATAGCCATGGAGCATGGGGGAGGGGGGAATAAAGTTATGATTGTATTTCAAATGGTCCCTTCCTATCACTAATGTAATTATACAGATGTAGTAGTTAAAATGGTTGAATAATCATAACCATCAATAATACCGTGAAAAGTGAAAGGTAATTTATTGTTTAGTTTCCTAATTTCTAAAAGCTTCTGTTCATAAATTTTTTTCCCAATGTTGCTCCATGTGTGTACTGTGGTGCAAATTGTTAGTCTTTTGTATGACCTTAGAACTGTAGTGATAGCATTAAAATTTCTTTTAATATTACTAAAACTTTATAACGGGTCATTCTGTATAAATTTGTAGAGTTACTTTTTAAGAGTATTCAAATTTCTGTAATACAGTTTCTAGCATTGCTGGAATAGAAAATGTTATTAATTTACAAGTATGCAACTTAGCATACATTAAGTTTAAATTTATATTTTTAACTGAAAATTATTTAATAAAAAAAAATTTATTCAATTATTTACTGGTGTGAAAGACTTTGGTATGATACCCTCACAATGTTTTAGTTTTTTTATAGTGACAAATTAGATCTGTGCTTGTGTTGTAACATGTGTACATAAACTTATATATGTGCTGCTCATGCTAAATTAAGTACAGTACTTTTGAAACAAACCTTAAAAAAAAAAGTTGCCAATATGTAACTATGTGTATGCTATATTATAACACATGGCTTGCAGGCTCCGAGTTAAGTTGGTAACAAATTAATAAAAGCTGTTCTTAACACTTGATGTTGTATTGCAGGTGTAATTTTGAAATTTGTGGTCTCTGAATTTAGTATACCTTGTTTCATATGCGTTAGAATACAAATCTGTGTATTACGTAGTAACACATTTACTTTCCTGGCAACTCCACGGTTTTACTTGAAGGATACATGGATAAAGTGATGAAACCCATGGCATTGTTAATTTCATATATGGTGGATGTATACGAAGTAAGAAGGAAAAGTATATCTATATCCTAAGTAGGGCTTTCAACAAAGTTGAATTAACAGTGAACACCACAGAGATATAGAGAGGTAATAGCACGGTGGAAGAGTTAAATGGCCACAATGTTTGCCAGTTTTATGAAGCCAGTATGATGATCAGTTGTGTCAAGCAGCATCTAGATAGAATCCACTTTTCAGTTAACATCATGTACAGGGATACTCTTTTTGCAGGGCCATGGGGGTTTAATGGTTAGACTACTCGCTTCCCACCAAGGCTAACTGAGTTATATTCCCGGCGAGGTCGCCCCCAGATTTTTGCATGTGGTAATCATGATGGACGTTGCCACTGGTTGGCGGGTTTTCTTTCTTGGGGATTCCAATTTCCCCCGCCCTTGTATTCTGGTGCTGCTCTATTCACGCACTCACCGTTTCACCATAATCAGCTCTCAAGACCTCGACGTTAAGGACTGTGTGAATCTCTTCACTCACTCACTTTTTTTTTTGTTATATATATCTGAGAAAAAATCCTGGTAATTAGGTCTGATCACATGCTTGACTGTTATGTAAATGTGTGATTTGATAACTTAGCAATGACATTAATCATGAAAATTGTATTTCCTATAATATTACAGATCTGTGGGTAAAGGAACTTACACACAGTATGTGTTGGCGCAGGACGTCTTTTCAACTATGGTATTATAAATTATGTACTCATTAGTGCAAACCACTTAGCTGCACATGTCAACTGAGTTTGATTGGCAATACAACACCCTTAACATCAAGAACTTGTACTGTTTACCCAATGGTAAAAGACGCACACCACCACCCGAAGACTGTACTGTTCACAAGCGGAGCCACTGAGACTATGCATCAAGGCCACCTAGTACTATAGTGTGCCGCAGGATGGCTCTACTTGTATGATTCATAGACACATGCAGCACCTGGATCCAGAGCCAGCCGGTGATGTCACACACCCAGAGGATCAAGCATCGCACCCCCTCCACAACCGACCAAGGGCTAGCCAGGAAGAGTATAAATACTGCTGTCCGGCCCGCTGAAACGCCAGTCTATGCGCCTTCACCGCACTGCCCAGTGCCGGAGGAAGCCAACAGGACCTCACAACCTTGCTGACGCAGTCTGCTCTGTTCCTTCACCGCTTTCCTGGTGCTGAAGGAACCATTATCTCTGCCTGGTCTTCACTGCGCTCTTGGTGCCAAAGCCCATGTCTTAAGAACCCCTCTTCGCTCTGAAGATCATCGCCAGTTTAAGTCGTCAAACACTTGGACACTTTCTGACCCCTTCAGGGCAAACTCCGTATGTTAAGGTTAAGCTGAGTTATTTTCATAGCCGCTTTTCTACCTACCTCGCTAGCCTAGGAGCAGGTTGCCTTCACCTGTCTAACGTAGTCTGCTTCCATTAGGCTCTCATTGATAGGAGGTAGTGCAACATCACCTTGTTTATTTCCTTACCGAAATAAACAAGTTTTATTCCACTTAAGGGTATTTTTCCTGTAGCCGTAGAACCGAAACTAGTAGACATAAGCCCTGGCGGAGGGACAGCAGGTGACCGGGAAACTTATCCAAACCGCTCAACCCACCAGTAGATACCCACACGCATATTGGACGGCCACAATTTCCATGTACCCAGGTTTACAGAATGGCAGAGCCTACACTAGGTACTCATCCATCTTGAATGTTAGCTTATCAGTCTGGGGTTTGCTGTTTCCACCGCACTTCTGGTGCCCGAAGGAGTACTTCCTCAGGTCTGAGGAGACTGATCTATCAGGAGGAACTCACCCACGTATTGGGACCCTCAACCAGTGATACCTGACTCGCATTTTCCACCGCACTTCTGGTGCCGGATACTGAGATAAGGAGACAGCATTAGGCTGGCGGAGACAATTCATGGAACTACACTTGAGGAGGACCACCATGTTGCCTGCTCCACCTCTGCGTGGTCTGATAGTAGTAACTCTTTCCTCATGGCCTTCTCCCTTCGAAGTGGTATCCGTGATACGGTAAAACTGGCTGAAACTACTATCTCCAAGTACGAACCTGAGCTTAGCCCCTGCTCTACTAAACTCCCAGCACCTCAGTTCTCAGGAACAAGCACGAGCCATTGGCTGCTGGGAGAGACCAGCCTCACCAGCCTATGAACCAGCTCTCTTAACACCAAACTCTATGCCGTTGCACACCCAGTACTATTGGTATATCTAAGCGGATGAGACACATCTCACGGCCCAGCGAACCTGTGATTTTGGGGGATCCCACTCAGTCAGCCCCAAAGTCAATCAGCTCCTGCAAACGCCTGCTGACCAGCACTCCAGACTCCGGGGCCAGTACCAGCGCACCACAGTCCGAACCGCAGCAGGTCAAGCATAGTCCATGTATCCCTGTGAGAGTGGTCCCACCAAAGCGTAAAGTCATACTAGCTGTCCCAGAATTTGTACCCAGCCAGAAAGCCACACTCTCAGTCCTGTACACTGGTCGGGATCCAGTTCCGCACAACAACTAGAGATCCAATCTCACCACCTCCTGGGTGCATCTGCCCTCGCACTCACCAAAACACTTGGGACCGTAATGTACCTCCTATACCCATAGGATATCACACGTCAGTGTGCATATGTTACAACAGATATGATAGATGTGATAAACATATGGTTGCACAGAGGGTAAAACATACTCTTTGTGCAGGACACTGTGCAAGGAATGAACTTTTGGTGTGTTCTGTTTTAAGGGCATGTGATAAGGGGGAGGCTGTGAATTTCACATCATTCTGTATGTATGTGTAGAAGCCAAACAGCTGCTGGGGAGTCGTAGTGTCATAGTAGTCGGACCACACTCTTCTCACCAGGGCAATCCGGGTTTTCATTCGTGATGAGCTCACCCTGATTTTTTCATGCTTCACGTGTGTGTGTGTGTGGGCAGGCGGACGTGCGCTCGCACATGTGCCTATTTTTCCACGAATATCACCCTGTGAGTATTGGTGCATTCTGTTGTAACGGTGTGCCTAAAACACTGCACAACGTCCATGTCAGGGAAGTCACTGAGTTCCGCATCCTACTAGGATATCGGCAGACGTGCAACCAAACACACCTGCTGATGCCCCTTTTGGAACTCTGCTGGTATAAGACATCGGGCGTGAGGCATCCTATCTTGCTGTGAGCGACATGGTAACTGCCCACCGGGGGCGGTGCGAGGTTTTCCCCCTCCAACCCGCTGCTCATCCCCTCCTTAGCACGTGGACTGATATTGCCTGGAGACGGCGGACTCTCACCTGCTATGTCACTAAATTTCGAAACTTTGCTGGCAAGAAATGAAGCCATTCTTCTGGGGAGGTTCCTAAACGCCCTGGACGACAAACTCTGGAAGCTTGCAGACTACTTAAGTGGGTGCTGACTTCTGGTTTTTTTTTTGTGTGTTTGTGTGTGTGTGTGTGCGTGCGCGTGCGTGCATGTGTGCGCACGCGCGTGCGTACACATTTTTTCTACCATTTGATACGTTTTGTAATTGATAAAATTTTGGGCTTTTTGAAAAAAGTGAGAGAAAATAGTTAGCCCAAATTATAGAAGAAAACTAAATTACCTTCTTTTTTATTTCTCAACTGGAGGAAGTTTATCTTTGTTTCCTGTGGGATAGTATTTACTTGGTTATTTATTATGTTGACTGATGAATGGGTTGTAAAGTATTTGTCATTCATAAAGATATGAATGGTATGAACAGAAAGATGCTTGGTTACTGTCATACGATGGATGGGTTACCTCCGGGTGCTCCCGTCTCGTGACACTGTATGGCTGCATAGTGATACTGAATACTTAAGAGGGGGAGGGAGAGTGAGCTAATGAACTACAAAACAATTTTTAATTTTTAAGTCTGAAAATAAGCTTTAGGCCCTACAATGGTCTAGGATTGTGTGAAAGTGATGTTTTGTTTCACAAAATAAAAAGGAAAATGTGATTTTGAATGTCATGAAACTGAAACAAAAATGAAAAATAATTTTATGAGAAAACAGTTTTAATGAATGTTTAACGAAAATTTGAAAATTTGATCAAGTTTTTCATTAATATATATTGTCAACTAAATACTTCCAATAATCAATTGAATTCAATCAAAATTGTGAAATCCAACTTGCCTAGTGTTATTAATGACCATACAGTATAGCAATATGGTTCTAAATATTTTCGTAAAGTACATGTAAAAAAATAATAGCCGTGAATGGATTGCATAAGGATGTAATAAATATTATAATCAAATTCTTTATCTAAACAAAATGGCTTTTGCCAACATTTCAAGTCAAATTTCACGTAATTGTTTTAATAACATTTTAGTAATATATAAACAAGACAAATGGACAAAGATACAAAAACTTTCATTGTTATGCACCTAAACTAACATTTGACATGCCATGAATACTAAGCGAACTTCAAATTATCATTTCGCTTAGATTTTCATTAACTACTTAGATTGGTTACCGAAATTGAAAACAAAAGATTGAATTTTTCTTTTTTACTTAAGTGTACAGGGATATTAAAAAAGATGGTGCATGGGTAAATCAGCTTTACTAATGCACTACTCTTTTTGAATAACTTCATCCTGTAATAAATTTTTCTTTGTCAAAAGAAATTTTTTATTGATAAAATTATTTTAACATTGTAATTTCCTTTCTCACACACTATTTTATGATGTAAAAAATATTCCCACAATTTTATTTTGTGATTTGCAAAAAGATTTTTGCAACACTACAATACAGAAATTAATTAAATAAGTTAAACATTGTTTTAACATACTTTTCATGAAAATAAAATTGAGTATTTTTTTATTCACATCCAGGCAGCCATTTGTGCTTATCATACATGTCACAATTCATTTTCTTTTATTTGTCTGCCGTCTACTTCATGAAAACCTAATAAGGGGGCCGCAGTAGCTCAGTGGGTAGAGAACACAATAGGGGAGCTGCAGAAACTCAGTGGGTAGAGAACCCAATAAGTGTGCCGCAGAAGCTCGGGCTAGAGCACCCAATAACGGGGCAGCAGTAACTCAGTGTTTAGAGCACCCAATAAATGCCCTAAAAAGAGCAAAATAATTATAGTTGCCATAGGATTTGTAGAACTTGTGAGATGTGGTCATACCGCCGGAATAAACTTTACTACAAATTGATATTTTTATATCAATTTATATTTAGTATGAGGATGGTGCGGATACCTCCGGATATGCATGGCAGTTGCCACATGGTCAGACATGAAATACACGTTGAATTCCATAGAAAATTAAATATTGGGTAACAACTTATAGTGCTGTGATCCTAAAATTCCACTACCGCAATTAATACATGTGAACATTGAATACTGCGTAGGTGGCGGGATAACTCAAGTCTCCGTAATGGCCACGTGGTCGGGAACAAATGCAGTAAAAATGCATAAATTACACAGAACCTAATAAACATACAGGAAACCCTAAAACAGATGAAAGCGCACAAGAATACAAGACAATAAACCCTTTGAACGCGGTGATGGCGTTGATGCAGAATTCACCGTGGTCGGCCACGTGGTCAAATGCAAAGTTGATATAGCACATGAAAATTTTATAAAATCTGCAAAATACATACATAGAAATGTTTCCCTTATTCAAATACATTGAAATAACACAAGAAATGTGCTCTGAATCCTACCTCAGGGGCGGAAGTCAGATACCAGTTTCGCGTGGGTCTCGTGGCCTTACTGTTACAACACATCTATTCTCGTAGTTTAAATATTAAAAAGTCAACAAGGGCTGCAAATGAATTATTTAAGCAGACTGCATTTTGCCGGGGACAATTCTGGCAACGTATGCAAGCAAAGGTTAACCTGTGTATTAAAATCAGCTATTGAAATCTAAGTCGGTGAAAAAAAAAAGTTGTGTGTACGGACAGTGTCTTACCTAGCCAGCTTCTCGGGAACGACTGCCCAGAGGCAGGGGCACCGCAGACATACCATGGCGGCCTACAGGGTCTACATAAGCGGAAGTTGCAAGCACGCTTTATAAAATACTGATAGCAAATTCGAAAAGGCACATAATAAAATAAAGGCATATTTTAAATACAGAATCCAAATTGTAATTGACTGATAATATCTTAAAATGTTTTTTTTATGTTTTCTTTGCCTGAGATAAGAATTATCATTCTTAGCGCCGCACACATTGCAACTTGTCTAGCTGTAAAGAACACAATGACCCTCAAATACATTTAACACTTTCAAAACAAACATGGTACCCGTCAACAAATTACACTTGATGCCAAAAAATTTAAGTAGCAAAATTTTATATGGGAAGTCTGTGGCCCATGGCTGTAATTAGCTATGTGTAATTAGCTATGTGTGGTGTCTCACGTGCACTCAGCGACTAGCACCGTCATGGGCTGAGTGGTGCTGGCTATTGGCCGGTGTCAAGTATATAAAAGCTTGGTGTGAATAGTTACAAGCCTTACGCAAGATATGTTCTTACTATGCTTGTGAAAATGAGTTGTACATTCTATATTGCATAGTTAACAGCCTTGCACAAGATATGTTCTTAATACGCTTGCGCAAATGAGTTATGCATTTTATATTGTGAATAGTTAACAGCCTTACGCCTAATATGTTCTTACTATGGTTACGTAACGAGTTATACAGTCTATACTGCACAAAGCTTTTATATACTAAATATAAATTGATATAAACATAACAATTTGTAGTAAAGTTTATTACGGCTGTTCGACCACGTCATACAGGTTCTACAAATTCTATAACTACTATAATTATTTTTCTCTTTTTAGGGCATTTATAAATAAAAGTTGGTTTTTAGAATGTTTTTATAGTTACCGGTAATAAATTTATTACATTCTAATTCAACCCTCCAGAGAATTTGTTGATGTTATACTAGGTATTTAAAGTATCTTCTGTAGTCTATAAAGTAAAGATTAATTTTACAAAGGGAGCCATGCTTAGAAGAGGAAAGAATTTTAACCAAATTAAATTTTTTGTATACTGTTTTGAACACATGTTTTTAGAAGAGCACACTTATATATAATATTAAAATATTAAAATTTTGGATTCTTGCAGAATGCTTATTTTTAAAATGTAAATGTTTGAGATTATAAAACCAAACTTATTCTGCTACTTAGTTTTTATTTTTAATTTTTTTTGTTTTAATACTAGTGTGTAATGAAAAAACAGGTAGGGAAATAGGTTGTAACATTTTATGGCATATTTTGATAGTAAATATGTGTTATCATTCCATGTTGGTGATGATTTAATCAGCTACACACAATGAATTGTGTAATTTTAAATTCAAGGTAACTTTGGAAAGTAGCAAGGTCATTGATTATGCTAACCTTCATTGTTATCAGAAAACACATTGAAATTAGGTGCATGTCTGACGAGTTCATTATTGTGTTGGCTTTTCACAAACTCTTGTCAGTGTAATAGAATAGTTGTACTGTACTTCAGTAATTTTTTTGTATGTTTGACTTTTTTATTTCATTACAGTCAGAATAAATTACTACATTTTTAGACTGCAAATACAATTTTTGTTATGATGTACAGAGTAATGTTGGTAGAAGTGAAGCATCAAACTTACGCTTCAGTATTTAAGAAATTGTTTGTTTCCACTAAAGATTTTCTTTACACAAATTTCCCCATGTTACTGTACTTACTTTTACTGTTAAATTTTTCTCCTAGTTCTTACAGCTATCAACTGCAGCATTCCATTCTCAATGTATGATAATTTTCTTTTTTATTTTGGTAGCATTTGTACATATACTAATTTATCACCTTTGTGGCAGATTGGTGACATATGGACTACTGTTGCGACTGCATCAGTAGATGGTATAGTTAAGTTGTAAGTATGTTGAGTACATATTTAAAAAATAAAGCACTATTTTCAATGGGAAAGGGAGAAAAAAGGTTTAATTATGATGTTGGTGAGAGGTGACACAGTTGCGTCGTGAGTTTTTATCTTGGTTGCAGTATTATTCTGTATGGCTTCAATGAAGTATTTCAGTTGCATAGAGGAATATGTGTGTAACCATGACCCAGTAAAGTGTGTTGTGTGGAGTGGATGTGGGTAGGAGCTTGGCTGACCTACGTGCTGAGAAACGGCTAGTACTTGGTGCAACAACAGTATGTGTCAAACATCTTCCCAGGAGTATGCAAAGTTTGACAGGTGGGTGACTGAAAGCATAGACATTTTCAAGTTTTGAATTAAAATCACAGAAACTAATGTGTTCTCTTATCCCATATAATGGTGACCGTAATGTAACGTCTTGTGTCTTTAGATTGAGAAGCTTGTCTTGATGTCAGTAATTTTGCGATAAAACAAATTTAATACTCACTCTTGCCTTACACATTTAGTTTGCCTGCCACTTGCCAGACACAAAATTTTTTACTTTATTTTATGCTCTCTCACGACAATAAAACAGCAGCAAATACGTATTTGTGTATTCTAAAGTACTGTTCAGAATTGTCAATGTTTTCTGGTTTTCGTTTTGTTTTCTAACAAATTAAAATTTGTTCGACTACAAGCAACCAACATTCAAAATTGCAAAATTTTCATATGCATTGTATTTTATTATTAAATGCAAGTATTAATGATGTACACAAATATTTGAGTTAAGAGGGACCTTCGTATGTTTTACCATCAGTGTTGAGTACAAAACAATTTTCTCAGCATTTGTTGCTTTTAGGCTGTCTTGTGGTAGTGTGTCTGGAATTACATCCAACTGGCTTCAGAGTTCACAAAATATAACAGCATAAACAATCATATTTTGACAATGTATTAAAAATAAAAAACAATTGTTTGTTTGCAGTGTTGAAGAGAAAAGGGAGCATGCTGACTATCATGACTTAGTGCATGGCATAATATCTTAATAATTTTTGGCTTCTGAGTTATGGGTGGATGAGCGCAAATAGTGTTGTATCGAGCAACAATAATGGTCAATAATAATATGTTTGTCTAGTCTCAAAATAGAAGTAATGACAGTACATTGCAAGCTGGATGTGTTTGATTAAAATTTCTTTTATTTCACGAAAGAAATATTATTTCACATTGCTTGCTAATTGCATCTCAGGTGTGAGCCTCTGTAATCATGTGCCTGGGCATACATAAAAATGTACTAAAAACATGAAACATGAGTTGTGGCATTACTGGGATTGGGCAAACATGACTGCATCTGGGCCGTGCTTACCTCCCATAATAACTAGTTACCCTTAACTATTTAAGAGAAGGGAACAACCATAACTTAACACCGTAGAATGGAGTTTTTGTATATTAATATTGTTACACATGGCGGTTTTGCCTCCTTTCCCCGCTCCACCTATCTAGGCTTAGCAATAGTCCCTCCCAACAACATAATGTGTGGCCAGTGGAGGTAAAGGGAAGATCACCGCACTACCCCAGTTATCGCTAATGGGACAGACGTCGCTTCTAGTCCTGGAAGAATCAATGACTTCGGAGCCATTGCACAGATTTTCAGGTCATCACCTTCATCTGCGTGACTCAAGGGGTGAAGAATGTTGTGGGCCAGGTCATCTCGGTTATAAAAGCTGCAACGTGCTTCTGTGTTTGGAGCCTTCAGTGGCCATTAGTGCCAGTCACACGCTACACATGAGAGTGGGAATACGCGGCAAGCGGCCAAGCAGATACCAGCAAGTGCAGCGTGCATACGACTATTGGGAGAGAAGTCACTGGACTGAAAGATAGTGGGACTTGTTTTGAGAGTGACATATGTACTTTGTTGTGATGTAAATGTATGGCATTGAACATTTTGGTTGTAAATTTGTAATTAGTGAGCAAATATTAAGTGATGCTAGATAGTACAAGGACGTAATTGAAATCAGCAAAAATTACACTTGATGTAAAATTAGTAAGTGTTAGTAGTAGGGACAGACAGGTTTATTTTGTAAATAGTAGCTGTAGGACTTTTGATACCATTGTAAATAAATTAGGAAATCAAATTAAATCATATTATTAAGACCTTGATCCCTCACAAACCTGGATACACCCTTGGCAATTTTTAACAATATAATTTAAGTGGTAGAAACAAACATTCTGCATGAACAAGAAGAGGATTAAATAATTAAAATTTAAGAAAGGCACTTAGTAATGCAAGAAGGAATGATTGTTCAGGAGAGGTGGAGGGAATCTATCTTTTGTTGGTTACACTAGCTTTTCTTGATGAAAGCAAATATAGGCTGTTCACAGTAAAGTGAGCACTTTTGAAAGCGCTCTTATTTAGAATAATAGTCGAGAAATATATTTGATTTTAACCTTAGATGTTAATTCTGAGTGCAGTGGAATCTACACACTGTGTTTATTACTTACATGGCAATATTTGTTTTAAAAAAAGTGGTTGCAGGATCAAAAATGGATGAAATAAAAAAATAACTAGGGCCACAAAAGTGCTCACTTTACTGTGAATGGCCTATACACATATGTGTAGGTCTGCCAGTTTCTTTCATTAATTTAAGTGCTATGATAAGAACTTACGGAATTGTGAACTTGTGGCTTCTAAAATATTTTCCTCTTCACAAAATTCAGATCCATTACCAAAAATGCAATGTGGAAATTAAAACCCCAATAAGTTCAATAGTACTAAAAGTGAAAATTGTAAGTCAACATACGTCCACAGTATGTATATTATTTAAATAGTTGTTAAAAGTCTTTACTTGTTCCATTTTTTTGCAGGTGGGTTATTTTCCACCATCACACCTGCATTTTTATTGTACAACTATAGCTGTCCGGTATTTATTAACATATTCTATCAAATTTGGGGCCAGTATTTCACTGTCATTCATGTCTTCAGGCATGCTACAACATGATAAGTTTTACTCATATTCCAGCTTGGATCTCTTCATGATGAATTCCATCATCTTAAATGTAACTATGGCACCAGAAAATTTAAAAATAACGGCTTGAAGGAAATTAATCAAAAAGGCAATATTGGCATGTGGCACACACTGCAAATGAGATAGTCAAAAGTGCAGTTTTGTGGAAGAGTCTTGAATCAATTTCCGTCCATAAAATATCTTGGACCCCACGATTAGTTGTGCTGATGCTGAGGGAGTAAGTAGCCTTTAGTTGCCCGTCCCATACTCTGGTCTCAAGTTGTTGAAATCGTCAATGTGCCAGGATGATGTGGGCATGATCCATTTGTGCAATTTACAGAACTGAAGTGAGAGGCTGTAAAAACATTTCTCTGTGAGAAGGAATGGTCACACAGAGAAATGGCCAAACGTCAGCACTACGTCAATGTTGGTGCTGATGATGTCCAGAACCTCTGGACTACAGAACAATGCCAAGACATTTACACCGCATAAGCAAGCATAGCGACAGACTATGCAGTCACTGCAGAACAGATTAGGGAAAGAGGTAGTATCCCACCAAAGATGTGTCGCCTAGGACCATCCGCAACTGTTACCTTGAAGTTAGTATGTGATCATGTGTGTGCTGCATGGTAGACTTAACCTCACATGTCAGCACTACACAGCCTGCCTACAGTGATACTAATGGTGTTCATCATTTACCTAATAGGTGAACTAACCTTTTGCTGCGTATAAAGTACGGTGGTGAAACGCAGGGCCAATGTTTTGATTTATGGTGTGTGTTCGTCTCTGATGTTGTACAGGGAACATTGAACGACGCACAGAATGTCCAGAATATGTCCTACCTGATCTACTGCCATTTGTATGATGACTGAAAGTTAGCTATTCAAACAAGACAGTGCCTCCCTGCATATTTTTCTTGCAAACTTAGATGTAACGTAATTTCCTGCTGGCAACATTATTAACATGCGAGGCCACCTAGAGAGCCAAGTTACAAATGATAAATTAAAAAAAAAAATCTGTTATGGTAAAAATCAAATTTACGACAATCTTAAAACTGAAAAATTGCAAAAATTAAATGTGAAGGTCACCAAGAAAATCTTGTTGGTTTTACATGTAGCAGCAATAAAATAATACTGTGAATACTAAACATAATGTAAGTTAGCTGGCCCCGCAGTCCACCAGCTCTCCCCCTCTAACCTGTATGGGCAACCATGTAGACATGTTTGTGTTTACTTTGAGCTGCACATAGGCTAGTTTCAGCCAGGAAAGTTTTATGTTTAAGCCCGTTCTATGTCGTGGATGTGCATCACGTAAGCTGAGCATACAACACAGTGTTCAATCCACAAAGGGATGCATGCGTACACAGATAATGTACGAATGCAGGTAAGAAAGCTGGGCAACTCCAAACATTTTTGTGTCCATGAATCCACGTGGCCAATATGAATCAAGTATAAGTATTTAGTTTGTGTTTTCATGGATCTTTTGCACATGGCAACAAGTGCATTGATTTTCCATGGCTATTATCATTTTTGTTTTAATAAACATGTGCTCATGATTTGGAGGTAGTATTTATGCAATGCTAAACATTGTACAAATATAAAACTTGATACAAGTAAATTGCAACAGCTGAGTACGTTTAGTTTTGTAAGTTGCAGAAATTTTCATTTCTTGGAATTGTAAAATAGCTCAAGTTCATCCCGATTAGTCCACTCATTCCATTTACGTGTTCCCTGTTCGTTGTCTTACGCATCCATGCATTGCAGAACAGGCCTAAAAAGCCAGAAACTAGTGTAGAGAGGAAGTGTGTGAATGTGCGTTCTGTGGAGTAAAGGCCTTTTCACACGGTCAAACTTTTCTTCAAATTACCTTAAATTTTCATTGAATAAAATTCATTGAATGCTACATGATGTCATACGAACGTCATAACTGCAGTCAGTTTCTTTTTCATGTATTGGATGTCTTAGTTTTCAATCAAGATTTGTATTTTGAACATGTTCTGTTATCCTTGAATCCAAAATGTGCAATCGCCGATCACAACTATTCTGATGATATAAATGGAAGTAATATAATAATAATAATTATTATTATAATGATAGAGTTGTGTGCACACATTTAAAGTTGTTACAAAAAAGGACACACATTTTTAAAAAATAAAATGTACAATAATATGAAAAAAGAAATGATGTGGTTTAACCAGTTAATTTTTGTGCCGTGCAAGAGTTGAAAATGCTTCAAAAAATTTGCTTTTGGTTTTTTTTCTTTTTCTTTAAACTGGTTTCATTAAAAAGTCTGAGACAAATTTTCTTGCGTAGACTTGAAAGCTTACTGAATGCAATTCATTGAAAGGCAAATTAAGTAATTTTTTTAGTTCAATAAATTTAATTTATCATTTGCTCCTGTGAAAGGGCCTCAGCCCATTCAGTCCCCTTGTCGACGATCGAGATATCTTGCAAATTAAGGATATTTATGGTCAGATCTGTACACAACAAGGAATCGTGGGCGTGTGTTGAAGTTTCTGCATCTGTCATTTGTGAATGGTTAATGGTGGCATCAATGAACGCACACCACGTTGTTGAGGCGACCAACGCGCCCACACGCCCTCTGTGGGCGTGTGGGCGCGTTGGTCGCCTCGCGAGATCCGCTCTGCAGCTGTATAAGGCGCGGTGCTACCTGTGCGAACCAGCCCACAGCTGGCGGCCCCTTACCTCCTTTCCCCCCGTTCAAGGACAAGGACGGCGTCCCCCGCCCTATGTTCCCCGCAGGGGCGTTGCCACCGACCGACTCCGCCGAGGGGAGTCCTCGAAATACTGCACCCCGCCTCGCATCGTCGGCAGGGCCCCGCCGAGTCACGAGTATTTCACGAATTCATTCGGTGGCGAGGTGGATTCCAAACACTCGTTCTCTTCTACTGTTGTGATTTTGTGATTGGATGACAGTTGTTTAGACACGCCCTGTTAAATTGTGAACCAGATATAAGCAGGAAGCAGTAGTGTGTCTGAGTGTTTAACAGTCCTGTACAGAGGCCTCGCTTAATCACAGCAACCAATACGCGAACGATAATGTCTCAAGTGTATAGAGGGATGCCCAGCCTAGCTTGCTGCCAAATCAATACGTGATATACTGGGCGCTCTACGCAATACCTTTTCTATTCATCTAACCATGTCGACACAGGTGCGACATATCGCTTACATAAAGAATTGAAAATCGGTTGCAATCTATCGACGTTGCAAGTTTCGTTAACCCTTATTCCACTTCAATGATGCCGTGCGGAATCACTGTATTTATTCATCTTCAATTACCGATGCAGCTTTAGCACGACGGAAGGTAAATGCAAAACCCGTGCAAAAAAACACACTCATCCCAAATCTAATGCGAGAATATCTCGTACGAAAGCAGGAGACAGAGCGTGTTTAATTTTCAGAAGAGTTTTGTGTGGAATAAGTACATAATGTATTGGTCGTTCTCTGCTAGTTTATATATATATATATACATATATATATATATATATATATATATATATATATATATATATATATATATATATATATATACATATATATATATATATATATATATATATATATATATATATATATATATATATATATATATATATATATACACACACACACACACACACACACACACGTGCGTGTGACACACACTCACTCACAGGTGCCGACTGTGTGGGTGCTTCACACATTGAGCACCCGTAAAACTATTTTCGGGACTATGTGTATTTTATAACATTGTAAATATATGAAGAAATTAAATTTATCTCATTTATTTTAAGAGATCCATTCCTCAACTCGAATATTTCCCTGGCAACTTGTAACTACATATACAGCGTGTATAGGGAATAGTTGTACAAACTAGGGCACGTGATTCGTGACCGGAAAAGAGGAAGATTGATATAGGACACCCATGGTCCATCTCAAATAGTAAGGACTGTGGCAGCCCCTAAAGGCAGTGAGCGACAAGAACATTACGTGGAATATTAGGCAAAGTAGCTACTTGCCTTAGAGGAACACAAATTGGTATACGGAGCAAGTAAACCAAGATCTTGGATACACGGCAGGTATGGCCCACCTTACACCCCGATCGTGTAAATAATAGGGGTTGGCACCCTTTGATTGCGTGCAACACGTACACCGTGAGGTTAAATTGTTTGTGGATACCATGGGATGAAGCAGGACTACGTAAGTAGCAAATAAGTCCCCCCCCCCCCCCCCTGTAGCAACTCTCTAGGACCCACCGTTTCCGGCTAAATCGAAAACGAAGGGTACAGTGTTAGCATTAGTATGGCCTAGTGAGCAGGCAACCCTTTTCTCACCCAGAGGAATTCAGCGGGCAGTCCCCACCGAATGCGTGAAAAGAGGCAGGTGTCACTTAACAGCGAGGTCTTGAGAGCCGATGAGAGTGATTGAGGTGAGTATGGAGCTGCGCCGGAATGAAAGGGCTGGGCAAACGGGAGTACCCCGAGGGGAAACGGGTTCAATTCCCGGCCGGGTCACCCCCGGATATTCGTGAAAACTTCATCTCTGTTACATTTTAAAATAAGACGAAGGTGATAGTATATGGTTTTTCTAGCTTGTTTATTTGTGCCACAGAACTCATGATACATTCCTGTCACTGTGTTTAAAATATACAGCATGTCACGTGATCCGTTAACACACCGATGTAGGCTAATCACCTGCCCCTGCAACTTGAGTAATCGGCGTAGAAATAATTACACACGTTCTATCTCCTTATCTTGACGCGATATAACTGGATCAGAAATGTGGTACTATATCATGTTTAGAGTGCTTATATAATGTTTTTTTTTTTTTTTGTTTGTAGGCCTACAATTCGCCTCGCGTGAATGCGTCTTTGAATGATACGGGATAGAGGATGGAATAAATACTAACATATTAACATATTTGATAAATAAATGAAGTCCTCTGGACATGTAGAATTTAAATTTCAGTTATAGTAGCCTACGTGAACAATTACTGAAGCTACCAGATGAATGGGCTTGTAAGAGACATTTGCAAATAATTTCAAGTTTCTTTATTTAGAACCAGATTTCCTGTGCTACTTCGTACGCATGACATTTAAGATTTGGAATCGCTCTTGTGAAGGAAAGGACAGCTCATAAACAAAAAAGAAAGGAGAAATGATGGAACTTTTTTTTGACAATGTTTTTATCTTAAGAAAAGTTTACTTTTACCATATTAAGTGTATTCATGGAGAAAAAATTGTGAAAGTGGTCAAATAACTCATTTCTAAAGCGTGCCTATGAAGTTTCTTTTAGCGGCAAGAGAAAAGTACGATTATACGCAGGTAGTTTGATCTGTGTGCTTTCATCGCGTGTAATAAAACCCCACAGTTACAGATCTAGTTTACACAGAAAAAAGCGTTAGGACGGAAACACTGCGCGTAGGAGCGATGAGGCGCTTGACGTGTGTGCTAGTGTCGCCCGTATCACCCCCTCGCTTCTTGACCTTGGACGCGCAGCTACATAGTCCTCTCAAGTACAGACTATACCTCAGACGTGTATTTCTGTTATATTGCCAAGTGGGTCACAGTTTATTAGACACGTCCAGGTGAACTTTGTGCCAAGAACAGGCCTGCAAGTAATGTCACCTGGTCCATGGTAAAACTGGCTACACACACTGGGGCAGCAGCAAATACAGTGAAGGCTATACTACAAATAGTTTAAAACGCGATATTTTCCTGTCTCTGCTATTGATGGTATCCCTTACCGAGCAGGTCTTATGAATTCATTTCAGCGAGAAAACAAACGAAGGAAAAATAGTAAGGGGGGGGGGGGTGGGTGGGACACCTCCGCAGGCGAAACCCTGGAGGTTAGTGTGACCAGGTTCTTTTTTGCCGGAGTAGAAACTGGAATGACCCTGAGGTGCGGTCGTTTTCACGCTGTGCCTGTCCAATTCACATGTCGGTTAACAGTTTTCACCTGCCAGACCACTCGTTTTCACGGAGGTTTTTACCCGCAGAATATTTCTTTCAGCGCAGGATTATAAACTTCTTAAGTAAACATGCAATGCGAGCAACAGTAAATGGGCAGTCGCACACACGAGAACGCTAAATGACAACTGACGAGCACAGAAAAATTGCGCACTAACTGTTTTGCAGAGTGTTTAAAATGCAATTTTTTTTCCCCCCACAAAAGTCGGTGCCACAGTGGCTCAGCGGTTAGACTGCTCACCTCCAACCAAGGAAAACTGGGTTCAATCCCCGGCCGGTTAACTTCGTATTTTTTTTGCAAGTGGGAATCGTGCCGGATGATGCCGCTGGTCGGCGGGTTTTTCTCGAGAATCTCCCGTTTCAACGGCCCTTTCATTCCAGAGCTGCTCTATTCTCACCTCATTTCACCCTAATCGGCTCTCAAGACCTCGATGCTAAGAGCCGCTCAAATCTCTTTCGCTCACATTTTTCACAAAACGTCAAATGTGCTGATCTACGAAAAAAAGAACACATATCTACTTCAGACCAGGGAGGCCGAGCGCTTTCAAGATGCTACGCACATTGTAAACACCATTCTAGAGAGTAGATGGGTTTGGTAGGTTTTGTCGCAGGATTCGAGTCGGAGGCCGAAGGACTCGCGCACCATGACGTTACGGGCCGTTGTGGCCACGATGTCGACAAAATTGCCTGTTTCGTCCCAAAAATCACTTCAGAAAATAATAATTTCACTCAAAAATCTCAATTTTTTTTTTTCACGTAACATTTCGGGGGGAAAATTGAAGAATGTCCCGATCGAGTCCTCAAATGAGCAAAGCGGATTAGAGGCTCCGCATTTGCGAGAGTTGTTAAGTCCTCAGACCAGCAAGCGGATTCGAAGCTCTTAGCGGAGCGAGTCACTCAATCCTCAAGAGCAGTAAAGGAGGATTCGAGACTCCGCGCTAGGTCCAGCGGATCGGACGGATCAGCGGACATAACCCCAACCTCCAATCGTCATCCTGCACCTACCATGACCACACCCCCTAACTCAACTACTCCCCTTCCCCACTCTCCTCGTCAAGCTCACCTCCCCCCAACCCAATCGAAAATGTTGAGAAAAATTGCAAAAGTAAAAAAAATTAAAAATCAAGGAACATGCATCCCTTCCCGGCTCACCTCCCCACTGATCAACACCTCCTACCCATAAACAATCGAGAAAAATTGTAAAAAGATCGAAAAAAATGGTCAAACCTGAGGTAGCTACATATAACAATACCTCAACCTGTCTCCAACATCCTAACCAACACCCCGCCACTAACCTCTCCCTTGACAATCCTAACAAATTGTAAAAATTGAAGAATAAGTCTAACAATCGAGGGATGTATAACGTTACCCCATCCTTCCCACGTTCACCCCCTTCCCCCAAACCCTAAACAACACCCCACCACCATCACAATCATAAAGTTTGAGAGAAATCGCAAAAAATCGAAAAACAATTAAAAAATCCACGAAAAAATTACACTGATGACTGACCACCATGTTGGTTGTTGGTGACCTTGATCTTGACCCCAATAGCCTTAAAATGAAAAAATCGAGAAAGAATATTAAAACTCGAAAGAAACTCGTAAAAATTTAGGAACATATATCACTACTGACTCCGACGCTCATATTGGAAGTTGGTGACCTTAACCTTAAAGCCAATGACCTTGAAAAATACAACAAAAATAGTAAATAAACATTGAGGAAGAATTATATACCAAACGCGAAAAACCAAGTTGAATGTGTGTGACAGTGAGGGTTCGATCCTCGTAAAAATGACAGTCCAGTCACTCCCTAGTACGATGATCAGTAAGCGACTTCACCCCTACCACTGTATTTCAGTGGCTATATAGTTAATCTATCTTCTGAACCCCAAAGCGAATTGTTGACTTTATGTAACACACATACCCCTCCCCCGCCACCATCATAGCTCTCGTCGCTCACATTCTTCGACATTTATTCGCCATAGCTCGACCTCCTCCCCGTTCATCATTCACAACATCCCCAAATCACCTCTCGGCTCCCTAAACCTCGACCAATAACTCCCATAGCTTTCCCCTCACCATCTACCCTCGCCATAAACCAACCACACGACACTCCGCCCCGTTCACTGCCTGAACCCCAACCGGCTCCTGAAGAGACTAACTCCATGCAAACCGGGTTCCTGCCGAGAACAATAAAATTCCTGAAAAATGGCTAGAACAATGGACATGATCAACCGACCATATCACCCAGCTCTAGCAACATTCGATGACGACCAATCTAGAAAAAAGTCGCCTAAAATACAAATCTCGTTGCTAACCTTTTCGCACAAATGTTTCTAAAAACTTTGTAAAATCGTCGCAAATGTTAATCTTCGCAGAACATATCACCTATAGCTAGCCATACCAAAGGGCCATACCAGTTGACCAGACCTTCCGCCTGACCAGACTGAACAATCATACAGACTTTGAATATGAACTAATCATACCAGCAGTCCATATGAACGAACCATGCCAGCTGGTCATACCAAACACCTATTCCACCCAACCGAACCAACAAACCAACAAGACCGACCATACTAAACGGCCATACCAACCAAATCAGCCATATGAATGGATCTTATGAACCATCCATACAGACCGACCATATGTGCCATCCATAACAGCCGTTCACTTGAAACAGTCATACCAAACATCCATACGCAATGCGTATACTAACCAACCATATGAACCAACCGTTCCAGGAAACCATGAGAACCAACCAAACAAGTCAACAATACCAGCATAAAATACAAAATAGCCATGCCTGTCAACCACACCCCAAACCGCATGAACGACCTTTACTAAATGATCATTCCAGCCATCCAGTCTAACGACCATCAAGATCAACCATCCAAAACAACTGCTAATACTGACCAGCCTACCAGTCATGCCGACTGACCATTACTATAAAAAGTTCATCCAATACAAATATCATTGCTTACCTTTTCCCACAAAATCTTTACAAAATATTTGCAAAACTTCGTAAAACTTATCACCTACAGCTAACCATACCAAAGGAGCAAACCAGTCGACCAGACAAACAGCCGACCAGACTGACCATACAAACAATCCATACCAGCCGACCATACGAACCATCCATACCAGGTGGCCATATAAACCATCCGTACCAGCTGGCCATACGAAAAGAACATACGAGTCACCCATATCAAAAGCCCATTCCACCCAACCAGACCAACATCCCAACAAGACCGAATGGAGATACCAATGTGCAAGACCGACTGGAGATACCAATGGGCAAAACCGACCATACGAACTAACCATTCCTGAAAAACATGCAAATATACCATACCAAAGACCCACAAGATCCGACAATATCTGCCAGCCATACGATCTGACCATGCCATCCAACCATGCGAACGGACCATACAAACAATAACTACAGACAAACCATACCAGTCATCCATACCATCCATCAACTTGAAACAACAATATGGACCACATATACTAGCCAGCCATACAAGGCAACAATACTAGCTTACAATGCGAAACAGCTATGCCAGTCAACCCCGCCCCTAAACCATTCTATCCATCCATGCCAAACGGCCAGTCTAACGACCATCAAGATCAACGAACCAAGCAGCCATTAATGCCAACCAGTTACACAAAATTACCATTATCAGCAGATCATAACTAAAGAACCATGCCAGGCGACCAGGCAAACAAACCAGAACTACCAACCAACCATACCGAACATCCAGACTAGCCAAGGACTGACTGCACCCAAGATTGACTTCAATCAAGAGCAGCTCCTGACGATACCAATTTCCACCAAATTGACTAGAAAAATTGACAATATCATCCAGCTGTATCAACAGACAATGACGACCGATCTCGAAAAAAGTCACCTAATACGAATTTCGTAGTTAACCTCTTCATGCAAAAACTTCGAAAAATCTTCGCGATTCTTCGCATATTGTCAAGAAACCTTTGCAGAATTTTCGCAAACCTGCACAACAAGTCCAAAAATCTCCGCAAAATACATCACCTACAGCTAACCGTATCAAAGGACAATGCCAGGCGGCGAGACTGACCATTACTTGGCGACCATACCAGACGAACATCCCAGCCATTAAGGTCGACCAACCAACCAACTAGACCAGTCAGCCACGCCAACCAACCATACTGATCAAGGACTGACCTCACCCAAGACTAATTCCATCCAAGACCGACTCCACCCAAGACTCACTCCTTCCGAAAATGATCCAATTACTCCAATCAAAACTGGTTTTTACTGAAATCTCTGAAGATCTCGCCGCAGGTCACTTGTTGCGGGAAATGGTCGTCTCCTGACACTGACCACTACCATTCTGTCATGCGCCGCTTTAGTGGCACACGGGCGACCACTACGAGGTGCATCTGTCACAGAATGTGTTTCACGGTATTTCTTCCACACACGACTGACATCGCCCTGGTTGGCCCCGAGCAGGACAGCTAAAGGCTCTTCGCGGTAAAATGAGCACTTTTGAAAGCCCTGCTCAAGATCTACTTGTATGCACGTTGTGTATTCTTCCGCCGTATGTAACGTTAAGGGTCTGTCTACATTTGGGCTATCCCAGCCCGTGCCTTAGAATAAGGATGCGCTGATTGGTGCACGTGACACACTGACGTCGTGGCGTTGTCCGAAGCTGCCGTGTCCCAAGTCAATCTGTGTCCTAAGTTAAAGCAATCGAAAAACAGATTTTTTGTCCGAAGTTGTGTCCTAAGCTGGTGGAAAAAGAAGAAGAC
Organism: Dryococelus australis; assembly: GCA_029891345.1. Taxonomy (NCBI): domain Eukaryota; kingdom Metazoa; phylum Arthropoda; class Insecta; order Phasmatodea; family Phasmatidae; genus Dryococelus; species Dryococelus australis. The sequence goes on from CM057005.1 coordinate 28,439,201, forward strand.
TTCATATACTTTCGCGCGCATTCGTGAAATATTTACGTTATTAATATAAATAATGGATGTGAAATGTGGGCTTTCTCAAAACAAATATGATGAAATGATAGTAAATAATTAGCGGTGTCTGCATTCGTTCTCAACAATTTTATTTGAGGGCTAAAACTTTTAAAACGTAAGTTTAAAAATGAAATTTTAATGTCAATTGGCGAACTTACTAAAAATAAAACTGTTACGGTGTTTATTATAAAATAAATATTCAAATCAACCATTTCGTAAACTATACTAAACAATAATAAAGCAAATTTAAACATCACTACGCAACAACAAATAATACGCCGAATTTAGTGCAATCTAGTGTCAGAGTTTGAAAGCTCACTTCGGACAACGCATTTGTAGAGCATATTCGGACCGCGTCAATGTGACGTCCCTTGACGCCGAGCTTTGGACACTTTCACGTCCATAGGAACGGCCGAATGTAGACACGGCCTTACACTGTCACGGGCCTCATCACTTAATTCATGCGTCGGTCAAGTGAAACTGTGAAATTATTAGAAAAGTAAATATTTCACAAATCTGCTCTTCTTTACGCTTCGATGCATTAAAAAACACACAAAGCGAAAGAAATAATTGAAGTTGTCAGGAATGGTTACCTAACACTTTAAATTCGACGTCAAGATATGGCACTATTTTTTATCCAACGTTACCAACTTTACTGGGCGTATGTCTCTCAGCGAGCATATATGCAGGCAATGGGAGTGACGTTTTTTCAAGGTTGATTTTGAACGTGCTCACTTTACCGCGAACAGCCTTTAACTTCCTTTGCGTACGCCCAACCTCCAATAGGATTACGATCTGAGATCGGCGGAACTTAGTCAGTGGCATGCCACACGTATCTGACTGCTTGAGTAGCTCTGACAGCACTGCCAGGCATCGGTAGTTCGATATGGTTACAAGCTTAGTGCAACACTACCGACGTGATTGGCATTACACAATAATAATAGCAATGTCGAACACTACACGGCTGGTGAAAGGTGTATGTTCCGGATATAACATGACTATAGCGTTTTAACGAATGCTGTGGATACAAGGCGATACAAAACGTTTTTGCGCATTGTATATCAAGATGTCTATAAATTCGTAACAGGAAATACTTTTCGCAATTTCAGAAAATTTCTGAAAATAGGGAAGTTCTCGCATATATTTTATTTACGACAGCCTATGAATTTCTAAAAAATAATTTTTGCATAGCAAACCTTATAAATGATTTAAGACAAGAACTTTCAGTTGCCCTTGTTAAATTTTCTGCAAATACTTTGGTTAATTTTATGTGTACATTACAAGAAACAGTAAAATCTGGACTTCAATGTGCCAATTTGCAAAAACGATGCGATATATAGGCCGTTCATGGTACACTGAGCACTTTTGAAAGCAATGCTTAGGATCTACTTGTATGCACGTTGTGTGTTTTTCTGCCTTATGTAAAATTAACATTGCCATAGGTTTCATCACTTTATTCATGCGTCGGTCAAGTGAAACAATGAAATGATTAGAAAATTAAATATTTTGTAAATCTGTTCACTTTTACACTTCAATGAAAAAAAAAACTCAAATCGAAAGAAATAATTTAAGTTATTCGAAATGGTTACATAAAACATTTTATTCGACCTTAAGATATATAACTATTTTCGCTCCATCGTTACCAACTTTACTGGGCGCGTGTCACTCAGTTCACCCACTAAAATATATGCAGGTAGGAGCGGCGAATTATTTCTAAGGTTCATTGTAAAAGTGCTCACTTTATCGCGAACAGCCTTTAAAAGAATGCTATCAGAGATAATGTTTACACGTTGAAAAGTGTGTAGTACAAATACAGAGTAAACAATTTTTTCGTGGCCAATGCTCTTAAAACTGCGAGGTTCCAGCACTTCCGTTGTAATATGAAATACGAATGTATAGAACATATTACAAGATCGTGAGTGAAGAGAGTGGAATTAAATGGCACATAGTTTTGAAAGAAAAATGACGTGTATTATTGTGTTTATGTGCAGTGACATCCTCGTGGCAGACACAGAAGATGCCAACCCCGCACCCGCCGCACCCTACCACAGCCGGAACACCCAGAGAAAAGCAGAATTGGCCACACGAAGGAATGCGACCCATGGCGTCCAGAGGGATGCGGGGAAAGGATGACATTAAAAAAACTGTCGAAGATCACGCCACAAATGACGTGTATGGGTAAACGGGCAGTGAAGGGAACCAAGGGTAAACCGCGATCGTCAGTTGCGCAGTGCCCAATTCCCGGAATTTCCTAGTCCAAACGCTGAACAGCAACTTTTCAAATTTTTGCCAATATCGAAACAACGTGGCTTTGAACTCATTAGTACGCCTCTTGAATTCAAAAGGCAGGTCGTTGGGAATCACCGGAATACGCGGCGCAAACGCTGGTTCTCTGAGGTTGTCTTCGTTCATCGGCGCCTCTGCCCACACTGGACGTCAGGGTGCGGGCCAGTCCTTCCCGTCTTGCTGACTCCACCTCCAGCGCTCGGGCCAGGGCATCCTGCATGTTGTGTGTTGCAGCGAGACGTAGGTACAGCTTGCCGTATCTCTGTGTCGGCGATGGCATCGATGAAGAAGCCGACTTAGACGATGTCGCGCACCTCTTCGGGGAACCCTTCCGGAGATAGAGTTTGGACACAGCGCACGATAGCTCCTGCAATGACTCTCCTGGTCGCTACTAAGCCGATGCCAGTGTGGCATACTCCCTTCGCTGTCGCTCTGGCAGATATTGCAGTATGCCTAGGGCCGGTTTCACCAACGAAGATTAACTTTTCGGAATGTCGGCATAATTCTATCCAGATGAAAGGTTTAACGTCGATTTTAATCTCGATAATGTTGAGCGTGTCTCACCAGATTTAATCGCCATCAAGATTATCTTGTTAAAATTATCTCGATGTTCTGACTTATTCGCGATTTTCCCTTGGTAAACATTAGAAATTTTTCTTTGAGCTTGTACGGAGAGATCATATGAGAAATTTTTCTTTGAGCTTGTACGGAGAGATCATATGAGAAATTATGGCAAGTCGCGAAGGTCTTGCGGTCGCAAGGAAACAGCGGAGCATAAATTTTTCATCCTATGAAAAACACATTTTGTTAAGAGTTAGTAACAGAGCATTTCAATATCGTTGAAAATAAACGAACTGATTCCGTGACACAAAAAAAAAAAAAAAAATAAAGCGAAAAAGTGGCAAACGATTGCGAATAGTTTCGATTATACGTCTCGTGATCACTGCAGGACAGCAGACAACTCGAATGTGGTGTGGGATAACCTAAAAGAAAGAAAGAGAGAAAAAAAACACGAAAAACATACGCAGACGAACGTGTTCAAATAGTTACTGGAACATACGTGTTTCTGCAGATAATAAATTAAGAAATTGCATACAGGAAAACAAACAAATTTTCCTACAATGTGCTGTCATCAAATCGTCGCATCTTCGAGCATCACTTGAAACGAGTGTCATCTTATAGAATATTTATTTCAGCATTCATAATTAATTGCACATTAACCTAGCTACTTGTCGGTGGGATTCTCTAATTGATTTTCGATGCATTCCAAAACATATCTAGCTAACTGTTTGGAAAGGCTAATGTGTACATTGAAATCCTCTTCGTCGTAAAGTTCAAAATAGTTTATTCTTTCACGTAACCACAGGGGAAGACGAACAGTAAAATCCTCGTCATTTCTTTCCTCTTAAAAAATTAAATCGTACATTACCTGGGCCATTTTCGATAGGCCAATCGAGATTAATGTGCGTGGTGAAACATAAAACACAGATAATCGATATTATTTGTCAGTTAATCTCGATTATCTCGCGTGGTAAAACCGGCCCTTAGTGCGGGGCATCTCAGTACAGACTCGAGGTACTAAGTCCGCTGTCCGGCTGACCAGCCATCCAGGGTAGCGATCATTTCAAACTGGCGTTGGTACTCCCGCCAAGACGTCTGGCCATCTTAAGGGGCGTGTTTGATCGAGATACACTTCCCCACTCCTGGCTGCGCGATATTAATGCCGTAAAGCCGCTGGCTATCCTACGATGTTGCTGTATTGCTTACGACTTACGCCCCTTCCCGATATTTCTCGGCTTCCCGGTGCGGTGACAGCGGAACTCCACTACTGAATGACTGCCATGCCATTCGTTCTTCTTTGCACTCGTATCGTTCCTCGACACTGTCCATCCTTTCACTACCCCTGTCCGCTACTTCAGTTACACTGTCAATTTTCTTGTCCACACTGTCAATTCTCGTATTCACTTACTCCCTAATGACTTATATTTTCTTTTCGACTTTCAAGATTCTCTTTTTACCGTGTCTACGTTGCTATCTACTAAATCACCTACGTTAGGTATCTGACTATTTACATCATTGGTAACAATATTAACATCTTCTCTCGAGCTGTTTATACTTGTGCTCATGTGACTACTTACCCCCCACAATTAATGCTCGCAGTGTTCTCAGTTCTGAAGACATTTTTTAGTTAACATTTACTACAATGGTTGTACAAGACAGTCTTTTTTTTTCTACAGCTATTACGATTGAACAATCTGTTCTAATGTCACTAATTACTAGCCTTTGGCCTAACTTAAGAGACACTTAAATGCCTCCACCCCATGTTTCACACCAGTATTACAAGACGCCAAACGGCGTATTCGGGTTCGTGAGGGATGGAGGTCTTAGTAAAAATGAAGTATCTGACCTTGATTTTTAATTTATTCACACGGCTATTATTTACAACATGATATAGTGCAGCCTTGTGCCATTGCCGAGTTTCGGTGGCTTCAATTGACCTCTAATATTTGTACACCGTACAGACTTTGAACCCCCATTTCACCCCTTTCAGGGCTGAATTTTGGAAAACCTTCCCTTAATGAATGTTTCCTCCAAATTTCACGTTTCTAGGACCAATGGTTAGGCCGGGCGTTGATATGCCCGTCAGTCAGTTAGTTGGTTGGTTAGTTAGTTAGTTAGTTAGTTAATTATTCCTTTTATCTCGACTAGCACCGTCGCGACGCGTTCTGCGAGTGAAGATATCTGAAGTTCTATACCATCACTCTGGGAACAACACACTGCAAATATATCTGCGGTTAAGGGGAATTGGTCCCCCACAATTGTCGATTTAAAAAAAAATTTCGTCGCAGTCTGCAGTTTAGATTTTATTTTACTTTCATAGCTCGACAAAGCAAACATCATTGCATTTTACATTTTTTTCAGAGTATTTATTGTTTGGCTGCAGCTGTTCTAAGCTGTTCACGGTAAAGTGAGCACTCTTGAAATCAACCTTAGAAAAAAAAAGTCACTGCCCGTACTTGCATATATTTTAACGGGCGCCCTTAGTGACATGCACCCAGTAAAGTTGGTAACGATGGATAGTTCCGTGTCTTAACGTCGAATAAAAAGTGTTAGGTAACCATTTCTGATAATTTAAGTCATTTCTTTCGCTTTCTGTTTATTTTCTAATGTCTCGAAGTGTAAAAATGAGCAGATTTGTAATTTTTTTTCCTAATAATTTCAGAGTTTCACTTGACTGACGGATGATTTTTTAAAAATGCCCATTTTACCGTGAATAGCCTATAGTACAATTTGTGTGTTCGTCCGAAACAAATAACCACTTATTTGTTCTCGGCTGTCACAACTCTATAAAATGAATAAAAAAAATTGTAACGGTTTAATGAGTGCAAAAAACTGTATATTTATGGTCTACCGTGCAAAAATGTTCTGTAGACTATTTGTACTGAAACTTACGCCGAAAAATTGATGTATCCGATATGGCAGGGGCCGAGCACTCATAATCGAACGATAGTGAAAGACATGCTTAGTTTATTTCCTTTCTGCCTAATGACTATAGGCTGTCCACGGTAAAATTAGCACTTTTGAAAGCGTCACTTAAGATCTACTTGTATGCACGTTTTGTGTTATTCCGCCTTATGTAAAATGAACATTGCCATGGGCCTCACTACTTTATTCGTGCGCAGATCACGTGAAACTTTGAAATTATTAGAAAAGTAAATATTTTACAGAGCAGCTAATTTTTACACTTTGATGCATTAAAAAAAAAACAGAAAGCCAATGAAATAATTTAAGTTATCACAAGTGGTTACCTTAATACTTTTTATTTGACGTCTACGTATGGAACTACTTCTCATCCATCGTTACCAACTTTACTGGGAGCATGTTACTCAGTGTGCCCGTTAAAATATGCGCAGGTAAGAGCGATGACTTTTTTCTAAGGTCGATTTCAAAAGTGCTCACTTTATCGTGAACAGCCTTCACGAACCGTGCGTCGGCCATGTTACTTCGCGCTAAACATAAACATGTTATTGTTTCATCAATTGTTCGTGTAACGAGTATATAAAAAAAAAAAAGAAACCCGTTTAAGCTGCCACTGATTTAAATGCTGCCCACTCACTAATGGCCAGTTGCACCATCGTGGTTCGAAACTCGATCCGAGATCGGATATAAGATCGACACAGAAAACTGTTGCACCATTCCAGTTCAGAACTGAACTGGAGATCGAGATGAAGTTCTCATCGAACCGCCGAAATTGACGGTTCGAAATCTCGATCCGAGATCAGCAGCCATCGTCGACAAATGTAGTTTGAAAAAACGGCATAAGATAGAACTACGTTTGATTGTTTTCTTGGGAAATTAAAACAACATTATACGCACTTGAATATTATTCGGTAAAATTCGTACAACAATAATTCACTTAAAACAGATAAAACATCGCACGTCTAGTTCTATCTATAGTGAAAAATACGCCTACTTCCATGACGTCATGTATTACTAACCAATAGCAAAATTTGTCTCATACTTAATATCGATCTCTCACTTTGGAACAAAGATCGACTAATCGGAGATCCGAAATCATGAAATTTCGTTGGTGTAACACTTTTACATTGGAACCAAGATCAAACTGGATCCTGGTTCGGAACTAGTATCATTGTATCTCGGATCGGGAAATGCTGGCGCGACCGGGCCTAAGACATGGTTACGTTCGCCGTAAAATAGAGACGGGAAGCGGGATTTTTTTTTTCTCGGAGGTTTATTCGAGGAGCGCTTGGTTAGCGACGAGCCAGTTGCCCAGCAGTTGTGGGCCGGGCGCGAGGGGCTGCTTGCTGAAGCAGATGGCCGGGCTACACCTGGTCCACGTGGGTGCAGCGAACCGAACGCTTCCTTTCCCGGACAGACGACCTCCCACTGGACTTCCTCAGACCTCGCCCGGTAAACGACGACACATTTCGCCGGCCGGGAACGCTCCTGTTAGCTGACACCCGCTTCCCGGCACGTTATCAAGGCTCGACGAAACCAATCATATGGCACGGGTGCTGTGACGCGCACATACAAGTGTGGTCGAATAATATGTTTTCCCGACACCTGTTTTAACCCCTTGAGGACGGTACAAATTTACTGGTACTGAAGACAAGGTAGAAGTGAGTTACATATATTCTCCAATATAGGCTGTTCACGGTAAAATGAGCACTTTTGAAAGCCCTGCTTAAGATCTACTTGTATGCACGTTGTGTATTCTCCCGCTTTATGTAAAATTAACGTTGCCTCATTACTTTGTTCGTGCGTCGGTCAGGTGAAAATGTGGAATTATTAGGAAAGTAAATATGTTACAAATCTAGTAATTTTAACACCTGGATAGAAAAAAAAAAAACAAAGTGAAAGAAATAATTTAAGTTACCACAAATGGTTACCTTAACACTTTTTATTCTACGACTAGATATGGAACTACTTATCATCTATCGTTACCAACTTTACAGGGCGCATGTTAACTCAGTGCGCCCGTTAAAATATACGCAGTTAGAATCGGTGACTTTCTTCTTAGGTTGATTTCAAAAGTGCTCACTTTATCGTGAACAGCCTTTACAACATTATCTGTTGTGTTGGCCTCTGTATTTCTACTTACCATCGTCCTATTGGTCTTGGCTACACCGGACACGGTCACTGTACTCTGCAACGTATTTTATTGGCTAGCTGTTGGCCAATGAAATCACGCAATGACGTGTAACAATTAATGAATCGTGACAGATGTAACAGGTTATACAATCCACCGCTTTCATTTGATAAATTATAAAAAAAACGACAGTTTCATTATTACAAACTGGAAATTAATGTCACTGTAATTTCATACCTAGTTTCTGATAAATTCCAGCGTAGCAGTAAAACTATGAAAGTGTGACTTTTGTCTTCAAGAACGAAGGAATTTCTAAATAAACATATGCCCGAGTATATACGTGCATACTCCTCGAAGGGTTAAATAAACCTTTACGTAGTTTGCAGCCGTGAGTAGAAGACTAGCGTTTCCGTATCTTACAGATTGACTCCGGATGTGTTTGTACTTTGTGTGGGCCACTGATATTCCGGTACCTCGTGCATACACTGTAAAAAAAATTTTCTAGTGATCTTCTCAAACTGCATTGGAAGTTTTTAACCTATACATTGTATATGGCAAAACTACCATATATCATGCTGCAAATATAGGAATGTATAGAACCGCTACAATACATAGTTAGTAGCTTCCCTATTCACTCGATTGTTTCCTGAGCAACCGTAGGAACGCTACCAAGAATGAAAGAGGAGAAACTATACCATCCACTCTTTCTCACCATAGGTATACACTGGTGTGGTGTATTTGCGAACAATTTCTTCGAGTGTAGAACGTGAAAGGGTTTCCTTCAGATGCTTAACGTCTTAGCTTGGAACTCTAATTACAGCGTTGGATTGTGCGAGGATTCACGTAAACAGAAACACGTTACCAGATCCTTTAAGAATAATATAAAAGGAAAATCTGTCGATGAATGCAAGAAGGAGATGACTTCATCATTGGCAGGCGCGAAGAGGAAGAACGCAAAGATGAACTGAAGGAAGTCAGCTGGCTAGGATAGCTCCCAGAGGATTGGTTTGTTTGGAATTTAATCTGCGGCGAGACGTTATCGATACATTTCGACGTGAATACGTCTTTAAATTTGCAACCGTAGTGGGAGGCAATCCAGAAAATCCGGTGATAACAAAATAGCGGGATACAGTCTGGCATTGAAGCTCCGAATCTATCGTCTACATTCAAAATTCGATTACACCACTCGATTGCCAAAGGATCGAAGAAGGTGTTGCGTTGAGTGAGGACTGCGCAGAATTGCGCGGAGGGGCGCAATTTTGAGCTCGTTTCATTGCGTCTCATAACTTCAGCGTAGAATAATTTTTCACTAGGAGAGGCAACGACGCTCGTTTGAGTTTCATTAGACAGCTGTCGTCAAAACCAATCGATTGCGTGTATAAAACATTTGTGTGGCGTGATTATAGTTAAATTGTATCTGTTTAATGAATAAAATTAAGAAAACCTAACACAATGTAAGCGTGCACTCGTCAAAAAAACCAAGTCGAAATACAGAAATCTTATACGGTTGGAAAGAGCATCTCAAAATCAATCCAGTGATACCCATAAAATCCCATATGATCCGAGTGAAGCGGTGCCGGGAACGTAAAATAAACATCAAGGCGTCCGAGCGCGCCAACGTAGACGTATTCACGCAAAACAAACCGCCGTGTCCCCAACACAGCCACACTTATTTTTTTTTGTCAAGTAATCGCTACTTGACACTCATTTGACTGATATCACGTCACGAATACTCGGCAGTTCGCCGTCTCATCGCTTACACACTGCAGCTGACAGGACTCCCGCTTCGGTTTCCAACTTCAACGTATTGCACAAAGAAGGCCTACAAACAACTGAACGCCTTCTCCGTATGCAAACTTGAGTCAGAAGTTGAGTGGCCCCCGATGAAGCACTGGACCCGACTGTACAACATGCACACCTCATTAAAAACCAATAAATGCTGTTCACGATAAAACGAGCACTTTTGAAATCAACCTTAGAAAAAAGTCACTGCTCCTATAGACTATTCACGGTAAAGTGAACGCTTTTGAAAGTCCTCTCATTCGGAATAATAATAAATAAATAAATTTTATTTTAGCCTTTGACTTTAAATTCCTAGTGCGATAAACACGCTGTGTTTATTACTTGCATGGCAATATTTATTTTAAAAGGTGGTCTTAAGGATAAAAAATGGCTGAAAGGAAAAAGTACCTAGGACCTCAAAAGTGCTCACTTTACCGTGAACAGCCTATACCTGCATAGACTTTAACCGGCGCACTGAGTGACGTGCGCGCAGTGAAGCTGGTTACTATCGAGGGAAAGTAGTTCATTGTCTTCACGTTGAATTAAATGTGTTTAGTAACTATTTGTGATAGCTTAAATAATTTCTTTCGCTTTCCGGTTTTTTTTTTTTGTGATGCATCTAAGTGTAAAATTTAACTGATATTGAAAATATTTATTTTCCTAGATTTTACAGTTCCATTTGATCGACGCATGAATAAAGTGCTTAGGCCCATGACAATGTTAATTTTACATCATGCGGAAGAATACACGAAATAGATCTTAATCAGGACTTTCAAAAGTGCTCAGTTTACCGTGAACAATCTTATACACAAACTTCAAAAATGGTCGGAAAAGCACGATTTTTGCTTATGAAAGGAGAATATATATCAGTGCCCAAATCCCATACATAGTTGTTTTTTTTTTGGACCAAAAGTAACACAGAAGTTCCTTACACTCATATCCGGAAATGCATCTATCTTTATATCATTTAATTGTGTTCACAGTTCCTGCGTAGAACTCCTGAGGAACACAGAGGCGCCATCACGCATGTAGGGCAAGTTGCCTGTGAAGTAGGCGCACGACGCTGCGTATGTAATAATTTAAGCTTGGGTTTACGATTGACTTAACAGAATAAGTGCGCCGTGTGCTTAAGTTATTAATCAATGTGTTCAAGGTATTAGTTTACGACTGTCGTGTGTGGGTTGGGACGGGTCGTGTGCGTTCTTGGCGTGACTTAAGATATCGTTAAGTACAAGTCAAGACGAAGTAGCCAATCCGAGCACAGAGTCAGTTGTTGTTGACGGGAAACTGTATTTGCAAATTGTATTTATGTAATGTCGTGTTGTGAAATCGTATGGAAGTGTAATTGTTTTAATCGAGAGAGAGAGAGAGAGAGAGAGAGAGAGAGAGAGAGAGAGAGAGAGAGAGAGAGAGAGTCCCCTTAATTTAAAGAATAGTTCATGGCCATGTTTTCATTTGTGGAAGAGGTTATTGAATTCGCTTTAATTAAACTTTTACAGAATTATTGATGTAAATACCTAATGTTGGCATAGGCTTCTCCTTCTATACTATTTCACGAGTTTGTAAAAACGATTACACAAGCAGTATCCACAAATAATTAAATATATCTACATTGTCCATTTTTCCAGGTTATTTCGGTTGCTTACGTCTCCTACGATTTTGATTGGCTAAACTTAACAGTTGATAATTCAATCATAAACTGCAAATCTTATTATTGTTAATTTTCGGTGTGTTTATCGTGCCCTTACGCACAATTCTTCAGTCTTTAATCGTAAACCCACCTTTAGTGTCCCGCGCCTACTTGCTATGCAACTTTCCCTACACACATGATATTACCCCCTTGTTCCGCAGGTGTCGTGCAACGCAACATTGAACACTGATTATATATAAATACGTTTCCGGATATGAGTGTATAGAGTTTTGGTGCATATTGGCCCAAAGAAACTATGTCTGGAGTTTGGACAGTTAGTTTTCAAACATTCTTTATATTTTGTAACACTGAAAAATAATTTACTTGAATTTACTTGTTGAAAAGTTTTAAAAAATCAGATACTGTAAGTGTATTTTAAATCAGAATTTAAGCGTATTTCTATTTCGCATGCCTTAAAAAGGACGTTTTGAAGCCCCCTCTCCAATTTTTTCGCCAAGCGTAATAATTATATCGGTTGTATGCAATAAAAATGAGTATGATTTTTAGAAAAATGTCAATAATTGCTTTTATGCGCGTCCGTTCCAGCCACAAAAATTAATTGAAATGAACAGTCGGATGCGGTGTTCTATGAGAAGCCACCGTACTTCTAACTTATGGGTGTTGCATACCAAAAAACAAAAAGTTCTCTAACTGTAGGCCTAAAGGCTGTTCACGGTAAAATGAGCACTTCTGAAAGCCCTGCTTAAGATCTACTTATATCCATGTTATATATTCTTCTGCCTTATGTAAAATTAACATTGCCATGGGCCTCATCACTTTATTCATGCGTCGGTCAGGTGAAACGGTGGAATTATTACAAAAGTGAGTATTTTACAAATATGGTATTTTTTTTCGTTTCTACGAATTAAAAAAGACATAAAACGAGAAAAATAATTAAACTTGCCACTAATGGTTACCTAACACTTTTTATTCGACGTTAAGATATGGAACTACTTTCAATCCATCGGTACCAACTTTACTGGGAGCATGCCACTCAGTGCGCCCGTTAAAATATATGCAGGTAGGGGCAGTGTCTATTTCTAAGGTTGATTTCAAAAGAGCTCACTTTATCGTAAAGTCTTTACCAAACATTGTTCATCTTGTAAGTGATGACATTTTAGTCGAACAACAAATTTTTACACTGAATATTTTTTTAAAATAATTTGACGCAAAATCAAGAATTTTTCTCTTTTGCTGCAGTTAAAACAAATACTAAGATGTACTAATGGAAAAATATTACGAAGTAAAGTAACGATGTGGGCTAACGCTTGACATACACGTAAACACCAAATATAGGCTGTTCACGATAAAGTGAGCACCTTTAAAATCAACCTTATAAAAAAGTCACTGCCCCTACCTGCATATATTTCAACGGGTAAACAGAGTGGCATGCGCCCAGTAAAGTTGGCAACGTTGGAGGGAAAGTAGTTCCATATCTTAAAGTCAAATAAAAAGTGTTAGGTAACCATTTCTGATAATTTAAATTATTTCTTTCGCTTCATGTTTATTTTTAATGCATCGAAGTTTAAAAAATGAGAACATTTGTTAAATGCTCACATTTGAAATAATTTCACAGTTTTACTTGATCGACACGTGAATAAAGTGATGAGGCCCACGACAATGTTTATCTTACATAAGGCGGAAGAAAACACAAGGTGCATACAAGTATATTTTAAGCAGGGCTTTCAAATATGCTCATTTTACCGTGAACAACCTATAACAATTCAGCATTTAAAAAAAAAGTAAAAAATTATGCTGACAATTTTTTATATTTATTAATTTTTTAATATATTTCATGTTATGTGGTGATTACACACGTGTAACGCAATACACTACGGCATTAGTTTGTGTTATAAATTGTTTCATTGGTTTTACGGATTGTGGTTGCAACAAAATACGAAAAAATTTGGAATTTACATCAAACTACTCAAGAAATAAAAACAGTAAAGTTTTTTTATTCGAGGAAAATTACATCACAGGCAATAGGTACAAGTCGAACGATGTTCGGTACTAATATAAAATAATTGATTCGTTGGTATCCAGCCCCCTTAAAGCTTATTTTCGGACGAACGGAATGGTCTTAAAATGTTCTCCAGCAGGGATTTCCTCTCTTCAGCAGTTATGACGCAGAGAGTGGATTCTGGATGTTGCTCGACTGGAAACGCATTCGACGACATTCTCGGGACCCTAGTATTGACAATAGGACGAAATCTTTGGAAACTTTTTTTTTGCCGAGACTTTTAATTTGATAGGCGATTATATTGGGAAGATTCATCTTAAATCTCCCGCCTACCCAGAAGTATTTTCCCGTGCCTGAGGCACGGGAGCAAAGCAGCAATAAGATCGACGCGACGCCTCTATAGGTTGTTCACGGTAAAATGAGTACTTTTGAAAACACTGCTTAAGATCTACTTATGTGCACATTGCGTACCCTTCCGACTTTTGTAAAATTAACGTTGCCTTGGCTTCGTCACTTAATTTTTGCGAAAGTTAAGTGAAACTTAAAGTTAAGTGAAACTGTGATATTATTAGAAAAGTAAATATTTTAAAGATCTGCTCATTTTTACACTTCGATGCATTTAAAAAAAAAAAAAAAAAAAAAAAAAAAAAACAGTAATCTATAGAAATAACTTCAGTTATCACAAATCGTCCCTTAGCACTTTTTATTCGACAATAAGATAAGGAACTACTTTCCCTCCATCGTTACCAACATTTTTGGGGGTATGCCACTCATTGCGCCCGTTAAAATATATGCAGGTAGGAGCAGTGACTTTTTTCAAATGTTGAGTTAAATAGTGTCCACTTTATCGTGAATAGCCGTTACTTGTATATACAGCGTTCTCTTCATGATAATTCTGGGAGTTAAAGCAATGGTCGTATCATTTCATTGCTGGAAAGGTTTTAGCAGAGTTCAGTGCAGTAATATTTACAAGTTCAGAAAATATGGTAAAATTCATATATTTTTTTTTAAATGCAAGGCTCTGGTGGTATCGGCTGTTCACGATAAAGTGAGCACTTTTTAAGGCCCTCCCAAAAGGCATTAACCACTAATAAGTATATTGTATTGCAACCTCAGACATTAACTTTTGAGAGTGGTGAAATGTATTCACTGTGTTTATTAGTCACATGACAATGTTTGCATCAAAAAGTGGCAGGAATATAGAAATTGGCTGAAAGTAAAAGTTTAGCAGGGCTTTAAAAAGTTCTCACTTTACTGTGAATAGCTTATGCATGGCTATGTAGGGTTTAACGCCTCGCCTACAGAGAGTTCGTTAGAGACGCAACGAGTTGCTTAGGACAAAGCAGGAAAGTTGAAGGAAGCGGGTATGGTTCGTATTAAGCTGGGGTGATTTCGGAAAGTAACGAGAAAACGGAAAACATTATGTCCGGACAGAGAATCGGACTCTGGTTCTTCCGTATGCGAGTCCGTTCTTTTAGTACTATATTGTAAACAGTGATTCGGTACAGAAAAAAACGCGAGTTTACAAACTGCTACACGCTGGAGATGCACAATACCCGACAAGCTTTCAGCGTTTCTCGCCACAGCAAATCGAAAACAGTCGTTTGTGAAGCAACATCATTAATCATCTGTACGCTCCTGAATGTTTTATGCTGGTAAAAACTGTTGCTGACGAAATGCGTCATTTGCACTTCCTTGGACAAAAAAGGGGGGCAATAAATAAATATTCAATGATTTCTGATATTTCCAGCGAAGCTGGGATAAGCGAGAGGAAGGCAAAATTTAATCTTCACGAGATATGGTAACGTAAAAACATTTATTCTTGTGAGTTATTGGATACATTTTCACAGGTGAAATGCACTGATAAATTATTGATGTATATGAAATGTTATACAGCTGGTTGCCATTATTATGTAATTTCCATTATCTAATTACTTATTCTGTAAAGATTTAATTCCCTAGACTGTACGAGCAATAGATTATTGGGTAAGTCAGACAATATCAAATTATACGGAATGGCGTATTGCTACAAAAAGAATAGCACACAGTATTATCGCCCACAATGAAAGGAGTGTAACCAAAATGTTATAAATATAAAAATAAACATATAAACGCATAAATATTATATTATTATTATTAAGCAGCTATATCAATTCCTTTTCCAGGATGAAGCCTCTTTAAGCCTGATGAGCTACATTTTACAGTTTAGCGTAACATAGGTTGTTTTTAATTCCTTCCAGGCTAATCGATCTTGTGCAATGTTCTTCCAGTTCACACCTACTACTCTTCTAATAGCTCTGTCCCAGAGGCCTGGAGCTCTTCCTCTGGATCTTTTCAGGCCTCTTGGTATCCTATCCATTACAGCTGTTGTCCATCTGTCATCACTTCTTCGAGCAGTATGTCCAGCCCACTGCCACTTTATAGTCTTCACTCTTTCTAGGATGTCCCTTACTTTAGTTACTGATTGAATGTAGTCAGTTCTCTTCCTGTCTCTTCTTGTAAACCCAAGCATTGCTCTTTCTATACCTCTCTGGGCAGTTCTCAGTTTTTGCTTCGCTTGACAGTTCAGGGTCCAAGTCTGACAAGCATATGTGAGGACAGGTAATACGCATTCATCAAATACCTTCTTTTTAAAGTATACTGGCATGTTTGATTTTAAAACTATGGAATTTCTTCCATATGCTCTCCAGCCTAATGTTATACGTCGATAGATCTCAGGCATCGAGTCGCCATTCATGTTAATTAGCTGACCGAGATAATTGCAGTGTTCTACAGTCTCGATATCAATGTTGTTGGTGGCCACCTTGTCTTTTACTACCCACTTATTTTGCATGAATTTAGTTTTAGAGAGGTTTATTTTAAAGCTTACTTCTCTGCATACTATCTCTAGTTCATTTAACAGTTGTCCAAGCTCATCCAAACTGCGTGAGAGTAAAACTATATCATCAGCAAACCGTAGATTATTAAGACTTCTTCCATTTGCCCTTAATCCTCTGTTTTACCACACAATTTTTCACATAGCCATTTCTAGGGCCGATGGAGTCACCTTGTTTCACTCCTCTTTTCAACATAAAACTCTTTGGTGGCTTCAGTAATGTTTACAAAGGCAGTAGAGGTACTGTAGATGTTATGTAACATTTTGGCATAACTTGGCTTCACACCTTGCTCTGGCGGGGCCTCTGCATAACAGCTGAGTGGTGAAACGAATCGAAGGCTTTTTCAAAATCATTGAAAGCCAAACGAAAGGGCATTTGATATTTTTTCGAACGGCTTATTACCTCATGAATGACTTTGATGTGATCTATTGTGCTGAATCCTGATCTGAAGCCAGCCTGTTCCATTCGTTGCGCTGTATCCAAGGTAGGACTGATACGATTATGGATGACCTTAATGAACACTTTGCAAATGATGGGAAGTAGACTGATAGGGCGGTAATTCTTTGTGTTATGTATGTATGTATGTATGTGTATATATATGCGTACGGTAACTTGGTAATAGATGTAACTTAGTTAATACTAACAAACATATAATAATACAACGAGCACATTAGAACATATAGTTAAGAAGCGCAGATAAATTTATTTACCCAGGGGAACTTGATATTTGGTGTTTATAATATTAACTAGATACTAGTATTTTTATATCACTGCTGTTTATACTTTTATAAATATATATTCTGCCATAGAATGTGAAGGACGTGTATGCAATAAATCTTTTGAGTTCCAAATTGGAAAATTCTCTTACCAGTTATCCCTTGAGGCTAATTAAGTAGGTGTAGGGCGAAGACTTGTAAAAATCTAAACTTGCATATGAAAATGACGCACATCATTGGCTAGCTGGGGATTAGAATACGGAATTTCCTCACTCGAGTAGCGATCTCGGCCACAGTAGGCGCCGGGAGACGTAACATTTATACTTCTTAGCTCTTCCAAAAAAAAAAAAAAAAAAAAATCGGTTTGTGTGTGTGTGTGTGGTGTGTGCGAATATAGGCAGGAAGTTAGCGAATTTTGTGAATGTTTGAGGCATGAAGTCCATAGACTTGTGGGAAAGGCTGTTCACGATAAAGTGAACACTTTAGAAATAAACCTTAGAAAAAAGTCGCTGCCACTGCAGGCATGTATTTTTACAGGCGCACTGTGTGACATTCGCCCAGTAAAGTTGGCCACGATTAATAGAAAGTAGTTCCTTATTTTCACGTCGAATAAAAAGAGTTAGGTAACAATTTGTGATAACTTAAAATTAATTCTTTCGCGTTGTGATTTTTTTATGCATCGAAGTGTAAAAATGATCAGGTTGGTAAAGTATTTACTTTCTTGATAATTCCACTGTTCCATATGATCGACGCATGAATAAAGTGATGAGGCCAATAGCAATGTTAATTTTACATACGGCGGAAAAATACACAACGTGTATACAAGCAGATCTTAAGCAGGGCTTTCAAAAGTGCTCATTTTACCGTGAACAGACTATAAAGTAATGTGTGAGTATATTTCGGGTGGAGGGAAAAAAAGGGGGGGGGGAGGTGAATGCTCGGGGTGCTCCCAAGTAACCTAAAACGCGAAGGCCTAGAATCAATACAGTAAGAGACTAGAATGATTCCTGCATTCATTAATGAATTGTAATCGGAATTTGTTTATTTGTGGTTATAGAAACGAAGTTAATCTTTGTTCTGAGTAATTATAAATAAAGGACGTTGTTTATGTCTCGCGAGCGAGTGCACTTTATTTGACAGTTCTGAAAATAGTTTTGTGAGCAGTTAGTTTCATGGCAAAATAATTTTGTGAGCAGTTAGTTTCATGGCAAAATAATTTTGTGAGCAGTTAGTTTCATGGCAAAATAATTTTGTGAGCAGTTAGTTTAATGGCAAAATAATTCTTGTTTGACGTGCTGGACAGGTTGATAGGTGAGTTTGTTTACGTAAACGTCGTCAGTGAAGCGAGGATACGCCATACAGTAGCCAAGGAAACAGCTGTAACAGGGCGACCTTCCGAACTGTTAAAAAAAGTGCACTTGTTTGTAAGACGGACTATAACAATGGCATTTTTTTTACCTGTGCAGGCAGTAATCTTTACTCTGTAGTTTTTGTTTAAACGGCATTGTTATAAAAATCTACTAATAACAGTAGCGATACACAAGGATAGTTATGCTCAATAAACAATCATATCAATATAAACATGTAGACAGTTTCAACGCAAAATATTTGATTGGACATCTCTAAATTAGTCCTTTGGAAATTATCTGTCTTAAGTTTTTTTTTATAAATTAATTCTATTTAAGTCGATGTCTGGGGAGTTTAAATACGCATAACACTTTTCGACAACATTATTGACATCTTGTCGTTTACCTGGCTTTCAAAAGTTCCTCTTGTTAAAGTTTCACTAGTGTTCGTGAGGCCATAATACATATTCAGTACAAGCAATTAAGTCTTACATCATAACCATATTCGAATTTTTCCAAGTTATTATTTTCCTTCATAAAATTTTTTTGTCGACACCATATGTTTAGAAAAAGACATATCTGACATTTTCACTCTGCGTGAGACAAATATATCTAACATATTGTTACATCAAAAAATTAAAATACGTTAAAAAAATAAGAACCAATAAAAACCCGGTGACTTAGCTCTTTAAGTGTGCAGGAATTGTGCATAGTTACATATTTATCTATTACCATAATATTTCAGTAATCACATTATCTTGCATGCGTAATTCATTTTAGTATTACTTCGAAGTGTATTATGTAAATAAACCAGAGGAAATAAAGAAACATTTGCCTGCACCTTGTAGTAATTCATGCGTTGCTCTATAGTATATTTATCACGATGGTGGGCTATGTGGGCCGGCTCGGCTTATTAGACTCAACATGCAGGCGGACTCCTGTCGACCAGCTAGCGTGACTTGCGGAGCTCGATCTCCAGAAGATGCCAATTAACAAGCCTGAAGTCGTATCACGGATCTCCGAAGGTTTACTACAATGCGTTAATTACACCGGCGGATATGACTTACTGTGTTTTTCATTTGTATCCATGTACCCTGAGATGACAGGTTGTCCGGATCGTTCAACTATCTGTAGGCGATCAGTAAGTACACTGTAAAAAATGTTCTGGTAAAATTCCTAAACTGCAATGGAAGTTTTTAACCTATACACACTATGGTAATAATACCACACATCAAGCAGCAGATATAGGAATGTTTAGCCTCGCTACTATACGAAGTTGGGAACTTCCCTACGCATTTGACTTTTCCTGAGCAAATGTAAGAACGCTATAATGAATGTAAAACGGGGGGGGGGGGGATACCATTCCCTCTTTCTGACTAAGCGTATAGACTGGTATGGTAAATTGACGAATAATTTTTTCGAGTGTACTACATGGGGCAAACGGATGGTCCCTCTTACATCACAGGGAATTAATAGCTGGGGATAACGTGTTTGCGGCTAAAGTAATTGGGATAGAGGACATCGATACTGGCCTATTGTATAGGATTGATGCTCTGCTCCAAGTCTGACGCGGGTGTCAATTAGCAAACTCAAGCAATTTTATGTGAATAGTCCTGTCCCGCCAAAGACTGTCCTGCTTTAACGATTTATTTTTCGTCCCGCCAACTGTTGAATTGTGTGATGCTTACAATTTCCTCGAGTATGACTAAATGCTGCTATTAAGGTGTTGGTGTGTTTACAGAACTACATTACGTCAATGAACTTGGTTAACAAGAGCAAGTCTGCTTGGTTTTTTGCCACGTCTGTATTTGGTAGCCCAGATTGATAAACTGTTATTTTGTTTGAAGAGGCAATATTTTTGCTGCAGAAAAAAAGGAACTTTGTCTTTCTTCGCCCCCCCCCCCGGGGGGGGGGGGGGGTGTGGCGCACGTCTTAGCGCTTCCAAGCGTTGAGCTATACTGAAGAGAGGCGCGCGGCGCTCCTGGCGCGGCCGAGCGCTGTCTGGTGGCTACTACTGGCAACGAGTTCACCCTCGCACACTCTGGCACCTTCCATACGCCTCTCCGCTATTCTCGCCGCCTCCTTAACCTTCCCGAGCCGCGTACATATGTTCATCACCAGCCCGAGCAAGTGTGCAGCGTTCATCTTCGAGTTGCGCGAGCTGGCCGACGATAGATCATGTCTACGCCACTTCGTACTTCGGGGCTTCTTCATGCTAGACGCGTTTCCACGTAATATGAGTAGTACTCAAGTTAAGTATTGCAATGAACGTAGTTGTTGTTATGCTGGGGGTAGAGTTCCCTTTTTAGTAGTGTTTTTTTAAAAATATATATGGATTTTTGTAGGGAAGTGTTTCTTCACTGTTTTGATTGTGTGAATTTTCAATATGGTATTTTATGGGAATGTTTGTAAGAGGTGGATTCTTCCTTTTTTTTTTTGGCGTGCTTTAGGAATGGTCTCCTGGACTACGATTTGCCAAAATAATTCTAATTCCAAGGAGTTTAGTGGAAATTTTAAGGCGTGCCTTTATGATCATGGTTAAGTGTAATGAGGGTTTTGCTTCATGCCCAATGGTATTTTTGAAATTAGTATTCCATGTTGTACTTTTGTTAGTGAATCATCAGGCGTACTTTACTTTTAAAGTTGTAATGGTGCTTGCTTTAACCAGGGAGTCATTTTACAATTTTAAATGGGATTTCACAAGTGTTTATTCAGGTTGGGTGATTTCTCAGGATATATTAGTATTGTGGTGTTTCTGTTTGTTCCAGTGCATGTGTGTTCTCTCCTTCCCCTAGTTCACCGAGCGGTAGCAAGCTACGGAAATTTACAGATGCAAATTTATATTTTTCAAATCAAGTTGCAAAGTAGTTGTTGTTGGTGATAATGTATAGATGGGCTTCAATATATTTGTGTTGATGTTGGAATTTTTGTGACCATGCTTTCTTGGTTTTTTTTAATGGTGTGCGTCTTCCTTGCCTTCCTTTAGCCCTGCTACGCCCTAAAGGGGCATAACAGGGTGTTTCCAAATAATTAAGTACTGTTCTAATTCCTGCCTAGGATCTCCTTTTATGGCAATTTTGACCATTTTGTATCCTTCGTCCATATGTAAAGTTATTATTTTTGTGGACTTATTAACAAAATTCATGTGTCTGCGAATATTCGCTGCAAAGAAAGAAGCTATGAAAGTAAATATGTTATTAAGTTGTTCGTAGTTAATTCAGCAACCTCTGAAAAATATCCCATCCCGTAATTGCATGTATTTTAACTTGAATACTGATTCGAATTCATTTATTCAAGTTGGCAACACATTAAGAAAAGTAGCGCCATCTTATTGGAAGCGGGATGGATTTTCGTAGAGTTACGGGATCGGTGCTTGAATAAAGTGTGAAGGCACATAACAGTGTTAATTTTGTCACGTGGTGGTGTGATGCACAGTGGGCATAGAGTCAGAACTAAACAGCGCTTTTAAAAATTGCTAGGTTAACCTCGAACTTCGTATACAAATATGACAATACTTACTGCTATGCACCTAAAGACCACAAGAGCAAAAATAAATAATTTAAGTGTTCATAAAATTTAAATTACAGTTTTAAAACGACGTTACGAAATATAAATACTACCTATTGCAGATGGCTGCAGGCTTTACTGGAAGCATCCCAACCAGTGTGGCCTTAAACATATTTACTTTACCAGCAAGGAGAATTTCCAACCACTGAAGTCAACAACGCTTATTAATAAAAACTTTTACATAGTCTAGACCAAAAATGTGCCAAAACGAAGTGAGTATGGAAAACAAATTCCACAGAGTGGACCACCTCAATCTCTCCTGAGAGCTGCAGCAGATCTGTTTGCCGAAACGTCGTTACCTACTTCTTGTGTCTTCATATTTTTCCCCATTCATCGCTCTTCCCCGTCACTTTTGTCGTTGTGTTGTTGTACCATAGTTTTACGTCGTTCATGATATTGTGTTTGCATTCACGCTCAACTGATATTATTTTAATATGTATAAATCATTGTAGCAACTTACGTTTTTTTTTTCAAGCTTTGGGCTGTGGTAGATTGTTCGTACACATTGATCTGCTTATTGATGTGTAATGGACATTTGTACTGAGTCGACCATTAGTATAGTTGGATATTTTTCTGTGTTAAGTAATCTTTCAGCTTTATTTCGGTTTGTGTATTTAATTATGCTTTTTGGTTGATTTTCGACGAATTGATCATTTATATACATTTAATTAATAGCTTGATACTGCTATCTGTCTCAAAACAGAAAAATTGAGTTTTTTTTTTTAATTTTGAGATGGCTATTTTGGTAAAGTTGGTTTAATCATTTAATAGTGTTTTTGATAATGGTTGAGTCCTACGCCAGAGATAAAATTTACAATTCCTGACATAGCGTAGAATGGACTTGGCTAAGTTGAAAAACAATATTCCTAGTCTTACACAATATGAAAATAAATTCTAAGTTCTGCACAAGGTGTCTAAATGAGTTCTTACATGATGGTAAGGTTATGTTAGTTTAGGCGAAGTTAGGTTACGTTGATACTGAAATGGAGTTAGGTTAAGTGAAGTGGATGTCGAGTAAAGATGAGAAATTAATGACTAAATGGAAAATATTGACAGTCTTATACAAGGTGGAAAATAAATATATAAGATTCCTACACATTGTCAAACATTTTTTAAGACCTACACAATATAAAGAAATTTTCTAAGTCATATATACAGTGGAATTTTTTTCTAAGTCTTTTGCACATGGCGCAAGATAATATGAGTCCTCCAGCAGCGGAAAAATTTACAAGTCCTACACAAGTGAGTAAAAATATTCAGAGTCGAGCAAGTAGAGCAGTTGGAGTAGGTGGAGCAAGTGAAGCAAGTGGATCAAGTAGAACATGCGGAGCAGGTGGAGTAAGTGGAGCAGGTGGAGCAAGTGGAGCAGATGGAGCAAGTATTGCAGGTAGAACAAGTGGATCAGGTGGAGCAAGTGGAGCAGTTGGAGTAGGTGGAGCAAGTGAAGCAAGTGGATCAAGTAGAACATGCGGAGCAGGTGGAGCAAGTGGAGCAGGTGGAGCAAGTGGAGCGGATGGAGCAAGTATTGCAGGTAGAACAAGTGGATCAGGTGGAGCAAGTGGAGGCGGTGGAGCAAATGGAGCAGGTGGACGCGAGTCATTTTGGAGTGATTTAGAGTCATTTGGAGTCAGTTCGGAGTCATTTATAGCCCATGCTGGAGTTACGAATTTTGGTATACTTTTTCTCAATTTTTGTGATTTTTTCTTAATTTTGTAGCATTAGAAAGTGTGTAGGTAAGGGTAGGGGGCTGATATTTAGGGTGGTGGGGTAACTGTGAGGTTAATGTGAAATGTTATTAGATTTTTAGATTTTTTTGTGATTTTTTTTTTGCATTTAATTTGTTTCGTATGTTTGAGGTGTGGTGATCAACATTTTTATTGGCATGGAGGGTTAGTATAATAAGGTGGTTTGTTTAATGGGTGGTATAATATTTGACTGGTGTCTTATACTAATGGTGATATGACAGACCTGCTGGAATTATGATTTTTTTGTATTTTTTTCTCAATTTTTGTGATCTTTTTTTTGTAGTATTAGAAGGTGAGTATTTAAGGGTATGGGTTGAAGTTTGGGGGGGGGGGGAGGGACGAGTGTGAGGTTAACGTGATATGTTCTTAGAGTTTTTTGATTTTTTAATATTATTTTCGGATTTTTCTTTGTTTTGTAGTATGAGAAGGTGGGTTGGAGGGGGGAGGGGTGATTTTTAGGGTGGTGGAATAAGTACGAGTTAACGTGAAATGTTATTGGAGTTTTTTTATATTTGACATTTTTAAATAATTTTTTTAAAATAAATTTTAAGTAAATTCTTAGGAAAAATAGTGAATCTTTAAGGAAAAAGACTGATTTCAAGGTGAAAATGGTCGATTTTTTTTAGGGAGAAGGGAAATATTTATGACAAAAGGGGAAATTTTAAGGAAAGAGATATTTTAGGGAAGTTTAATCGATTTTGAGGGGAAAGGGGAATTCACGACCAGAAGCTCCTAAAGGATTTTTTTTGGGGGAGCCCTTTTTTGTATCTGGGCAAATCAGTAATTTTTTAGGTGATTTTTCTGTAAAACAAGTGATTTTTGGGTAAAACAAGTAATTTTTTTTGGTTAAACACGTGATTTTGAGAGAGAAATTCCAAAATGGTGGAATACAAGATGGAGCTAAAATCCCCGAATCTTTGCTCCTAGGCTTCTGCGCCAGAAACAAATTATGCCCTACTACTGGGTATTAAGGCACAAAAAACAGAATTCGTGAAATAAATAATCACTTTTGAGAAATTATCGGAAATCCATGAAATTCGCCAGCTCATTTCCGTCTGTATTCACAGTCCTTTACATACCCTAGACTCAACCGTGAATGAGTGAGTGAAGATATATGGGCGGCTATTAGCAGCGAAGTCTTGAGAGCCGATGAGGGCCATTGAGATGCGTATGGACCAGCGCCGGAATGAAAGTGCGGGTGAAACGGGAGATCACCGATCAACGGCATCGTCCGGAACGATTCCCACATACGCGACCCTGCCGGGGATTGAACCCGGCTCGTCTTGGTTGGGGGCGAGTGGGCTAACCGCTCGGCCACCGCGGCCCCTAGACTCAACCCTGTTTTATTTACTCGCTGCTGCCGTGGTAAGATCCGTTTTACAATGAAATGTGTTTCGTCACTGTTTATAATGGCTGATGGTTGCCATGTTCTTTTCTGTTCGTTCCTGTCTGGGATTAGTCCGAATGTCTAAAGAAATTGTCGCCCAACCATAGAAAAACTTGAACATTCGTACTTTAAAGTCTAGCCGCTACTAAATGGATTTGGGAAATCTGCGGACCTTAATTAATTACTCTAACGAGCACGACCGGTTGTAGATCCTAATTATTGAACGTGAAAGGAATAATTACTGGGCTACAAGGACCGATTTATACGAAATTTGGCATACAAGTAGCACTATGCCATTTTGGAAGAAAGCCCCACATGAAATACAGTTTCTATGCCGCATCTCTCAAAACAATCAACCTATTTCTTTCAACTTTGGCCAATAAGATGTATTTTGGTAGGCCATATTAATTTATATGTTTTAAGTGTGTAAGTCTCTTATTTTCGGAATGACGCCTATACAAACATTTCAGCTTAGTGTGCTATATCTCCGTGTCATTTAAATAAGAAATACAAAGAACATTTCTCCGTTAGCCACAATCACTAAAAAAAAGGCAACATGAATGGTTCTTACCTGTTAAAAACAGAAAATGATGGGTCTTGCGACAATTAGGTCTTTCCCACACACTTGCTCATTCAAGTCAAAACAAAAAAAGTAAGCAAAACTATGTCCAACATACAGCACCATTTCAAAATCAACAAAAAGAATAGAACATTAAAATTGGTTTTTGTATTTAACACGAAAATCCACTTTTCTTAAAGCTAACAACACGAGGGCCATCACTGCTCTGTAGGCAAGGTATTTACCTTCCAATATCTTGTTTGTGATCACATCTTTGACAAAACACAAATGTTAATTTTTGTATAGCCCTAGTGATTGCTAATTCATATCATAAGATCCCCATAACGAAAATACAATATCACACGCTTTGAATCAACTATAATAGTGAGAAAAAATTCGTTAAGTAATATCATGCAGTTAATTATGTACAATTGTAGACCTAAAACACTTAGTTGCCCATAACCCATTGGATTTTCTCGACCTTTATTTACCAATGGTACTTCTGAGTAGCAGCAAATATTATTGTCTATAACTTAACAATAGATGTTATATATGGTGCAGATAGTCCATCGATAGATACATATATATTCCATTTTTGCAGGTTTGTTTCACTGCAATAAGGCATAGAGATAAACCACAATAGTGTGTGCCTTTAGTTCATAGCGGTAATAAGAGTGTGATAAATTTATATAATTTAGTGAAGAAACACTAAATGGTAAGCACAAATATTTATTCTTCTGTCGTGAAACACCATTAGAGATAATTAATTAAATGTTTATCGGCATTTATATTCGTTAATTTTATTAAAAAAAGGTTTTTTTTTAATATTAAGTTTGACCCAGAAATGCCGATGGACAATAGCGAAGTAAACTTTTGAAGTGAAAACATAAAAAAGTGCACAAGTGCATTGATATAAATAGTTTTGTTTGTGGTAACATGTGATCTAAAAAAAGCGCAGTATCTGACATAACAAGAATGCTACAAATGACAACAATGCAGATACTGACAGCGAGTCATATGACGATCCTGTAACAAAGCGCGCGGCTGTCAATTATTCAGTTACTTCATTTGCTTACATCTTTGAGAACGAATTAGAAAAAAAATATTGAAAAAAAAAAATTCTCCCTCGTGTTTGAAATCAGCGAATGATGAAATTATAGAGGACCATGCAACCAATACGTCGGAAAACTGCGTTTTCTTGAATGAAAATGTAGACAAACACAATGAAATTGCTGAAGAAACAAATAACTTAAAATATTTTGCCCGCAAATGGACACAGAGCATAAAATGCTAACATCAATGAACCAAACTTTTTATGGAAAAAGCAGGAAACAATTATTAACTTACCTCACGTCACCTATTCTGTAAGAGTAGTGGAAGATTATTTTATGGCTGTGACACACCAACAGAAGTTTTCGTAAATATGGTTGATTCTCTTGTTGATATGTTGGCGTTCCAGAGTAACTTATACGCCACACAAAAGGGCAAAAATATCTCAACCTGAAAAGAATTAGCTCTGCTCCTTAATTGGAATACTTTTCTCATGGTTCTTCAAAAGTTACTTAATTGGAGGCATTGTACTGACACTCTCTACTCAGTTCCTTAGATAATAAATCAAAATTAGTTTGATGAGAAATTAAGCAACCTCCGTGTAAAAGACAATGACATTCTGCTAGCAAAAAAACATGGAAAATAAAGCCCATGATAACTGAGCTCAACAAATCATTTGTGAAAGTGTACGAGGGAACTAGTGATTTAAGTACTGACTAATCAGTAATAATATTCAAAACAATACAAGTAATGAAACCTATAAAATTGGGGTATAAGCAGTGGGTTGTGACTGATCAGGGAAGTTTCATAAAAAAAAGGGTCAGTATACTAAGAAAATGAATAAATGAACAAGAATCTGACGGATACAACTTGGAAGAGAGAGAGAGAGAGAGAGAGAGAGAGAGAGAGAGAGAGAGAGAGAGAGAGAGAGAGAGAGAGAGAGAGAGAGAGAGAGAATCCTCACTGTTTCAAAAATGAAAAGCTCAAATACAGAACGATTGTATTTGATGATTATTTTACCGCACTGCGTCTTCGGGACATACTGGAAGTAGACATAATACTTGCTTGTGTTACCATTACGGGTCTGCGGAAACGTATTCCAGAGATGCAGGAAGATAAGAAAAAGGTAGAGTAGTGATTGAGACTACAGATTCTTCCAGGCTGGCTTGGGCGGGGCCGCAGTGGCTGAGCGGTTAGATTGCTCGCCTCCCACAAAGGCGAACCGAGTTCATTCCCCGGCCGGGTCACTACCGGATTTTCACAAATGGGAATCGTGTCGGACGATGACGCTGGTCGGCGGATTTTCTCGGGGATCTCCCGTTTCCCCCGCCCCTTAATTTCGGCGCTGCTCCATACTCACTTCAATCACCTTCATCGGCTCTCAAAACCTCGATGTTAACAGCCGCCCAAATCTCTTCACTTCGCTTAACTCCTTACATTGTATTGCGAGTATAATTTTTAATTTATAATAATTGAAGGTAGTATTTTCTGTTTTAGCCTATGCATCTCAGAGCATGACTTTGCATATTCATAACAAACCAAAAATTCCTAATAATTCCACCTTTTTAATTGTTGGATGGCGTACGAATAAAGTGATCAGCCCTTGGCGATGTTAACTTGACATACGGCAGAAGGATACAGCACGTTGAGAAAAGTATACCCTTACCAGGGCTTCCGATTAAGAGCTTATTGGTAAATTCCTAAGGCCGTGGTCCGCGTTCTACACTCGCTTCTCGTTTCGTCGCGACGTAACGGCAGAGCATTGTATGGTTAAGGGGCTTCAGGCGGGCTGAAGCCTCCCAAAGTGACTAGGTTATAATGTTTCACTTTCAGGCTCTCATTAAGATGGCATGCAATTTCACCACCCCTCCCCCCCCCCCCTCCCACGCACACACTCACGGAGACAAAGTTTTTGTTGAATCAAAGAAGATATGTTTGGTGCAACCAAATTATTTGTTTGTACAGGGGCAATGAAATATTTTGTTGCTGAAACCAAATTATTTTGTTGTTCTCATTTGGTTGCCCCCGAACTGTAAGATTCGGTTGGTGCAACTAAGGATTTGTTTGGCTACACGTACATTAAACTGTTTGGGCCGATGTAAAACATTTGACAAGTTCGACTGAGTTTCGAACCTAGATCACCTGCGTCTGAATGCTGCGCCTTAGTAATCCCGGCTACTGTGACAACTAATTACGACGGAAAGCTTTTAAATATATATATACTAAAATATTGGGCAACCTGTGCAAACAAATATTTCAAGTTTTACTGCTTTACTTGCGAGTTTCTTGTTGCATTGTTTTATTGATGTGTTTATACGATTGTTAAGCAACAATAGTTGCACTAACAAAAACGGTTACTATCCTAATTGTCACAAAAAATACAAACAAACTCTCGAGCTGTGTTTTCGAACGAAGGCAGTCAAATGAGTAGCCACACAAATATATACAGTTGATTCAACAAAATATTTAGTTAATTTTTTTTTTTTGTTGGGCCCAACACAGAGCTTTTCTTTATTCAAACATATATTTTGTTAGACGAACAAAATTAATTTTGTTGCTTTTCAAATTTTGTTTGCTCAACAATATATTTTGTTAGGGCAGCTAAATATATAGTTGGCCTTCCACAAACAAATATTTTGATCAATTTTCTCTCATTGCATGTATTGAGACCTGCCAATTACCAGTGGAGAGAGTGGAGAGAGATTCGGGCGGCTCTTAACATCGAGGGATTGAGAGCCGATGAGGGTGCAGCGAGCTTAATATGGAGCATCATCGGAATTAAAGGACGGGGGAAACGGGATAGCCCCGAGAAAACCCGCCGACCAGCGGCACGATTCTTACATGAGAAAATTCGGTAGTCGAACCCGTTCCGCCCAGACGGGATGCGAGTAGTGCGGCCACTACACCACCGCGGCCCCCATGTTACTACAAAGTATGCAAGTATACGGGAGTGAAATGGCGTGGTTGTTTTCCTGACGTCAGTGTACCCATTGTTTGATTGGCTGCGCGAGGCTCTGAAATCGAACCTCGTGTTCTATTGGCTGCCACGTGCAAAACAGTGTTCCCACTTGTTGCCGACCAGACACAACCAATTTGCTGGTCTGTACGTCTGAAGTTCGCTGTATAAACGATTGTTGCACCTCTGTAAACTACCTACTCTGTGATATTACATCGCCTGAATCCGGAACCGTTACGCACAGACGGCAGTAATATTCCATCGTTCGTATTATTTGAAGACACTGGGGACGTAATATTTCGCCGTACACAATATTCATGACGTTCACTACAACGTAATGTTACCTCGGCGAAACTCAAATCAAATGAACACTGTGGATTGTACAGGGCGAGTCCTTTAAAAGAGGCCCCGTGGGACATGTGTGTAACGGAGAGAGGGAATGAGGAAATACAGACCAGTGTGACAACAACATATAGAGTAAGGTGCTGGAAGTGTCTGCCAAGTGACCTTGACATTGAGTCTGTGTTCCAGCCTGATCGTGTCATCAGCCGCGGAACAAACCAACCTATGCCACCCCGTTCTCCAGATTGATCCGTCTGTGAGTCCTTCTAGTGGGGTGCTCTAAAGGGACAGGTCTACAGCGACAACCCGCACACACTCGAGGAACTACAGGCCAACATTATCACAGCTATCGATGCCATCCCGCAGCATGTCCTCGCCCGTGCCTTTCACAACTTTTGGTGTCGTCTGCACACCTGCCTTGACGTCAATGGCGGCCACTTCCAGCAACTACTCTAGGTATTATGTTGTCACGTCGGACTGTATTTCCTCATTCCCTCACTCCATTACACACATGTCCCACTAGGCCCCTTTTAAAGGACTCGTCTGTATATCATATTGAGCAAGGAAAAATACTTGATAGGAACTCTGTCGGCTCGGCTTTTTACTGGCTTACAATCAGCTAGTAATAAACTTTGTACAGTAGGCCTGTCAGGTGTGTTGTGCGTGGATAATTACAACGGAGGTAGCCTACAGAGTATGTGATAATACGGAGGTGCATTCCGGTAACTCCAGCTGCACACACGAAGGTAAAGGCTGTTCACGATAAAGTGAGCACTTTAAAAATCAACTTTAGAAAAATGGCACTGCTCCTCCCTGCATTATGTTTTGAAGGGCGCAGTGAGTGGCACGCGCCCAATAAAGTTGGTAACGGTGGAGAAAAATTAGTTTCATGTCTTAACGTTGAATTAAAAGCGTTAGGTAACCATTTGTGATACCTTAAATTATTTCTTTCGGTTTCTATGGTTTTTAATGCATCTAAGTGTAAAAATTAGCAGATATGTCCAATATTTACTTTTCTAGTAATTTCACAGTTTAAATTTACTGACGCATGCATAAAGTGATAAGGCCCATGGCAGTGTTAATGATACATAATACGGGAGAATAAACAACGCGCATACAATTAGATTTTAAGCAGGGCTTTGAAAAATTCTGTGCTTTACTGTGAACACTTTGAAAACCCTCTCATCTGAAATAATCGTCAATGAATGTATTATATTTTGACATTAGACGTTAATTCCGAGTGCGGTGGAATAATACATACTGCATTTATTACTTACGTGGCAATATTTATTTAAAAAGGTGGTTGAAGAATAAGAAATGCCTGAAAGGAAAAAGCAGCTGGGGGCCTCAAAAGTGCTTACTTTACCGTGAACAGACTGTATGTAGGAACGGTGGGGAAAGGGCGCAGCGCATGCTTTTATGTTGGTGCACCCCTTTCCCGACTGGTCGCGCGCGGCTCTCGGAACGGGCCTTGCGCCTGATTGGTTACTGCATGCCGCGGGAAGGTTCTCTATTAGCTGGGCTGCCGGCTGGCGGGCAAGTTACCAGCCGCTGATTTGCGAATGGCTTCCGACATTTTGCTGGCGTGTACAGTTGGAGTTCGCGGTATGATTGGCTGTTTAACCTCCTGGGTATCATAGACTATTCGAGGTTTCTTCACACTTTTTGAATCAAACCTTTGAAAAATCACCCCGTGGATGATGTGTTTAGTTATTTCCCAAATATGCCATGTATCACAACCGTTTTATACCTCTGTTAACATAAAAGTAACTTATTTTCCATTAAATTAACAGTGAGAAATCATGTGTGTTGGTAGCGCCTAGTAAGAAATAGTTCTTATGCAAAATATTATTACAACTGAGTGCGCACGGATTAGATGCGTTGTCGCGTGGTTTAATTTTCAAGAAATAGTTCAGCATAGTTTACGCGAGCCGGAGGAATATCCCGGAAGTAGAACTTAAGCAGACTTCAAAAAAAGTTCGAAGTAACGAATGGATTATGTTACTCATTGGAAGGAACACAGAGAAAACTGAAGCCCATGCGATTGTGGATATAAACTGAGCTCACAACCATCCGTCGCATCCGTCAGTCGCCCGTCCGCCAGTCAGTCATCCGCCTGTTTTTTTTTTCGTACGTCATTTGAAAGCGATTCACAACAATCCGTAGTCTGTCAATCGTATTTCACGGCAAAATTTCAGCGTGATAACCTAACATCGGGATCTTTCTTTAGCTGGAGGTATATTTTGGTCGGAAATACATTTTCAAGAGAGAAACACTTTGGGGAGATAATTACTTAACATATAATTATATGTACTAAATTATTGTTTACATTTTAAATTCCTGAATTTACCACCAAATATAATATACGCAGATCCACTGCATTGCATTTTATTTCAAAGTGCGTATTCGAATCTACGGAATGTCGTCAGAAGGCGGTGGCCCATCAGTCGGTACGTCGAAAATTAAAGTTTGAGAAATATTTGACGGATTGACGGATAGAAAAAAAGTACATTTGTAAGCGTGTACAAACCTCAGTGTTGATACCTTACAGAGCCCTCAATCCTTTTGTAAAATAAAACTAAAATGGGGCGAGGCTGTGTTGGGGACACGGCGGTTTGTTTTGCGTGAATACGTCTACGTTGGCGCGCTCGGACGCCTTGATGTTTATTTTACGTTCCCGGCACCGCTTCACTCTTATCATATGGGGTATTATGGATATCACTGGATTGCTTTTGAGATGCTATTTCCAACTGTATACGATTTCTGTATTTCGACTTGGTTTTTTGACGAGTACAGGCCGACATTATGTTAGGTTTTATTAATTTTATTCATTAAACGCATACAATTTCACCATAACCACGCCACACAAATGTTTTATACACGCAATCGATTGACCTTGACGACAGCTGTCGATTGAAACTCAAACGAGCGTCGTTGCCTCTCCTAGTGAAAAATTATTCTACGCGGAAGTTATGAGACGCGGCGACCATATCTCTCTCCCCCTACCCCCTGCCCGGCACGCGCGATGCTTCGCAGTCCTCTCTCAACGTAACATATTCTTTGATTCTTTGGTAATCGAGTGGTGTAATTGAATTTTGAATGTAGACGATAGATTCAGTGCTGCAATGCCAAACTGTACTCCCCGGTTTTGCAGTCATCGGATTTTCTGGATTGCTTCCCACTATGGCTGCAAATTATAAGACGTATTCACGTCAAAAAAAAAACTTTGTGAATGAACAAGGTGGTTAAACTATCAATATCGATATCGATACTCCAAATTTTCCCTGATCCCTCCCTCGTTGCCCTATAAACATGGAATCCCGTTCGCCGTTGGTCATTCAGCCCACAACATCAAGGCGGAAACCGAATAAAACTACAATTAATCAAAATACAGAGGACTAGCCAGATTTAGCGATGTATAAAACCATGCTACCTTGCCAGTTATTTAATTATCATCCATCGCCGTAGACATTACATAAATAACTCTTGTCCTTCGGAAATGAAAACCATGTTTCTACTAAAAGAACATTTGTTAAATGTACACCATTACCTTGAACCTACGTGAATGGGGATGCATAAACCCCTCCGAACTCCGGCACCATTTACGGCAGTATCTCATTTACGACAGTTCGCGATGAAATCCGAAGGCAATTAAAATTATTTTTATAAGTTATATATTATTATAATTCAACACTAAACTATAACTATTTTCTTAATGACTCTTGATTTTAAGATTTTCTCCCTTACACACAATTTCGGATTTATAACTAAATCGAATTATATTTAGAATATCAATTTCATTATAAAACATAAGCGATAAAAAAAATCTCTAAAGAAAGCCGTTAGTGTTTGGCTGAATGACATCGATACTGGGTAGCCTACCCAATGAAGGACTATGTCCAGTATGGAACTGCTATAGACGTAAAAAATATTTACATGTATTTGTCAGTAATCAGTATAGTTTATATGATGTATCATAAGATATTAATGTTAGGGCTTTGTCACCAATATACTTCGTTTTGAAAACAGTTTTCGACCGTTCGTTGAAGACGGTGGTAGGAGGGACTTACATAGCTAGCGACAGCAACAAATTACACGTTGTTAAAGATTCCGTTATATTTTTACTGAAACTGACATACAGCGTGTGACGTGCTTGAACTCTCGACCGGGGGAAAATGTCAGTCCAAGAGCTGACCAGGGCTACCAATGAGTCACTGGGCCAGTGCGAAAGGCAAAACAGAAAAAAAAAAAAAGTCCCACATGTCATTTCCCAAGGCTCAGCACAGAACAAATAGCTTGTTTGCTTGACCAAACTTGGAAGTCGGCGACTGTCATTAAGCTGACGAGAAAGTATTATTTGTGGATCTGGTCGGCGGCGTGCGTGTAAAATCTCTGCAGCAGCCACGCGACCTCTTCTGTTCGGTTTATTTACGTTCCATTTGTGACCTCCGTTGCCAAGGACACACAGGCGTGACATTTGGGTAGTGAGATTGTGGGTTCAAGTCCCAGCTAAGCTGTGGGCACAGTTGTTATATGTAGTTCAAGGCAACTTAGGAGCAGTGGCGATGGGTGCTATAATTTCATGGACAAGTTACTGTGTGCAGGGGGCAATAGTGGCGTTGATCTCCCCAATAAAAGGGGGGGGGGGGTCGGGGGCACCTCTTCCGGGAAAATTTGGATTTCAAGTAGCAAAATGGTACGATTTAAACATTTTTTCGTACCTAAATATAAAATACACCTCTTGTGAAATATAAGTATTTTTTAACATATAATTTGCCCGAGTGAAAAATATTACAAAGATACCTTCATCAAACCCGGAATCTTGTCCACTCAAAATCAATATTATTTTAATACCCATCGACAGTGAGGTATATACATACGGAGAAATTTTGTTTGCACATAAGTGTAGACAGGAAAAATGATTATTCGTCTGTGTAAAGATGGAAAGCAGTCAACTCTATTTTTACCAAATTCTTTAAGAGACAAAAACGAATTTATGTGAACTTCAGAACGCTCGTGTTTTTGAACAGCATTGCACAGGTTGTTAAGGTCACAATACCCACTTACAGTCCACGTGTTAACATCCTTTGAAAACAATAAACATGGCCAGCAAAACAGTTTGTTTAGGCTGTTACATCCAGCTAACCACGTGTGTTTCTGACAAACATTTTTTTTTTTTGGAAATGACGTGAAAAATGACCTTTCTTGCGTGTTCTCGTGATCGTAAGTTCAGGTGTCGGCTTACCCTTTTTTATGATGTCACATCTTTCCTGAAAAGTGAAAGCACTGCAGGGGAAATGCTTCACTCGTAATCCACAAACACCACACTTACATCCTCACGTTTCTGTTGCACTCATTCCATTTAGACGTTTCTCAGTCCCACACGGTAATTTTATAATTTTTATGTAGGGTATACATCGCGCACGAATATGTATAACATTCTCAGCACCAAAACTATATTAAATAAAAACAATACGATTCGTGTTGTGAGCGCCAACTTGCCCACGCATCGATCTAGTTACTGTAAACTACACGACGCCAACTGCCTGCGGCTAGGCCAGCTTCGGCTATCTCCGCTTCAGTTCGGCGAAGAAAGCACTGCCATCGTAGCTTCTAACACAGGTTGACGCAGCCATAAGCCCCCGCCCCGCCCCAGGCGGTCTTCCTAACCTGCCTCCCATACGGTGGCCGAGAAACCAATGCGACCGCCTACCTGCTGAAAGCATTATCCACAGTGCTTCCAAACATCTTGGTTTTGCTAGTCAACAAGTTGTTTTTTATAATGTACAGTATTGTTTCCCGAGTAGAACGTGTACCGCATGAGTGAAAAGTTACCTTAAAGTAAATATAAGTTAGAATTTAATATTTATTTTAAATATAACATTGTCAGGAAACTGTCTGGGCAAGCACTGCTTGCCCTAACGAGACGCCACTGTTTAGGAGCGTCTGCAAAACAATTTAACGCGAAACACATCGATTGAATTCTGTATATTTTTAGACGATAAATTAGAAAACGTAAGAAAGAGCAACGCCAAACTAGTTTGAGCAACATTGTAAGGAAATATTTGGCCAGAGCATTCCTTTAACATTATATTTTATAGTGCCGCAGTTAACTGTACATACTGTAAAAAAATGGGAAAATTACCTGACAAGTGTAAGGTAATATTCGCAAACTGTGTGGGAAATACAGTTTACCTTACGGGCAAGGTAAAATTACCGCATTCTGGAGTAAAATTCACGTACATAGCAGTGGAAAATCGCATAAATTGATGGGAAAATTACCTTACTACGCGTGTATCTCTTCAATATTGTCTCAACAGCTAAGTGGGAGAACGGACGGAAGAAACAAACATTTAACACACTAATATTCACAATAACTGCCATGCTGTCATCGAAGTGTATGGCTAGCCCTTCGGCCTATCGCGATAGGGGACAGTGGTTCGCGCCCACCCACCACTAAATGTCGAAGATTTTAGAGATGAGGGTTCGGTTATTAATCGTCAGAGGATATAGGTAGTAAAAAAAATTAACAGTACCAACAATCCGGAATATTTTTTAATGCTATTTATTTTATAATATAGTTAATATTTTCTTACTTATATGGGATTTCCCCCCATTTTTGTCAGGTACTTTTTCCGTACGATTAGGGAATAATATTTTAATTTTTATGCAAATTAACTCTACATTTAATAGACAATTTTACCTTACATGTAGAGGTAATTAGCTTCCCTTACAAGTAAGAGAATTTTTCCTGAAATTTTTTTTACTGTACAGGTTTACGATTCTAAAGAAATGCAACCCTCCGACAAAGTATTTTCTCAGAGAGTTAGCAAAGCATTCATGGAGTAGCGTGAAGAGCCGACACGAGTGAAGTGAGGCGAGTATGGAGCTGCACCGGAATGCAAAGGCGGGGGAAACGGGTAGATCGCCGAGAAGACCCGCCGACCAGCGAAATCGTCCGGCACGATTCCCACATGCGAAAATCCTGGGGGGACTACCCCGCCAGGAATCGAAGCAGGTTAGCCTTGTTGGGAGGCGAGTAGTCTAACCCTTACGCCACTGCGACCCTGCGAAACACTCGTTCAGCGTTGGCGTTTACTCCCCCCCGCCACCACCTCCTTACAACTTCAGAGGCGAAACTGCCACCAGTTTCGCAAACTACAGCCTCGAACGCCAGAAAAATCGCTCCTGGTAACGTGCTAGCCCCGCCGGCGGCCCAGCCAATGGGAAACCTTCCGCAGCGTGCAGTAGCCAATCAGACGCAAGGTAGAAATGCGGGGTCGAATTCTCGACGGAGTCGCAACCAACCCTCTCCATGTGGGGTCTTTCTGTAAGTAACGTGAACGTTATTTAGTGCGTAGAACACTAAGCGAGCACTTTAGGACGTCTCCTTCAAGGCCTGTCTACAATTGGGCCATCCCAGCCTGTGTCTTAGGACAAGGATGCGCTGACTGAGTCACGTGACCCTCTGACGTCATGGCGCGGTCCCGACCTTCCGTGTCCCAAGTCAACCTGTATCCCAAGTTGAAGCATTCAGAAAATTGAACTTTTGTCCGAAGTTGTGTCCTCAGCTGATAGAGAAATAAGTAAGACTTCGTACTTTCGCGCGAATTTGTTGCATGTTTACATTAATAATGTAAAGAATGGATGTGCAAGGCGCGCTTTCTCAAAATAAATATTACGAAATAGTAATCAATAATTAGTGATATCTTCGTTCGGCCTGGACAATTTTATTTGAAGGTTAAAACTTTTCAAACGTAAGTTTAAATATAAAATTGGGATGAAAGTTGGCGAACTTATTTAAAATAAAACCGCTGAGGTGTTTTTATAAATAAATATTCAAATCAACAATTTCGTAAACATTAAATAATCAATAATAGAGCAAATTTAAACATCAGTACGTAACAACAAATAATATGCCGAATTTAGTGCGATGTAGTGTCAGATTCTGAAAGCTCACTTAAGACAACGCATTCGTAGAGCATATTCGGACCGCGTCAATGTGACGTCACTTGACGCCGAAGTTTAGGACACGTCCACGTCCACAGGAACGGCCGAATGTGGACACGCCCTCATACTGGCTTTCAAAACCTACTTTAGGAGCCTAATTGGTTCCAATCGCTCTGGGTGTATAAGCTTGACTACAGGGTGGTCCAGTTATGCAAAAGAACACACACTAGAAAAAGTTTTTAAAGTCACTAACGTTCTCCATGAAGCTTTCAACAAAGGAGTGGAGAGATTTGGGCGGCTTTTAACATCGAGTTCTTGAGAGCCGATGAGGGTGAAGTGTAGCGCGTATTGAGCAAAGAGAATCGTCCGGCACGATCCCTCACGTGCGAAAATCCGGGATCGACCCCGCAGGAAATCGAACCCAGTATGCCCTGGGTTGGTTGGGAGGGGGAGGGGGAGTAATCTTACCATTACACCACTGCACCTAATATACACTATTGTTTGTGAAAACTGCAACACCCAGAAAGAATGGCCCGAATGAATACTAACTTCGTGGATGTGTAGAACCGTGTACCAGCAATAAGTGCTTATGATTTCAGAGAGATGGCGTACACGTAGGCTAAGTAGCGCCCTCTCATGTGTAAGCGGAAAGGCCCGTGTTACGCCAAGCTCAGTCAATGCAGAACCGTCAAACGAAGTGAAAGCAAGTGCCAGCATGCCTCATCGACGTCGAAGGGCGCCATATCAGCATGCGAGTGTGTTAAAAGAGGTCAGAATGATCGGTCTCCGGGATACGGGTTTGTCATACCGTGACATTTCAGCTTGTACAGGGCATGCTGCTACGACAGTGATGTGTATGTGGAACCAGTGGATAGAAGAGGGCCATACGCAGCGACGAGCGGGTACTGGACCACGCAATGTGACCACAGCACGGGATGACCGTCATCTTGTCCGCATGGCCGTAACGGACCGTGCAACCTCGTCCACAGTGTTGGCTCGACACTGGAGAACTACAACGGGTGTGGGGACCTGTCAGTGTTGACGGTTCGACGCCGTCTGCTGCGGACTGGACTGGTGGCACGCATGCCATTGCGTCGGCTTCCATTGTCCAGAAACAACAAATGCCTCAGACTGCAATGTGAACTTGAACGCCATCGCTGGTGTACTGAGTGGAAAAATGTAGTGTTTTCGGACGAACCTAGCTTCAACCTGTCCTACAGTGATGGCCACATACGTGTTAGACGCTACCGTGGTGACCACAATATGGCAGCCGGCATTATGAAGCGGCATAGCGAACAAACGCCAAGTGTGGTGGGTTGAGGCGCCATTGGATACAACATGCGATCTCAACTCCTAAGTATTGAGGGCAATCTGATGAGTAACAGTTACATCAGGTACATCCACATGCCATATTTCAGCAGAACAATGACCGGCTACATGTGGCCTTCTTCAAAGAACGTCTGGTACCACTGTTTCATTGGCCTGCACGTTCGCCTGACATGTCGCCTATCATATGGTTGGTCGGCGACTTGTTCGTCACGGTCCTCCAGCAACCACTGTTGATGCTTTGTGGACTCGCTTACAAACCACGTGGAGGGAGATTCCCCAAGAGTATATCCAGGTCCTCTTTCATTCCATGTCACGACGTTTAGGGTCTCTGACTGCAGCACGTTGGAGCTTCACAACATACTGAATTCTCAAGGACAGAGCTCATGTACAGTTCTGTAATACTAATCAATTGTGTATAGGCACGTACCTAATCTGTGGTATAAAGTTCGTGTCGATAGTATGCATCCTTTATGGTATTGCATTTTTCACAAACTTTAGTGTATATTCAGGATTATAATCAAAACGCTAGTGTGTTTACGAAAGTTGGGTTGGGGAAAATATTGGTTAGTGTGTTCAGTGGCGTGGCTGGAAATACGTAACAGATTCAACGTGCTGTAGGTGTGTGAAAGGCGTTGGCTTGATTGGACAATTTTCCTGCTCACGTGGGCGAATCTCGCCTGTCTTACGCTGCTCACGTGCCCACGCGTGCTATTGTGGGGATTATGTAACAGTAGCTGCTGCGGTTCCCGTTAGCGCTCTGGTACAGCTTTGAAAATCGGCACCAGAAAAAAAAAAAACATTCCTGCCTAAACTGCACACAACTACATTTCGAAGTAAACGCAGAAGGTCGTCTAAGAGTCTTCTGCAGGGCGGAGAAAACGGAGACCCTTCGATCCTGTAGACTGAGAAAAAATTTCCCAACGATGATTTGCCTGCCATGGTCATATGACGATGCAGAACTCACCCACAAGATAATGCGCATAGTCCATTCACCGTTACTTCCGACGTTTTTGAAGCCCTGCTAAAGTTATACTTCCATAATATTCCTCCGCCTCATGCAAGCTAAGCTTAACCAAGTATAGAAAATTACACAGAACGGATAACTCACGGCATTCGTGCGCACTCAGCGCAATAATATTTTCCATAAGAAATATTTGTTATCTAGGAGTTATCAGCACACCTATTTTCCCTCTTTTTTTCATTCACATTAATTGTAAATGAAGTATTATAATTTATAGATAAAATTTGAGTAAATATTTAATCTAATCAAAAATAAGCAATTTTTATGTTAAAAAAAAATCGAGTGGGGAGTGAACCCAGGGCGAGGCAACACTCACCGAGTGACGGGCTTTCCAACGGAGACCCGTAGGTGCCCGTCATCGCCGGACATGACATTAAACGAGACCCTAGGACGGAGCGGCGCTGGAATGCAAGTGCGGGGGAAACGGGAGTACCCCGAGAAAACCCGCCGGCAAGCGGCATCGTCCAGCACGATTCCCACGTGCGACCCCGATGGGTGTCAAACGCTATTTGGGTAGACGAGAGGTGAGTGGCCCAACATGTTCATCACCACGGCCCTCTTGAATGAACGGGGGATGTCGTGTCCGAAGATACAACAAGACGTGCTTTTGGCTTTCTTTCAATCGTGCTTGAGAAGCCAACCCCACGGAAAGTTTTTATCGGTACTGACGAAAAAAAAAAAAAAAAAAAAAAAAAAAAAACGTAAATTTATAATTCATAAATAATTGATGGAGGTGAGTGAAATCGTACCTCCGTCCAAGAATTATAGTACATACATCACGCAGTAGCAAAACAGCCACTAATCATCAATCTGTTCTACATTTGGTTTGAGCACGCACTTAACGCTGAGTAAAAAAGAAATCAGTTACGTTATCGTTTTACCGGGTTTAATAATCCCGGCTTATTTAGTGTTTATCTAATAATTATTTTAAATTCCTTGTAAAACTAAACTATTTTATATATGCTCGGAATAGCTTCTCCTACGCTTCATAATTTAATCGTGGAGATTTTACTTCACTAGTTTATCTATGCTTATGGGATCCCCCATTTCAGAACTCCACGACGCGAACGTTTAAAATAGCGAAATTCAACAACTGGAGTAGTAATCAGGAATCTGAAACTGGGGCCATTTTCAATTGTTCTCACTGATTTTACTCCATTTTCAGTATTTCAAGTTTACAGTGTGGTGAACTGCGTTTGTGTGGAAATATTCTAGCGAAAGACATGTTTCCATACCAATATAACTGGTAGAGATGGGCGTTATTTAACGTAACAGTTATAGAAGAACTGTTACGATTTGGTAACACGTTACACATGTAACACGTTTCATGGCATGTCCCGTTATTTTTGAGGCGTCTTGGAATGCCTCAACGCATGACTACTGAGCATAAAAATTTACTTACTTTTATTCCTAGCTTAGTATATCAAAACTATATTTTAAACAAATCGATACTTATAAGATGACATTTTCTATCAGAAAAGCATATTTTCATGTGCAAATATAATCGTTAACATATGCACACATACGCCTTTTAATAGTATATGTAGGCCTACTTACATTACTGTAAATAACAGTTTTCCGCCAACAACTCGGACTTCTCTGTTCTGATTGGTCACAGCCACTCAAGTTTTACTTACGTTTCGGCTGGCAACTGTGAGTGTGCGCATGCGTAAAATTTCCTTTTTGGAACGTTTCGGGTTTGTAACAGTGCGCGTGCGCGAACATCATTTCTTGGAACGCCAAGTCTTGGAACACTGAACAACGTAATCGTTATATTACGGAACGTCGGGAGAGGTGATAAATATTTTACAGTAACTTGTTACAAAAATAACATGTGTCTGGAACGTGTTACTTGTTTGTAACTGGAACGACGGAACACGTTACACGAAAGCAACTGTTTGGCCTATCCCTAATAATTCGAGACAGGAAAATGTTGCGAATTTAACACCCTGCAGGCTACACTCCACTGTCCTATGCACTGCTGTGCCTCAGCTTTTTATTAATTGGCGGCTGCTCCATTGCTGTAGACAGTCTTGCCTCAATCAGGAGGCACGTGATTCAGTCCCTGTTTGCATCCCGGTCTGTTATTGGCTTGTAGTTCTGCAGGGCGTGGCTAATAAACTAAAGGCCCTTACACAATTGAAAACTTTTAACATTTGACTTTACGTTTGATTTCCGACATATTGTTTCTTATGGAGCTTGACACAATGGAACTGTCAACTCTTGACTTTACGATTTCAAAAAGTTGAAATTTAAAGTCAAACTCAAGCAGCCATTTTGCCGAGAATCTATCAGAGGTTATGTGGAAAGTGCGTTATTTTATTGTAGTGCGATTTTAATCTCACTATATTAAACAAAGTTTGTCTTAAATTGAATAAATGGCTAACAAATATAATTTGAAGAGGAAATATAATAAGAATTGACATATTTTAAAATATTAAACAAATGAAGTTTTTGTTTTGAAATAAACTTATAATATAAATTTTAAGTCTATATAAAAAAAAAAGGTACGTAAAATGAA
This sequence comes from Dryococelus australis, assembly GCA_029891345.1. NCBI lineage: Eukaryota > Metazoa > Arthropoda > Insecta > Phasmatodea > Phasmatidae > Dryococelus > Dryococelus australis. The sequence goes on from CM057005.1 coordinate 28,481,946, forward strand.
TTCCTGGATAATATCGTAATTATTTTCGTAACAAGATACGTATTTTTACAAAGTTCGCATAACCGATACTCAACTGTCTGAACTCTGACTTTACAATATTGTGTTGTGTATTGGTGATTTCGTCAGGGGAAAGGAAATGTAAAGTCGAATTCTTAAGTTTTCTATTGTGTAAGAAGCTTAAGAACCTATTTCAAATGTAAATGCTGTGTGCATGTGTTTGCAGTCTAGCTTGTCTTGAAATGAAGTCGAGAAATTTTCATGTCCCTACATATAACTAAGTCAGCGTACCAATATTGTGGAATAGTTGGCTACACATCACCTTGTAGTAATGAGACATAGGTAGGGATAGGAAAATTTCGTGAGTTCAATATCCTGTAGGCTAGACTCCACAGTCCTGTGTACATTTGAGCCTTAGATGTTTGTTCATTGGCTGCTGCCTCAGATACTAGCCAGTGTTACTTCACACCTGACAGTATGTCACTCGATACTTGTTTCCTTGTCAGTCTGCTATTGGCTCAGAATCATCCAGGGAGTGTCCAATGAATTGTCGTCCAGTTGCGAAGGTGACTTCTATGTACACGGTTTGGAAGTCTAGTTTGTCCTGAAACGAATTCGCGAAATTTTCCTATCCCTAGATATAGGACAGTGCTTCTATCCTTCACGTCATTGAACCGACTAATTTTTTGTCCCTTACAATAATAAAGAAATAAGAATGAAAAGAAAGGCTTGGCAAATTTTAATGTAAGAAGGCCTATGTAGGGTTTGTCAAGAAATTATTATAGTATTTTTACAGCACTCCACCATATATAAAATTGCTAGATAATAATGACTCTATTTATATTATGTCTATCGGGGATATATTAAGTCCAGAGTTTAGATAGCTAAAGGAAGGTTCAGAATGTTCTATTACAGATTTGAATACATATAGAATATATACATAGCTTAACATGGGAAATACCTGAGGCATGCAAGACCTCAATACTATACACATAAACGCCATATGAACATGAAAGCCTCGATGATCGAGACGTTTTAATCCATTTAGGAAGCGTGGCGGACGCTGCCAGTTGCTGGCGGGTTAAACTCGGAGTACTCCCATTCCCGCCAATATTACATTCCGCCACTGCTGCCTTTTGAATTTAAAAATTCTCTAGTATATCCTATGTACAGATGTACCCAAGTACTGTTTATTTATATACTCCTTGCTTGTGTACCACCGGCGAGCCGTTACAGCCTGACTGTGATGCAGCACACATTGGCATTATCAAGAGTTAAAATCATCACGAGTTAAAAAAAGACTGCCCGAAGGGGGGGAGTAGTTCTGGTATACAGAAATCAGAGTAAGTTTTTTTACAGAGGAGTGTAGGATTTATGACTGGATGTTGCGCAACTTGAATGAAACAAATATACATGATATGTCATATAAATAAATAATTTATATTCAACAACATAATTTATAATATTAAATACAAATTCACTAACAATTATCAAACCAAAATTAAAAGGAGGTGGGGAAAGGAAAAACTTATATGCTCCTCACAGCAGGAACTTGCATTTTGGAGTCACGTTGCTAATAAAAAATTTGTTTTAAAAATTACTATTTCACTCAATTAACAGAAAGATCAAGAACACTAATCAAACCCTTGTTGTAATCGATTGCTTACATTTCACAGAAAAATACAGTTTCAAGGGAGTGAAAGAGCACCCATCCCCTTTCCCACCTCCTGTTGACGTCCATAACCACAAATGCAGTGCTTGTTTGCTTGAAATTTCCCAAAACACGTCTTCTACTGCTCAATCGACAAGACTCTCCTAAACGTGGATGAGAAAACGTCACTACAAAGTTTGGTGGGGTCAACCCATGAATGGGGACAGTATATATACAGTTAGGGCTTTTCAGCCTTTGTACTTTTGTATTTTCATGCAGCGCTCTTAGACACTTTGGCCTTTCCGCCACCACGACCGCCCGATTGGTGGAGGAGAGGGATCACGCCCTCTCATCGTAGGTGTCCCAGCTTAGCACCTTAGTTGACCAGATCCAAAGCCCCAACCTAATTCTCAAGTACAGGATGAGAACACCCAACCACTATATACTGAGACCCTCGTACTCAGATACCAAGCGTGTGGTCTGGCCAGAATTCTATCCATATCCCTAGTGTCTGTCCAGGACACAACCGGAGAGGGTTGCCGCTCACCGCCCTGTCTTTCTTTAGAAGGGTGAATCTCTCCATATCTCCTTCAGCATGTGGAGTTAACAACTGCCAGCACAAGTCCAACCTCATATGATCGGTAAACCAAAGAGAACCTCGGGTGGGGCCGAATCCATCAACCCGTGCTCCCACTTATTTTCCACGGCACTAGTGGGTTATCAATGACCAACCGCTACACCTATGGCGAGCGTCAGACGAACATAAGCAGCCACTTTCACCAGTTAAAGCACCAGGGGGCACACTCCGGTTGTGGTTGAGGACACTTTAATTCCTCACCGTGCATACGTCTTGCACCCATTACAGGCCGGTTGCCCACCCAGTATCCCACCACTGAACTGCTCACCAGAAGACAGAGGGCGTATGAGATGAACGTGGATTGGAAGACTTCCCCAGAGCCACCATGACACGCAGGCCCGTGAAAAGCTGCCCTTTCTCTGAAATTGAAGATTTCCATCCTTATAAAACTCTGTATCTCTGGACCTGTAGGTACCAGAGTTATTCCATGTTATCATCATCGCTTCCACGCCATCACCACCACATCCATCAACCAGCAGAGCCGCCAGTTGGAAGAGCCATCATTAGTCACTGACCATTACCGCACTTTATAATTTCTTTACCATGAAATTCCATTATTGGGTACCAACGGCCTGAATGCCAAGTGGTCCAACACCCTGCCAAGTGGTTGGGCCTAGGTATCATCTATCGGCCCAAGCCATCATGGCAGATACCCCTTACCAGTTAAGAGGAAACTGGTTCTCGTAAGGATACGGGTGGCGGAGCCCAATCTGTGCTACACTCGGTAAATTGGTTCATTATAGACCATTAAACTATTTTGCAAAGGGCGTGATCTCCACTATCACAGTATCTTATGGATCAGATTCTAAATGGACTTGTTTTAGCTAGTCCGTGGCTTCTGGCGACCGACACTCGCTCAACTGTGAAATGGACATGGTAACACACTGCATGTGTCTGTCACACACATATCGTCTTCCTGCAATGAGCAAAATGAAATGGACCAGTAAACCGAGATCCATCAAACTTAGAAGGACCAGTTTTCATGTGCTTGTAGACGTTTTAAATTTCGGTGTTGTTTTGATTAGTTGGACTATCAATACTTTAGTCATTACCCACAACAAACAATTCATAAATATAAAGAAAAAAAATTGGGTTTGGCTATGTTGGGGACACAGCCATTTGTTTTGCATAAATACGTTTACTTTGAGACTCTCGGACACCTTAATGTTTATTTTACGTTCCCGGCACCACTTCTCTCGATCATACGGGGTTTTATGGGTATCACTGGATTGCTTTTGAGATGCTATTTCCAACCGTATACGATTTCTGAATTTCGACTTGGCTTTTTGACGAGCATAGGACCAAAATTGTGTTAAGTTTTCTTAATTTTTTACATTAAACGCATGCAGTTTCCTCATAACCACGCCACACAATTATTTTTTATACACGCAAACGATTGATCTTGACGAGAGCGGTCGATTGAAACCTAAACGAGCGTCGTAGCTTCTCCTAGTCAAAAGTTATACTATGCGAAATTTATGGGACGTGACGAAACGAACACAAAATTGCGGTGCCCCCCCCCCCCCCTTAAATTCTACCCACCAACCGCACGATGCATCGCAGTCCTCGCTCAACGTAACATACTCTTAGCTCCTTTGGCAATCGAATGGTGTAATTGAATTTCGAATGTGGGCGATAGATTCGGAGCTTCAATGCCAAACTGTATTCCCTTTTTCATTATCATCGGATTTTCTGGATTGCCACCCAATATGGTTGCAAATTTAAAGACGTATTCACGTCAAAATGGAAAGTTTAATGGCTTGTAGAATAATATACAGTACTCTGAACACTTGAAGGCCAGTCACTCGATCGTTGGCTGCTGTCCAAGTGAGTAGCCAGTTTTGCCTTTCACCAGGAAGCATTACGGCCCTTGTTTCCGTGCAGGTTTCTTCCTGGCCGAGTTCTTTAGCTAGTGTCTGACTACCTGCGATACAATATATTCGAAGTCTAGCTTGTCCTTATTTGATAATAGTCCATTCGCGGTTAGTAGTAGGGGTGTAATTGTTCTGCATCACTTTTGATTAATCGGATTAACCATTTGATATCAACATTATCGGGTTAATTGGATAAATGATTAAACCGACATTAATTCGCCCAAAAATTTTTAATCAAATTTTAATATGATTAATTTTTTTCGTTAATACTTAATCCGATTTTATTCCGATCAATTTTTTCAGGTCATTTTAATCGGATTATATGGTATAAAACTTTGCTTGTTGATCCAATTTATTTAATTGAATGAATAAATCAAAATTCTTATGATAAGTGTATAGTTTGGTGTAAGAGTTTACTAAGGGACAATATTATTTATTTTTCTGTGGGAGCAGCTCTGGTACGTCCTAACCCTCGAAGCTCTGGCTTTGTATGAGGTGTGCCTGTGTTTGGGAAGAGGTGTGTGTGTGTGTTGAGTTTTGTGGAAGAGTGGCATAGGTGTTTTTTTTTGGGTTTGGGGGGATATTGCTCATAGATGGTGGTAGGAGATAGGCAACTCTGAAATATATGATTTACATCCTTTATGTTACTAATGACAAACAGAAGAACTTAAGTGTAAACGATTACGTAGACGTCGACTGTTTCCGAATGCAATTAAACAGGTGATGTTACACAAGAGAGAAATTAATGGAAATACAAATTTAAATCTATCACAACTACATGAGACTCCTGTATGAAATTAAGTAATGAGCTCCAACAACATGAAAATATTCTTATCAATATATAAATTGCATTACTTTAATTAAATTGCAGTCTTCCTAAACACAATAACAATGTATTCGAAAACACATAAAAATTACACTACTTAACGCATATGCCTAAGAGTTGTACATGTACCATAAATTATTTTAAAACACATCCATTTGGTCGGGATGCTGCTGAAGGCATGACATTAGTATGGTATTTGTGGAGCCTGAAAAGCTGTTAGATACGTGGAATGCAGCCTGCGTCTTAGAGGAGACTGAGGTTACAGCTACTCGGAAAGAGATATGAATACGATTTATGTGACAAAACAAATGAATACAGGTACCAATATCTAAATTACACTACTTGATATAAAAAAAAAATTGTAATGAATTCGTACAAGCAGGAGAAACGCGTCCGGTCGGCTGCGAGCTTGCTGAAGGAATGATGGTAGTATGGGATTTGCAGAGACTTATAAGCTGTGTGTCTAGAGCATGACTATAGACGTGGAGCACTATCGGCGTCTGGCAGGCAACTGAGTTGAAATTACGGGAAAAACTCGGAAACATTTTAAATGGTTATGAAAGAGCAATTAAACAAAAAGAGAGTTGAATATAACTCACATACACGAATTTTATAATGAAAAGATTTACACAATACTCATACACATCTTGAATTATATCTAGAAAAAAAGCTATCCCTAGCAAGCTACTATTAACGATGTACAATTTAAGCAGCGAAACACAAAGACAACTTTTCAAAATTCATAACGGTAACATGGATATACTAGTACTGAGAAAAACTTACCTAGATTTGTAACACTACTTTCACTTCCCTGGGAAAATTAAATTTCACTATCGTAAGAAGAAGAAGAATTCACTTTTAACACAATTTCCATCGGAGCATAAGGAGACTCGGATGGCATGAAGAAGGGCTTAATCCTGTAACATTATATATAAATGTAGTATATATTATCCTCTGTCGGTTTGGAGCGAATTTGGGGTTCTCTCTTTCAAATTGGTCTTCATTGCATCACTGACCTGTTTCCCAGTTTTGTTTTCCAAGGTATACCTCAACCATATTTGGAATAAAAGGATATTATGGTTAAAATATATTTGTATCCCGTATTGTATTTGGAAAGCAATGTCATATCACACCAATCGGCTTAAAAAAGATCATTTAACCCCTTAGTAATAACTCTTCTTCTAGCATATCTTATCCTGGCTGGATCAAGAAAGTATTCAGCAATATTACGTAACTTCATTGGAAATATAACCATCTTCCTTCAGCTCTTCAATAACAGAAATAATTTCGTTTGTATGTGAATTATTATCAGATGCTCTCGAAGTGATGAGAAGTTTTAATCTATCGACCAATTCATTAGGATTCTTCCAATATACCGATCTCTAATTTCATCTTTATATATTCTACTTCCGGCAATATCGCCTATTAAAATGTAGTTTCGGATAATTTTCATCTCCTAAATGGTTATTCACATTCGTACAAGAAAACGATTCTTTATACTTCTCCAAATTGGTGTCGGAGTATCCAGTTGGAATGTTTTTAAATAACAATTAAAAACAAACCTTCACTCAGATCAGTTATGTAATCAACTATTTTAATACTATTGTCAGATAAAAATGTAATTACCGAGTTTCCCAGAAACCACATGTTTCCATTTCGATATACACCCAATGGTGTATCGTGCATAGATGAAATATATTTTAAAACTAAATAACGATGTGTTAAATGTGAAAGGGGGGTGGTTTTTTTTCCTGAAATGTTCTTCTTCTTCCGATTTAATTTCCAAAGGTGATTCATTAGGTGTATTCAACACAAAATGTAATACATTTATTCTACTCATAACAGGTTTAAATATTTCTTCATTTAAAACATCCTGTTCCATATGGGCTTGTTTGGTTTGTAAATATTTCTCCTTCAACAAAGTTATAACATTATGTAATTCCGAAGCAGAGGCAGACATGTTTGATTATATTAAATTAAATTCCAGCTATTTATATAGAATTAAGTCGTTGATTTTCGAACTGCTGTAGTAGGCCGACTAACTGCTGGACTAGATCGAATAGTTTGCGCTTTTTCAATCTTATCGACTTTACTAAAAACAGCATCTAATTTAGCTATAGTTTTAACACTTAAATCATTAATAAAATAAGTTAATTGTGTTTCCAAATTATTATTTTGTTTTCTCAGATCTGTTTGTGTAACTATTCTTCATTAGCCAATTCATCACTTATATATTACCTTATTTCCTCCATTCGTGTTTCAGGTTGTTTTGTAATACTAGCGCTTACCACTTCATTAATTACAAGTTCTAAATTATCAAGCATTTATGCAAGTTGTGTTGTAAAAATTATATTTGTCCTATTATTAAAGTCCTTAATGAATCCATTTAAACAGTCGTATATTCTAAATTCATTACTCTGCAAATCATTACTAATATTTCTTAAAATGTTTGCAATCATATTCGTGTTTTTATAAACATTATCATTCCCATCAACTAACTTATTAATTTCTTTTGAATATCACTCAATTGCGATTCAAACACTTTTAGCATGATGGTGTTTAAGTCTTCCATGTACTGTTTATTTACTGCCTGAGTATCTTTCACAGCCATACCCACATTACGCGATATAAGTCAGTTCTAATCACATTTCCCACCACGATTTTTGGTTAAACAACTATTGTAATGATTGTGTTTTATACTGCTAAGGGTCAAACTTTGAAATACTCATTATTCTTGCTCTGGAAGTAAAAAACTGTCAAATCCAGACCTATATCTGCCTTTTTATAGGGGAAGCATTGGTATAATAACCAGAACACCGTATTTGTTTCTCCAACAGTAAAAACACATATCTTTAAACTTTGTAAATCCCATATCTCCTAAAACATGGTCATTGTTAATATGTTGCAGGTTCCATTTATCCATTTTAAACACAATTATCATATTTGTATTAGCATGCAAATTATATTTTGCAATTTGTGCTTACTTTGTGATAAATAAAAACAATCAGTGTTTGAATGTCGATCAAATCTAAAATATTGCTGCATTTCACACTGTGGTTTGCAACAAATATCGTTTACTGTGAATACAGAATTTGGTAATGCTTCATTCAGAGGCACAATATCTTCTTTATTTGTAAAAGGGAAATATCGCACGCCTTCAATTAGTGATGAAATACTTGCTAATCTGTGATATTTTTCTTATTGTATTGTTTTAGAAAATACATATATGTTTTCAAATTTAAGTCTTTTTGGATGTTCCAACAGCGACATAATGACACATGTTTTTCCACATGAAGAAGGACCACTTATTATACAACATATATTTAATGAAAAAAAAAACAATGTTTCTGTTCAATTCTATTTTATTTCATATTTACAATTATCAGAATATGTATATTTTGTTTTATAACCTTCATTTATACCATATTACATAACATAATGTACTAATGTATAACTATAAATAGGGGTCTGTTTATAGGCTTGTATTCAGTTGAAAATAATTGCTCATTCTAAATGTATAAAAAAAGGACATGGAGTATTGAATACATTGATTAATATATTACCATTTGAGTTGAATTTAGCGAAATACATGTATTGTGGGACTGGTACTAAACTTGTAAAACACATAAAAAAACTAAATAAAAAGTTGCATTCCATGCACATTGCAATCAAAATGGGTATTGTGTATAACACCAATACGGATGTAAAGTAGGGGGTTATTTTAAGAAGTATCTCACTAAGGAGTGTATTTCAGAGAAAGGAACTTTAAAAAGACGTAAATACAAGCATAAAATTCTCACTTCAAATATTTTACCTGTGAAGTTAACACAAGGCAACAAATTATTTTTAAAAGAATTGGGATATATGATTAATCGGAATGGAAGACATACTTAATGTTGAAGAACCGATCAGTTATGATGATGCAATCACAAATATGGAAATACATGTGTATGAACAGTTCTGAGTTGGTCTGTTTATATTATTATCGGAAATAAGGATTTCAATACAAAATCACGATATTTACACACTACCATCGAAATCAAGTTTAAGGTTTAGAGGAACAATTAAAAAAACAGTCTATACAAGTATTCCAGCAACTAAAAAAATAGTAAAAACAGAATACTTCATTAAATTGATAGAATTCCATATTTGCTAAATGGAGTAGAATTCGATCAGACCAGAGATGTTGGAATTATTTCCATGATAATAAACTATCTCTCGAAAACTGTAAAAAATCTTTATACAGGCCTGATGGCTGGGTGGAGCAATGCTAGCGATTATTCACTAAAAATAAATCCAGGCAGAAAATATAAAGTTGTTATACCGTTAAGTATGGTTTTGGGTATCCTTGAAGACTCTAAACACGTTATTTTAAGTGCCAGACAAGAATTAATTATTCTTTACACTATTATGCATTTGAATGCCATATATGATACAGCTAATAATGAGAAAGATGTTGCATCTTAATTAAACAGTGCTGAATGGCTGATGCCACATATTGAAATTAACATATGCGAACGTGTAACATAAAAAAAAAATATCGAAAAATTGAAGAATTTAGACATTGCGTACAGATCATGGGCTCAGGAGTCTTTTCCAACTCTACAAACTACATAAAAAGTAGTGTGGTGTGTGAAATCAAGTTTTTCGCTTGGGAAACCACAATTTTTTGTCACATGTTTTCAAACAAACCAGCAAAATTATTTAAAAGCAGATAGATCATTATTCAATAATTCTAGTTAAAAAAAATACTAAACTATATCTAAACAGCCAAGCTTATCCATATGTTGATTTTAATATGAATCTTGATAATGTATAATTTCTTATTTGCTACTATATGTATACAAGGCTTCAGGAATTGTATTATAACAAAATGAGTTCACTGATACTAGATCCTAAAACCTTTAAAAGTAGAGGTGCATTATTTGTATTTGATGTAAGCAAACCAGATGACACAATTACCAATAGTGTAATTGATTCATGAATTGAAATAATTGCAAAAACACCCATTTAAGAAAATATTCAAGTGTTTGCTTTGATAATTCATGATAGATTAGCAAGTAACAATGTAAGAGATAAGCTGGAGAAAATAATGAATTGAGTCAGTAGGCGATGAACCATGGCTATGGCGAGATGTTTTGCAATGTACAAGGTATTCAATCTCCAGAAAAAAATATCATTAAAGAATTAGCTATTACTGATATGAAAGAACATACAAATGTAGTCATCTTCAAAGCACCTTTCGACTGGAAATATCTAACTTCCAAATACAAGAAAACTAATAGGTGGGTAAGCATACACCACCATGGTATAACATGGGAGAGTAGATGTTTGGGGCATGAGAGTGTTGAAGATATTTGCAAACAATAATTATATAATTGTGAAATATGTGTAGGTGGAGTTCAGGAAAAAAGGTATTTTCGATCGTGTGTGGAATGGGAAAGTAACAGATATTAAAAAAGAATACAAATGTCCATCGTTCAAACAATTATGTAAAACATGTGGATTTAATTCAACATTCTTCTATGCAGTGGAAAACTATAAATCAATGCTAACTTGGGCAATGATGTCTGACTGGGATGTGATGATTGTGATGATTCTCCTCCTGAATCATATGTGGATATTTTACGAATGGTATGACACTATTTAGGATGAGAAAACAATGTGAACTAATCAGTGAAATTTAGTATAAAAAGTATTTGGTTGAATGTAATCAAGTAGTTCCTAAAAAATGAATCAACAAGAGAATGAAATCACCTGTTCATGCATACAGAAATCGAAGTGTATGTTGAATGTTAGCAAGTTATTAGAACGTTGCAGTAAACCATTTCGACTTTGTTTAGGAAATAAATAATTTTTTAAATTTTGAAACAATCTGTAGTAAAAAAATGTACATAAATTTGTGAAACAAACTATATTTGTATATATTTTTGTCAACAAAATTTTTACTGTTATTTAACCTTGCCTCTTAAAAAGTGAACTTGTTTTCCTAATAAATGAAAAAATATTATCCTTGGTTAATAAAACAAATGCTGTTGTAAAAGCTAGATGAGCTCAATTTTATAGATGCTTTAACTTGAGTGAGTCGCGAGAATTATTTCTGATTAAAAATTGTAAGCTGAATAATTTATACTCACTTCGAATTAGTAAACATACAGCATCTTAAATGTCTCTGGATGTGTTAAAACCATTATGTTTACAGCTATACAAGCCTAGCAGTGCTATCATCCTTTGAGCAGACTCACAAGCTATAAAGTTTAAATTCGACATCTTTCCAGTGCTACAAACCACAAACCGAAATCACAGAAGGTACACGTCTGAGTCCAACAAACACTTTACCTTTATAATACCCTGGAGACGACCCAGGTGCTTAGCTTTTCACGAAGCAGACAGCCAAGGCCACCCGGAGTCCTCTTACTAGTGTTCAGCTCAGGTCAACGATTTAACCGTCGCGTATACCAACGCGAAAATGTCTTCCTACCTGAATTCAATCTCTCAAGCAGTATATTTTGTTTTCTACTTAATAAAATTTATAATTACTTTACAGCTTCCATTCTGCCAGAAAATATACTGAAAAATAAAAAAAAAATACCCAGACTTATATAAAATACTTATTTATGAAACAAGCTTTATTTCACTCACACACAAAGCTTTACAAAAAATATCCTATAAAATACAATTTTAACCATAGTGAAAAATGAACGCGTAAATTAACAGAAGATATATGTACATGTTTAGCCCAAAATAATAATAAGAATATACACAATAATAAAAGGGAACATAATTTACTTCAAATACTTTGCAACATGTTTGTTGAATTCAATAAGTTCAGGGGTAAAGATAAATTTATTTTAAGGATTACAGAAATATTGGGTGATGTGTTAATAATACACAATGCAATAGTTCATGTTATTAAACAGTAAATACATTTAAAGCTTTAAAAAATAATACACAAATAAAAAAAATATATACATTATCTTGAAAAGGTAAGACTAACCTTAGAAAACCTTAAAGTGGGAGAATATCTATACCGATAACAATTTTCTATTCAGATTATACTAAGTCCGGTAAATCCACAACATATAAATTATAGATATGTAACATTTTATTATAATTGTTAATGATTAACCTGCTACACCACCATCAGTTGTTCATGTAAAGAGGCGCAGAATGAGTTTACCTCTTAACTCTAAACGGAAATGATTGTGAACATTCAAATTAAAATTGTTTAATGATTTTGTGGTCGTGTGATGAAGTACTGTGTGGCATAACATAATTTTATAATTTATCAGCTTAAAAGTTTTGGAGGCATAATGTGAAGTGAAGGTTTTAGAGTATCAATGATTTCTGACATAATATTATGTGCGAATGTTTCCTCTTAACATTTTTTAAGTCATAGCATTATGAGTTATTATAATTTTACAGTTATAAGACATAACATGAAGTGAAAGTTCTACAGTTTAAAAGTTTTGAGGCATAATATGAAGTGAAGGTTTTTAAAGTGTCAATTATTTCTGATGTAACATGATGTGATAATTTTTCAACTTAACAGTTCTTAAGTCATAGCATAATTTGTCATGATAATTTTAGTTTTAATATGTAACATGAAGTGAAAGTTCTATAGTTTAAAAGTTCTAAGGCGTAATATGAAGTAACAATTTTTAAGCTTGTAATGCTTTCAGATGTAAATGGTAAAAAAAACATGTTTAAAGTTTTTCTGTCGTACCATGATTGATGAGAATTTTTTAATGATTTTGATGTAGAGTCTTTGTCTTGGAAGTGTTAACTAAGATGTTTTTTTTATGAATTTTTTAAATAAAAATGTTTTATGATAAAAAGGAGCTATGTGTTTTGTTAATTATTAGTTTTTTATATCCTCATTTCACTAATTTTTTCTAATATCTTGTTTTGTAAATTATGAGTGGATAACATTTTATATTACCAAAGATAAGTTTGAATCAAAAATGTTAGTAAACACGAAACGAGTGGGTGACTAGTAGTAAGTTTTTCAGCTCTGGTTTGTATTCAAGCTCAGGTAACTGGGTGACTTTCACAAGAAAATACAAGTTTCTTGCTTCAGTATTCATGAGGAAGAAAAATATTTATTTATAATTTAAACCAACAATTTCACTACAGAATTTTATCCAAACAATTATGAAAGATTATTGGAAATATAATTAAAAGTGTTTGAGAAAATTGGATGTCTGAATGAATGAAAGAGAGGGGAGCAGTAGCACTTCGAGAAAGTCTCATCGCCACAGTTTAACTTATAATGCAATGGTGTCCAAGCAAGGGGGTCAGGGGGCTGACAAAAATACCTTTTGAGAGCCAGGTAAATGAACTCTCACTGTCCTTTCTTCAAGAATGTTTTTTGTTTACCTTCATCTCTACAGCAGCATCGAGTGCCAGAACCCACCGAACTTTACTTGTTACTAAATATTTTATCACACAAAACTAATTACTACTTTGGCTGAGGAAAGAACACGACGATGTCTGCTGATAAACGCCCACACACATACTCTACACAAACTCAGAAAATAACTTTATATAATTTTAAAATAAAATTTAATTCTGACACTCAATATTCTTCTTACACTAGTGAAGTTAAATTTTTCCAGGGAAGTGAAACTTGTGTTAAAAATGACAGTTTTTTCCTTTAAATTTGGACTTTTTAGAAATTAATGTGGAATTGGATATACTCCAACTCCGATAGAAGTAATTTCAAGCTGAATCTGTGCTATTTCATTAATACTACATTGAAAAGGTAGTATTTGTAAATAAAATAAGTTTACATTCGTTCAAATATACACTTTTTATGCTAGATAGTATAGTCGAAATTCTCACATGGAAGCTTAGGGAGAAATCTACATGTGAAATACATATTTTTCTCTGCTGTGCTCAACTATTTGAATCAGATTGAATATGTATGTTTTCCATTCCTCTGAAATTAAAGACATTTGGTTTCAATGTAATTTTTTCAAAAGAGGAAAATATTTTAACTTGTGTATTGCTTAAATCGAATGATGCATGTGTTTCATTACTTACAAATTTTAGTAAGTGAAAATATCTCTTGTACAAACATATTTTTCATAGATTTCTGGATTTCTGTGTGATTTTAAAAATTTTATTTGAAGTTTACTGGAAATACTTTAATAAGTTTGCTGGAAAATAGGATAAAATTTCAAAATGTCTTCTAAGTTTACAGGATTAAACATAAAAAACAGGTTATTAGGAAAGGTTTGTATATATTGTGATTAAAATCTATTGGATTAAAACTTCATTTATAGGAATTAAAATTCATTTTAACTTCAGGGAAATAATTTTATCAATAGGACTTGGGAAACATTTTCTTTGCTGGAAGCAAGCCATGGTTTTGGGGATGGAGAAACAGTTTTCTCGACGCGTTAGTGTCCAGGCTAAAATAAAAATTTGGAGAAGGGGTTAGGGGGAGAGGGGAGGTAAGCAGGCCAGCCCACTTCACATTTGTGGTAAGAGGACAGTTTTTACAAACAGGTTAATGCTTTTAGGTGAGTTCAAAATTCGCAGCTCATGGGTAGGTAGGCAGGTGGACATCTCTTGTGCTGGACAAGGTGCTGAAGGAAGGGTTGGTGAGAGGGGGAGGGGGCGCCTGCCCGAGGCAGTGCTCCAGCTAGCCGAAAAAGCGTTCTGGGCTGGAGGTGGAGGGGACATCGTGGGTCCTTTGAAGCTCTAGTCTCGGACAAAGAAACATTCTAGACTATGGCGTTGGTGATGCGGAGGGGGAGGGGGCGCAGGCAGAAGCATCGTGACCACTTCCTGCTGGCTGGCACCATTTTAGTTCGTAGTAAACCCTTGTTCTGTATACACACACCATGCAGCACCCCTTTTCACCGGACGTCTACTGGCCTCCCATGGCACGACCAAGCGCTATGAGCTCTGCGGACCTGGGGTTTCTATCCAGCATACAGCAAAGTTCAACTCTTGTTAAGCGATATAATATATGCATTTTAATATAATTCTTTTTATTACTTTAAATTTATCATAAAATTGTATTTGTGTGTTAAGCCATTATAGTGTGTCCAATATTTTATAAACGTTTATCGTGTTATGTATGAGATTCCCAGAACTTTTATTGCAATAGGTTATAGTGTACACAACGTTTCCCTCATTTTGAAGTTTGCGATCGTCTATTTTTGTATATAATCCATGCGGCATTCGGTTAGGCTTTTTTAAACGTGAATTACCGAAATTTGTATTAAATAATTATTCGGACCGATGTAGTGCATCCGTTATTTTAAATAATTTTTCGTCGAGGATGTTTGTGGATTTATTAAAATATATACTATGTTTCTATATAGTGTTACGGGATTAAGCCCTTCTTCGCATCATCCGAATCTCCTTACACTTCGATGGAAATTTTGTTAAAAGAGAGAATTCTTCTTCTTCTTACAATAATGAAATTTAATTTTCCCAAGGAAGTGAAATTAGTGTTAAAAATCTGGGTAAGTTTTTCTCAGTACTAGTATCTCCGTGCTATTGTTACGTATTGTGAAAAGTTGTCTGTGCGTTTCGCTGCTTAAATTGCACGTCGTTTATAGTAGCTTGGTAGGGATAGCTTTTTTTCGAGATAGAATTTAAGATGCGTATGAGTATTGTGTAAATCTTTTCATTTGAATATTCACATAAGTGAGCGTTGTGTCCAACTCTCTTTTCGTTTAGTAGCTCTTTCATAACCATTTTAAATGTCTCTGAGTTTTTCCCGGAATTACAACACAATTGCCTGCCAGGCGCCGACCACGCTCCACGTCAGTAGTCATGCTCTCGACACGCAGTTTATAAGTCTCCGCAAATCCCATACTACCGTCATTCCTTCAGCAAGCTCGCAGCCGACCTGACCTGTCTCTCCTGCTTGTACGATTTCATTACATGTTTTTTAAATTCAAGTAGTGTAATTAATATATTGGTATGTGTTTTCATTTATTTTGTCACATAAATCGAATTCACATCTCTTTCCGCGTTCCACGTATCTAATAGCTTATAAGGCTCCGCAAATACTATACCGAGGCCATTTCTTCTGCAACCTCCCGACAAAACGGACGTGTTTTAGAATCATTTAAGGTTACATGTACAACTCTGAGGCTTATGCATCAAGTAGTGTAATTTTTACCTGTTTTCAAATATGTTGATATTGTGTTAATGATGACTGCCATTTTATTGAAGTAATGGAATTTGTATATTGATAGGAAATTTCTGCTTTGTTGTAGCTCGTTACTTAATTTAATACAGGAGACTCACTTAGTTGTGATAGCTTGAAATTTATATTTCCATTAATTTCTCTTATGTGTAACGTCTCTTGTTTAATTGCATTCGGAAACAGTCCTCGTCTACTAAATCGTTTGCACTTAAGTTCTTCTGTTTGTCATTACTAACATAAAAGACGCCAATCGTATCATTCAGAATCGCTGATCTCCCACCACTGTCTACGAGCAATATTCTTCCAAACCAAAAATACCTATGCCAGTCTTCCTTAAAACTCAACATTTATATATACTCCTTCCCCGACACAGACATACCTCATAACAATGCCAGAGCTCGAAGAGTGAGGACGTACCAGAGCTGCTCCCCACCGAAAAAAATAAATAATAAATCAATTTGTCCCTTAGTACACGCTTACACCAAACTATACACTTATCACAAGAATTTTGATTTATTGATTCAATTAAATTAATTGGATCAATCAAAGTTTCATACCATTTTATCCAATTTAAATTACCCGAAGAAAATTTGATCGGATTAAGGATTAACGAGAAATTTCGATCGGATTAAAATTTTCTGATCGGATTAATATCGTATTAAGAATTAATTCGGTAAATTTGATATCAAAGAGTTAATCCGATTAATAAAAAGTGAAGTTGAACAATCGCACCCCTACGACTGCGGTTTTCTCAGACCCTGCTTAAACTCGACTTCCAGAATATTCCTCCACCGATTGCACATGAGCTTAGAAAATTACATCATAGGATCAATGCACCGCATTCGTGTGCACCGAGTATAATAACGCTATGCTGATAAACTATATCTTACTAGGAATTACCAACACACCTATTTTCGCACAGTTTTCATTCAAAATAATATGAATGAAATATTATATCTCATAGATAAAATATAAATAAAATTACAATAGAACCAAAAAAAAAATAACGCACGTTTTTGTTAACAGAGGTATAAAACGCTTGTGATACACGTCACGTTTAGGAAACAGCCAAACATGTCACACGCGGGGATGATTTTTCAAAAGTTTGATTCATAAAGTGTGAAGAATCCACGAATAGACTACATGCGAAATTTTCCCGTCCTTACCAGCACATCATTCTGTGCTTGCGCTTGTGTAAACTCTAAAGTAGAATTCTTTCGCATGAAATTAAGTTGGCTTATTATCAGAAATTCATTTGAATTGACCTATCACTATAAATCCATTACAATTTCGCTACAGTGTGACATACTGCATTGCGAGTGGCATGCGAATTATTCTCGCGGTGGGAGTAAGTGATTGAATGAACTATTATTTCGAACATATGCTATCGCAGATCTTTGCTGTTGGTCACAGACCACAGCGTTAAAAAGATTAGGAAAAGTGAAATAAACAAAATGAAAAGAACCTGAGGTTAGCTGGTGTCAACATGCGTGTAAATAACACAGAAAATACCGCAGAAGGAATTTTTAGACATTTATCTCAAGGAAGCGGCACAAAATCACTAGAACGAGTTTGTGTCTCATTTGCCATCTGGCGACTGATTCGAATCCTTATGCGGAATCTTATTTACGTTGTTTACACATCTTTTCGTAACAGTTAACCTTGGTTTTTTTATATGATAGCTTGTGTTTTTGCGACGTACAACTAGGCCCTACGATGGTACATCTCCAAAATAGTAGTTCATTGAATACACCGAGTATAATCCATTCGCTGTTACTTCATCCATTTCTGAAGCCTTGCTAAAGTTCTACTTCCAGGGTATTCCTCCGCCTCGTACAAACTAAGCTTAACTGAGTCTCAAAAATTTCACCAGAGGGACAACGCACCGAATTCGTGCGCACTAAATGTAACAGTACTTTGTATAAGGACTATTTCTCACTAGGCGCTACCAACATACCTATTTTCTCCCTGTTTTTATTCAAATTATTTATAAATTAAGCATTACAATTTATAGATAAAATATGAATAACATTTCGATATAACAGAAAAAAAGTAACGCTTATGAACACATGTATAAAACGCTCGTGATATATGGCATATGTTGGAAATAATTAAACACGTCGTACATGGGGAGATTTTTCAAAGCTTTGATTCAAAAAGCGCGAAGAAACCGCGAATAGACTATAATTTGGCTTGAAAGAAAATTCGTATAAACATTTTTGAGGCAAGTATTCCAGGCCAAGTGACTTTTACGCTATGGTTTTTTTTTTTTTTTTTTTTCCAAATTAGTAACTTATATACTAAATTGCTTTCATGTCAGTTGTTTTTTATAAAAAAAAAAAATTAAGGTCGAATGTCTTTTAGGCAAAGTGAATGCCAGGGAATATGATTTTAGTAGAAATGACCAAAATGTCATTTGATGGTTCTACATGCAGCATTATCGAACTTTGGAATTTGAATTTATTTATGAATTTTTAACTTAATTCTTATACGGTAGAAATTTTCGCTATTGAATCGCACTCTACTACGTTCCTGAGCATCTCGTCAGTTAACTGCAGTAGTTTTGAAAACATATGAATATGTGCATTTCATCTAACGGACTTACGTTAATGGAGAAGAAATTATGTCATTTTATAATTGCAGGATTTCTTGCGTTAAAAACATTATTTTAAACGTGTTGTTAACGTACTTAACATTTATAAGTCTTATAATACTGCTCAACTAATTTATACTAAACAGTAAATTTTTTCCATGTGAAACATACGGAAAAATTAATTTGTAATATAAAAATGAGTATAAAATAGAAATTATAGTCGCAAGAAAATAATCTCAGAAAAATATATAAAAATATGTCAAATTTTATTTTTTTAAATCGAATATGTACTATTTCTCTTTCTTCTTATATTTTAATAAAACTAAATATTTTCAATACACTCAGGAATCTAATTTATCCATATCCCAGTTTAGAGCAATTTTTTTCCAAAGTTTGTATGACTTCTTGAGAAGCAGAAAACTTGGTATTGCTATGGTTTTGATGTTGACAGAAATTTGATTTTCTTGGTAGGGCACTATAATTCCTAGTATTTTTAATGGCTGAGGTTAAGCCTAAGATGTTAAATAATATATTTTATAAATAAATAATACATGTCTTGTGGGGCGCACTCTACGGCGGGAATAACAACACTTCGAGTAAAGAATTGTTGAAGTGGGGCCTGCGTGTGCGTCCCTCGTCATCCCTGGCGGTTGACGCGGGGTTGGGCACTGGGGAAGGGTGGCGACGGAATGCAGTAGCAGTAGAGAAGGGAATGCCCCAAGAAAAACCCGCTGGCGAGTGGTGATGCCATCCACGTTTCCCACGAGCGACAGCCCGGTTGTCGCAGCCGGAAACCGAGCCCAGTTCGTCGTGACAAGACGTGAACGTTGCCAGCACCATGGCCTTCAACATAACTTCATCTCAATCTGTTACGTAGCTCATATCTTCTGCAGATGTTTCACGCAACTATTAATTACTGCGGGAAATCTCGGACGAGAAAACATTTTTCCGTGGCAAACTTGCTTTGTTAGTCAAACAGAGTCAATAAAAAAAAAAAATCAGTATTTTTTTTCCAGGCAATTCGGACATGAAGTCGACTGCATGGGAATCCGAAATGTCGCATGGAAAACATGCTGAGATGACCGCCTGGCTAGAGCTGTATTCCGCGTTCGAGACCGGGAATCTCGTGAGACATAAGGACGACGCTGCCACGCTCATTAAATGTACCATCGCCGCTAAGCGCAAGCCTCTCAACTGGCACGCGGTGTTCTCGTCACACTGCGCGTACCTATGGTGGTGACAGTATCATTTTATTGGTGACAAATATGCGGTGAGGATCACGGAAGGACACTCGAGAATTCATGTATGTATCTGGCGCGTGTATTTAGACATACGGTACTTGGAAAATGTAGTTTGTAGCTATGTTGGAGTGCTTTGAAATGTAGTTTGTAGCTATGTTGGAGTGCTTTGAAATGGTGTTTCTTGTGTACACAGACGTCCTGAAAGCACTCTACAGGCATCCACTGAAGTGTGTGTTCTTTTCGCAGATAAACATACTCGACGGAGGTGTAATAGCTATGTGGAAAAATCGCTTATTTCAAACACGTTGCAAACTTTGTTTAGGCGCGAGGTAGGCGGGCCCTAGGCTATGTAACCAGTTCTGTCCTGCACCGAGGAATTATCAGCCAACTTGGTTTGGAGCCGTATACTAAAGATGAGGTAGACCGCTTATTCGTCTTCTGCGCATTTACCCAACATTGACCTGCCCCAATACCACACAACTATCTATGTTAAATGGTCAACAGTGATGAACATGTTTGTTTACGTCATCATTTTTAAATAACAAGCACTCTTATACTAATAAAATACCTTTTCCATTTTGGAGTGCGGGTGGCTCTGGGGACGAATCCCGGGTAAGGCGTGGGTGTTAATTTAAGTTAGGTTATAAGTTAGTCTGTAAGCCGTCCCCTGATAGGCTTTTAAGCATAAAACCGGGGGATGTTAAAAAGTCCTTTACAATACAATACAATTTACTATTTTTAATTAAATAAAAAGGCATTACAAACGGGCTAGAGGAATTATAAAAACATCTCGAATCACTTGTTTACAAATCAGTTTTCTAACCTAAAATCCAAACCACGCCGTTTTCGCTAGACGTGTTGGCAGAAAAGCAGTTCAATGTTGGGAGAGGGAGACTGGTTGTGCGCAGCCAGCGAGATCGGTCTACCTCATCTTTAGTCTATGTTTGGAGCACATTCGAGGAGTTCGAGTCACACCTACGTAACGGGTACCTGCACGCCGCATCACAGCTGCTAAGTAGCGCGAACTCAAGGCTGTTCCTTTTGCAACTGCCTCTTCCTGAGCCCTGTTGTTTACACCCACGTCTAGATCTCATGGTCCAGTGAAATGGTTGTCCGCCTTGGCCTGTATCCTCCCTCGATTGATCAGTTCCCTATTCGTCATCACATGTTGGCAGCAGACGAGCGTCTGTTGAATTTCGACGGAAGCCAAAACCCCGAGCACAGTCGCGGTTTTGGCTTCCGCGCATACTCCTGAAAACTAGCCATTTACTCACCAACTATCCTAGTTTGGTTCAAACTGCAAAAGCACTCATTCAGCAAGTATTAAATGTCAGTTTTGGTAAGGTTACTTTAAATCATAAAAACACGTATTCCATCCACTATCTTATGTTAGTTCGGGAGTTATATTAAGTTGGTATACTATGTTAAATATAATGGAAGTGAAAAGTTTTAAAGATGCTATCTTGTATCTTATAACATTTGCAGACTGTAAATTTGAAATTTTATGAGCCGACAGCGATGCAGTGGTTAGATTCAAACAACAAATCCTTGACTTTGAAGCACAGTGGAATTGACTCCATATCAAATTATACTTTTATATGAAATATCGCTGTGTTAAATCTAGAGAATTAATCACAGAGTTTTACTTAAGGCCATACATATTGTACTTTTCGGTTTTTAATGTAGTTGCAACATTTAATTGGTATTTTGTAAGCAGAATAAACGATAAAATGTAAGCGCGAGTGTGATGAAATTACGGAGGTTAACCACCAACTGAATACAGAAGCTAGCTAAAATCAACAGAATTGTCTTCTGTGTATTTACAGGAAAACGAAAATACGTTTATTTTACATAAACGATACTAAAAAAAAAACTTTTCATTATTCTATTTTAGGTAACCTTAGTAATTTTATTCATGTAACTAAGAAAAATTTTGTTTCTCGTGATGTTCCGTTTCATGTTCCGTGTGTAATTATAACAACAATTTAATATTAAACCGATTTCTCCACGGTGTTATTGATAACTTAGTGATACCGATATTTTCGGAATATCGTCATTATGATATATAGGTGGTCTCAAATATTTATTTCAAAGTTCATGCTACCTAACAGACATACTGGGTTGCAGTGATTACCTTACCCCACGATGTAGTCGCTGAGGCGTTTGGACAAAGAGTTTCCATGATCGAATCTCCAGTACGATACGGATTTGGATACAGTTTTTAGGTGTAAGATTAGGCTGGTTTAGTCATTCTTTCCTTCCCCTTTCCAGCTTGAAAGCGCTAAGCGAAGTCCAATTAACTGTCAGTGAAGAGATTGCGGCGGCTCTTAACATTGAGGTCTTGAGAGCCGATGAGGGCGATCGAGGTGAGTATGGAGCAGCTCCGGAATGAAAGGGCAGGGGAAACGGGAAATCCCCGAGACAACCCGCCGACCAGCGGCATCGACCTGCACGATTCCCACATGTGAAAATTCCCGGGGTGACCCGGCCGGGGATTGAACCCGGATCGCCTTGGTGGGAGGCGAGTAGGCTAACCGCTCAGTCACCGTGGCCTCTCCAGTAAAAAAGATTCACACTTTCAACAAAAACGACTCGCTCGTTACTACAGGCTGTTCACGGTAAAATGAGCACCTTTGAAAGCGCTGCTTAATATCTACTCGTATGCACGTTTTGTTTATTCCGCCTTATGTAAAATTAACATTGCCATAGGCTTAATCACTTTATTCGTGCGCAGATCACGTGAAACTTTGAAATTACTAGAAAAGTAAGTATTTTACAAATCCGCTCATTTTTACGCTTCGATACATAAAACAAAAAAAAAAAAACAGAACGCGAAAAGAACTATTTAAGTTATCATAAATGGTTACCTAACACTTTCTTTTCGACGCTAAGATATGGAACTCCTTCCCATCAATCGTTACCAACTTTACTGGGCGCATGTCACTCAGTGTGCCCATTACAATATATGCAGGCAGGGCCAGTGACACTTTTCTAAGGTTGATTTCAAAAGTGCTCACTTTATCGTGAACAGTCTTTACTAGCAATATTCGAGTTCTCCTTGCAGTAAACATGCAGCTATTATATACAATTTTGTTATAGAACAGGAAGTTAAAAATACTGTTTTATAGGCAATTACACATGAAATATTTGTACAAACCCGCATTGCCTCTCTCGAGTAAAGTTATATTTTATGATAAGCTATATCCGTTTATCACTGCAGCTTGACATAAATGATATTTTGTTACTGTAGAATAAGGAAGACAACAATAATAATTTCTAGCCTTAGAAACTCCTGTCATTAAGTCCTCCTTAGGTACTGATACTGAAAAATTATCATGGTATGAACTATTTGTGTGTGGGATTGCGTCATATCTAGGCAGAAATCTAGAATACACAACTGCAGTTTTGGACCTATAGGCTCAGCTTCCTTCAGTCTGAAAACTGAACGACAACTTGAAACTGATTAGACATTTAATGTTATGTTGCATCGAGTTAGTCAGTTCAGTCAAGCTAACTCTGGTTTCCTACAAAACTGAAAACCGAACGTAAATGAAAAGTGTATGTGTCAAAATGGCGGAACAGAGGTTGAGCAGGTTGCATGACAGTGTAAAAATCGAGCTAGAAGAGAACACACTGATTTTATTTTTGTGAATGAAGTAACATACTATCGAAACAATGACCGAAGACCAGCAAAAGGACATAAAACATTTGCACTGTTTGCCAATCGTCGTTTGAAATTGCTAATAGGGATGAAAATAGGTACTGGATTAAGCTTTTCTTAGGATTACTGCATAAAAAAGGCATTGTTAAAAAAAAATTCGTCATTTATCCTTTCTTTTTTGTCTATGGGCTGAAAACCTTTCCTTCCAAAAGTGCCGTATTGGTCCAGTGGCTAGAATTATTCCACGTGGGGCCGCAGTGATCTAGTAGATATATATATATACACTAGATCACTGTATATATATATATATATACATATATATATATATATATATATATATATATATATATATATATATATATATAATCCACATATATATGTGTGTGTGTGGTCAGGGCTAGAGCACCCAATAGTGGGGCCACACAGTATCTCAATGGATAGAGCACCCAAAAAGGGGGCCACAGTAGCTCAGTGGCTAGAGAACCCAATAAAAAAAGTGGCTAGATCAATTCAAAGACCTAAATATCATGCTAACATAACATATGTGCGAAGCGATGGCAGGGCGTTATTTAATAACTCCATTTAATCTGAAAGAAGAAATATTATTATTTGAAACATAAAACCCTAATGAAAGTATGGTGGGCCTTATTTTAATAATAAAAAAAAAATCATGTGAACGAAGTCGCACGGGTCAGCTAGTAGTCAATAAAAATATATCTAAAAATATTCACTGTGACGATTACTTATATGGTGATATTTATTTTAAAAAGTGGTTAAAGGAAAAAATGGTTGAAAGGAAGACGGTAATAAATCTGGGTTTCTTCCAAACCAGAGCGGCGACCGTATGGTTGGACTCTCGTGTCCTTGGTCGCCAACCGTCAGTCTTCTGTCGCGATTCGCCTCGCCACGCCTCTCTCGATACGTGTTGTTTCCGGTCGGGTGAGCGTGTCTCTGTCGAGAGTTACGTCACGGAGTCGACTGCCTGCAGCCTTCCTTACACGGCGCGCCGACTTCCTGGACGGAATGTTGGTCAACTTTCGTTGCAGAGCGAAGGGACGATCCCGCCCTCGGAGCACACCTGGCTTCTCCACTCTCTCGTCGCTTTCAAGAGCAGCGTGGCAGGATCAGGACAGGACAGAGGGCATCGGCGGCCGAAACTCCCTTCCTTTTACGGAAAAGTGCTGGTAGAACTTTATCCCGAGGTGTCCGTAAACTCTCCGTAAAATTAAGCACACATTGATTTTCGAAAAGGGACCTTCCGTAGAATTCATGCAACGTCTCCATTAATTCCTTAGTCAGTTTTCTGTACGTCTAGTTTAAATAATTTTTAATATATATTAATTTTAATTTTGACTATGCGAGTGTTCTACTATGTATAAAAATATATTTAAAAAAAGTTTCAATTTTTTATACTTAAGCAAAATTTGAACGCGAGTAAAAAATTTGCAAATACACGCCCCTAACCACTTTCCTGTAATACTCACGTGGCGAATGTTTTATAACTTTTGCATTTATATATCAGTCACAAAAAAAAACTTTTTTTAGTTTCTGTTAAAGTTACAGTATTATAAGTGTTGCTAAGTGTTACATACGCCTGTTGCTACTTTTTAATGTTTGAAAGAACAGCTCTTAGTGACATGGATAACCTCAACTGCCGCAGAAACAATAATTTTCAGGTTACAGTGGAGAAGAATGTTTCGTGTAGACTCGGCATTGTTCGTGCTCGAAACCCGAAGTCGTAGGAAATAGAGACATTTTCCGCATTTCGTATTCACGTACTTAACTCCGTTTTTCATCATAACGGATTCCGTTTCCGTATATTTAATGTGCATTTTCGTAAAAATGTCCGTAAATATACGGAAAATTTTAACAGTGTACAAGGTGAATCACAGTAGGGATATTTGCATGACGGTAGTTCCCGGGTATCGGTGGGTCCTCTCAGGAAACTCTGTGTTCCACTTTTCCCTCAACTCAGTCGCTGCTCTGCATTCTAGAACCTCGTTCCACGCCAGTCTACAGGTCCCGCCGCAGAAACCTTTCACCATGGAGTGGGTATTGCTTCGCCCTAGAGTGCAACGATCCCACTAAGGCGTGCTTATTTCTACACTGCATCAACGGCTGATTTAGTATTTAAGCATTTCATTCAAGTCTCTTGTTCGGCGAGCCGCCGCACTGAGAGAAAATCAAACAAAACATTTGTTTGTATAGGGCCAGATATGTATTTATCTGCCGTAACAAAATATATTGCCGAAAAAAAAAAAAAAAAAAAAAAAAAACTTTTTGTTCCTCTAACAAAATGTATGTTTAAATAAACAAAATCTCAGTGTTTGGCCAACAAAAATTATACTGTTGACTAAATATTTTGTTGAATCAACTGTATATATTTGTTTGGCCACTCATTTGACTGCATTCGTTCGAAAATACAGCTCGAGAATTTGTTTGTATTTTTTGTGACAATTAGGATAGTAACCGTGATTGTTAGTGGATCTATCGATGCTTAACATCCGTATAAACACATTAATATAACAATGCAACAACAAACTGACAAGTAAAGCTGTAAAACTTGAAACATTTTTTTTCACAAGTTGCCCGATATTTGCAGTGCATATATCTACTTAAATGCTTTCCTCCTTCATTAATCACCACGTAAGCTGAGATTACAAAGGCGTAGCGCTCGGACGCAGGTGTTCTAGGTTCGAATCTCGCGCGTACTTGTAACATTTTTTATATCGGCCCAAACTATTTAATGTACGTATAACCAAACAAATATTTATTTGCACCAATCTAATCCTAGAGTTTGGGGCAACCAAATGAGAACAACAAAATAATTTGGTTTCAGCAACAAAATATTTCATTGCCCCTACACAAACAAATAATTTGGTTGCACCAAACAAATCTTGTTTGATTCAACAAAACATTATTTTTAGTACTGGGATTTCTCGCATGGGAATGATCATGTTTCTAGTGAGGCGGGCACTCCCTTGGGGCGAGTGCTTTCTTAGAAGTTGCCAATTATTTCCCCGTCTTCATCCCATGTCTGTTTCATCTCCCCTCCCTTAACTCCTTTGCAGCATATACCGTATATTCTTGAGGCTTTGTGAAGTTGTGATGTAATCCTCAGGCAGGGTACTTGGCCTTAGTATTTGCAGCAAGACGATAAGCAGTCCTTCATATCGTCCATGTTGGCCCTGGCTCCTTGGGGGAGTGATTCTGAAAGGAAAAGTGACCACGTTGTTCACAAATAAATTGCAATTTAGGTACCTCACAGGAATACTTAGTTTTGGAATGAAGTAGTCATATTTGCAACCATCCAAAATGTTCTCCCGTCTTCAGCGGCACATTTATGCAGACTGTTCCCGAGGTTCTGTGCCTTGTCTATGAAGAGACGTAGCTCTTGTGAGTCAAGGAAGTCCTGGAAGGCACTTTATGGACTACCTATTGCTGTGTTAGAACACCCAAAAGTGACTTAAGTGCACCAAACACGAGGTGGTCTGCTGATACTGAGCGCGAGGAATATGGATAATGAAAAATAAGCCCCTACTTCAGGTTACTCAGTTTCTGTTTTGCTATGTTTGCTACTTGGGAGTTTGATGTTGCCTACCGAGAGTAGTGGTCCCTTATTGCTGGCCGAAAACTCAGTAGCAACATACGCTGGCCCAACGGTTGGTATTTGGCTGGAAAGGTTGGCTTATGTTGGGCTGGAACACAAACATTAATATTACCTTGGCCCAACGCAATATGCCAACGAAAATTACTTACCACGAAAATGTTATGAAATTATTTAGCTCCCGTCATACAATGACGCCACTAAATTAGAACATGCCAGAACCTACTGTAAGTGTATTTTCTTAAAAATTAAACTGATCAGTTGGTAACAATTTTATGAAGATGCTGTTGGTAATTGATATGTATTTTTTCTGTTGAGCCAATATTGTACAACTGACATTTTCTGTCAAATTGTTAAAAAATATTCTGATTGTAAACAATGCACCTTTATAGTATTTTATAAACTACAAATGTTTTTAAAGTCTTGATAGCCAGTCTCAGTGAAATATGTTTAGTTAATTATAATGTTGTGTCAGTATTCGGAACACAACGGTTGGGGATTGCTACTTATTGTTAGGTTGGGTTAACCAGAGGGTGAATATGTCCTACACCGTGTAGTGAAAACCAATGAAGCCAGTTTTTATTGTGGAGCTAGACGGTTGTTTTCTGGTGTAAAAGTCATGTGATAATTAGTACACCGTTAAAAATTTCCGTATAATTACGGAATATTTTATGGAAATGTACAGTGTATATACGGAAAGGTAATCCGTAATGACGAAAAACGGAGTTAAGTCCGTGTATATAAAATACGGAAAGTCTCCGTATACCCTTTGGCTTCGAGTTACGGGGACGAACAATGCCGATTCCACACGAAGCTTTCTTCGCCACTGTAACAAGAAAATTTTCGTTTCTGCGGCAGTTAGGATTATCCACGCGACTTTGATCTATTCTTTCAAACGTTAAAAAATAGCATCAGGTGTCTGTAACATTTGGCAACACTAAAAATACACTAAATTTAATAGGAACTGAACTTTTTGCTTTTGTCTTTTGAATATAAATATGAAAGTTATACCTCAATTCCCAAGTGAGAGTTGTAGGTGGTTGTGTAGAGTCGTAAACTGGTAACTTTTTAACTCGGGTTCAAACCTCGCTTAAGTAGTTCAAAATATTTTAACATTTTTCATATTTTTTTATACACGGTAGAACACCCACATAACGAAAATTAAACACATTTTCATTATCTCCTTTTATTTTAAACTGATAGTACAGAAAAGTAACTTGGAAATGAACAGAGAGGTTCCGTGAAATTTACGGACAGTCCGTTTCTGAAAACCAATGTGTCTGTAATTTTACGGAGAGTTTACGGATACTTCTGGATAAATTTTTACCAACACATTTCCGTAAAACGAAGGAATTTTTTTTTTTAACAGTGTAGCCAAGACATTGTGCCAGCTGTTCTTAGAAATATGTTTTGAAGTCCATTAAAATTGAAATGAATTAATATACAATACTTTGGACCTTAATGGTAATATTATATAAAGCGTATGTGATTTTGTCTCAGTTAACTTAGTATAAATTTCTCCATTAAATATGTGAAGTTATGAATGGTTTACATTTATCTTGGAAGTGTCCTGTAAGGCGTTTTGGTTTGTTTGATTCCCATTTCATAAATATTTGTCTTGGAAATATGCCACGAAATAATTTTCTGAGGACTATAACCAGCTTTTAAAAGTTATCATAAATCTTTAGCCGTACTAAAATCGAATATAATAACAGTCGATGTTATTAATAGTTGTCGGCTACTTGTAGAAAACCTCGCTGTTTATATTCTGAAACAACTAAAGTGCAGCGACATGAATTTAGCTTAAGAAACGCAGTATGACATATTTTTGTTATGTCAAACTGCTCTATTGTCAGGTATGTCAGTAAATTGGCAGTACATCTCGCCCAGACGTGTAACCAAGAAAATGGTAATTGGTTAGTTTTGATTACATAACCCACCAAATAAGCAATTTTTTGAAAAAAAAATTTTTGCAGTATAGAATAGGCCCTTCATAATTGTTAGATTTTGCTTCACTGCGTTCATTCGGTAACTAAATAGAATTGGAGTTTTTCCGAAAATCGGGAAAATATTACCTACAAATGTTATATATGGTAATTACTAATCTCACACAGGGCTGTGCCTGAAACATTGTAATATTTAATAAATTAAAATAGACTTAAAAATAATGGTCATATATATATATATATATATATATATATATATATATATATATATATATATATATATATATAATTATTATACGTATAATAGGCCACCTACCCAGAGTTAATTTCTGTAAGGCACAAAAACATGGGAATGGTTAGGGCGACACTGCTCCATCGCTGCCACGCACACGGGACAATAAACAAGCACACAGTACAGCATTTCGGTCGTGCCACATGTGACTATGGCACCTCAGCTGTGGCCCTGTCATTTTATCAGTGGATAGTCTTCAGGGACATATGGCAGATTGGTAGCTGTGTTATTAGTCAATTTTAAGATACAGCCGACTGGAAAAGCAATTTTTGTTGTATTGGAGGGTTTCAAAATGTCATTTTCTTATGTGTATAATGTTTTAGAATTACCCACCCACCCTCATTTGAAGTGTCCGTTCTTTTAGTAAGTAAATAGGAAGTGCTCTATAAACCATTTGATAGTTTCCTTAATAAACGTGCATACAAAACATACTGCAGTTTAGCTCAAGCACAGTGTAGGTGGGCCCTTTAGTGAAAATGAAAAACTAAAAACCAGTGCCGGACACTTTGCTGCTTTGTATATTTAATGCCCTGTAGTTTAGAATGTGTCATCCTTTTTCTGCCTCTGTTTTTATGCTGATTAGTTATGTTAGTCAGGAGCAAAAAAAAAAATCAACTTTAGGATAATGCGTAGTCGTAGTTAGAGTAGTCTGAGTAACTGAAATACAAAATATTTGAACAATCTTGTTTAACACAAACTCAGTTTCTGCTGTAAGCACATACGAAGAAAAAGTTAGTAACAAATTACAGATCGTACCCTAATTCGACTTCAAATCAGCTATGCATCTGGCCCATAATCTCTTTCCCAAATTTTCCTCCCCCCCCCCCCCCCCCAGTTACTTCTCCTCTGGGCATTGGTAAAAAAACAGTGAAATTAATACCTTTTTTTCGACACCTTAATTTATTCAGGAATGTTGTTATTTGGCAATACAGGTTCTGTTAGCAAGAATATTCTGTGAGATCTTCTCTGGAATCCTAGCTTAGGATAGTTAAGTCAGGTCAATTTAGCATTGTTTTAATGAGTAATGAATTTTTAAAAGAGAATCGTTACTTCTACAGAAAATATTCTACTGATACATCTGCATGCCAGAGTTAGCTGTTACAGTCTAAAGCAGTGTTGAAAAAAGTGTGCGTGTGCGTACTACTGAGACGTGTACACTAGCAAATGGTAATTAGACGTAGTATTATAAGCGCAAAGCGTACCATACCAGAAGTTTTCAAATTTATATGATTCTGATGCCGTGAACCATCTCAATCTAACTTCATTGCATGTAGTAGGTATTTGTGCAAAGATCAAGTAGTTTAGGATACTTCATAGACTGTACACAAGATAAGTAAGAAATTAAGGTTTATTTAACTGTGGGAACTGTACAAGTGCACACTCCAAAGAAGCAGTTTTCATAGTATATTTCAATTGAAATACAAACGAAAACACAAACACCTAATTTTTGTTCATACTGGCAAACCTGGTGCCAAAAATAAGCAAGATATGTTCCTTTTTGAGCCCAAAGACACCTGCCCTCTTGGCCTTGCCATGCCCATCTCTTTACTTCACAGGTTCAAGCGAGGAGTTTGTTCCTGTTGTGGACACTAACGAGTGTAGTGTCCGCAACAGCTGAATTTGACATAAAAGTACATTAGAGGATTTAAAAATTACATTTTGAACACTGTATTATTTGCCATCTTATTAATAAGTTAGCAACGCTTGTTTGTACATCTCTAGGACAATATAATATTGTCCTGTAAGTATATGTATGAGTCGATTATAGATCTGCATGTGTGTGCACACACAGATAGTTTGTAAGTGTATTTGAATTGCGTACATTTTATTTTACGTACACTAACGACTGTCAAATCTTGCATGGTTGTTTTTCAATGGAAACCATTCTATTCCTGGCGAGATCTCCCAGGATGTCCGCATGTGGGAAACGTGATGGATGTCGCACTGGATGGTTGGTTTTCTCAGGGTTCTGTAGTTTCCCCCACCATCACATTTCATTGCTGCTAGGTGTCCAGCTCATTTCAACTCTTATCAACACTGGAATCCTCAGCGGTTAAGCGATTCCCAAATCCCCCGCTATCATTAGCAACTGTTAGATTAACGGCCGAGGACTAACACAAAAACTGGAAAAGAACATGTGCAAATTTCTTTTTTAAATGTGGTGTGATGTGATGTGCTGTACATACAGCCAGTCTCACATTAAATTAAATATACTCCTCGCCTCACATTACATTGAAAATACTCCTCTCGGCTTATTTTTGGTTTGTCCAGAAGACGGAAAACACATGGGTCAGAGCATTATCTTTAGAGCTGAAAAAATGTCATTTTCCAATTTTGCTTCCATTTTCATAAATGCAGCTAAACTGCATAATTTGAATTACGAGTTAACAGTAAATAAAATTTCATCTTCACTTATACAAAATGTGTGGCCAAAGCGCTGCCTCAGTGCTGACTGTTACTGATGCAAGCAGCATTGCAGGTTCAGCTGAATAAACTGCTGCTAGCGACAATGCTTTTTCTTAGAGGGGTCTATGTTTGTCAAGTTTCTGCAACGTGGTTCTCAGACATTGAAACTGAATATTTCTTAATGCATCGAGAGGATAATTTCACACTTAAATAATAATTGCATGAGAGTTGGTTGGTAACAACAAAGAAATTTTGCCACGTGTGTGTCTGTGGACCACTTTGGCAGTGGTTAGTACATGTGCGCTTGTTATCGATATCATTGCGGTGCATGCGTCTTTCCACCATTGCAGTTCAACAAAGTATCATTACAAACTACCCAAACTAACCTAACAAGTTTTCAGACAATTTAACCTAACCATAATAATAGAGTTGTTGTTTTATTAGCTCTAAAAGTGTATTTATAGATATCATATCTCATTGTATTCAATTCTATGGTTTCAAATATAGCAAAAAGTTTTTTCCCTCTCAAATGTGAAATTTTTTTAGCATGTTGGGCTGCATTAAAAACGTGGCTACTGACAGGCGAAACCCTACTAAATTGCACTTTTGGAGAACGATGAAACACAACTTTTGCAGATACAATTATCCAGAAATGTCTCCCGCTTCCCTTTTTTACTATGGAAAGTTGCTAGACTACTTGATTGTCCAGTGCACACAATGCAGCAAAAATTTTAATATCAGTGTTTTCGTTATGTACCACAAGAAACTTAATCCTGTGAAATATTGTAGAAGCAATAAACAAAACCGTAGACTACAATAAAGAGTAAATAGATATAAAACTGTAACATGTTAGAGAACTAATGTAATGTAGAGGGAATGACTAAAATCGTGTTTCAAAACGTGTACCACAATCCATTTTCTACATTGAAATGAAATACGTAGGTATACAGGAAATGAAGTCATATTTGAAACAAAACTTTCAAGTCATTGTCAGTGTCAGAAATTAAAATAGAAAGGACATAAATAATAATTTATCGTGGCTCAAGAACACGTTAACTTTGCTTTACAAAAATTCTGCTAGGCTATTGGTCGCCGTTTTGTTGCACTCATTACTGATAAGAAACCTGCGCTACATATACCTATGACATTTTCCTCACTGTCACACGAAAATCAACTCCAATGCTATATATATATATTTTTTAATTCGAACACTTTCCCGAAATATATCTTTTCCTGCATCGAAACTTGGCTGTCAACATCAAAAATAGTGACGTCACCAACAGGCACCGTAGGTTTATTTTAGGAAGACTATAATGATTATAACTGGACGTAAACACTACTACACGACAACGGTAGCATGATTGTTATACTATATCCAAAAAATGTGCTTATTGTCGTCCATGACCGAATACTGTGTGTATGTGGTCTCACAATCGGTAGCTTTATGAGAAAGTTATTTAATTACACAACTAATACAAGCCAATATTACACTAGAGAATAGTAATATACATTTATTTAGTTCTCATCCTCTTTGTTCAACACGAATGCTACGAAAGTAACCTTCTCGTAACCATATACAGACGTAAACACAATGTTTTGGGTTGCCGTGATGGTTAGAGCGTCCACAGTAAAACCGCATATCTCCTGATGGCTTCATCTACGTCACAACATGCCATCTCCTGTTTAATCCTACCTCCATGGAGCTTAACCAACATAATGCCAACAATAAGAATTATTATATTGCTAGTGAAATAAAACTATAATATTGTACGTTTTCATTAAAGCTACGTTTTTTAAACATACTGTAGATGTCTTGTTTACAATTTACTTTGTTGGTTACGTGTTTATTACTTGTTGGAAAACCTACTGTCAGCAGTTGATATATATTTAAGTTGGGCCAACACTGAACATCCAACCACCATGAAGTAACTAACATAAACCATAGTTTAAAATGTAAAAATACTTATGTTCGCAACATATGAAGTCCACCTAAAAGTAATTTTAATTTCATTTCTAATTAGTTGTTTACATGTTGAGACCATGTTTTGAACATAACAGCTGGTGAGGGATGATTTTTGTTATGTTGGGTGGAAATTGCATTATAAATGTAACGTCAAGATAGGTTATTATTAATACGTTATAAAAAATAAAGTCGACATTTCTCGTAATCTTATACGTTGCATGCTCTGACACTGTAACACTTCAATATTTTTAACTTTATAATGATTATTCCATGTCTCTAAGTAATTTGATTTAAATACCAACCTTTAATGCAATGTATAAGATGTTTAACTTATGTTTAATGTGATTTGTGTATAATTATATATTTTGACTATTGTGTTGTGTATACTATATAAGTTTAATGATTATCTGTGGTTTCGTTGCATGAATATTTGTCTATGTAACTAGCACTACTTTTGTTTCTCAAAAGCGTCAGGCCACACCAGCTGGTCTATCATAATTGATTGATTTTCGAACAATAGTCTTTTAGAAGAAAAACATTCATTCTAAATTGGAATCAGCTAGAGGCCAGCACGGAAAAGAAGACAGTCCTGAATATGTAAGTTAATTTCTGATATTTAAATAGTAACATTTTGATATTTACGAGGGCGATCAAGATTTCTTCATGTACCATTGAAGTGCTGAGCCTTTATACATAAATAGAAGAAGCGCGTCGACATGAAAGCTATACGATGAACCCAGACAGAAGGACGACCCGGTAAAGGAGGACTTCTTGGATCCAACTTCGAACCAGGTACGAGGTACCTGATATTCGGAGAGCCATATCTGCAAGGAGAGGACTACTGGCTGCGAACCCAGGTTAGTTCCGGTTCTACGTCCACCCCCGTTGTTCCGGCCCGTAGAGGACGAGTTCGCTGAGGACCACCAGGAGATGTGCTCTCAATGAGGAGCGGGATAGCTGTTCCTGGGTTCTGCACCAGTGAAGGATGACTCCACGACATCGGCAGAGTTGCGGTGATTTCCCGCTATCTACTCAGCTAATTCGCATTTTCCCCCAAGCAGATTAAAACCTATTTACGACACCAGCACTAGAAAATTCAAATATTGGTAGTTCTTTTGGTGTGCAACGTTTATGTTGGTGTTGTCTGTAATTTTGAGAATTAGAATAGCATAATATTTCACAAGTAAAGTTTATTTAAAGTACCATATATTTTGAATTGGTTCTTGTTAAATTTATTTAACAGCATTAAAACAATTATAATTTTATTAGTTTCGATTGATTTACTGGAATCAAGACTTCAATGGTTATTTATTAGAGTTAATGGTCCAACTTGGCAGCATAGAGGTTAACCGAGGCATATAAATTAATCAAACCTATCAGAATCACACAAATATACAACTATATTTTATCATTACAATACACATTCATATGTTATATTACATATTACGAAAATAATCTTTTATAGCCAATAAGATTGGCCGTAATATTGTGACACATTGCAGTGGTGTTACAATACAATAGAAAGGTTTTAAAACAATGTGCTATACTGAAAATCACGTTAAGTATAACCATGATTTAATTAGTTACTTTAATTGGGGTGATAGTTAAATACAGTTTAGAATCAGTGATATGTGACGTATCAATACATTCAGGAATAAAACACAGAGTAGTGAACTGAAATTGTAGGTGATATTTCACTGCTTCTGTTGAGTTGAAGTGGTGTATCGGATAGCACGCTGGGCTGATAGCGTGCGTTCATGCACTTTTACCTCCGTGTAGAATTTTAGAATGTTGATTTCTCATAAAAAGTAAAATAAGAAAAGAAATAACCATTGTAAGTGTAATTTTTTTTCAATGATTGGTTAGAGTAATTTATTGAAAATGTTATGTAAAATGTTTATTGGTTGCCATTGTGTATCTAATAACATATCTCGCCAGTACACTACAAATGTTGTAAAACATAAATAATCCTTTGGTTAATAAAGGTCAGGTCATTGGTTGGCTTACAATAGCTAAACATTGGTCCAACATCCAACATAGGCTCGCATGTCATTTAGATGTTCAGCCAACTTTATTTTTCTAACGATGGCTCAACCTTCCAGTAAAGGTTGAATTAACGTTGACCCAAACAAAAAATGCTCCATGGGTAGAGCCACGAGTATTTCGCGAATTCATTCGGAGGCGAGGTAGACTTCAAACACTTGTTCTTTTGTCCTGCTGTTGTTATTGGATGACAGTTATTTAGACACGCCCCATTTAACTGTGAGCCAGTAATAAGCAGGAAGCAGTAGTGTGAGTGATTGTTTAACAGTCAAGTACAGAGGCCTTACTCGATTACAGCAACTAATAAGCAAACGACAATATCTCGAGTGTACAGAGGGATGTACAACCTAGCTTGCTGCCAACTCAATCCGCGAAATACTCGTGGCTCTATACATGGGTAATGGGCACTTTTTACACATCTTCCAGGGAATTTCATTTTTATCTGCACAGCACGAGAAATCGTCAATGAGAGGAAATATCTTGAACTAAAGAACATACAGTGCTCTTCACTACACTAAAATAAAAAAATCTTGTGCCGGTTCAATCTTGGTTTTGGAAAATGTTTGGGGTTCTCACAAGCGCCCAACCACTGCCTACTTTGCTTACGAGTAACGTACTACACGATAAACTTCTCAACACACCTCACCATATGGTCGAGCAGGCAGGGATACACTGTGATGACGAATCAACACGTTATTGCATGTGTGTTCTTGGATTATGGGTTGAAGTCGCATCTCTGACGTTCGTCTTGATTTTTCGCTAAATATTGCAGCCTCTGTCTTCGGAGTGAAGTAACAACATCAGAAAATTAGCCATCGAGGCTCTGTCACCGCAGCTTATCATCACCGGGACAAACCTATCTGCTGATCTGCTCCCAAAATGCGGGGCGACGCTTTACCGTTAAAACAAGTTCTAAACTGCATTTGAGAGAACAGGGAAATGATAATGCTTACGTACATTTACCCTCTCTTGTCAAGTAGCCGAGATTTCGCCAGTGAAACTTCCAGTAGTGGCACTCCTAAGTGAACCTTTCGCCCCTCATCTTCCAAAACCTTCTCGTCAGTGGAAATCATTGTTCGTCACGATTATTATGGTTGAAAGACTTTCAAGAATATTCTTTCGCTGCATCGAAGCACATACATTGGGTAGATATAGTGATTAACCGTGGGTAAAATTGACAGCAGTTAGGTTACAATGCGAGTAGAAGGAAATAGAGAAGTTTGGCGCATCGGCGTCTGGCGTCTGGCGTCTGGCGTCGGAGTGTTGAAGCCAGCCGCCACTATCTTGAATTTCCCTTTTCCCCTTTTCCCCTCAAAATTTCCCTTTCTTCCCATAAAATTTCCCTTTTTTCCCTCAAAAAAAGCACTGATCTCCCATCTGCAAAAACGAGTCGCAGAAAGACATTTATCAGCCAGTTCGGGGGGATCTGGGAACCACGCATCTCGAAGGCAGAGTAGTGGCGGCCATAGAGAGGTCAAAGGTGTCAGTTAATCTGGCGACCTAGGGGTTTCCGGTTCTAAACCACCAGAAACCAAAGTTTTCTATAGTGTAGTTATAATGAAACGGTTTTTTAGGCATAGGGTATGCCAAATCGATACATAGGATCTGGGATCGGAGCTGGAGCCGACCGTTAGCTATCTTGGCTCTGTCAGTCATTTTAACCACCGTGTTGAAAGCTGATGACCTTGACCTTTAGCCTTGAACCCAAAAATTCCCAAAAATCCTAAACAAAATCCAAAAAATTCTTCAATAATTATAAAAAAAAATATTAAAAAGTTTGTTTTAAATATATATAATTAAAACTTTAAAGGTTTGATCTTTGAGGGGACGAAGGACTGGAACAGACCAGCCATCATGTTATGACGTCACCCAACCACCATGTTGGACCCACGTGACATTGGCTTTAACCCATGACCTAGACCCTATAACTGTAAAATTGTATGACCTTAAAAACAAAAACTCAAGAAAAATGGGCAAAATTGAATAAATCCATAAAAGTCAGCGAGAATATTACATTACTGAGTACTACGGCCATATTGGATCCATGTGACCTTAACCTTTTATTAAAAAAATATTATTATATTTTTGAAAAAAAAAAAAAAAAAAAATCTTACATTTCCGGAGGTCTTCCACAGCACCACGTCCAGCAGACGGCTGACACCCCTCCCCCCGCCGATCAATCACATTGTATTAAAATTACCCTCCTTGCCCATTCTCCTTATCTCATACAGTTAAATGCACTACACCTTCCATTTTTTGTTTTTTTTTTTTTTGTTTTTATCATTTGTTTATATTTTCAACACTTAGGTGGCACTGATGACTTTTATAAAATCCAAAAAATTCAAAAATACTAAAAAATAAAAGAAATAATTAATGACTGGTTTTTCATTAATATTTAGATCAATATCGCAATCTTTCCATCAATTAGGAGCGCAATCACATCGCAATCAGCACCACAATGCTTCGCAATCCTCCTCCGCAATCCACAGCAATCCACGACAATCCTTCGCAATCCTCCTTCGCAATCCACAGCAATCCACGACAATCCTTCGCAATTCTCCTCCACAATCCACAGCAACCCATGCCAATCCTTTGTTAAATTCTAATCACAGGCTGTCGTCTACATCTTAAGTTATTTCATTATTTGATCGAGCCTTTAAGAACTCTGCTGGTCTAAAATTATTGCATTTGTGATTCTGCAGACATATACATCGTATCTCAAATACAAGCTCCAGTTATAAAAACTGCAAAAAGCTACAGCATTTTGAAACTTTCGTTGGCAAACATGATTCCGTGACATTCAACCATTCATTAATCATTACTAGGGACCGGAATATCTCGCGAACTGTTTTAGGGCACACTAGACTTCAAACACGTGTACATTTCTCTTATGTTGGTTACGTTAGCTGGGTCAGAGTGTATTAGACACGCCCAAGTGAGTTCTAAGCCAATAACAGACCTCCAAGGATCTGGTCTGGCGTAAAACAGGCCACACACTGGGGCAGCAGCCAGCGAACAGAAAACTGAGGCTTGGAAACATATAGGACCGTGGAGTCTGGCCTACAGGTCGTTCAAGACCCGAAATTTCTCTGTCCGTAGTAGCGACTTCTCAAGCTGGCTGGATTGTAAACAGCACTGGGTGGAATTCGCAGACCACTATTGTACGGTGGATCGCAGTCGTTGGTTCCGTCGAACGCAGCCACTCCCACACCGCAACGGGACACGTGGGTGGCGGAGGGAAATAGGCCACTTTTAACGGCTTTTCTTTTCCATTCTTTTTTCTTTTCTTCAGAATGACGCGGCGGACGCCAGCAGCCTCGCCTCGCCTCGCCTCGCCTCGCCTGCCGGTGAAGGTTTTCGGGTTCCACGACGGCCGAGGCGCTCGCTCGCGGGAGGTTAAGCTGGCAGTCGGGTTTGAATCGCGCTGTGGGCGTGGATTGGCATGGAGGGGGGGAGGGGTGTCCCGTGGGCGGACCGGAGTGCCACGTCTCTCCGCCGGCAGTGCTGGTTCAATGCCACAAGTGACGGTTGGTCCACTGGGTGTGGGATGGGTGGGGTGGGGGGGGGGGGAGGGTCGCACAGTGTTTCGCAACCGCCATTCATGGAATAGTTGAACGTCGACACGCCGGTACGCGCCCGTGGGCTGACATCTTGCTCACGAATAGACACATGGAAGAATCGCGTTATTACATTTGACAGGATACTGAACTTCTCGGCCCTCTGTTTAAGAGTCGGTGACATTTGTTTAGTGGCCTCTGCAAAAGCGAGGACTAGGCGAATCGTGATTGGACTCTGCACTAGGCGAATCGTGATTGGCCTATCTTGCCGGTATTTGTTTCCGGTTGATTCAAGACCGTCCAGGGAGTGGCAAAAACAGCTGTAGCCTAATTACAAGAGGAATACAAACGTACATGTCTTTGAAGTCTATTCTGTCTTCAAATGAAAATGCGAATTTTGCAGGTCCTCTACTCATGGAGGGTATAGTTAGAGAAACCCGAATTTCCCGAAAATATTGAGCAACATGCTAGACTTGAATACGCAACGGGCATGCCAGCAAATGAGAAGACCCTCTCTAACTTGATTGACCAATCATAACCAGACAACTCCGAAACTGTACGTCTGTGATTCGCGGGCAGACACCTAATATGCGTAACACTTAGATCATCCAGTCACGAAAGTTGATATGAGCTTAAATGTTGTGAAATGTAACCTGTAGTAGAATTCTTTTTTTTTTTTTTCGCGAAATTTGGTTGTCCCTAGGTATAGTAGCCTATATTCGCAGTTTCGTCACACTTTTTGAATCAAACCTTTGAAAAATCACCCCATGTGCGTGAGTGAGTGAAGAGGTTTGGGCGGCTCTTGATAGCGAGGTCTTGAGAACCGAACCCCATGTTGACTTTGGCGTGTTTAATTGTTTCTTAAATTTGTCATACATCGCAAACGTTTTATAAGTGCGTTAACATTAAAACATCTTATTTTTACTTAAATCGAATTTTTACTTAAATTGAATTTTTACTTAAATTTTATCTCTAAATTATTAATTATAATATTTCGTTCACAATTAATATGAATAACAACAGGGAGAAAATATGTGTGTTGGCAACACCTAGCAAGAACTAGTTCTTATGGAAAATATTATTAAAGGATGTACACGCTAAAGTGAGGACTCTTGAAATCAACGTAAAAAAAAATATCGCTGTATCTGCCTGCATATATTTTAACGGATGCACTGAGTGACACGCACCCGGTAATGTTTGTAACGATGAATGGAAAATAGTTCCATACTTAAACGTGGAATGAAAAGTTTTAGGTAACCTTTTGTGATAACTTAAATCATTCGGTACGCTTTCTGTTTTTTAACGCCTCAGTGTGTTAAAATTCGCAGATATATAAAATGTTTACTTTTCTAATGATTTCACAGTTTCACTTGACTGACGCATGAATAAAATGACGAGGGCCATGGCAGTGTTAATTTTACATAAGGCGGAAGAATGCACAACGTGCATACAAGTAGAGCTTAAGCAGGGCTTTCAAAAGTACTCATTTAACCGGGAACAGCCTATACACGGCGTGCGCACGGATGCGGCGCGTCGTCCTTTTGGTGCAATGTTCTAGACTCGGTAGCTCTTGGTTTGCACGAGGCGGAGGAATACCCCGGAAGTAGATCTGCAGCAGGGCTTCAGGAAAGTTGGCAGTAACCGTGTAGGGAATATATCAATGGTTGGCAACACACACACAACCAGGAACCAAGGAACCAGTGGCCGGTGTTCTGAACGTCTTCCTAGTCAGACGTATGATTTGTTGGAATTTCTGCACTTCTCATCTCCAAGTGGTTAATGTTCTAGACTCGGTAGCTCTTAGTTTGCACGAGGCGGAGGAATACCCCGGGAGTAGATCTGCAGCAGGGCTTCAGGAAAGTTGGCAGTAACCGTGTAGGGAATATATCAATGGTTGGCAACACACACACAACCAGGAACCAAGGAACCAGTGGCCGGTGTTCTGAACGTCTTCCTAGTCAGACGTATGATTTGTTGGAATTTCTGCACTTCTCATCTCCAAGTGGTTAATGTTCTAGACTCGGTAGCTCTTAGTTTGCACGAGGCGGAGGAATACCCCGGAAGTAGATCTGCAGCAGGGCTTCAGGAAAGTTGGCAGTAACCGTGTAGGGAATATATCAATGGTTGGCAACACACACACAACCAGGAACCAAGGAACCAGTGGCCGGTGTTCTGAACGTCTTCCTAGTCAGACGTATGATTTGTTGGAATTTCTGCACTTCTCATCTCCAAGTGGTTAATGTTGATGCGCCGGACGTCGTTCATTGGTCGCAAGAAGCACTCTCGACCCTAACATAGCGGATCCACGGCTAATTCCAAATTTTCCGAAGCCTTGACAAAGTTTTACTTCCGGGGCATTCCTCCGTTCCACGCAACACGCAAACAAAGCTTAACCGAGTCTACAGAATCACACCAAACGTACAGCGCACCACATTTGTTCGCACAACAACTATTTCTTACTAGGCGTTACCAACGCGCTGTTTTTTTTTCATTTTAATTATAATTGAAATATTATAATTTCTAAATAAATTATAAGTTTAAGTTCATTTGAACTAAAAATAAGGTACTTTTATGTTAACACAAGTACAAAACGCTTATGATACATGACATGTTAAGGAAACAGCCAAACACATCATACATGGGGTGATTTTTCCAACGTTTGATTCAAAAAGTGTGAAGAAACTGCGAACAGACTGTATTGCTCACATCAAAAATTTAATCTATTGGAACACTTGAGATTATAAATTTCAATTGTGGCAGCTGAGTTGGTCTTTCAGCAAAACAGCGCGTGTAGGTCTACATCAGGTTGAAAATCAGTATGCTGAATATATTTTCATGATTCATGAACACTAGAGAGCAATAATCACAACAATAGCAATAATAACAATAATCTCATGACAACCTGACAATTGCACCAACGCAGCGAAGAGAAAGGATATCTGCTCTTTACCTGCGCCAGCAATCACAGCTGGAATTAAATACACCAGACGCTAGAGGATGCAAGTATTTCGTGCCTAGAAACTCCGTTCTCCCTTCGCAATATTCGGGAACCGATAAATATTTCGTCACGTGGTCGTTCGAGCAGTATGAGGAACTTACGGAAATAGTCTGTGTCTGCCCCGGATACTAGTTATTGATTTCTTGCCCGGCCGTCCGCGTGTAGCTGCTACCTCTATGGATTTTTATACTGCGTTATTACTAGGGACCTGAGAAATTCGCGAGTTCATTGACCTGTATGCTAGATCTCACAGACGTATATACTCTCGTACAGATATAAACTGTTTAATGGTCGATTGTTGTGGTAGTACAAGGTGGTGGTTGGGCACACAATTTAGTGAATGTTTGTTATTGGTTCATTTGTCTCCAGGAGGTGTCAAATCATACGTCGATCAA
Organism: Dryococelus australis; assembly: GCA_029891345.1. Lineage (NCBI taxonomy): Eukaryota > Metazoa > Arthropoda > Insecta > Phasmatodea > Phasmatidae > Dryococelus > Dryococelus australis. The sequence goes on from CM057005.1 coordinate 28,524,806, forward strand.
TTACAAACGTTACATGAACGTACATGTGTGTGAATTCCAACATGTCTAGAAATGAACCCGCTAAATTCTCGGGTCTCTAATCATTACCTAGTATGGTCGTGGATAGGCGTGTGTTTCGTAATATTGTTTACGTGTTGACAATGGGTTATTATTAATGGGGAAACAACATATTTTAAGCAGACACGAAGTATAAATTTTCTTAATGCTAAATATTTTGTGTATTACACTCATTTGGAAAAAAAAAAATTACACCGAAAGTGACATCGCAGAGGCACGTAAGTGGGTACAGGCACCGGGCATGGTAGTATGTATACGGAAAACCTCAAAATAATGTATCACACCAAGCGTGTATTGCAGGGGATCAACACTTGCAGAATGGAGATCAGCGGCGATACGGTCGGGCATGGAGGCATGCAGACGTTGGATGTTCTCCTGAGGAAGATACTGGCACATCTGGGTCATCTGTCCCTCCAAATCTGCCGCAGTTGCCGTCAAATCTTGTCCGAAACGTTCTCGACAGGCGAGAGGTCTGGGGACCTTGCTGGCCAAGGAAGCGTGTTGACATCACGAATGCAGGGCAGAGATACCCGTGCTGTGTGAGGCCGGGCAATATCCTGCAGGAAAATTGGGGTTTCAATCTGCACCAGGAGGGTGAGCGCACATGGTCGCAAAATTTCATGGACGTATTGTCACGCCATCAGTAGGGGTAGTGAAATTTCGCAGAAAAGATTTAAAGACAAGTTACATTTCAAAACACTGTAGCTTATTTTAGCTACCTTGATTGGCTCAATTACTATTTTACTCGGGTTAACTGTCTGCACACGAATCACGTAGGAGCCGTGCCGATGTTGCGAAATTCTGAGTGGCCCGGTCAAAAACGACAACGCTTTCTCAAGCAGACATCAACCAATGACAATAGGCAAACTGCAGTGGGATGATTATAATATTGAAGTTTACCGTGCACTCATTTTTTTTTTTGCGAAAAATCTCTAGCTCTAGCCTTCAGTAGAGATGATGGTCTATCGCAGGAAAAGTTGACTGTTTGCTAGGATTCAATGTACTGTAAATATGCCCGACAGTTTTCTATACTTATTGGCTGTCACACACGTATGAAGCTACTACCCCATTTCTCTGGGCCAATGAAGATTCTGATACTATAAGGCAAAACGTTCGTGATTGGTCTGCAAACAACTTAGCCGAGTAAAATCCTTGAACAGCCAATCATGAAATAATAAACTAGTTAAAGTGTTATTATACGATATGTTGGCAGTAACTGTGTACAATTCAATCACCACCTGTGTGGTGCGGTGATAGTAGGACACGGCGCCTCGTACCATGACACCTCGCGTTGGGGCGGTGTGCCACTCTACAATGAAGCGTGGATCACGGCGCTGGCTAGGACGTCTCCACACTCGAACTCGGCAGTCGCCTATCCAGACAGAACCGTGATTCGTCGCTGTACACCACTCGTTGCCAATCCGCAAGCTGCCATGCTGCAGAAGAGCACACGTGCTCGACGATTCTCAGGTAGTCATGGTAGACGTAGCAAGGGACGCCGCGACGACAGATCCCGTTCTGCTGAAGGCTGTTCACGAAAAAGTGAGCACTTTAGAAATGAATCTTAGAAAAAAATGTCACTACCTCTGCATGCAGATACTTTAAAGGACGCACTGAGTGACATTCGCGCAGTGAAGTTCGTAACGATGGATGGAAAGTAGTTCCATATCTTAGCGTCAAATAAAAGTAATAGGTAACCATTTGTGATAACTTAAAATAATTTTAACCGCTCTCTTCTTTTTTTAATGCGTGTAAGTGTAAAAATGAGCATATATGTAAAGAATTTACTATTTTAATAATTTCACAATTTCATTTGACCAACGCATGAATAAAGTGATGAGGCCCATGGCAATGTTAATTTTATATAAGGCGGAGGACGTGTATACAAGTAGATCTTAAGCAGAGCTTTCAATAGTGCTCATATTACCGTGAACAGCCTATAGGCACCTGCACATGGCACTGGTGGACACAGGTGTACCCCCAGCTGCCATGACAGGTCCTTGGATGGTGCGCAGCGACGCCCGTGTAGTGCTTACAACCTGCACGATGAAACGATCCTCCCTGCTGGTGGTCCACTAGGGTCGACCAGAGCCTTCTCGAAGAGAGTATGTACCCTCTTGTCCCCACTACGTCCAACACCGACTCACGGTGCAGGCAGAACGTTTCAAGTGGCGAGTAATGCGCCGAAATGTCCAACCTGTTTCTCGCAGGCTGGCAATGCATCCTCTCTCCAGCTCATCCAACTGGTCAAAATCTTGTCGAATGCGCCATCAAGATATACTGTATGTTCACTGAACACGGCTCTGTATCTCACACTGCTACTGAGGTCTTATTCGGTGTCTTGCAGATTTGAATGATGGATATACACGTATGCTTCCTAGTTATACATCGGCACTACCAAACTACATTAAAGGTAATTTGTCGGGCTCTGATGATACTGTTTAGCAACCTTTGTTCTACTCTCGTGATTCGTTCATGGGGATCAAGTTTTCTTGCTAATGAGTGTAATTGTAAAACTGTTGTATATTTCTGCCAGTAAAAAAGAAACGCGGGATCGTATATTATAAGTGTAAGTGCTCTCAGCGGCTGTGTTCGAAGTGTGACAGAAACAATATTATGTTAATTGATTTTTTTTAAATCTAGAAAACATGATGTTATATTTAAGAGCTCGAGTGTTCTCGTTCATCACAAATTTCCACATATGTTATATATTTCTGTAGTGTAATGCAATCTCTATAGTGATCAAGGATACTAAGTTTTAGTATATTTTCCTAAAAAATGCATGCTTACATAATACAGCATTTTTAGTTGAGGTGATGCAAAACAAAATAGTTGTTGTTTCTTTCATGTTTTTGTAGTGATGGTACAGTTTTCCTCAATAAAAGCTAAGACGTGCTCGTTTGGTTTCCCTGGAAAGAAGTTTGGTTTCCCTGGCAAGAAGTTCCTGGCAACACAAAAACGTCACCTGAAAAATTTAATTTAATAATTTTTTTTGCATGTTATCATGAAATCCATTAGATGTCAACTGGAGAAAGCATGGCTTATTTTCCTTAGTAAGTGAGTTACGGGCAATAATCTTTCAACAATTTTTACAAAGGGTTAAGTAACCAATCGCATGCAAAGGATGTAATGGTGAATCATCTTCGCGAAGACCGAAAGGAGGATGTGCATAGGTTATCTGGAAAACATGAATGTCAACCAGGAGGTTCATATCAGAATCACACGAGTAATCACATTGCGATCACATGTGAGGGAATGCGAAAACTTGTGGGATATGGTGAAGTAGTGAGTGAGTGAAGAGATTTGGGCGGCTCTTAACAGTGAGATCTTGAGAGCCGATGAGGGTGAAGTGAGGTGAGAATGGAGCAGCGCCTGAATGAAAGGGCGTGGGAAACGGGATATCCCTGAGGATATGCTCATACCAGTGGCATTGTCCGGCGCGATTTCCAATTGTGAAAATCCGCAGTGAACCGACGGGGTTTGAATGCGATTCGCCTTGGTGTAAGGCGACCACTCTAACCACTCAGCCACCGTGGCCCTGAGTGAAGTAGTAAAACGAGGCATCAAGATTTCAGAATGTATAATTAAAGTCGACGCATTATAGGCTTTTCAATCTAAAGTGAGCAATTTTTAAGGCCCTTCTAAATTTTCCTTTCATCCAATATCCATCTTCCTGCTGCTTTTTAACACACACATTGCAATGTGACCAATAAATAAAGTGTATACATTGCACCACCCTCAAAATTTAATGCCTGAGGTTGCAATAAGATATATTTATTAGTGGATAAAACCTGTTGGGAGGGCCTTAAAAAGTGCTCACTTTACCATGAACAGCCTATACCTGTATTCTCGCTGCATACCATCATTTACCGAATAGTAATTATTAAAAAATATATATATATATTTTCAACTAAAAGTTTGACAATTTCCCAGGCGAGTTGTTTAAAGTATTTTACAATATTATTATTATTTTTTATAATGAGAGAGGGGTGGGGTCAGAGAGAGAGAGAGAGAGAGAGAGAGAGGAGAGAGAGAGAGAGAGAGAGAGAGAGAGAGAGAGAGTGTGTGTGTGTGTCGTAAGGAATATAGTGGGTTAAAGATTGTTTAGAAGCCGTGAAAAATGTTGTGGTGCTAAAATCGGCTGGGGATGATCAGCGGCTGGTTGTCTTGGTGTCTTGGTATTTGTGGGTGTAGAGATGAGAATCGGAGTAGAGAAGCTGGTATTCTAGGATACCTGTGTTCATGCTACATCTACGAAAAACATATGCCATTAATATAGCATATTTGAGTGCAAAATACATCAAAGTCATTATAAACCTCCGTTAAAAATTATCTTGTAACACTTAAACCACGGCGAAGAAATTAAATCGTAGTTCCTCTCCTGTGGTTCGTTCCCTGCCATGGGATAAAAAAAAAATTATTTTCCACTTACAGAAATGGATTTCGCCAATGACAGCGGCCCTCCCATTTTTCACCGTAAAACTGGTATTGTGATCGATGCCTGGATCTACGCAATTCTTTACAGCAAAGACACCTTCGATTTAGGCTAGACTCGCATTCTGGAGGTCGCTGGTTGGATTTAAACCGGCTGCACTCAGGCTGGTTTTCCTAAAGTCGTCTGCCATTTCCATCTCAGGTGAAGACTGGTGTTGTTTATTTGTATGCGCCTCCCCATTATTCACCTAAATTCACTCGCCCTGTTAACATACATGGGAATGGGTTCACGATTGTTATTATTCTAGCTCGACGTGGCCATGTTAATCGCAAGAAAACGGTTCTCTTTAAGAGTTCTCCTTCCGTAAATTGGCCGATGAAGTTAGAAATGTGGATGTTAAATAACCTCGTGTAGGTTCGGTTAGAGGAGAGGCTTTGCAGTTTTGCTCGTTGCTACTAGTTCTGATCGGAACCGTTACCAAGACTGAAAATTGTTACTAAAAACTAGTGGCTACAAACAATTCGCGTTCACCAAAATACATTGACGCATTGGCGGGATGAATACCAACGAATAATTTTCTGGACCACAATACATACTTTTTCCGAGTGTAAAATTTGGGGCTGAATGTGCAAGTTTGTTCCTTATTTTTGTTTTCATTTGCAAATTTATATAGTTCCCATATTATATTTTCCCTGAAAATGCAGAGTGGGCAAAGGAACGAAAATTGTTGCCTTTTGTTTTTTAACATATTATCAGTCGCAACGTGGCAATTTTGAAACTGGATAACGATTCATTACTTCGCTGGAAGACTTGTATAGTAACAACATCATGGTCGCCTATTAAAACGCCGCGTGTTTACAACAGGCTATTTGCCGAGTTTCTCGCCTTTGGCTGCATCTGCCGCTTTTCGACCTTGGCACTCTACTTATGGGCACCCCTCGAGCTATCTAATAAACCTAGGGTGTTTATTATACAGATGAACAAAAATGTGGCCCACGACCTCTCCGTAGCGTGCAAGTTAAGCAGTGAATTATTTACGAAGTCCGAAAATTCTCTACACTGATAGTACATAGATGGCATTGTTTTTTGTGTACTACCAAAACAGCGAAATCATAATATTTAAAAAATAATTATTGTGGTTCCTTGTTACTGGATATGGAATTTCAAGAATTTCCGTTATTTGGCTTTTACAAGAATAGTTTTGGAATTTTTCAAAGCTAACTCGTGTATTACGCTGGAAGATAATTAGTATCTCAGCATTCAGCAATGCTGTAAGATTTACATGCTTCCACTTATTTCATAATTTAAGAGGATACTTGTGAAATGCTCGCAGTTTATTATTTTCAGTTATTGTGTATTCTTTCACTTTCCGAAAAATAGTATTTCCGTTAATGAATGACTAGTATGCGTCAATCAAGTGATGGTCTAAATGATGACGATAGACGGTATAAAAATGTAGATACTTGAAAACGTTACTGTTACAAGTCTCGCTCTACTGCAAATATAAGAAAATGACACCTATTTTAGTTGGTTCTAATTAAAAAATTGAAAATTTGATAAGAAGTTATAATACTTCTTTCTAATTCCTGCCGACACTGCAAGTATGACTGATGGCGTTTTCTTCAAAATACCACACACACCGAAAAGTAATATTTTTCTAAAAGTTTGGATTTAGTGGTAGTCATTTAACGATGGATGGGCTGTGATATCTTATGCTATAGCCTGGCAACTAAACTGTATTACTGTCTTATTTCTATTGTAGTTTTGTAGGTGCTATAACCTATTCTCGCAGTCGCATTCAATATTATATCAACATCACTGTGATAGCGTGAAGTGCTAAATTGTACCTACAAACGTCTGGCAGAATTCATGGGAGATGGTCAAAATACAGCCACGAGAAATTCGGTAGAATGATGAGTACCGGAACCGAATGAATCTATAGTACAATACCCAGTACTCTGACAACACTTAAAGACTCGAGAAATTCGCGAGTTTAATGACCTGTAGGCTAGACTTCTCAGTCTTGTATACTCTCATATAGATATCAACTGCTTATTGGTTAATTGTTGTGGTAGTAAAAGGCGGTGGTTGGCTCACGATTTATTGCATGTTTGTTATTGGTTCATTTATCTCCAGGAGGTGCCAAACACCACGCAGACCAATTACAAACATAACGTGAACGTACATGTGTGTGAATTCCAACTAGTCTAGAAATGAACCCGCGGAATTCTCGGCTCTCTAATAATTACCAGTGGATTAAGTTAAAAGTTTCCGCACGAGTATTGGAAGTTGCGAAGAGGACTATACATGATAGGTATTTACAAGGTATCATTGCAAACATGATGAAAGAAGTTTGGGAGATGAGTGAAACGTCTATAATGATTCTGACTGAGCTGCTCATAATTACAGGAGCTTTAGATTCACTTTTAAATATTTTAATAATTTAATGCTTTTAATATAAACTATATTTGGATTTTTTTTAAATCTAAGTATGCATAAAATATAAATCATACAACACATACTGTCTAAAATATAACATATTGTTATGCATTGCATAAATACTAAGTAGTATATAATGCTGACCAAGTAAATATAAGTAGAGTAGCAAACCTTTATGTTTTCTAATTTAAAATAAAAGTTTGATAAATACATTAGAAAATTTTGAATACATGCCACAAAAATATCATTATCATCACAGACTTCATGGATTAGTGCTACTGGACTGTTCCAGCTACTTATATTTTGTTCTATCCATCGTTTCCAAGGATGGCCTTCTCTTCTTTATCCCGTTGGTTGGTATTGTAATGCTGCTCTAGGTATGCCTGCTTGTGTCTGACATACGCTGTGCATGTGCATAACAATTAATTCTATATTACATTATTGTATCTATTAGGCTCCGAACTTTTAATTCTTTCCTAATTTAGGTGCTATTTCTATAGTGTAATAATATGTATCCTGCGGCATATCATAAGAATCTCATTTCTAATGACTCCGTTTGTTGTATTTACTTTGCTGTTAATGCCCAGTTTTTGCTTCCATATAGGAAGAAGCACTGGTAAGATTATTAATTCATATAACTTGAAGAAAGTTTCGTTCCTACCTTTGTGTTTCAGTGAACGGCATATTGTTCCATTTATTATTCTACATTTATTAAGTTTTGTGTTTACATATTGATATTGGTTTTATGTGATTTTATACCCTAGATATGTAAACTCTGCTACTTGTTGGATTATTTTATTATCTATTTCTATTTTAATTCTTATTGGGTTTATCCCCTTAAATGTCATAACTTTGGTATTCTCAGTTGAAATATTCATATTAAATTCTTTAGCTACTTGTTTTAGTGTATATATTGCTTTCTGTACTTCGTCTTCTGATCTTCCGATTACTATCTGATCATCAGCAAACAATAATGTAGTAACTGCTGTACCAATTATCATAAAATTTTGTTCTAGTTTAGTTTCCCGTCTTTCGATAACCTCGTCCATATATACAAGCTACAGTAAACTATACTTCTGAAATTTTTCTTTTTTAATGGTGGGTTTAAGATCAGTCTCATCTAACCAATACTACTGCACGTGGTTCCATACAATGGCACTGACAAATTGCTTATCACGTGTCACTAAAGTTGTCATTAAACACAAATGTTATCTTATTTTCTAATGTAACACTATTTCGTGCTAACTAATATTCTCACATCTATAACATTTTTGATCTTGTTGTTATTTTGATTCAGAAAGTCATCTGTCATGTGATTCCGTTATTGAATAACAGATCGTCACAACGTGAAGTAAAAAGAAATCATGGTTCTTTTGTATGCAGATGTTAAATCATGCATCCCAAATAAAGGTAGATTGTGAGATGAAGGCGTACGAAGAAAGGGAGAAGAGGAGCGGGGACATAGACATACAAAATAAACTGACTACCTTGAGTCAGCATTTTCGTAGACTCACCTTGGAATGCAAATCAATGACGCTAAGACTCTGTTAGGAGATATATGACAAGATAGATACACAAAATGAGGCACGATGGAGTGTGCTAATTTAGTGAGACGATTCTTTATGGGTAAGTAAGTGAAAATATATTTTTTTTCGACAGTGTACAATTGTGGCAGTTACGGGTCCCTGAAGATCGAACCGTATTGTTTACAAATACCAGAAACCGTCTGGTGTTACGTAACAAATAATTTGAACAGGACTAAAGTAAAGGGATGTGGGAATGGGGTGGTTATATCATCCTGCCTTCAGTACCTACATTGCGATCAGCTAATTATTTCGGCTTGTAATTTCAAAACAATATATTGTAGTTCATGTTTCGTAACGTTAACGTAATCAGCATACGAAAATCAACAAAGAAGATTATTTCGTCGGAAATCACTTTGGTTAACCATATTATAGTTATCCATATGTGTATGTCGAAAGTTGTACGTACTAATAACTGAGAGGATATGGTGCCTGGCATCTGGTTGTGAAGTCATTCCCCGTCTGGCAACACTACTCTTGATTCGTTTACACCATCATCATTCATTGGCACCAAGTTTTCCATGGCGTGTCAAATGAAGCACGGTCCAATGAAAACATTGTAAAATCTTATACGTACTTAAAATATAACTCAACCTTAAAACATAACGTGAATTTCGCAGGCATCCACTTACTACAAATGAGAAAATGAAACTGATGTACAAGTACGTTGATACAAATAATCAGTTCGCAGGATATGATGACCAAATCGTTGTCAGTAGCTGGATTTGAACGTTTTGTAAAACAGTCAAACCTTTGTGAGCCATAAACTTGAATGTAATTACAGAATTTCAAGGGGGTGTTTTAAATCAATTCTGATAAGTAGGGATTTTTGTGTTTACTTTGGTTATGTGTTTGGTGTAAGGTTGGCAATACCCTGTTGCTATTTTGTATACGGCTGCGATTATGTAGCCTCTCCATGTTTATATGGTAGTTTGCGACTTCATGTTGCTATGAGTGAGTAAATGAGTGATGCTGCAGATATACAGTTTCACCGAAAACATTTCATAATTGTGTTCTTCGACTAGCATAGCACACTACATCACTGGTAACCTATAGTTGCCGTAACTCTCCTGTTACAGGATCCTCTTCAGACTGAACCAGTATTCAAGTAGGAAGTTATCTCAGACTGTCATCTGAGTATTTCGGGAAAAAAGATCCGACTTCTCCGAGGTCCTGATAGGGGAATCTTTCTTCAGGAAGATCGCGTGCCTCTCCTGCATCGTTATCGGCCGAACAATACGCATACACCACGTCTCTGGTATCCGCGATTGTGTAATTTGGCGTTTTTACACGCTAGGGAATGCTGCAAGATGAACCACGCCAGCCGATCACTACAGCATGCAGTGCAATGCCTGGTTCGCATGTGCCTACGCCGGCCAGACAGCGTAAAATTAGAAACAGCCCATCAGAAACCGACCTCTTTTCCGCGAGCCACGCCAAAAAGTTGAGCTCACACTCAAAATTTCTGCTCCCGAAAAGAGCAGACTTAACAGATATTTCCAGAGGTCCACTGTTTCACATGTTTTATGCCAATAATACTATGGATTATCAACGTATATTGTTATAACAACCTACGATGGTTAAATGTATTTAGTTATGATAAAAAATATTCGATTAGGAAGGTTAATTTTACTCAAAACACTATGAAACAAATGTAGTTTGGGAGTAAACCCCCCCCCCCTTTTTTCCACGTGCTATCCGCATTCCTCTAGGGCTACGCCATAACATATCAGTACATAAATTAAGACAACTAAACACATAACAAAGGATTAACACTCGCCAATGTTGCTACTAGTTGCAATTAATTACTAAGAAATAAATTCAAACAACACTCTACACTGAATATTAAATTATTTAGATATTACAACTGTTATATTTTATTAATTATTGGAATTAATTATTATTATATTTCAATTCTGATAAATGCTCTAGTTAAATGCTGCCAACCTAACTAATAACGATCATTACACAAACACACCAAAGTTGTTATATTTTATCGTAACAGAACTGCAGGCCTTCCCTCCTCACACCTATTACAGAATTATTTTTACGATATTTCGGCTTAGATTCCTCTTGATCGAACCAAAAACTGTCACGAAGTACTCCAGGATTCGTGGTGGTTTCACAATAAGTCCTGAACTTCTAAATTCCGGGTTTTAGGTTTACCAATTCCCCTGGCGCTACACAGGAGACTTCATAACTAGATCGACTGCTGGAATTTGCCGCAGATGTATCAATGTGAGCGACAGCCATAAGGGATGGGTTAGCCGTCCTCAACCTGAACTCTAGCAATGATAAACCAATGGGAGGACAAGAACTCTCACAAGGGCTAGCACTTCCCCCACGCTGAGGGAGTAGCATCCTGGTGATGATAAAAGGAGGCGTTCTGTCCTCTCTGTCTGCTTGGCGTGGTCAGCGCGCATGTGAATCAAGCCTTACGCCCGAAAGTATCCTAACAATGGTCACGCCCTTCTACCGCATCATTGACTATCAAATTACGCACATGTTCAAATTACTATCTTGCGGGGGAGAGCCGTGGAAGGAGTGGCTTCAGAAGGTATGCGCGGGCGTTACACGCCTCGCGTGTGGGTGGAGAACCTGTTGTGAAAATTCGCCCCTCACTGATGCAGCTGGTCGGGACCACGCCCGAATGTGCGCTTTGCCCACGTGTGCAACTCATTTTCCCGAATGGCCGCAACAAGATTAGTTTATGCCCGATATGGTTCTTTTTTCTCACGCTTTGTAACAGCTAATTTATCTTAGGAAGCTTCTAGCGTGCTTCTGAACTGTCTCTACCTGTTTCAATGGGCCAAACAACGAAATGAAAGTGTTTTGCGACACATTTTCTGGTTAGGTATATTTTTCTAACCTACAATATCTGAAACCACTCTGCAACTACGTCCCGAAGTCTGAAAGGACATCAACCTGGCCACATGTATATAATAAAGCCTAAGAAATACAATTCATTAAACCAGACGGTACAACTGGTTTCCCTATATAAAAATAAATAAATGTAAGTAAATGTGCATATATATACAAGCTGTTTCGTAACTTATGTTACAGACTTTGGGAGGCGATTCCTTACGGAGAAACATTACGAAAATGCCCATTCACTTATGCCTGGAAACGACCAAATAAGCAGATTTAAAGAATTCATAAATAACGTAAATAATAATAAGGATATCTAATTGAGTAGTTTTGTAGATAGTGTAAAAGCAAATATAAATCGTGCAAGTCAATCAGTAAATAGCCAAATTAGTAATTTTTAGTGAACTGGTAGATATGAAAACAGACAGTAGGAAAGAAGGCACACAGTGGCTGAAGAGGAGCTGAGATTGACCACCACCGAGCCGGTGAGTCCGGGCCGCAAGGAGAAGGTAAATGTCACCGCCAATAAAGCCATCGCAGGAGAGGCCCAGCAGTTCTAGCAATGTGGGTACGCCTTAGTCAGGGGTGGGTAAATGTGTCACAATTAAGCCTACCCCCTGTGATGGACAGGCATCCTGGCGCGAATACTAACACCAATTCGAGATCATAGCCACCCTGAATGGCTGGACTGACGAGCAGAAGGCGTACAGGGAAACCACTGCAAGAGCTGTGGCAGGACATCGTCCAGCTTTCCCCGCTGTCTCTGGAGGGGTGCTCCTAGGAGGCACACAATGCCATAGAAGTCGGCTTCTTCGTCGACGCTATCGTCGAAACCGAAGTGCGGTAAGTGTACGGCTGGCTGCGCCTCACACTATAACAGGATGTCCTGGCCCGAGCACTGGAGGTGGAGTCAGCAAGACAGGCATCAATTCCCCTGACGTCCGATACAGACAGTGATACTGGGCGAAGATGAGGACGACAACATCAAGAGAATGCTGAAGGAATGGCAGACGACCACGATGGATATTGCTTCTAGGGTCCTCGCTACAGTGATTCACCATCGTCTATTTGACAGCCTGAATGTTGGTTATATGGTCAGCCGGGGTACTTGAGAGTTAACTGACGTCAGCAGCAACAGCAGCAGCAAACAGGAAGCAGACATCGAGGGACAGGTAAGAGTGCACCATCATCAAGAAACTTGTAAGTGTTGATCTTGAGGGGCAAAAGTCAGTGATTACTGGACGCAAGGGCCAAATATTCTTGCAGGTGTATTCGGTGAAACAGGACTCGTTGCCATATTGGTGGAGGAGCTCCAGAATGATGTTTCTTGTCAGATGGTTGTTGACACAGAGGCGACTCTAATGGTGGTAAGACCGGACATCCTCGGACCTTCGCCCCAGTAACGGGAGAGACCACACCAGTCAGAGGCAAGAGAAGGACACTCTTAAAACTTGGTAACTTTAGCACAGATCACAATATGTAATATAATAGCAGAAATAGAGGACGAATACTGTTTGGGACTTCATGTGTTATGTAAGCTGGTGTTCTGTATCAACACTCTACTAGGGGTACACTTATTCGACAATGGAAAGTAAACAGGAACATTATTTGTGTTACTACAAGAAAATCTTTTCAAACATAAACTGTATATGGCATGAAGTATATGGAATGTAGTATGTACTACGTTTACATGATAAAATTTAAAATATTAGTTTTGATGTAAAAACTTGAAAATACATCTTGCAACAAGTAAGGTTTCGAAAAATTCCCTCTTAATGCAGTTGTTAATTGTCAAATCATTATAGTTTTCAAAATATAACACTCAAATTCCGGCACAAGAGTATTAAAGGCAGGTTAAAAGTGTTGAATTAGAGTCTAAGCATGGCATACTGCATTTGTGTTACAAGCTACAAAAGGAACAAAAACCACTTTTTCCTCTACAATTTATGTTTTTAACTATTTGCTAAATTAATGTTAACAGTTTCGCTTTAATGAACAAAAATATATTTACGACAAGTCTGACCCCTATTTTCAACAAAATTCAGAGCGCCAATATTCGCTCACCTGTTTATAAATCGCACCCATACTTAATCAGTATGTTCTGCACACTATACAGATTGCACTAAATGCAATTTGATTGAAAAAAAAAAAACAATTTAGGATCAAAGCCTAGTATGCTGCAGAATTCGGGAAATTAAAATTTTGGAGTGTTACATTTTGAATACTGTAATGATTTGACAACTAATAGCTGCATTACGGGGCATTTTTCGAAAGCTCTTTCAGATAAACAAATATAAAAAAATTGAAATATTACCTTAAGCGTTATGTGCGGAGAGTACCAGATAAATGTGAGAGTTTATCTATAAATGTTGAGAGCAGATCATTGCTCCCTCCAAGACAATCATGCAAGTAATGTGACAATTCGTCTACATATGCATACGACTCAAGGAGAGATGAAAAATTATGTATGTGAGGAGCACTATTCGTATGATTTATCGGTGTGATAAGTGTAGACGAATGTACGCACATGTTGACTATTCAAAATGGCTAATTGAAACTTTGTAAAGGAAAGAATATAAGGATGTCTGATGAACGACAAGGTTAGGCTTAATCTTCTCAGTTTTAAGTCGCAAAATTGCTCTCAAGCTGTCTCTAATTTTGTATCCATTATTACGCTTGTCACTTCATGAACATCTGATTGTACAACACAGTCTACATCAGTGCTATGTGATGCAAAACCTAATGTAAATGAATTATTCTTGAAGAGGAAAAAGAATTGGTTAACAAGAGTTCGGGTTGGACTCAGTCTTCAGTACATCATCTAGAGCTGAGAACGAGTGGGCAGTATCCACTTGGTAGAAAGGCACATACTGATTCCCTCTACCACATTGTAGAGACTTACAACATTACTTCATTTTCCATTGAAAGGATGATGATGTAAATTACTGCATCCGAATTAAATCACTCAGCTGTTAAACGAACATGTGCGGTGTTGGTAGTGCGTAAAGGTATCAGTGAGGAATCGACAGTGAGGAGTCAGCAGGGAGGAGTCAGCACTGAGGAATCAGCATTGAGGAGTCAGCAGTGAGGAGTCAGTGGTGGGGAGTAATTGGTCAGTAATATAAGTGTTTGAATTCACATATGGTTGAAGATGATGAAAAACACTGAAGACGTGCAATCGATTATGTCTTGTACGAGTACATGTAAACCTTCACTGAGTGTTCAACAATTATATGGAAAATAATGTAGTTACTGTAGCAAAACCTTGAGTAAAAGTTGCAATGCACGTCACCATGAACAGAGCGAATGTTCGAAGAAACCGACCTTCAGAATACTAATATGTGATACGTGTGGTGCATCATTTGGTGGATGTGATAATCTAAAGAGAAGCTACTGGTATATGTAAATGTAACGCACCTTTGGTTAGCTCGAGACAGAATGCATTGAACTGACTGGGCAAGACAAGGGTATGACTAGCCTTCCTACTGATTCGTTATATAAACTAACGTTGGTTCGAGCACCCATAACATTGCCCTGGTCTGCATCATGTTCTAACAAAAACAGTGTGTGATGAAGGGAATTTGAGTGTTGCAGACATGCAGTTAGGGATGTTGCGATACTACTGATGTAATACTGGTATCGATATTTTACTTTCGATACCAGGTGTTTTGAAATTGATACTTTTAATTCAATACTTTACCAGTATCATATCAGTAAATGATTCGATACCGATACCTTTTATTTCGGAATTACTTCTCGCAGTTAATTTTGAACCCTTTCAATAAAAATGCTCCAAAAATATAAAGATGTGTTTTCCTCCATAAAATTATAATTTGAAAAGCAGCACACATCAGTATTCTACTTGTTCTCTAATTAGAACGGTGCCCAAATATAAATAATACTAGTAAGTAGTGCACTCTGTATTTTTTCAAAGCAAACATTAGATATGAAAAAAATTGGGTGGGTTGTGTCGTCCACACGGCCAAAGGTATTTTTACGCGACACCGTCTATGACTGGTGAGAGGAAAACATGTGATGATGACGCAATCACCACGTCCGCATTTCACTGCTGCCTAGAATTGTCAACTTCTTTATATAACTCCGGAATGGTTTGTGATAGCTGAGTCATCCTTTCAGTATTAGACTTGTCTTGTCGAGCACTATTCATGTTGTTAATATCATTAGTGTCCTTTTCGCCTAACTCATAACTTGTAACTAATTTTATTTGCAATCTGCAAAGAAAATGATTATTGGTTATAAGTCACTATGTGTGTTTAGTATTTATAATTCTTGATTATGTTTTAGTTAATCTTTTGTTTTTGGCTCAAACCGACACCAGATTTTCTCCGATCGGATGAGCTGTTCGGTCTCTACAACGATCTTACCGCGTATTCGAAAATTCACCGTTGCATCCACCTATGTACACTGGACGTTCGAAAATTAATCGTTTGGTGAGTCCGGTTGAACCGATTTATCCATCAGTTCCACCTGCCTGAAAATCTGGTCGATCTGGTGGATATGCACCAAAACACCAACCGATGAATTTCCGAACGCTTTCTCTGAAAAATAAGTTAAAGCACACACAACTCGTAATTTTCACGCGTTCCAAAACATACTGAAATAATTCAGACGTCGAGTTTTACAACTGGGCGACGAATACTTGAAAATTGAATAAAATGGTATTAATATGTGTCTGAAAGCAGATGAAAACACCGCTAAAAATCGACCTGATGATCGAAAAATGCCTCAACCGGTGGACACTGGTGTATCAACCACTGGTGGATTCATCGATGAATTTTCGAATATGCGGCCTGTCACACCGCCCAATTTTTCCGTCTAACTGCTTCCCAAAAACTTGGTTAAATAAAGTTGGACAGTTATGACGTTATCGAAATGTCACACACGCAACCATATTTGACTGCGAAAGTAAAATAGCTTCAGTTTCCATAAAACATTTGAAGATTGGATGGGTTTGAAAACTTCTTTGATGTTTGACTGTCTCTGCTAACCACAATCGTGAACGATAAAATTGGACGCCAAGAAACTTTAAAACAGCGAACAATTTATGGAAATGAAATTGGCAATGAATGTGATTATTTATGTAGAAGCTGCCTGAGCATGAATGCTACTATAAGTTAATATTGCAAATAATATTACGAACTGAAAGGCATTAAATTTAATTGTGCAGGAAATATTTCTGATAAATAAAATTTGAATTTATTAAAGAAGTGGAAATAAATTACAACATTCCTTACATTTCTTCCTGTATGTAATGGACTGCATTGAAAAACAAAAATAGTATCTCACCATAAAAATAGTTTTAAAATGATAATTCAAATTAGATTCTCCCAGTAAAAAATTTGACAGTGTGACATATTTTCAAACACATTCAAGATTATTTGATATTTGTTGGAAGGAAAAACTCGAGAGCCCTATATTTTCATTAAATTTTATTGTCAAATTTAGTAGAAGACGAAAATTTGACAGAGTGACAGAGGCTTAAAGCATACTAAACCTCTCGAAATGAAAGTTTCGCAGCGGGGCTCTTACCACAGTCTGATGACGTCAGAACGATAAGTTTGTGCCTGGAGCATGAAGCTAACGGACCGACCTATACTGTCGTACATTTACATTTAATTTACAGCTCATTATCACCGAGTAATTGCCACGGATCCGAGAGAAACATCTCGTGATGCTCATTTTTTGAATGTAAGGAGCTGAGCTGAGTTGTAGGATGTCCTCAAATAAAACAATATCAATTCTGTAGAGACCTCGAAATGAGAGAACGATCTAGGTACTGGATTATCAAAAATCTTAATAGGTATGTATAAATATGAAAATAGTTTATGAAAAATAGAATAATGACAAACTAAATTTAAAAAAAATTCCATTTACAGCTATGATACCAGTATTGATACTATTCTTGTGATACTGGTATCGAAATGAGAATCGATACCAGTCTTTCGATTCCTCTTTCGATACCAGTATCGATATTTTTATAGTATCGCAACATCCCTACGTGCAGTATGGAAAGAGCGAGCTATATGAACCTTCAATAGTTATAAACAACATACATGCACTGCTAACATGCTAAGAGAAAAATGAAGGTGTTACAAGATGTTACAGGAAGGTGAGAACGAAAATGTGACTTCCAAGACTGTTGGTAATGTGAAATACATATATTCAACTGGTAATGAAGTAACGACATCTGCAAAGCAAAAGCGTAAACGTGTTGCTGAAGATAAGGGCTACTTGAAGTTAGGCAGAAGCAATGTCAGTTCGAAGTAGTAGGCGTATGGTGAAACTGTGGCTCAGGCTTCAAGCAGAGGCACGACGCTCCAGGGCACCGGCCACCATTTTGGATTTCCCGACTTCCCATTCTGTCAGCCTGGTCATTCGACCACTCTATTGGAATCCACAAATGTTGGTAGCCAGTATGTCATTATGTTGTTAGCCAGCACATCACCATTTTGGTAGCCAGTACAGCGAAAATCTTGGGCTGCCATTTTGGTAGTCAGTATGTAATTTTTCATGGTATATCATTCCATGTCATTTTTCATGCTCTAACATTCCGAGGGTTTTCTCCAAATGCTTCCATTTTTCTCTCTTGCATTCTTTCCTTTCTCTCGCTTTCTTCCTCATTATTTCTCTCTCTTCCTTTCCAACAGACCCTCTTCCTTTCTGTCTCTCTCTTTCTCCCCACTCGTTTGTCATTTATCTTTCATATTAGTTCAACCCACAATATTTGTTTACATTGGCTGTTGAAGGGGGACACCATCTTGGTTTTTGTTTGTCATTTGTTTCCGACCACCATCTTTGTTTACAATGGCTACTGATAGAAGCACTCCCATCTTAGTCCTGACATTGGCCACTAGGTGGCAGACTAGTCGTTTGATAGTTTACTCATATTCGTTCGATTATTCGCTTGGCTGCCATGTTAGTTCTAGAGTTGCCTCCTAGGAGCGCTGGTGTTGCTCTCGTTCGATTAGTTTTAGAGTTGGCCATTAGGGGCGCTGCTGTTATTTAGAAATCAAAATGTCGTCTGGAATAGTGCAGGATCGAACTACTGGACCTTGGGTCACCAGACTAATGCCTTAGACCGCTCAGCTATCATGACATACACTGGCACAAGAGTTTATTAGAAATATATAACTTGTACATATATGGGAGGGGAGGGTTTTTATATTTAATTTACACATATATATTTAAAAATAAACCCTACATCTTCCATCGCATAAAGCAAAACGATTAAATGTATGCACTCATAAAAATAGGTTTAAAATAATTGTATTTTAATTAAGTTTCAATCAAATTTATTTATCTTGTAAAAAATATACAGATATAAATGTATCAAGCGCCGTGTCTACAAACTCGTATTTTCAAGAAGAATTCGATTATGGGATCACAACAGCCAAAATATGCCAAGCATAATTTTTTAAAACATAACAATATTATGTATTTCATTACATATATTTTTATTTAACTTTTAGAAACAAGTTGTATGTCTACAGATTTGTATTTTTTAGACAGATAAGATTATAGATTATGTCGTCAGAAATTATGATTACGTGACTATGACCAGCGCCATATCGGATTTTTATAAATATAAATAAATAAATATATGTATATGTGTGTGCGTTTGTGTTAGTAATTATACCAAGTGTTATATATTTTAAGATTTGTGTTTTCAAGTCGAATGCTAAAGCAACATTATGAACATTGATTATTCACACTTTCTTCGTCGCCATATTGAAGTAGACAAGGGAGCGATTTTTTAAATTTATTTACATATATTAATTGTTTTTACTATCTCAGCCTTACGTATTTTATTTACATGCAGGGAGTAATTCCGTATCTTTATTCGACATCCACTTCACTTAACCTTACAACCACACTCTCATCATCACCAGACCAAGTAAGAACATTGAATATTTTTTTCATTAAAAAAATTTTTTAATATTTTTATTTTTAAAAACATAATGACTAGGTGTACCTTAAAAATAAAATACAGCATTTTTTCTACACAAAACTTATTGTACACATGATAAAACACAAATAATCAGCAAAAAATCAATTATTTCAATTAATCTTCATCGAGTCTGACGATCTCGTGTCTAGTCGAAGGAGCAGATTCACAGTCCAAGGAAGAGGCACACAATTTATGCAGCAGAAGTGCATTCCTCCACATGCGTGTCCAGACAGGTTCTGACGTGTTGCACTCGTGTCGGTGCTGGCCGTCATAAAGTTTCGCCAGCTTGGGCACGGAAGGACAGCCATACTCGCACTGAACATCGATGATTTCAACTTCGTTTTGGCACAAGTCACTAAACGATGTCTTCTGCTCGGGCCGTGTCACGCAAACCAGTCCTTGTGGATACTGTATCAGCAAGTCGCGTAGCACGTTTCCCACTTGGTGGTACGGAATCTTGCCTTCGTCCTACTCCAGTCCGTGGTGGTACTTGGTCAGCCACTCATTCGTCTTCTTGCTTTTCTCGTCAAAGATTTTCCACGAAGTAAAGAGGCGGAAGGAGCGCGTGCGCATCTTACCACCGTCGTTATAGGATACTGTGATCTCCTTGAGCACATAGACACTCTGGCTCCGGAAGCCTTCCAGATTACAGTGCATCCTGCTGCTATCTGTGCTCGAAGTCGACTAAACAGTTCTTGTGTGTGAGTAGTTGTATTTGTATTTTCTGAGCCGTGCTCACGACAGTATTTAGATGGTCCTGTCTCGGCAATTGCAAGCCGGTCGTGAAGTATCAGGCATAATGTGTATGTGTTGGCAGGAATATTTGCATGTGTAGTGAATTCAATCCTGCAGTCGATTACATTGGAGGTAATACTCCACTCGTCCTGTTTACTCACATCGAATATCATGAGCGAGGCCAATCTCTTGAAAGTATCAGGGCTCGATATTGTGGATTGGGTGTGTCTGTAATACAGTTAGTGGAATTGAGCGTACATCTGATATGCCGGAATGTATTGCCCATTTTCAAAGTTCATGTTGAAATCCATGTACGGGTAGTTTTAGCTATTCAAATATATTTTCACATTTTCCATTTGGCATGCGTGAAACTGCGATCGGCCCACTCTCACATTGTGCTGTCTTCCGGTCTGTAGCCCAACTATGATGTACCTCGGTTTCTCAGAAGCAAAGCTGGACTTCACCATCCAGTTGATGCGCTGGCTTGTTGGCAGTCAGGGGTAAGTCTCGAGATTCCACGACCTGAAAGCCATATCGATGTTTTGGCCAACTTCCACATTCTTCAACATTTTTATGCATTCTGGCATTCTGCAGTGCTCAACTGCACATAAGACAGCACCCGTTCGATAGAGTGCAGTTTCAGTTCTACTGCCCCCAGGTTTTCTCCCGTAATCACGATGGTGTCCCCATGTGTATTGGCTAGGAGCAGCAGCAGTTCATTGTTCGAATTGAAGATAATTCGTTTGTAGTCTTTGGCAAATTTCAATAACATGGAGAACGGAACGGACACTTCGAACCTGATTACCGCGGTCTACATCGCTCTGCTTCCGTAACAGGTGCCACGACCAGTTTATAACACGAAGGGAACATCGGCGAAGACTAGTGCAGCGTATTGCCCGGCGTGCCATTGAGGGACGTTTCGCTCGCAAAATAGCAGTTTATTCGTTTCACATCAACAGGCAAGACGTTTACGGATCGCGACGATTCGTGGATTTTTTTCAGCTTCGTATATGCGTGGCTCGTACCACAGCATCGGTTCGATGGAATCCGGTTTCGTAAAGTCGATATCTTCGCTGCATAACTTCGCATAATGTTCGCAAAATCTTCGCCAAAACATCTCACCTACCCAATTCACGAAGCGAATCAAGACGTTAATGTAGGAAAATGATGCAAGTGCACATCTCAAAGCAATATGCGAGCTTCGAAGCATCCCTCAAATGCTGTGAACCATGCCGCAGACCATAAAGAGAGCTGTGAAACACTCCTCATGTATGTCATGGACCATGTAACAAACTAAGATGCAAGCTACGAAAAGTGTCTCAAAGCATGTCATGAGCAACCATACAAGCCAACAATGCAAGCCAAGAAAACAATCAAGTCGGAATAACTTGAGCTCGACAACGCCACTTCAATAAAACTACAACGACAAAAAAATGATGGTAAGGCAACGGTTTAAAATCGAAGTGGAATAGGTGTGCGAGTTCAATCCCGGCCACCTCCGAAGATTCTTTTACTTTTTTTAATGACGGTGAATTGGGCAATATAAATACCAAACCATTGTAAATATAATTATTTCGCGAAATTATTTGCCTACATACAATAAAAACACAATTTAATTTGCCACTGATGCAGTCGGCCGTTACTTATTCATCAGTGAAATTGTTTCACGTAACTAATTCAATCAGTGAAATTGTTTCACTGAAACAATAAGTGGTTTTCCACTGAATCTAATTTAGAGTCCAGTTTTTCCCTGACTTATTCTTACAGGCTGGATCTATTTGGCGAACCGCATCAAATCGTCCGTGTAATTGAAGAACGGCTTACGCACCACACGGGAGTCGAGTTTCTACCTGTTCTTGTGGTTTGCACCGATGCGGTTTTATTGAAACAGCCGCCAGCACGTACAACAGTTTATTGCTTGGTTACAGAGTAGATAAGTACGCAGATGTGAAATGGATTGGTAGTTCCTTTGATGTGGGAGTATACTCCATTCGCGGTCCTTTCCAACGTTTCTGAAGCCCTAGCTGCTGAAGTTCTACATCCAGGGTATTCCTCCACCCCGTGAAATACAAAGCTTAACCTAGTCTAGAAAATCACATCAGAAGGACAACACACCACATTCGTGCGCACTCAGTATAATAATAATATTTTGGGTGAGAACTATTTGTTACAAGGCATTGCCAACATAACTATTTGCTCTCTCTCTCTCTCTCTCTCTCTCTTTACTTATACGTATTAGTTATATATATATACATTTATAGATAATACAATGGCTTCGTGAGGCTCTGGGAATGGGCTTTGCACCAGAGTGGCTGCTGCATGCTGCGAAAAGTTCCCTATTGGCTGAGCTGTAAGCTGGCGTGTAGGTAGCAGGCGCTGATTGGCGAATAGCGTTCCGAATTTTTTTTTTATTTTAGCCAGTGACGCAATTTTGCTGATATGCGCAGTTGGAGTTTGCAGAATAAGCTACTGTTTCACCTGTATATTCTTCCTATTTGGTGGCTTTGTCTCGTCAGGGTAATTGGGGGAACGTTGGCTTCCCTAAAGCCTAAAATGTGTCTGGCACGCCTCCGAGGTTCTCCCTAAAGCCTAGCGACAATTTTGGAGATATTTTGCAGCAGTTTTAAACATAGTAGCTCGGGATTGTTTATGATTGTTTATTAGTTACCTTCTTACTCGTCTTCTTAGGTTGGCTTACACTGATCAACGAGAAATGTTGAGTTATGGCCGTACATCCAACCCCACAGCTACATTACCAAAACTTTTACTGTTTTAATGTTTTATTCCTCAGTTTCCTGTGAATTTTACACACACACACATCGACTGTCCGGTAGTAGGTCAGCGACAGGCCTCGTTTCATACTTCCGCGCGCGCTATGTGGTCGGCGCCGCAGGGTGTTGCTCAATTATGTTATTAAAACATCCTCCTCGCCTCGCGCAGAATCGCTCTAAGTAATATTGCTAAATGATTTCCAGTCAAGCTCAGGAAGCCACTTGGTCGCCCGCTACAAATTGGATGACAGTTCATCAGACACTCCCTGTACGAATCCGAGCCAATAGCAGACCGGCAAGGAAAGAAGTATCGAGTGACATACTGTCAGTTGTGACGTAACACTGACTAGTCTCTGAAGCAGCAGCCAATGAACAGACATATAAGGCTCGAGTGTACACATGCTTGTGGAGTCTAGCCTACAGGATATTGAACTCGCGAAATTTTCACATCCCAACAGATAGGTGACGTTTACCGAAGTACACCGGCCAATGAAACCACGGACTGTGCTCACTTGTTTATAAGTAGGGATAGGAAAACTTCGTGAGTTCAATGACCTGTAGGCTAGACTCCACAATCCTGTGTATACTCGAGCATCAGTTGTTGGTTCATTGGCTGTACCCCAGAGTGTAGCCTGTGTTACTCCGCACCTGGTAGTATGGGATTCGCTACTAGCTTCCTTGCAAGTCTGCTATTGGCTCAGAGTCGCCCAGGGCATGTCTAATAAACCACTATCCAATTGCAAACTCAACTTCAGTGTACACGTGTTGGACGTCTATCTTGTCCTGAAATGAAATCGCGGAGTTTTCCTATCCCTATTTATAAGGCAGCGTAGTCTGCCCTGCCACCGAAAGGTAGCGCGAATTTTGCACGTCTCCATTCATTTGGCTCAGGAAGGTCGGGGAAGTGTCTTCTAGAGAACAGTAGCCAATGAGGGAGCGTGCTACTGATAAGCAGTACGGATTAGTTTTGAAAGTACGCTCTTTGAACTGTAGTAAACAAGTGTTGTTCTCGCGGGACCCTGAGATGGTGTAGTGTAGCTGGAAACTCTCGCAACCTGCTGCATTTTATAAACAACAGCTAGCGAATGATTTCGAACTCAATTCGATACAAAGTCCCCAACAAAATTGTACAATCAGCAGCATGACAAGTTCGTGTGCACGGGACTATATCGCGATAAATTGGTTGGCTTTCGTAATCAATTTCGCATATAGAACACGTACTACGATTTCACAAATTATTTTGCTTGATTGATGATATGAAGTTGCTACGTCTGCTTGAAATAGAATCTAATTTTTTTTGTCTCCTTGTTTTTATAAATATCACAGATATTAAACTCGAGACTGTAATAATGCCAATTAAAATAGTTTTCACTCTCTAATATTAATTCAATTTTTAATCTTGAAATGCCAAGTTGCTGTTTTTCTTTGCAAAATTGTTAGCACAATATTTCATATAGCTTGTCACTGGTATAGTGCAGGACTATGAACGTTAATATATATTTTTCCCTTGATTTCCCTCTGACTAACATTTCATCGTAGGTTACGTGCTGGATTTCGAGCAAAGTTGTGTACGGAACTGGGGATGACGTGTGCGGGACATAATGTATGTTGTACCGTCCTATAACCAAGCAGTCGATTGCCGAAAGAGGGAAAAGGGGGATAAACAATATATCGCTTCTTTGAGCTTTTTTTTTTTTTTTTTTTTTTTTTACATTTGGCAATGCTTCAGTTGGTATAACCTACAATATGAATTTAGCTGCGGAATATCTTTATCGTCTGGCGAATTAAAGCGGAAACATGTTATACAGATTTTCTATGAAAAAAAAATTTCTTCTTTACATTATCACACATTATTTTGCGAAGGTTTAAATGTTAGTAATAACAAATAGAAGCAAAGCCTACACAACTTAATTATAAGTAAGATACAAATTTCCATGTGTTGTTAATTTTTTCTACACATTTGTCAAAACCGTGTTAAACCTCCTCGTGTTGATCTGTTAAAGATGACTACTATTTATGTTATATTTGGTACTTGATAAGAAACAGTGCATTCGTCATCATATGTTGGCTTTACTTTCATGAAGTACAATAAAATACATTGATATAATAAAACCGGAGACAAGCAGAATTTACAAATACCATCTGAGAAATTTATATTATTAAATAACAAGAAAATCTTAAGATATGATTGGAAGTTATCTAGTCGCTCATTCCAGATGTCTACCCACTTATACTATTAAATAGTTAGACTTTTGCTTAATAAAGTCATATGTTGTAAATGTTTTTTTTTTCTGACGAGTTTTAACGTAAAGAACTTTCTCTTTAAGAAGGTCAAGAAGTTTTATAGCAATGGCTTTGCAGTTAAAAGTTTGAAGATACGCCTCTGTGTTAGGGTAAATTATTACAGAGTTAGACTGATATTAGTGTATTTCAAACATGCTTACACATATGGACATTACGCAGTCATTTACTTTTTTCTTAGGCAACATATTTATTTGGGATTAAATATTTTATCATATCAGGTCACGGTTACTGGCAACAGCCACAATTTGTCAAAGCTGATTCATCTCTATCTCAGTGATTCATGTAGTTGAAGTAGCATTGTTCCGGAAAGGAAACATGCATTATTAGCAGTGTGTATTTCTATTTCCCGTAAGGAAATTCAGTTACAATATCTTTTCCACACCCTCCATTGCTGTGTACACAAGGCTATATCACATGATCAAATTTAGCGTGATAATATAGACGTATGTACACTTTTAAGCGTGTACAAACGACTTTTTTTAATACACTAGCTGGGCACAGAAATATCTACACTAAATTTCGATCCGTGAAATTATGATAGTTGAAAGTAAAAATGCGTAAAGGCTGTTCACGATAAAGTGAGCATTTTTCAAATTAACCCCTAGGAAATATCACTGCCCCAACCTGCATATATTTTAACGGGCGCACTGAGTGGTATGCAGTTGGTGAGGTTGGTAACGATGGTGCCTTAAAGTAGTTCCTCGTCTTAACTTTGAATTAAAAATGTTAAGTGAACATTTGTGAATACTGAAATTATTTATTTTGTATCCTGTTTTTTAAAATGCATATACGTGTAATGATGAGCTAATTTGTAAAATATTTACTTTTCTAATCATTTCAGAGTTTTACTCGACCGTCGCATGAATAAAGTGATAAGATCCATTGAAATCGTAATTCTACGTAAGGTTGAAGAATGTCCAACATGCTTACAAGCAGATCTTGAGCAGGGCTTTCAAAAGTGCTCAGTTAATCGTGAACAACCTATAGTTATTAATCTTTCACAGATAGACGGCGCGTGGTTTATCGTTCGCAAACAAGCGAATAGATATGGAAAGCAGCTCCGAGAGCACCGGCTGCTGGGTGACGAACCAAGGAGCCATCCACCATCTTGATGACATCACATTCATTGTCGCGCGGGGCTCCCTCGACAGTCTTGGGCGTGCATGTTTGTTTGCATTATTGACCCCCACCGCCATGCTGTATATGGACGACCTCGACTTATGACCTTGTAAATATGCACTCTTATCATAGATTTTTTTCTGTTTCTGCGCATAAAATACCACCCCAATCCAGCCAATATACAGTCCCTGTGGCTGCCACATAACTTTAGCCTAATTAAAATACAGTTAAAATATTCAATACCATTATACAATAAACATATTACCTATTACCTAAACACAACTTAAATCCAAAAGCATAATTTACTAACAGTATAATAGTTCATATCAGGTGACACCTGAGTGTCACAATTGGAATGGATGTTTGGTATGGCTGGTTCGTATGGATTGGTAGTTTGGTTGGCTGACCTGTTTCGTTAATATTTTTAGCTGGTATTGCTGGCTTGTGTGGGTGACCTAGTAGGGTTGGTTCGTATGGCTGTCATGATTAGTTCATGTGGTTGTTTGTTATGGCTTGTTCTTGTGGTTGGTATGTATCATTGGCTCATACGGTTGGTCTATATTGATGGTTGGCATTATCCATTCATATGTCTGAGTGGCATTGTAAGGTATTATGGTTCACTTTAATGGTCATTTCGTATGTTTGGCTTATATCGTAATCTCGTCGGGATGGGTCATATGTTTGGTCTTGTCCCATTGGTTGGCTGTTTGCTGGACTGTTAGCCTGGATGGGTGGAATGGGTGTTTGGTATGGATGTTTCATATGTTCTGTGTGTATGGCCAGCTAGTATGGTTGGTTTGTATGATCGACTAGTAGTTGGTTCGTTTGGTTTGCTGTATGTTTCGTTCGTGTGGTCGGCTTTATGATTGGTTTGTATGGTAAGCCCGCATAATTGGTCAGTTGGTCTGGTCTGCTGTTATTGTCCTTTGGTATGGGCAGTGAAGTTTTGCAAAGATTTTGCGAAGATTTGCGAAGACTTTACGAAGATTTTCCACGATTTCAGACGATTTGTGAAGTTATGCGAAACTTCTGTGCGAAAAGGTTATCAACGTGATACGTATTAGGCGACTTTGTTCGAGATTGGTCATAATCTCTTGGTGCGGATGGATGGTCTTGTCCATTGTTTTAGTCAGCTTGGCAGGAGTTGGTCTCGACAGATGCCAGTCATGTGTGGAGTCAGTCTTGTGTGGATTTAGTTTTGCGAGGATTTGGTCTTGGGTGGAATCAATCTTAGGGTGGAGTAGTCTTGTGTGGAATCAGTCTTAACTGGAGTTAGTCTTGGGTTGATTCAATCTTGGGTGGAGTTAGTCTTGGTTGCAGTAAGTCGTTGGCCAGTATGCTTGGACGATATAGTTTGTTCGTATGTTTGGCTGGTCTACTTGGTTGGTTGGCCTGGTGAGTCGGAATGGTACATTGGTATGGTCTGAGTCAATCACGAGCGATAGTGAGGATCCAGGTAGCTAATGAAACATAGAGGCCCGATTTTGTCATTTGCTGGTGACCCTATCGGGAGGGATGTTCTGCCATCTGTACGAGAATCGAACCCTTAAATAAGTGAAGTGATGCAACAAACACTACATGTAAATCATTAAAATATTTTAAATTGTAAAAGAAATTGGATAATTAAATTACATTTTATTGCTGTTTATTCCATTTTTACAAATGCTCTCTTTATTTTTTATTTTTTGTGAATTTTAAAAATATTTTTAGAGCTTTTAATATTTTTTAGGATTTTGCCCCGATTATTTATGATTGTGAGAAGAGGTGGAGGGAGATTTTGGGGTCGTGGGATTAGGAGAGAGGGAGGGGGTAAGGGAGTTGTGTGCCGGAGGTGGAGGGGGAGTGGGAGGAGGAGACTGAGGTGGAGAGTTTTTGGTGGCGGTGTAGGAGGAAGAGTTTGGCATATGTTGAGGGAGGGGTAAAGATGTGAGTGTGGGTGATGAGGGAGAGGGTTTGTTGTGGCGGATAAGGATGTGAGGTGTGTGATGCAGGATGATAGTAGGGTGATGGTGCCATGGTGGTGATCCGCCTGATCAGCTGGACCTGGCGCGGAGCCTCGAATCTGCTTTACTGCTCTGAGTGCCACGTGGCCCATACATGGAGGAGCGTCGAATATGCCGCTCATTTAAGGACTCAGCTAATGTTATTTGAATTTTTTCGGAATTCTTTTTAAAGTTTAAGGTGATTTTTTGAAGAAATCTTAAGTTTCTGAAGTGATTTTTTGCGCAGACCTGTCAATTTATCTGTCATGCGTGACGAAATTCAACATGGCGGGTACCTGCAGGCTCCGACCCCTGCATCATTTCGTCGCCTCCAACTCCGACATTCTCTTCCTTTGTGCGAGAACGAAGATAATTCTACTACTGTTGTCCAATGAAAGTAAGAAGTAATTTCCGGCCGGAAAGCCAATATGTTGATAAAACCACGTCGTAGGCCCTTACACAGCCTGTAACGATAATTTTAACAGTGTGAAAAAAACACGTTGACGCTAATTTGAAAAGTTCTGGAAATAGCCTTTGAAAAATTCATTTCCAGTAACAACATAATTTTCGGCATACAAACAATACGTTCGTTTACTTTCAAGAATGTCGTCAGCGAACTATGCATAGTAATTCTGTCCCGAAACATACAATTAAAAGAGAAATGTATAAATAGGTCGGCAATAAAAATTTTGTTGTAGAGCATTTTAAGTAAGTATTTGTATACGATATTACTAAAGTTATTAGTGACGTGTTTGTCTTGGGAAAGCACAATGTGCACTCCAGGCGACTAAAAACGGAACATTCTCAAGCATTACGAACATAAGGTATATTATGTTGGAGGTTTCCAATGTAGTAGCCAAAAAAATAATTTTCCATCTGCTCTATTTGAAAAATGAAACTTACTAACCGGATATACCTACTTGCGAATCTAGGAAAGGTGAACTCTGCTAAGGACTTTCCAATGGGGAAGTTATTTGGTCATCGGTTGACGACGTCCCATATTGGCTCGCTGCACGATGAAAACACAGCACTCCAGTTCAGTGCTTCGCCTAGAGCAGCACCGAGTTAGATGGGCCAGCAAGCGACTCCGCGTCGTTTGTGTGTCTCACACGACGAAACCTCC
This sequence comes from Dryococelus australis, assembly GCA_029891345.1. NCBI lineage: Eukaryota > Metazoa > Arthropoda > Insecta > Phasmatodea > Phasmatidae > Dryococelus > Dryococelus australis. Next base: position 28,554,191 of record CM057005.1, read on the forward strand.
CGTTTTGTTGTACACTTCTCGTCACAAAAAAATGAGCGATCTCGTGTAGCTGAAAATATTTCCAAGTCCCCTTCGGGTATGTTTGGCAGGCTACACCCTCCCAAGTCGCAGGCACGTGCCGCGGAGAGGGCGCGGCTAAGAGCTGCAGCAACACATGGCTTTGGAGGAAAAAGGATGCAAAACTAGAATAATAGTTCCCAGAGCTCAGTTTTGCCCGAATATATTCCAACACATTATATGTGATGCAGTTGCAGTATATTAGTGGTGAAACCTTCCGAATAATGAATTAACCTGTATCAGATCTGAGAAACAAATAGTAAATTATAAGTTTTAACAGATCACTTTGGACCACTGGAAAAAAATTACTTCCAAATCATGTAGAAAACGTATCACCAACAATTTATTAAAAGTTATTTATAAAACTTTAAAAAATTCACTAAGAAATGTGTTATTAAAAATGTATTCAAAATTATTTTCCGAATCTATAAATATTATTATTAAAAATTAATTAAATAATTATTAAAAATCGTAAAAAATGTATTAAATTAAAAAATGAACATTCCAGATGTCACCCCTCACCCATACAAATCCACCAACAACCGCCATCTTGGTAGGCAGCCACAATCTTGGTAGGTGACCACCATATAGGTAGGCGACTGCCATCGTGGTAAATATCACCTGTCCGCCATATTGGATACAGGTAACCATGACCTCAAACCCATGACCTTGAATGACCCTGAAAACAAAAATTCGAGAAAAAATACATGCTTTAGAATTCTTTTATGTATAGTTGTATGCACTTTTCAATCCACTGAAGTTATCACTGCCGAATTTATGTATTAGCTGAAACTTGTGACCTCGAACAAGGCGATTTTGCCAATATACCATGTCATATGTCTTCTGGTAGGCACAGTCGCCTGCAATTTTTAATATGGTGAATTTATAGCTGTCATATTCATATGTATCATTCGTGATATCGAACATGGCGATGTATATGGACTACCATACCACAAGCCTTCAATATTCTTTGGATAAAATTGTTACTGATGCCAGAATTGTTGGCAACCCTATCAGCTACTTTGTTGATCGGTAAGTCTTAACACTCATACCTTTTTAGCCTCGGGGTCATAACACCTACTCATACTTTTTTACTTCTTCCCTTTCTCTTCTATAAGTAGCATTTCTATATATTCCTAAATATTCACTGACATCTATCGAATACTAAATCTGCAGTTAAATTGCATGTGATGGAGTAATGTTTCTAGGTCGGATGCTACAAAGTAAGAGCAGCGTACGTACTTGTTCCACCTCTCCCGAACAACCCCCCCCACCCCCCGCGCCAACGTTCAGACAAGTGCCACAACGTCTGGCGCAGACAGTAGCGTGCTTCTTGAACGCTGACCCGGACCTGGTCGAGCGAGCGTATTCATGTCTGCTCCGTAACTAGGCCAAACAATCTTGTAGGGCATTTGGAAAGCATTCAGTCACTCTCGTATAAATATACCTGCAACTGGGTGTGCAGTGTCGTCTCATTTCGAAATATTTTCCGCCCCTAAATATTAGAAATAATTTACCTGCATTATGTTCAGTTCACGACAAAGCAAAGCGATGTTTTCGGCTATTCTTTTAAACTGGTTTCTTCAGCTACATTGTTTTTATTCCTTTTAATAAAATATTCTATAAAGTAAGCGCTTTTAGGCAGACATAACCGTTTAAAGCGTAGCGCTAATATTAACATACGTAAGAACACTTGGCTTTAGCATGTTAGTACAAATTTGTTGTTACGACGTCATTGCGTATGTAAGACATAACAACTATAATCGGATAGTGAGCGTTAAGCATTGCTGGGGCTGTGGTGGTGTAGTGGTTAGACAACTCTCCTCCCACCATGGAGAACCGGGTTCGATTCCCGACGAGGTCAACTCCGGATTTTCGCATATGGGAATCGTGCAGGACGATGCCGCTGGTCGGTGGGTATTTCTCACTGATTTCCCATTTCCCCCAGTCTTACATTCTAGCGCTGCTCCATACACATCTCGCCTTACCCTCAAGGGCTCTCAAGACCCCGGAGTTAAGAGCCGCCCAAATCACTAAGCATTCCGACTACCAGGACGTATTTTGTCCAGAAGGGCGAGACGCTGAGGACGACCCAGACACGCGCATCACATGCATCATCGTCGCTATGTGCAAGGAGGTGGATTCAGGTCGGAAATGCCTGCAGCAGCGAAACAAACCCTCCAGCTCACATCATTATGTTTGGGCTATAGTATCGTAGAAGGCCACAGACAGATCCTTCAACCCCCGCTCTCCACTTTACTAGAAGGTTGTGCTTTGTAGAAGTTATCATATAAAGAGAAGAAAATATGCACAATTTGTACGAGTAATTGAACTAGTGAATACATTTTTTTAATCTGGCAACTTGAACTTGCAAACGCTGTCAGAAAACAAGCGAAATGCCCTCGAGCATCTTAGTTTTGCAATATAATTCATTGCACACTGGCTGCCGGTCAAAATATTTAATCTAGTTTTTACCAATCAGCTACCATATATTTTTCTGCATGGGAAATTGTATATAACATAAATGAAGAGAATAAAATGTTATACAAAAAATGTTTTCATTCCTGAGTCGATATTTTAATGATTGAGAATATGCACACAATTAAACCCTGAGAGTCAGTATATTTGCGCATATGAGTACCCAATTTCTCAATGATAAAATAAATTTAAACGGAATTGCTTTGATAATGCCTGTATTATTTTATGTTAATCAACATTTAACGTTCCAATATCGGCCCAGAAACTATTTATTCCAGTTATTTTGTAATATATAACATGTTTTGTTTAAAACACTGATAAAGCCTCATTTCATCGATTGTTTATTTACAACATGCTGTGTTATTTATATCAAGTTTCCGATAACATTCGCTAGTACATGTGCAATATTTAAAAAGTGTATGACCCGCCCCTTTTTTCTTGTTTTTTCGTTCCTTGGTTACACGGCTTTGTGGTTATAGAATAGTAATCAAAACGTTCATGTCGTCACCATGGTAAAAATAAGTGACCGAATAAGTGACCGACCCACGTAAAACATATAAGTTTATTTGGTCAGCGTAGTGAAGCTTGTTTGCCAAATTAGATAGTAACAGGTATATTATTTTCCGACATTTGACACAATATGTTTCCTTGTTGTAGCGGTACCTTACAATATTGCAGACAAAAGAGACAATGTACCAGCATGTTTAGTACTGGTAGGTAATACGTTCAACACATCAAGTTTGGTTGAAATTGGCCAAAAAACAGTATGCTATATGCTGAATACCAAATGAACCTAAAATATTTATATAGTCACGATGTCAAAATTATGTTTATTATACATTTAAATCGCATATGTTTTCATGTCATACATTGTATCAGATTCAGTATACAAATATTGCTTGAAATTGGTCACATCGTTTCATAGACACAGAATAGTTATCAAAATGTCTATATTACCACCATTTAAAACTAAATGCCTGAACCAATTAATTCATATCAGTATACTTCTTGTTTGTCAGTTTTGGTTGAAATGGGTAAACTTTTTCGGTGTTACGATACAATAACTATATTTTTTCATGGGTGCCCTCAAAATGATGAATAGAAATGGTTATTTATTGGCATATTTACAGTAATGCCTTTAGTCGATACGTTCTTCATATCAAATGTAGTAGAATTATATATATATAAGATTAATGAGATTAATGTGGCACTTACTGTATTTACAGTAAGTGCCACATTAATCTTAGTTGTATATGTTACCATTGCCTACTATAGGCCTAAAAGGTACTAGCTGCCTGCAAAATCTATTGTGTAATTTCCGAGATGTGATGTTAAAAGCTTATTGTTTTCACAATGGCGAACCAATAACAACGTACCTTCCTAGACACAGACGTACAAGATTAACTGTGAAAATACACCATTTTTTTGGTTTTACCTAGTAAAATAATTCCCCAGATATGAAATGGAGCCCTTCTGTATTAAAATAACAACCCTTTTTAAATCAAGCAAACGGCTTTGCAGAACATTGTAAAAATCAGATGTCCTTACTAAGTTCAATATGTGCACCGAATTTGGTGAAATATGTTTCACAGGATCGAATGTTATTATGAGGGAACATACAGTACATCACAGACAGACATTTGCATGATTATATAAGCTCATCATTCCAAGAGAAGTAGCTTAACATTGAATGCAAGTGAAAGTGAATTGAATATTTCAAGTTAATCAAGAAATTACGGAGGGATTATCATTTATTTCGAATTATTAAACAACTGTTAGCAGAAACATTAATTTTCGAAATAAACTGGTTACGACCGCAAATAAATGTCTCCTAAGAAAAAATAAATAAACTGTTTAAATATTATAAGCTGTGTATAAAGATTTCTTTTTTCCCTTCCTTTTTGTTGTTGTTGTAAATGTTTAAATGGATTCAGAAATTGTTTCGTACAAATAGTGGCGTACCCTGTTAGTATTCCTTGCATTTTTTCGTGGTTTCGCAGAATTATTTGCGGATGTCATTATTTTCATTTTCCCTTAAATAATATAGCTTTATGATATGCATTTAAGAATCGCCAGAGTTGAAAGTAATGAAGACATAACATATATGACAAAATGATATCTCAGTTTGCCTACAGGATTTCAGTTGTCGCTTCCGAATCGACTTCATCGATCCCGGGAATCATCCATTGGTAAGTCGGGACGATTATTACAGGCAAGTTCCACGACCTGCTTCCACCTCTGCATGACACAATCTCTCCTCAAATTATGTGTGTTTGGGCAGTTAAAGAAAGTGGGTTTGCCGTACGGACAATCGTTTGCCCTTAACTCCTCTGGATGAAATGGATAGACATGTTGAATGTAATTATAAATACTTCAGGAAGCAGTCATAAACGTGAGTGAATGTGCAGGCTTAATGAAGTTTGGCTTCGCCCATATGCTACAGTTGTGTTGAATACATTCGCGCACTCTTGGTCGCCGTCCTCGCAGCAGTGGTCGTAGTGTCATGTTACCTGGTTCCACGGACCACAGATTTACTTCTCGTTGGTGTCTGCTGTACATCTCGGTGATGCTGCAGTATGTTGTACATCTCAGTGATGGCTGTTGTAATCCAATCCTTGTGGTGATATATAAAAAACTTGCTGTGATAGACTCTCGTCACGATATACAATCTGACGTTGACGACTGTTGACTTAACACTGAGAAAAATATTATGTTTTCCCTTCTTATATAGTAATAACCTCCGAAATGGCGACCATTTTCCTTGAATTTTGCAAAAAATATGACCATTTCGGGAGTTTTGTTGAAATATCGTTAAATTTGCCATATTACAACTCCTACCGAGAAAATTCCAGGCTGGAAACGGGATATCTAGTCTTTATTTCATTAATATATTGTCGAAACGCAGTATTTTTTAAAATAAAATTGTGTATATTTGTCTATGTATACATGTTTCTGATATACATTGTAGACGGAATATCCAAAAAACTTGTGTGGAAACAAGACTTAAGTTTGTTTGCAAAAGGAACCTACTACAGGCATCCTTTATTATCATGTACACAAAACTTTGGATGTGCTATAACCAAAGTTAACTGAATTTTTCGTCTCATAGAAACGTTTTACACGCAAATGGGTACAAAAACATATTTTATTTTTCTCGGCTATAAACTAATAATATTTGAAAATATTGTACTTGCATTTGTTTAACGTACTTCTCTTGTCATATTAGTTATATGTTTTACCTTTGAGCTATGTATTGTACAATATCTATTGTTTAACCAAATGTAATCAAGTTTTGGTGTAGTTGTCTTGTGCGAGATTATTCGTAATTTATTTAAATCATTTCCTCATTTTGAAATTAGTTGGAAAGTAATTCTTCGTGTTTAGGAAATAATTTTGTTATACTTTTTCAGTGTGATTTGTTTCTTACAATATATTCACTAGGGGGGAAGCGGGCTGAAAACAGTTGAGACTCGATTTTCAAAAATGTTCAAACGTTCCTCCGCAACAAAGGACAAGACGGCGTTGAACCCAGTAGCAGCGTCCTTGTTCGGACAAAGAAACTGGCTGGGGTGGGGGGCAGGGAACGACGGGCCCTCACACAGGCATGCATGAAGGGTAGCGCGTCTCGCACCTAGCGAAGCCATCTTAGTTTGACGACGACCCTTGTCTTGGGCGGAGGGCGGAGCACTTGTTCTTTCGTAACACACTTTCCGGTTTACAACCATATAAGAAATTCGTTTATTTTTTTACAAAACGTGAGGCTGGCGCACGTCTGGATAGTGTTGACTACTCCTCGCGAGAGTTGGTAGGTTTTAGACGTAAGGCGTGTTAAAAGTGAATTATTTTAAATACATTTCTCATTCAACTGAAAAATATACGGAGCGGAAAACCGCGTCTGTGCTTATTTGATCGTCTTCAAGTGTGCAGGGCTGTAAAAAGTGTTTGTGAACGTTCCATTTTTCGTGTTTTTTTTTTTTTTGGTGTACGATTAGATGAACTGACTTGTTTGCGTGGTAAATGTATAATTAATTTCATTGTCCGTCGTTAAAATTTCATTTAAAAAGTTCCGAATATTTTTACTTTTTCCTGAGATATTTTTTTTACAAATTCTATGCTATAGTTTAATAACTTTGTGCGATCTTCAAACGTTATGTGCGTTTATTATGCTTAAATGTAACATTACTTTTAAAAATCACTCAATTTTTCCAGGGAATGCATGGAAATGGTATATTTTGTTTGTAATTTAATTCGTGATTAGGCAGTATTTCCGTCCGTGTATCTGTGCATTTCTGAGAATTGTGGCATATTATATGGGATAGATTAATAACTTTGTAGAAACTCCGAAAACTCAAAGACATTCAACATACGTTGTAGAGCTGACGAGGGTGAAACATAATTTTACTAAAGAGTTATATATAACACATATATTAGTAGGGTATTAATATATAGTTGTGTGTGGTGAGATCGTTTCGTATTGTATTCTTTCGTTAGTAAGTCTGCGTATTTTCGTGTTTGTTTGCGATTCTTTCCATTCCATTCCCAATCATGTTGTAGATTTATACGGTCCTTCGGCATAACTGAAATTAATTGGGATGTAGTTTTGGGAGTTCATATTTCGAATTTGTTCTCCATTCGTAAGCAGGGATAAATAATTTCCATTGAAAAGTGACGTCGGTGAGGAAAGGTAATTTTTCTTTTGCGATTACTTAGTATATCGTTACATCTGCGGAAAACCAGAGTGCATTAGTATAATAGCATATTTGTTCTGTCGTGTGTCAATCACAGTTGATTTGTAATTAAATGTGTTCTCTTTGAGCTAGTCGAGGAGTGATTATGTCAGGTAGTTAATTCGAATTTTAAGTGTGCTTAGTAGGAGCCTCTGTTGATTGTCATAAATTATATTGCTAGCAAACAGAGCGGGATACTATACTGATTCTTTATTAATATTTTTTGAACTTGTGGTCACTATTTGCCTTGTGGGGGATTCAATCGCATTCATGTCTCTTTGCGTTTAATTGTTTTTCAATGAAATATGTATTCTTTCAATAGGTATTTCCTAATCATTTGATTTCGCCGAAATACAATTCTTCGTTAATTTAAAACATTAAATTTTAAATACGCATTTCCGACGATATTCATGTCACATATGTATAGTTCAGCATACATTCCGATAGCGCCCCAGGCGGACGTAATTTGGCGCTACCCCTCAGTCCGTCCATCAACGTCAGTCGGGAAGAAACTCCTACCCCCCAGCTTCCCCCTTCTCAACGCTTCACAATACCATATTTAATCACAAGAAAAATTATTACGCTGTTACAATATTACACCACTGACCTTCCATGGGTTCACTGAATGAAAGGAGCATCAAGCAGTATACCTAGAAAGATCTCCAACACCTTGGCTAGGTGTAGTGTAATTTTTCACTACTAAATGTATACGTGGCATTGGTGTGATTTTACAGCTACATATGTCAATGTTCTTTTTTTACTCTACGCCCAAGTAAATCTATTCTACAAAATAGTAAAATAACACCTACTTTGTACAACTAACTTTACATAAAATGGTGTAAGATTATTATTACTATATAGCACAAAATAAACTGCAACATTCGTGTATTTTCTCTCCACGGCTTACACAGACATCGCAATTGTAATTTCACCACTGTGTATGTGTATTTTCTCACTAACAAAAAAGTGAATTCACAGGGTCACTGTAATTGTAATCACACAATTTCTGTTCATTTTACATTGTTTTACTAAGCTATTTTACTGTCAGCATTTGTTCTTTCACAAATGTGTCATGTAAATTTATATTGCCTTCTTTGTATGTGTATTTTTATAATTTTCATGTTATTTTACTCCGTTTTGTATCTTGGTAGTTTAACAGAATTATAAAACGCTATCTTCAAAATGTGGATAGCATTAGTGCAAAATTGGAAATACTGTACTCGTTTTAGCCAATTACACATAAAAATGTATTAGCGCCGATAATTTGTGCTTGTGAATTTACGCTCACAGATACTCCACAATGTAATGCAGGGTTTATACTCACGCGGCCATTGTAAAATTACACAGTGGAAGATGTACGACTATAATAACATGGGTGTTAATACAACGAACATGTAGCAGTAAAAATACAAAGATTTTAATACAATGAGTGAGGGAATTTTTCCACATACTTCAAAATGTGTAAATTTACACCAACATTGTGTTTATCATGTATTTTCACCAGACATGTAGTACTCCCTGGATTATTAGGAACAATTGTGAAATATTACAAGTACTGTAGTAGTCGTTTCAAACTGCACATACAAAATGTAAAATTACCAAAAATTTGAATGCGTAAATTTACATTTGTTTTTTACACTGTTAGTATGAAGTAGACAAAATCGGAAACTAGAAAAATAAAATGTGGGAAGGGCCATATATTTTATTGATAACATTTTTCAATTTTAATTTCAATTAACGGCAACACTAAAGAATTAATTCTGTTAGCCTGCTGCTTAAAACCAATTTTCGGTTGCAAAAATACTACCATACTAAAATCTGTTACTATTTCGATTTCAAGTAATATATTTTATCATGTTTTACTGTTGGTCGAACTTAGGCAATAGAAACGTTTATGTTGGGGACAGGAACATTTCGTGAGTTCGACAACCTTCAGGCTAGAGTCCACTTTCCTGTGTATTTTAGAACCTCTCCTATTTGCTCATTGGCTGTTTGTTTCCCTGTGAGTAGTCAATTTTTTTCTCGAATCGAGTGGCGTGGGATTAAGTATGTAAATATATTATTTGCTCTGATTTCACGTAATATATTTCGAGGAATTCGTTTTAGGACAAGCTAAACCTCAGCCACAGAGTATTCCTGTTACGTTTGCGACTGCATTACAGTTTATTAGACATTCCATAAGGTGAACTCTAGGCCAACAACAGGTAACAAGACTGAATCCTGTGCTTCACACTTCGGCAACAGCCGAAGAACAGAAAACGGATGCTCGAAAATATGTACGACCGAGAAGTCTAGCCTACAGGTCGTTTAAAACGTCACATTTTCTGGTTCCCTAGTTATTGTGTCAATTGAATTTCTGAAGCGTTACTGCTTACTGTGAAAAAATTGAATACCTCTTAACATAGAGGTCTTGAGAGCCGATGAGGATGAAGCGTGGTGAAAATGGAGCAGCGCCGGAATGGAAGGGCGGGGGAAACGGGAGTTCCCCGAGAAAACCCGCCGATTAGCGGCACCGCCCGGCCCGATTCCCACATGCAAAAATCCGGGAGCAACCCGGCCGGGAATAGAACCCGGTTCACATAGGTGGGAGGCGGTAGTCTAATCACTAAACCACCGCGGCCGTCGTACTGCTTACTGCTTAGTAAAGGCTGTTCACGATAAAGCAAGCACTTTTGAAATCAACCTTACAACAAAGTTAGTGCCCCTGCCTGCACATATTTAAACGGGCACATTGAGTGACATTCGCCCATTGCAGTTGGTAATGATAGATAGAAAATAGCTCCATAACTTAACATCGAATAAAAAGTGTTAGGTAACCATTAGAGATAACTTAAATTATTCATTTCACTTTCTGTTTTTTTTTTTAATACCGAAGTGTAAAAATGACCAGATTTGTAAAATATTTTCTTATCTTATAATTCATCAGATCATTGTGATCATTTTGTTGTCGTTTTTCTACCGTTTTGGTCTTCAAGGAATAACCGCTAAAGCAGGTAGTGGTTTTTTGGAAATGTGTTTCTTCAGGAAGTCGCATACTCAAAAGGATCCTGCGCCTAAGGAAATTAGTGACATTGACTCTCGTGATATAATATGTTGGAAGACTTTTCCAGTTCATGAAGGGAAGATCGATAATACTGCTGTTATTAGCGTGTTTGGTAACGCGTCCATGTTTTCGCGTAAGAAACTTAAGTTTGAACTTTGTGATCAAATTTGGTTGTATCGCAAACTGGTTGGTACGACTGGTGATATGCATATTCATGGTCATGCTGAATTGTATTTTAATCCATAATAAATTTATTTTGCCGTAATAATCGGTTTATGTTTTGTTATTGCATCTGTTCCCTTTTTTAATTATCCCATAGATAACATTTCTTCGTTGTATGCTGTTCTTGGTATTATACTGTGTATATTGTTAGTGCCATAAAGAAGTGTAAGTATAACCCCTGGCAAGACCCTTGCACCAAACGACCCAGAAATATGAAGTTATAACAGGACCTATAAATACACATACGTGACTGACAGTTGACAGTGGAATTACAGTTCATGAAGGGAACTCATTAAGAGGAATACGCCCTTGTGGTGTATTATGGTTGTAATTTTAGAGTTGATTTCTGATCCAATTTATTGGATATGAAATCTGTATTTGGTTGTTGTTTCTGATGACTGTAACATTATTAATCATGCTTCATATTTGCATGTATTTGTCATAATTATATTGCTGGAATAACCGTGATGACATTGCTGTTTGTCTCACTGAATTCTGTACAGTGGTTCTGATTTTATGGGCGATTTTGTTTTCAAGGTTATGGACTTCCAATATTTGTGGGCGCGACAAGCTCACTAATGTTAGTTTTACATGAGGTGGAGGAATACACAACGTGCATACAAGTAGATCTTAAGCAGGTCTTTCAAAAGTGCTCATTTTACCGTTAACATCCTGTATTCCTGTATATATATATATATATATATATATATATATATATATATATATATATATATATATATATATACAGGAATACAGGATGTTATATATATATGTGTGTATATATATACACATATATACATATATATACATATATATATGTTATATATATATATATATATATATATATATATATATATATATATATATATATATATACACACACACACACACACACACACTGCGTAAAGCCTTTTATTTGTAAATCAATGAATCAGTGTTCCGGGGGAGAGGAAACCACGCGACACCTCGGCTGGTGAGTTTGTGATTTGCGCGTGTGGGAGGACGATGATAAAGGAAGGGGGGGGGGGGGGCTCGCGCCTAAATATGGCGGCCGGGCCAGATGTGAGTCAACCTCGCGGCCTCGCGCGAGGCCGGTTATGGTGCGACGCCCAGGGTGGTTGTTGTGTGCTGGATAATGAGGGGGGGGGGGGGGGGAAACTGGTTCCTGCCCCTCTGCGCCAGGGCTCGAACCCCGCACGCCAGACGACCAAACACAGAAGACACTTTCGCTGATCTCGTCGACGACTCACAGTAAGTGGTACATGGTGCCACACCCGGGGAAAATACACCCTGAAATAATCTGTGACGTAACAACTAGCGAGAGTGAGAGTATACATTACTCCTCCCTAAATTCTAAATTTAGTAAAGGGGGCCAGAATAAGAGAAAACGGCAACCCTTATTGTTTTTGTTCGCTGAGATACAATATCTAATGAAACGTTATGGTGTATGTGTGATACTTCGTATAATATTGTTGCTTTGTGTTTATAAACTCTTCTCTACATTTTATGGAGCATCACGCCAAAAATGAAGTTTATAGGGGAAGAAAAAATGCGTTAAGAGAGATACCTAAAGGCAGGCCCATTCCAAAGTTGGAGACGTTGTTTCGATATTGCAGGAAATACGATGTCGTGCGTCTCTTGTATACTCATCCCTTACCAGGAGACTACAATGCGTGCATAAGGTCGCAAACTTGTCTCAAAAAGTCACTGATTCAATACTAACAATGGTGTTGTAACGGCCGCTACATGTTTTTGTTTTTGATTTGTTGGTCTCTCTCTCTCTCTCTCTCTCTCTCTCTCTCTCTGTCTTCCCCTCTCACCCCCCCTCTCTCTCTCTTTAAAGCCCCGGTCGCACTGTCCAATTTTCGTCTTCCAATATTCCCGGCAGGGTCGTCCCGGTATGTGGGAATCGTGCCGGACGATGCCACCGGTCCGCGGGTTTTCTCGGGGATCTCCCGTTTCCCCCGCCCTTACATTATGGCGCTGCTCCATACTCGCCTTGCTTCACCATCATCGGCTCTCAAGAGCTCGATGTTAAGAGCCGCCCAAATCTCTTCAATTCTCTTCACTTCACGCCTTCAAATTTATTCAACAATCAAATTGAAAACATAATACGACCATCAACATTTTTCCATTCAGCAAATTGGATCAAAAAATCTTGTATGTATATGAAAATGAGTCACCCTGTCAAATGTTTTACTTAAAGGATCTAGACTATACTTTGATTAAAAAATTATTTTCAATGTAAGATACTGCCGTTACACAATAAATGTGTCTAAATATTTTATTCATATTATAGGGTGGGTGAGTTTAAAAATAAAACGTAACCAATAGCGTTAATCACTGCTAACAACGTAGTTTTTGACATATGTGTTGGCGATGGGTGAGCCAATGTCAGCGACATGCGCAGACGATGAAAATCGGCTTACTTCATCTCTAGTCTATCTACACTTCCCGTCAGAATAAATTAGCGACGGAAAAAAGTTTAGTCCCTTTCGGCAATCTTCGGCTTTTGAAAAGACGTATCGCCTTGGATCTTAGGCAACCAGAAAACACATATCCATCCGGCCAATCGTTCAGCGTTTTAACTGCGCCAAGACTATCTTTAGCTTCTATTGGAGCATCATTCTGACATCAGTTTCTTCAAGTGAATATAACGCATTTAATTGGATGAAGCAACTCGTCCTGAGATTTATTAATGCAAAAACAGAATATCTCACATAAACTCCTCGCTGGAAGTCCGTGTCTCACGCGCAAACAAGTAACACTTAGGGGAATAACCAACCAATTATAAAGGCTAGCTGAAATACAGTGTTGTGCAACATAGCTTGTCCCGAAATATTTTAGCGGAATTACCTCACATGAGCTCCACACTAAACATTCACGAGACATGCAAGCAGCCAACGGAAATAAAACCAGTCGTAAAGGCGTGTTAGGCGACAGTGTTGTGCAACATAGCTTGTCCCGAAATATTTTAGGTGGATTACCTCACATGAGCAGCTCCACACTAAACGTTCGCGAGTCGTGTAACCAGGTAAAACTTAGAAAAAAGAAAATCAATCATAAAGGTGAGCTGAGCTACAGATTTGTGCAATATAGCTCGTCGCGAGGTATATACGCGACATCCGATGCTTCAAACAATGAAACAGTAAACGTATGTGAAATGACTATAATTACAGATAACTGTAAAAGAGAAATGCATAATTCCCCTGTTAATAATTAAAATTTACCCTATTCTATGTAAGACGTTAAGTAGTTATAATACTTGACTTTTATTAACAATGCACAGAAATAGAATATCACACTTTAGCGGAATATATGATTGTATTAATAAGTAAATAAGGCCACTAAACATTAATTAAACAATCGGCGCATGTCGCAGATGTAATTTTTGCAAGCGCACATCAAGAACGTGCTGTATGCATGAAAAGCCACGTCCTATCTAACCGGCCCAATTTATACCCTGCCAAATCAAGGTTTCGTATAATCTACTGTAGCCGGCAGATGTCTGTGCATGTCTGAGCGGGCGGAGCTTGTTAAATGGTATAACAAGGGGGGAGGGGGGGAAGAGATGCGCACGTATCTGGCCTTACAATCGGTTATTATACTACCGGCTATTCCACAAACATCAGTTACGGTGGGATCCGGTAGGTATATGCAAGGAAATATATGCGTTCGCAGAGGTACAGGAAAATTATCCTCAGTGTTAAAAATTTCCACTTGACCATTTTATTTATATAAACCCACATATAAAATATACAACTGTAATACTACTTAGTTTTTAACACTCGGTGCAATTCCACGTGAATTAATGTATACGTACAGTTTATTAAAGTATAACAAAACAGTAGTTTCATGCCAGTGCTTTTCTTTTGAAACTATAGAAAATGTTTTATATATTTATTTGCACAAAGTCGCAAAAATGAGCGTTCTTACTCATAGTGGACTGACCCGCACTATAAAGAATGTATACGCACAGTGTCTATAAAACAAGAATTAAAATAATACAATTACAATCTACAGCATAATGTTCATATACTTCACAAATTCCACACAATGAATCTTTGTGTAAACATACTTGCCATGCTAAATGGTAGTTTATGTGAAATCGTGGTCTACATACGCCTAGGTGATCAAATTAAAAAGCTCACGAAAATCGCAGTAAACATTTCGAGTTTATATAAAAATGTGTTAAGTATCTTGTCGGTTTATGTATTTTTTCTGGAATTCCGATTCACTTGCAACTTTAATGCCACCTGTAAATATGTTTTTTCCAAATAATGCTGGCTTTAGCAGATGGTGTAAACAATATAAAAATATTTCTGTAGCATTTATGATACAGTTATTTGTACTAACTTAACAGACCGTAACATATGTTTGTCTATAATCTATGCCAGTAAATGTTATTCCAAATGCAATGTTTATTAAGAGCAAATACTTTCTCGATAGTGAAACAAAGATTGTGCAAATGTGTGATCCTATTTGAAATTCATTAAAAATTAAAACGTTAACTGTTTAAAATTGTCAAATTATTACACAAACAGATTCGAAACTAACGATATCGTTTGGCCATAGTAATAAATAAATTAGTTTGTTGGTGTTGAAGTTAAGGCCACAAGTATTTGCTCAAGAAGTAGTAGTTTCGATTTCTAGTTGGAACGTATTTATTTAAATATAATATAAAATATAATCATCTTTGTATTATGTTGGTGGTATAAATAAATATATGTTTGAAAGTATGATATATAATAATTTAGATCTTCCATTTACAAATGTGACTGAAATACAAGCTTGGCTATAATGTTTCATATCTATATATTGCAAGTCCACTTAGTAGGTTAGTTAATTTATTACAAGAAAAGGCATGTATTCTTTTAGTTACTAGTTTTCAAGGTTTTGCTTGTAAAAGTATCATAAAATTCACACACAATTCCAGATTTACAGCACTAATGTTTTTTATTCCGTGACAACTTTTTTCTCATATTTTTTTATTGGAAGTGACATTTCCCATGATAGGTTGACTCCTACGGACAAGCATAAATCACACCCTTGCTCTACCCGGGATTCAAAACCGGAACTACTCACGCTCAAAACTTAACCGACTGCGCCACAGACGGCAGCCAATAGGTCAACCGGAACACTGTCAGTGGTTGTAAGAACTTATTTTAAGTGAACAAAAAGGAGATTATTTCATTGGAGATAATTTCTAAGTTACAATTTAAGTAATATTTTGTTATGTACTTAAGTTGGCGCCGACTCCGCTGTCCCGCGCCGTAATCGGAGACTCAACTCGCCTTCCCCTTTTCCTGGAACGAGATGCGCTCGTGGCTGTCTGCCTCTCTTCTGGGAATCCAGCGAATGCCGACAGTGGCGAGATTTGCTGGCGTCACAGACCTCCTCTCGCCTGCTAGAGTTTCCGATACATTTAGAGACGATGCAAGAACGTTCTGGTGAGACTGACTGGCGCCTCAGCCCTCCTTCGCGACGGATCACGCGAGTTGGGAAGATTATAGGTGGCAGCCTAAGACCTATATATACTGCCGCAACCCAGCTGCCGGCAGTCTTCGACGGAGGTCGCCTAGCGAGTGTGCGCGAGTGAAATGTAGTGTGGATGATGACTTGAGAATGCGGGACGACGGCAAGTGAGGTGTTCGTGGCTTGAATGGACGAGAGGGCATGACACCGACGAGTGAAGCCTACTGTGCGTGAGGGCGCTTGGAAGACTCTAGAACATTACGACTGGCGGGACATGGACTGAACTGAGGTGGGACTGAATGGAAGTGTAATAGTGGTTTTATCGTAAATATTCGAACTGTCAAATATGGAAACGTAAATTATAAAATAATTGCCAAGGTTGAGACACTGTCTATTGGGACTGATCTTTAATTATTTTATTTAATTGATTTCTTTGTACCAATTATACATTTTATTAATTTGTGTCAATTGTGAACAGTAAGTGATTTCAATTTATTGTGGAGGATGTGAGTTTAGAGAATTTCTGTGTAGTTAGTGTAGATAAAATAAGGAAATTATAATTATTTATTTTATTTGATTAAGATCCCATCCCTTAACACACTTGGTATAGTCCACTTAAATTCTAGAGAGAGAAAGTGTAACAATATTAATTATTTGTTCCACATTGTACCTATAATTCACTGCCACATTGGTTGGTATTCGCTTGCATATATTTGCACTAAATTAAATGCAGAAACTGCAGGCAAGATTTTTATAGTTTAGTTTAACCTTCTTTGATCACTCTTTTCTTTGGAATACAAAATTGAAAATAAAAATATATCTTTATCCTTATCTCAGTTCTATTTTGTGTTATTGTCTAGCAGTTATCGTACAAAATATTCTTTTATCATTTAATATAACATTATTATAGTTAAAAATGTTCTAAATTTATTGTTCATTATTAAAATAAATTTATTCGCTCCTCCGTATTGTGGTTGATGATTTCGACAAAAGACACAATTCAAGAATTCTATGTCATCAAAAATATCGTGCCAACAACTGTGGATATGTTACGAAATTACATTCGGCACTGACTAGATATGTGACAGCTATGTTCGACATTGTGTGTTAATATTTGCATGTTTTGGATTTTTTTAGAAGTAAAACTGCTATGCTGTAAATGTGTTCAAGTTGACTTAGTATTATGCTGTCTCAAGCCTCTCAATGTTTGCAAATTTTGTAAACAAATGTTGTCTTGAGTAATGCTTTCCCGTTGATATATTTCACACGCCGCGCCGTAAATTTCAGATAAAATATTTATATCTTCCACTCACCCCCATTTTAATGGTGAAAGATATTATGAAAATGTGGAAAAGGAACAAGTAATCTGTTGATGCATCAAACCACAGAGAGTATTCCACCTCCGTTGTTGTAACTTTTATATAACGTGATTTTAATTCGCTACAATTTAATATTTGAACAGAAAAATTGCACTCAATAACAGAAAAGCAATTGTATTCTATCGAACAATACACGCGGATGGCAGAGAAATACTCCAGCACACACTGTCACAAGAGCACTGCTATCTGTTGTCGCCAGCAAAAAGTCTTCGTGTCCGGTTTTGCTTGTGCTGTTACTCAAGACAAAATACCGAATGTTTTTATGTATGCGTGAATACTGCCGGGATGCAATATTATCGCTCAGCTTGAGACCGGACCGTGACGAGCCGCAGTCTAGGGAATAAGATTGGACTCGCGTGCACAGACGTTTGCCGTTACCAGTATATAAGTCTATATTTGTAGCCATTTTGGAAGACAGTGCTACCTCACATTTAATGCTTATATAGGATTTCTCAGAAATTTTTCAACCGATTTGGCGTCAGTGAATGTAATGAGAACGTTAAAAAGATGTATGTAATTATATTTCTAATGTAGTAACCACTATGTACTGCATTTTGATGCATATCATCAAGTAAAACTTTGCATGTAGTAGTATACAAATGGGCAATCTAATAGGAGCTTGGAGCTGCTGGCAAGGGAAATAGGCAACCACCATCTTTCATGATGCCATTCGGGACGAATTTTCCGTTTCCCCCCAAAATATTTTCTATTTTCCTTCATACCCATGGTGGCCTTTTCGGATCCCAACCTACAGCTCTGTCAAGATGATGCCAGGGTGTTGGGACCCTTACACCTAGCATCCTGGCAGAAACCGAGTCTCGTGCTCTGTCATTCCTTTCGGGATCTGTCGACCTAACACCATAATGCGGTACCGAATACCAGCATCGGCTTACACGCTCACAAGACCGAACACATTAGCATAGTTGACTGTAATTTCCGAACCACATCAGATTTAGTTGCTAAATTCATAACATAGACATCGCCCATGACTACGAGGAGGTTCGCAGGGCCAAGTATACACTATAATCTACTTATAATCATAGGTGGATGTAATATCCGAACCACATAAGATATAGTTGCCAAATTCTTAACATAGGCTTCAAATTTCAACAGAACTGTTCGCCATTAATATTCACAACCCTAATCATGCATTTTACAGTATCTATGACCAAAATAAATGCTAAGGGAAAATTACACCATGCCTATCCTACTTCAGCAGCACAGTTTTACATGCCCTAATATGCCAATAAGTTTGAAAAAGATCTGGTTTCTCTATCCACCAAGAGTACTTTCATATCACGAGTCATTGCCAGATACACCATTATTCGCAAGGAAAAAAGTCGCAAGTGTTAAATTCGAAGAATGGGAGGGGAAATTGGTTTTACCAGCTCATTAGCTCATTGTCATCACCATATTGCCAGCAATGCTTAACATACAGCTCGTTTCCAAATATGGGCTTTGATGCAACGCCAGTAGAAATCATCAGCCTCATGAAAACTCCTAAAGAGAAATATCTGTTATAAAAAACATCAAAGCAAGCAAATGCTTTTCCACATAGTCCATAGTGAGGGAATTGGTGCATCGAGAAAAAAAATGTGACATTTTTTCAAGCTCACAGCATTTTTAATCTGTTATTGGTTTCTGTGAAAGATAGCACATATCCCAGACCCGCGACGGCTTACCAGCTGCTAGCTGTATTTGTGCAATTGAGGGAAGTTTAAAAATGTTGAGCAGTTCATGACGAATTTTTCGATTTACACACTCGGGTATCCAATGTCTCAGTATCAGAATTCAATGGCAGTGAGACCAGTAATGACATCCACATAAATGTTTGCGAGGCGAAATGCATACTATGTATTGTATGACCCAGCATCTGTGGGGTAACATTCCTGATTCTATGAAACATAACGAGACGCTGCCATGATAAAACACCGTATGTGCATTCGGGAGGACTAAGGTTCAGTTCTCAGTCCATACATCCTGATTTGAGTTTATTCCATGGTTACTTGAAATCACTCCGGGAATACATTTAGATGGTTACTTAACGTAGTTCATGTTAGATTCCTGCCTGGTTGAAAACAAAGTGAAAAATATTTTTTCAACAAATGGCGAAGCTTGTTGGATGCCCGCCATGGTGTTAGGCAATTTTATTGCAAACTGCAAAAACAATTTATTTAGTAATCTATTAACTATACCGCGGGACCTATATATATATACACATGTGTATATTTATGTATACATACATGTAAGTATATATATCTATGTATAAACATATAAGAATACATGTATATATACTATATATATATAGATTTAAAAGCGATATTACTAAATAAAGAATACAAATTTCGGCTTTGGAAGAAGACTATATAACTTTACTTTAAAATAAGGGAACTTTATTTTAACTTGTGACCCACACGCACCATAATCAGCACCACATGCCCCACAACCGCTCTACATAATCTATATTCTATATGCTCCACATTTTCCACAATCGCTTCGTATGCTCCACAATTTTTCCACATACTCCACAATCACTCCACATGTGAAGGATTGATCGTAAGATTGACGCCTGCCGACTGACTCCTGCCGACGTCTCTGCCGCTGCTACACGCCAGGTATAAAGATAATATTCGAGACATCTTCTATTTGTAAAGTGTTTTTGTTACCCCTAATCCTTAATCATAAATAACTAAGTTCATACACGTGTGTGTGTACACGTGTAAATATATATATATATATATATATATATATATATATATATATATATATATATATATATATACACATACACACGCACACTCATACACGATGGCTACAGTCTTATTGAATATTATTTAATTTCTTTAAATTATAATAAAACTGATATACTAAATATATCAAATATATGTTTTTCCTTTACGAACAGTGTTTTGTAAACTTCCATGAGCAGTACATAACTCGAGATACAAAACATTTAGTTTTAAAACAAAACACATTTATTTATGCACACTTCACGCAATATTCTTCTTCATCATAGCAAATATAATACAAGGAATTGCTATTTTTAAACGAGAGTCAAGGATGGCATCAAACACATAATATTTGTTAAATGTACCGTGGATTTTCATAACTGCATAGTCGTAGGGTTTCTGAGTTGCACGGATCACAAAAATGATTTTGATTTTGGCACGCATGACGTCTTGTTGCATACATCTCGACGAGCTGTTGAAACGGCGCTCAGCAGCGCTGCTTGTTAAGGTCAAGGACGTTCGTTCCGATGGGGCATGGATTGTGAATCGCCGGCTCTTGGCATATTCCAATCACATACACACAATATTATCTGATTAGGGACACCTTTAATATGTTAGGAATGTTTTCATATGGAATAAGAGTTGTTTCTTTAGGGGACAACAATAGTCCGCGCTGAATGACCGCTGATTGATCGGAACGAAGGTTTCCGAAAACACACGATTAATTAGCCAACGAGAAACAAAGGTGGTGGTGGCGGGGGTTGAATGAAGCTAAGTAATTTACCAATGAAAAATGTGGGTGGGATGGAGGGAACGTGTGCCATCACTCACCTGGCGGCATAACCGAGAACATAGCACTACCTAAATATTGAAAATTGAATCCAATACGGAGGGCGCCATCGGCACCACCTATACTTTAAAACATAATTAATTATGGCCGCCACCTGGTGGCTTAATCGATAATTTATACACTAGCACCGCATAGGTGATGCAAATGTAAACATATCAAATCCAACACGGTGGCCTCCAGCAATGTATAAACAAAATACAGATAAAAATCCAAGATGGCAGCCTTCAGCAATGCATAAACAGAGTCAAATGAAAAACCAAGATGACCGCGTACGACAGAATGAGAATAGGTGAGGAGTCTGGTGGTGGTAGGTGGGTAGGTAGTTGGCTTAACGTATCGTCGACAGCGAGGTCATTAGAGATGGAGCAAATTGCACAGGAAGGATTGAGGAAGGAGTCGGCCATGGCCTTTGTTACGGAACGTTCCCAGAATTCCCCTGGAGTGATTTCGGTAAACCATGGAAAACAGAAATTAGGATGGCCGGACCAGGAATCGAAACCGGGTCCTCCCGAATGCGAGTCCAGTGAGTTACTACTGCGCCACCTCGCTTGGTGTGTGGGGGTGGAGGGGGTCAATCGTCTGCTGAGCGTGGTGCTTGTGGACTTCCGGAAATGTGTTTTAGTAGTTTTGAAGTAATGGTTTTAATGACTGTTAAATGAATAAAGTTAGAAGTAATATATAACACATTTTTGTATATATATTTTGGATTTTTTAAAAATGATTTATATTGTTTTAGATGTTTTTTAAATATTTTGTAATTTCTGGGTCTTCAAAGTCAATGTTCACTGGGGTCGAGGTCATAGGTCTTGGTCAAGGTAAATGGTCAAGGGCAAAGGTCAGCTACATCTAAAATGGCAGCCAGGCGACTAGAATGGCAGAGCATGAACACCTCTGATGATCCGATCCCCTTACCCCTTGTGCAGGCTTCCCCAAATAATTCTACTTACTGGAATACTACAAAGGTAATCAGTAAGTGCACATAATGCTTAGTACACTGCTGGCCTTTCGAAATTCATCACGAAGGACGCAACGTATTGATCCGACATTAGGAGACTGCGTAGCATAGAGTTGAAAAATGGCGTAATTAGTTGTTCGCCGAGTGGCATCACGCTGTGAAGCAGTATACAAGCGAAGGTCAGAGAGCGACTGGGATGTAGAGCCTGTATGTTTCGCTGATGTTTGTGTGCACAAACGAATCAGTATGTAGGTTCGGAGAACACGGCGACCTCACAAACTTGTTTCCGCTTTTGACTGCGGGAGAATCTTAACCTATCAAGATTGTGGATTATCCTAATGCAATATTGATCCTCGGATTGGAAGGGGTGTAACTATAGCGAAGCAGATACGAGATCATTGGTCGAGGAAGGACGGGCTGAGCGACGTGCAGGAAATCATAACGGCCCCGTCACACCAATAAACGCCAGGGCAGACATCTGGAACCCATGACGATTACATACCATACAGTCACATCAAGTACTCTCACTCGGGTTGTCAGGTGTCTGGTACGTCAATCTGTTTTCTGTCACAGTTGTCGCCGTCTAGACCATCGACGCCTCATGTCCAGGCGCACATTACTAGGGCTGCCACTGAATGCTCACATACTGTAGGTGCCTGTGGCTGCAATGGTGCGTGAAACGTCAGACAAGGACTGACGAATAAATTGGCGTAGTCTTCACCAGCAAGTTCCGCTTCTACCTGTAGCATGACTATGGTCGCATTACGCTCTCGTAGTACAGTGGTGCATGCCTGCTCGAGTCCTACATAATGCATAGTCATACCGACCTGGCACCTGGAATAATGACATAGGGTGACATTGTATCCCAGTCCCGCTTGTGCCTAGTCCGCATCGCTGGTACTCTGACCAGCAACCGTTACATTACGGAGGTGTTGGAACCTGTTGTCGTCCCCTTACCTCAGGGCAAACTTGGGGACATGTACGAATAGGACAATGCGCGATCTCATGTGGCACACATCGTCCTACAGCTGCTGGACGACGAACATGTAACACTGCTTTCCTGGCCTGCGTGTTCACCGGGTATCTTATTAATCGAAAACGTGTGGTCCATGGTCAAACGATGACTGGGTTGTGACAGGATTCCCGCCACTACATCGGATGAACTTTGGCAACACATCGAAGCCACGTGGGTGTAGCGGCGGTTAAATCTGTCTGAGAGGGGTGAGAAGTGGGGCACAATGTATTGATTTCCTATAATCCATACGTAGCATCGTGCTGCAAGTATAAACATCTCACCCGTGTATGATGGCTATTCTTGTCCAATATATCCGGTTGTGATGCCTAATGATCTTCATGGTATTGCAAGTTTAGTGGCCAGCATTGTATTAAAGCATCGAGCCCTTTAATGTTATAGCATGCTAGGGTAATATAGTCGCAGACATAGAAAATGGTATTCTATAGAAGAAACCCAGTTTATAAATGGTTTCGGAACCAACAAGGCATGTAATATTTGCGTTGACCTTGGTCACGAGATCTGAATAATATGATAGAACATTCGTAGCCATAACCGAAACGCATTATGGAAGACAATCAACATGACTCCACAATAGACTCCACAATATATGCACATGATGTACTATGGGAGGACATGTTTCATGAACAGGAGTAGTTGGAATACAGTTTGAAATTCATGTTAAGAAACAGTAGTTAGAATGATATGTAGGACCGAATACACTGCACAGGAAAGTATTGTATGAATATGGTTGTGCATTCCAATATAAATTTAAAGACCTGTTTTAAAATTGGAGGCTAATAAATATTAACGACCTTTTAATGCAAAAGAGAAATTTCTCATAAGAATGAAATACGATGGATTAGTCATTTTAAATGTATTACTTACTTTATGGAATTTATTTACTGGGTTTAGTCTTATAATATTTATACATTGGGTTGATTTCACGAATAATTAAACTGCACCTTTTTAACCGGTGCAACAGTGTAACATACTTAGCACATAAAACCACAATCAAGGCAACGTCCTCCTATCTGTTTAGAACATAATTACAGTGGTGCTGTAAAAAGTTTTGAAATTTAGTTACGAATTTTAAACGCATTAAGTGAAGTTATGAATCTTTGCTATAATTTTATTATTATTTACGTGATGAAATTATCAGTTGTGAAACGGGTAGTAACATCACGAAATAAATACGGTTTTAAGTAGTGGTCACTGAACGTATATTCATAGAACCTATCGCATTCACTACGTAGTGACAAATTGAGAATTTCGTTTGGCTACTGCCTTGACGTTATGCCTTTTTACTTTCGAGACAAATAACTTTACACAATGCTGCGACTACGGTCCAGGAAAGCTATTCTTTAGCAGCTACAGTATCACAATTTATACTCTGCCCACGATTAACGTAGTACAATGTTGAAAGCCCTTCACACTTTCGTGTGTCTTTCGCCTCATGCAATTGGTGTTACTATAGGTCAAGTGACTTGTATACTTATGTATGTTTATCATGATATTGAGTAAGTATGTTTAGCAATCAACACTGTTAAGTTATTTGCAAAATTAACGTATTTCTACGCTGCCACTTCTTGTTCAGGGTAGGCCTGCACGAATTATAGGAATCGATTTGCAGTGGCCATTGGTTTGGAACATGACTATTACAATGCGATGGCGAAACAAAGAACCCGTTTACGTCAGCCGCTGCTAGCATTGCAGCAGTACCTCAGCCGGTGCACATGTTAAACTATATGCGGTTACGGGCACTGTCTATTTGCAAATGCGCGCAAGTTACACCGAACAACCTGTAAACGTAAAACCGCACGAAACAGTAGAACTAGGAGGCAATTGTAATGTTAACAACCTTCTGCTTGCCCATTTAGACTATACATAGTCACTAGATATCCGTATGGAGTGAAAACTACAAGATTGTTGAAGGTCAAACACTTCTTACCGATCGTGGTATAATTGCACTAGAAAATCTTTAAAGTGCAATTTTTAATATGTTTCAAAACTACATTCCTATAGTCATTACGTTGAAAAATGGTAGTGTTGCCGTTAAATTTATTTAGGTCAGTAAAACTAAAACAGAAATAAAATTGTTGCGTGTGTGTTTAATGTGAAGGAATATCTGAAAAAGCTTTCATAGTTATATTAATCGCTGTGTAGTAAATTATTTTTCATATAACGTATTTTGCGAACTGTATAAATAATGAACACAGATATGAACACAGTATCAGAATACAGGCGACGCCAAGGAGTTTGAGAATCTAGCTCCAGACCTATGTGAAAGACTTCACTTGTAATCTATTTCTACGAACTATGTATTTTCAAAAGAAGATTAACTTTCAGAACTAGGCATTCTCTGTACTTTAACTTGTGTATAATCAGTAGTCCTGAGATCCCATATGAGCTAGTAACGTCGGAGCACATTAACATCTAAAAACTATTGAACTCAGTGTAATCTCATTTGAGCAAAGTTGAACTATTTGAGGGAAAGTGAAGAGTAATTCTTCTGAAGTAATTAAAACATAAATTGACATTTTCAAGTAAAGGTTTGGATTGTGGGAACTGTAAATGCAACTAATTACTTAGGAGCTTAGTCAGTTTCTTAAACAGTTAGAAATTGAAGAAAAATACTTCCGGTTATGAACAAATTTTTATTTCTGAATTATTTCAAGTCAGTTATCAGTTAATTTTGCAGCAGCACTACAGTCATATTTCATTTCTTATCTTTTAATTTGTTTTTATTTCCTTAAATTATTTAACTCTATACTGGATGGTGGTACTTCAGTTTTTATCATCAACATAAGTTTAATTTGATTTTTGAGTAAAGCGATTTTTCTTACACACATTTAAAGTTTAATAAATATTTCACATCTGACTTTTACATCTTGTTGAATTGCATACCACATTTGGTCTGATTTTATTTACTTTTCATTTCATTAATATATTAATTATTTAGATTTCACACATTGTATTTTATATGAAGTCTAGAGAATGTATGCAAGTTGCTTCTATGGTAAGCTAAATTTTGCAAAAAATTATTAAGGTGCATATAGACACGCACAAGCCTATGTTTGACACCTGTTAACTCAAACTATGTCCAACCTATACTTGTGGCCCACACATATATATTTTAACATTCTTTTCTTTCCAACCGTGCGCTCACCTAACAAATAGTGAATGTAACGGCCCTCCGCACACAAATCCCCTAACATCCAAACCTCTTTCAGCGCTTTATTGCGCACACACTGCTCGTTTTACTGCGCTTGGCACACATAGCAGTACTTACAGCACATTTATGTTTCACTGATAATGTCCATTCATTTTATTTGTGTGAAATAAGTAACAACCTACATAATGTGCTGTATATTCTAAGTAATGTGTCAACGCTGACCGTGGTAAAATTGTTGACTACGAAAATGTGTACTTCGAAGTTGTTTTATCACTTAGCCAATGTGAGGAATATGAATGTGTATACATATATTAGGTAATCTTGTGATCTGACACATCCCGATGAGCAATCGCCAAGGAGGCGGTCGATTTTATCTGTAGGAAACCTATTTATTCGTTTATTATTTTTTGGTCTCTGCAATAGGCTGTTCATGGTAAAGTGAGCACTTTTTAAGACCCTCCCAACAGGCATAAACCAATAATTAATATATTGTATTGCAGACTCAGGCATTAAATTTTTAGGGCAGGGAATGTATACACTGTGTTTATTGGTCGTATTGCAATGTTTATATTAAAAAGCAGCAGGAAGATGGAAATTGGATGTAAGGAAATATTTATAAGGGCCTTAAAAAGTGCTCGCTTTACCGTGAACAGCCTAAAATAATACTATGTTTATCAGCTGTCTTGGTGGTGTCTCATATAGTAAATCAAAATATAATACAAAGTAAATGCATTGACAAAAAAAAGGGTTACTCTCACACAAAATAACATATCAGTGTGTTACTGTTCATATTAGTGTCATTATACACCTTTGTGTTTACACGGTCATGCACTGGGTAACAAAAATAAAAAGCATCAGATGATTTGACAGGCGGTTTGGGCATTTAGCATGCCCCTCCAAAGTTACATAGTTCGGTCCTAATTGACCATGCATTTGTATCCTTGAACTTCGTCACGTGATCAGTAGAGGATCCAACTGCAGTTTCGAACTTGCCTTATGGTCTTCCTTTTTAATCAAATATCATCTGATAACCTACACATTTCGCACATCTTTGGTCCCCATTCGACTCTGGGCATGCATACCTTCTACATCACAGGCATATACAACTGTTTTAATACACATAATCGTGTAGTGATGTCTCGCCAGAGCCAGGCGGTTAAAAGAAGTGAAACGTCATTCTGCAGCGACGTCTCACCACAGACAGTCGGTTAGGGAGAAAGTCATAGTCCTTGTTGAGGCGACAGGTTTTTCCACCGCTGAACTAGGCTGAAGTTACGGTGTTCCAGAGAGAACTGCGAGTCGATGGGTACGACAGATCCAGGGCATGGGTGACGTGACACGTCGCGGAGGAACGGGTTCATGGAGGGTGTCGACCGCAGCCGAGGACAATAGTCTGATTACCCAGGCGCAGGTGACTCCTTTCAGGAGCGCCATTCAGCTAAAACGTGCCACGCAATTTCCTGGCTGCTTGAGTACAATGCTTAGGCGCTTGACGGCGGCGGGACTGAAATCCCGGGGTGTTTCAAGCAATCAAAGGCTCTGCGGTGAGCAAAGGATCTATCGACTCGCGTTTGCCGAGAACAACATTGACCATGATTGGTCAGATGTTGTATTCTCCGACGAGTGTGTGTTTTCCTCGGCTAATGCTGGGCCAATGCGTGTCTTCAGACCTCTTTGGACCCGGTATAATCCGGAATATGTGGCCGAGTGCTCGCGCTGAGGTCATGCATCCGTTGCGTGTTGGGGATGGATGAGTGCACGCGGGATAGGCATGTTGCACAGAATCGACGATCGAGGTCCGAATACACGCTGCCTCAATGCCGGGCAGTATTTACATACTGGACTAGTAAAAGATCTATGACTGATTTGTTTCACAATATAACTTTCTTCTCTACGCGAAAGTACGTTTGGCCATCCACTCCTCGGTTTGTCTCAGCATGTTTGTACTTGTATATCATCTTAGGGTACATTGCACAGTCGCCTGAATGGGAATTACTACGGGAGTCGTTAGAGCTCATGAAAATATTTGTTACTTGTAACGGTTCGTATGAATTCTTTGGAGTTTAATAATTTTTTTTAAAGATGTAATTTTATGTTTTTGTATGTATGGACTCAGCGTGTTTCTCAAACCTACAATTTACACTTTGTTTTATTCGCTTTGATTTTTGTTAGCAAACCTTTCCTGCAAAATGTTCGAAGTAAGATACAGAACAACGTGGTGTTTGTAAATTATTCATCGGTATTGTATGTCTTTTCTACCTTCCACATCATACGCACAGGGATAGAATACATTCAGTTTAACTGCACAAACCTCCTTGCCAAGAGCCTTTCTTTTGTAAGTTGGCGTGTATCTGTCTATGCCGTGAATGCCTACATTTTATAGGCCATTCATGATAAATTGAGCACTTTTGAAAGCTCTTTCATTTGGAACAATAGTCAATAAATATATATTATTTTAGCCTTATGCATCTTCAGAGGGCGGTATAGTATTTACGCTGTGGTTATTACTTACAGGCCATATTTAATTAAAAAGGTGGTTAAAGAATAAAAAATCGCTGAAAGATTAAATTAACTAGTGCATCAAAAGTGCTCATTTTACCGTGAACAGCCTTCAGCAGATGATGTACGTATGTCGGCATGCTTGCAATAAAAAAAACAATACTTGAAGAGATTTCCCGATTTCTTTACGACGCAAAATCGAGCCAAATCAATTTCAATGTATTTTCGCCGTGGTTATGACAGATATTAACTTGATCTCCTTTTCCGTATGGTCAGGGGCAATTAAAACGCCTTGCCACTCGCCACATGCCTCGCAGCGTGAAGTAATGGGTTGTCATAAGTTCCTGAACATTTACTCGCACTGATTTTAAACCTGACAACCTTGCGAGGTTCTCGCTCTCTGTACACTCTCCCCCTTCTATCGTCGCGTACGCTAACCACGTTTATTGGGTCAGTTCAACTGAAGTGGCACTTTGATCTGCGAGGGACCCACGTAGACAGGCAGGCTGCTTTAACAGCCTGGCCAACATGGCCTCGGCCATCTAACTACTATATATGCACTGGTACCTGCCATGAGCTCTGCACACGTCCCTGCGTGTACCGCCCGTGATCATGACAACACATACTGTACGTTTCTTTACGTAGCCTGTATGGTTTACGTTAGGGAATCGCATTCCTGATGTCGTACACTCCACACAAAACTAAACAATCATAAAGTATGACGTTTAAATTCATCGTGAATATAAGCAAAAAATACGATTGGAACATGATTACATAATAAAGTATCCCCTCGCCAGAGATCAGTTAGTATTTGTTGTACTGGAGGCGAAGCAAGAAGATGACTCGCTACTGCATGTTTTAGAGAAGGGCAGCGTGATTCCAGTAGAGGTTTTTGTATGTGGCGTAACATAAATTAAATCTCAGGTGGAAGCAAACGTTCGTCCGCCAGACTTATTATTCTCATTGTTTTCTTCTGCGTTAGTGTATGTAGCATGGAGTCAAACTGAACGTCTTTGTTTAAACGGTAGAGTACCTCATTGCATCGCTGAACCAACATAATCTTAAGTGCATATCACAAAGCTTAATGAAAAATGAAAATAATGACATCCACAAAGAATTCTGCGAATCCGCGAAAAAATGCAAGGAAACCTAACAGGGTACGCCACTAGTTGTACGAAATACTTTATGAATCCATTTAAACATTTACAACAACAACAAATAGGAAGAAAAAAAAGGGAAACTCAATACACAGCTTATAATATTTAAACAGTTTATTTATTTTTTCTTAGGAGACATTTATTTGCGGTCGTAAACAGTATATTTCGAAAATTAATGTTTCTGCTAACAGTTGTTTAATAATTCGAAATAAATGATAATCTCGCCGTAATTTCTTGATTAACTTGAAATATTCAATTCACTTTCACTTCCATTCAATGTTAAGCTACTTTTCTTGGAATGATGAGCTTATATAATCATGCAAATGTCTGTCTGTGATGTACTGTATGTTCCCTCATAATAACATTCGATCCTGTGAAACATATTTCACCAAATTCGGTGCACATATTGAACTTAGTAAGGACATCTGATTTTTACAATGTTCTGCAAAGCCGTTTGCTTGATTTAAAAAGGGTTGTTATTTTAATACAGAAGGGCTCCATTTCATATCTGGGGAATTATTTTACTAGGTAAAACCAAAAAAATGGTGTATTTTCACAGTTAATCTTGTACGTCTGTGTCTAGGAAGGTACGTTCTTATTAGTTCGCCATAGTGAAAACAATAAGCTTTTAACAACATATCTCGGAAATTACACAGTAGATTCCTGCCACATTTTGCAGGCAGTAAGTACCTTTTAGGCCTATAGTAGGCAATGGTAACATATACAACTAAGATTAATGTGGCACTTTCTGTAAATACAGTAAGTGCCACATTAATCTTATATATATATAATTCGACTACATTTTATATGAAGAAAGTATAGATTAAAGGTATTACTGTAAATATGCCAATAAATGACCATTTCTATTCATCATTTTGAGAGCACACATGAAAAAATAAAGTTATTGTATCGTAACACGGAAAAAAGTTTACCCATTCCAAACCAAAACTGACAAACAAGAAGTATACTGATATGAATTAATTGGTTCAGGCCTTTAGTTTTAATTGGTGGCAATATAGACATTTTGATAACTATTCTGTATCTATGAAACGGTGTTTCCAATTTCGAGCAATCTTTGTGTGCTGTATCTAATACTATGTATGCCATGATAACATATTCGATTTAAATGTGTAAGAAACATAATTTTGACATCGTGACTATATAAATATTTTAGGTTCGTTTGGTATTCAGCATATAGCATACTGTTTTTTGGCCAATTTCAACCAAACTTGATGTGTTGAACGTATTACCTACCAGTACTAAACATGCTGGTACATTGTCTCTTTTGTCTGCAATATTGTAAGGTACCGCTACAACAAGGAAACATATTGTGTCAAATGTCGGAAAACAATATACCTGTTACTATCTAATTTGGCAAACAAGCTTCACTACGCTGACCAAATAAACTTATATGTTTTACGTGGGTCGGTCACTTATTCGGTCACTTATTTTTACCATGGTGACGACATGAAAGTTTTGATTACTATTCTATAACCACAAAGCCGTGTAACCAAGGAACGAAAAAACAAGAAAAAAGGGGCGGGTCATACACTTTTTAAATATTGCACATGTACTAGCGAATGTTATCGGAAACTTGATACAAATAACACAGCATGTTGTAAATAAACAATCGATGAAATGAGGCTCTATCAGTGTTTTAAACAAAACATGTTATATATTACAAAATAACTGGAATAAATAGTTTCTGGGCCGATATTGGTACGTTAAATGTGGTTTAACATAAAATAATACAGGCATTATCAAAGCAATTCAGCTTACCTTTCTTTTATCATTGATAAATTGGGTATTCATATGCGCAAATATACTGACTCTTAGGGTTTAATTGTGCGCATATTCTTAATCATTAAAATATCGACTCAGTGAATGAAAACATTTTTTGTATAACATTTTATTCTCTTCATTTATGTTATATACAATTTCCCATGCAGAAAAATATATGGTAGCTGATTGCTAAAAACTAGATTAAATATTTTGACCGGCAGCCAGTGTGCAATGAAATATATTGTAAAACTAAGATGCTCGAGGGCATTCCGCTTGTTTTCTGACAGCGTTGACAAGTTCAAGTGCCAGATTTAAAAAAAATGTATACGATAGTTCAATTACTCGTACAAAATGTGCATATTTTCTTCGCTTTATACGATAACTTTTACAAAGCACAACCTTCTAGTAAAGTGGAGAGCGGGGGTTGAAAGAACTGTCTGTGGCCTTCTACGATACTGTAGCCCAAACATAATGATGTGAGCCGGAGGGTTTGTTTCGCTGCTGCAGGCATTTCCGACCTGAAACCACCTCCTCATAGTTACGCTCAGGAGAATTAAGTACATTTTACTACAATGGCTATACTAGGTAATCCCACGGCAATTTTCACGATTTCGTGCGCTGTAAGTGGACTTAAAAAATTTTTAACATGCATGTCAGCCCAAAATTCCAACCAGGTCAGCTTGCACTATCTCCGTTCAAATATTTGACATAAAATGACATTACAACATTTGTCATAGAGGTATTCAAGGAAGCAAGATTATTTGCCTTTCTTGCTGACTTAACGAAGCACTGAAATACAAGTTAAATAACTTTAATATGGAGCCTCACGTTTCGCTTGTCGCTTTTACAATAGGATAGGAAAAGTTATTCCTCTGGGAATACCAGCTCGCAAAAAAAAAAAAGGGATGTGTATTTTTAAAGTTTTTAATCGCTTGTAGGAGCTTTGATGTTGTAAATGCCAGACTACTCGTCTCGCACCACGATATACAGGGGTCACATCCGGATTTTCATGTGTAGGACACTTGGCGGGAGTTGCTGTTGGCCAGTGGGTAGTGTTGGTGTACTTCCGATACTCAGTTTTCTGTCACTGCTCCATCTGTACCTCTCTTCGTCACTATCAGCTCTGAAGATCTTAGTTGTTAACCGCCGCTTATGTCTCTCTCATGTCACTGGTGTTAACTTACAGCTGTGTTTCACCTACATACAGTATTTCACATCTACATTGATCGTTTAAAGAATTACGTACATTTTTCATCTCTGTTCTCAGTTAATGTTAATTTTGTGGCCAACGAATATCATATATTAATTGCAGATGCCACTTATATTTGAAGTTAAATACGGGTTCTGTACGTACCGTCAAATTTCCCTATCATGTTTCAACTTGCCGACTGAATTATGATTATGTTCAGAACCATGAGTCTTTGTGGGAAACTATTTTTCTTATGAAACTTGCAAATACTCAGCTTCAGTTACTCTTGTGGTCTGTAACACAGAGGCTGCAGTTCCCTTGTCAGTGTTAATACTTCCAGCCCTACAATTAAATGTTTGGTGAGCAAATAAAAACAAACAACAAACATAAAAAAAGAGAGAACGTATGACATGAGAAATTATATAGAAACTAATATAATGTATTTACAGTGTATTACATTTAGTCACACTATGATTTGTTCATCTAATCGATAAGTGTAACAAGGAATAATACATTATTAAAAACAATCTCAACATGTTTGCACCCTAACCTTGCTTTCCAAAGATATTATTTCCCGAACAAAAAATGAAGTCAATTTTATTTCGTAAGCGGTAATTTGTTTGAATAAATAAGCCAAGTAGACTTTTTTTTTTTATCAAGACGTGGCTAGTGCCGAGACAAAACGAACAGGCAGTCAGGTGGTTTCCCCATTCAACTGCTTCATAGTCCGCCTGGCTGTGTGCGGTTCCCACTGCTTGCAGCTCGCACTACTGCTCGCGCCAGACACCGTGGCCCTGTTGGGCACCCACGTCCTTCAGTAATGCGATGGACACGGACGGGCGCCGTAACGGGTAGAAAATACAAACGGCACGATTATCTGTACCCGTTACTAAAAGTACTTTCAAAATTTTCCCTGCCCCCCACCAAGGCGAACCTGGTTCAATCCCCGACCGGGTCACCGGATTTTCGCAAGTGAGAATCGTGCCGGACGATGTCGTTGGTCAGCGGGTTTTCTCGGGGACCTCCCGTTACCCCCGCCCCTTCATTCCGGCGCCACTCCATACTCACCTCAATCACCCTCATCGGCTCTCAAGATCTCGCTGTTAAGAGCCGCCCAAATCTCTTCACTCACTCCATGGTTTCCGTTGGTTGATTTCACGCTAAAGCCTGGTTCAGTTCACATTCACAGCGGTCACGCCAAACGAAGCCGTCCAAATGTAAATAGATATCTGGCATTGCCGTTTTAGTGCATGGGCGAAAGCTCAGTTTATGAATATAAGATTACGACGTAAATGCATGACAAGAAACTAAAATCTAAATATATATTTACTTTATTGTTTGGTAAAAAGAAAATGCAGCAAATATTTTACGAAATAGTCTTAATTTTAAAGTTGTCTCAGAGGTCGTTTTGAAGGAAAGACTGCACACTTGTTCAGTATCTTGCACATAGAGACGATGATGCATGTGATGCGCGTTCCTGGGTCGTCCTCAGCGTCTCGCCCTTCTGGACAAAATACGTCCTCGTAGGCTGAATGCTTAATGAGCGTGTGAAGAGATTTGGGCGGCTCTTAGCACCGAGGTCTTAGGAGCCCTTGAGGGTAAAGCGAGATGAGTATGGAGCAGCGCTGGAATGCAAAAGTGGGGGAAATGGGAGATCAGTGAGAAAAACCCACAGACCAGCGGCATCGTTCTGCATGATTCCCATATGCGAAAATCCGGAGGTGACCTCGTCGGGAATCGAGCCCGGTTTTCCATGGTGGGAGGAGAGTTGTCTAACCACTACACCACCACAGCCCCAGCAATGCTTAACGTTCACTATCCGATTATAGTTGTTATGTCTTACATACGCAATGACACCGTAACAACAAATTTGTACTAACATTCTAAAGCCAAGTGTTCTTACGTATGTTAATATTAGCGCTACGCTTTAAACGGTTATGTCTGCCTAAAATAGCTTACTATAAAGAATATTTTATTAAAAGGAATAGAAACAATGTAGCTGAAGAAACCAGTTTAAAAGAATAGCCGAAAAATGACTTTGCTATGTCGTGAACTGAACATAATGCAGGAAAATTATTTATAATATTTAGGGGCGGAAAATATTTCGAAATGAGACGACACTGCACGCCCAGTTGCAGGGATATTTGTACGAGAATGACTGAAAGCTTTCCAAATGCCCTACAAGATTGTTTGGCCTAGTTACGGAGCAGACATGTATACGCTCGCTCGACCAGGTCCGGGTCAGCGTTCAAGAAGCACACTACTGTCTGCGCCAGACGTTGTGGCACTTGTCTGAACGTTGGTGCGGGGGATTGTTCGGGAGAGGTGGAACAAGTACGTACGCGGCTCTTACTTTGTAGCATCCGACCTAGAAACATTACTCCATCACATGCAATTTTACAGCAGATTTAGTTTTCGATAGATGTCAGTGAATATTTAGGAATATATAGAAATGCTACTTATAAAAGAGAAAGGGAAGAAGTAAAAAAGTATGAGTAGGTGTTATGACCCCGAGGCTAAAAAGGTATGAGTGTTAAGACTTACCGATCAACAAAGTAGCTGATAAGGTTGCCAACAATTCTGGCATCAGTAACAATTTTATCCAAAGAATATTGAAGGCTTGTGGTATAGTAGTCCATATATATCGCCATGTTCGATATCACGAATGATACATATGAATATGACAGCTATAAATTCACCATATTAAAAATTGCAGGCGACTGTGCCTACCAGAAGACATATGGTATATTGGCAAAATCGCCTTGTTCGAGGTCACAAGTTTCAGCTAAGACATAAATTCGGCAGTGATAACTTCAGTGGATTGAAAAGTGCATACAACTATACATAAAAGAATTCTAAAGCATGTATTTTTTCTCGAATTTTTGTTTTCAAGTTCATTCAAGATTATGGGACCAAGGTCGAGGTTATCTGTATCTAAAACAATAGCATTGGTTTGTAAAGTAATATGCTTTGCTGATTTTTATGTACCTTTTCTCTAGCTATTGTTTTTAAAGTCATTCAATGTGATGGGGCTATGGTTCAGGTCACCTGCATCTAGTAGGTGATAGTTGTTATTAATGTAATATTTTTGTTGACTTTTATGTATTTTTCTTGCGTTTTTGTTTTCAAGGTCATTAAAAGTCATAAGGTCAAGATTAATTTCGCCTACATCTAATGTAGTCATAGTATTTAGGAATGTAATATGCTTGTTGACTTTCATGTATTTCTTGTCGAGATTTTGTTTTCAAGATCATTCAATCATCTAATATGGTGGCCGTAGTGAGCAATGTATTATACTTGCTGACTTTTAAGTATTTTATTAAGAGTGTTTTTCAAGGCTATTCAAAATCATGGGGTTAAGGTCAACATAGTCTGCATCTATTACGGTGGTAGTTGTCACTATTGTAGTGTGCTTGTGGACTTTTATTTTTTTTAACCAGTTTTGGTTTCCAAGGTCATTCATGGTTATTGGGTCAAGGTTAAGGTAGTCTGCACCTAATATGACGTTAGTAGTCCATAATGTAATATTCTTGACGACTTGAATGTATTTTATTGCGAGTTTTTGTTTTCAATGACATTAAATGTCATGATGTCAAGGTCAAGGTAGTCTGAAACTAATATGGTGGTAGTAGGTAGTATTGAAATGTGCTTGCTGACTTTGACGTATTTTTCTCTAGTTTTTGTTTTCAAGGTAATTTAAGATCAAGGGGTCATAGTCAGATCACCTGCATTTAATATGGTGGTAGTAGCTAGTTGCAATATGCTTGTTGACTTTAATGTATTTCTTCTCGAGATTTGGTTTTCAAGATCATTCAAGGGCATGGGGTCAAGGACGATGGTACCTACATCCAGTATGGCAGGGGTAGTTTGTAATGAATTATGCTTGTTGACTTTTATGTATTTTTTTTATCGAGTTTTGGTTTTTATAGGTCATTCAAGGTCATGGGTTTGAGGTCATGGTTACCTGCATCCGATGTGGTGGGCAGGTGATGATATCTACCACGATGGCGGTCGCCTAGCTATATGGTGGTCGCCTACCAAGATGGTGGCTCCCTACCAAGATGGTGGTCGCCTACTAACATTGTGGCCACCTATCAAAATGGTCGCCCCTTGCACCTACCAAGATGGTGGATGTGTATGGATGAGGGGTTACCTCTGGAAAGTTCATTTTTTAATGTATTTTAAACGATTTTTAATAATTATTTAATTAATTTTAATAATAATATTTATAGATTTTAAAAAATGATTTTTAATACATTTTTAATAATACATTTCTTAGTGAATTTTTTTAAAGTTTTATAAATAATTTTTAACAAATTGTTGATGATACATTTTCAACAATTTAAAAAAATAAGTTTTTAAATATTTTTTAAATATTTTTTTGTACTTTTAATAATATTCTTTTCGGGATTAAATTATTTTTTTTTGGAATTTTGTCAATTTTTTTACTTTTTTGGGTTTTTTTGGTTAAATGTCAAAGGTCAAGGGCAAAGGTCCTGGCTCTGCTCTTCTCCCCCTTGGGTCTCTGATCCCGGTCACCGGGGTCGTTGATCCTTGACCCTGGGTCGCTGATCCGTCTCACTGCTCTACCCAGGGTCACTGATCTGCCTGAGAAAATGGGATTTTTTTAGGGGAAAAAGGACGTTTTTACTGAACATCTAAATCTTTAGGGACATTTAGTTCATTTTGAGGAAAACGTGGAAATTTTAAGGGAAAAAAGGGAAATTCCAACATGATGGTGGGCGGTTCCTCCGCTCCAATCCCCCATCTCTTTGCGCCAAAGTTATTTTTTTACAGTACTCACAACATTACAAATTAAATTGTTATTGTGAATTTATTCATTATCTGATTTGCACTACCAAACCTAATAAACTGAGAAGAAAGGGTTCGAAAGTAGAACAGATTGGTGGTAAATGAATAAATACTTTTAAACAACCACTGCGAAATAGAACTTGAGTGGATCAGGATGGACCTCCCTGTACGACATTTTGGAACTCTGGCTCAGTAACTTTTCATTTGACTGCATGTTATATTACTGATATTTAAAACGTACCTCCACTCTCCCAACCCTTTACGTCACTATAACACCTACGATTTCGGTAGGTATGAGGTCAAAGTGCAACGACTTCAAAGTCAGATGTTGGTAGATGCGTTATAAAGAAAATGCAATTCTCTGTCTCTGATTGTGTACCTATTTCGTACAGGCACTGAATACGGTCTTTCGCCGGTTAAATTTTTGGTTTTTGGTCAACCAATATCGACTCAAACTTAGAAACTGCAATAATATATATATATATATATATAGAATGTTGGCGAATCATTTTTGTGATCACAATGTGAAATATTATCAAACAAATGGTAGTTGTTTACGCCACAATGGCTAGCATTCGCATAACATGGCACGAAACACTCAGAGGCCAATTGCTAGAAAGCATACTTACATATGTATCCACCAATCAGTTAGGTGCCTGGTCGGTGTGGTGTCTGCCAGCCACCAAGTATTTCAAATTGGGTTACTTACCATTACGAGCACGAATCGCTAATGGAGGCAGTTCGGTGAGTAACCACATCATGACAAAACACTTCGAGTTGAACTGTCGAGCTTAGATGTAACGGTACTATAGACTGTTCGCGCCAAAGTGAGCTCTTAATACTTTTCGTAATGGTGCTATAACACACACATGAAACATGCAAGCAATTTTATTTATACTTCAGTTCGTATATAAATTAAAATAAAAACTGAGTTATGACTTAATACGTAATCTTTATTGAAATTTGGGTGCATACGTCCATATATAAAATGCGGCAGGCATCAAGAAGTGCTCACATTAATGCGAATAGTTTCCTTCGAAATAAACCTTGTAGCTAGTTGCATGTATTCTATATGTTATTATGTTTAAAAGGTGAATATTTTGAGTATTTTTAAATAACTGTAGATCTTTCAAGAGACTATAATCACTGCCGCAGATAAATACTGTAGTAAATTCGTGTTATAACACTTTAATAATCAATAACTATTTACTGTAATACATAATTGGTTACTGTATTCTAGATTTCGTTAAGACATGTCGGTGCATGTAAATATGCCTTTGCTTTATGAACGGAACAAAGCAGGAACAGGAAAACCGAGCGGATTATTTTGAGGACAAGCTAAACTTTACACACTTATAGACCTAATCTACCTTTGCATTGGATTACAGTTAACAAGGCTCACTCAGGAATGTGCGAAGTAAATACGAAACTGGTAAGGAAAGACGTTCAGGGATCACGTGCTGTATGTTTTAGAGTAATATTGGCCACTTACTGGAGAAACAAACAGTAAATATACACTAGTTGATCGGGTATTCATTGGAATGTGAAGTCTAGACTACAAGCCATTCATTTCGAGATATTTCATGGTCTCTAATTATCATACATATGAAAACATTATTCCATATGATGTATTATTTAATGTTTTTAGTGATTATCACTTTATGTTTTCAAAGATCTCGTGTGTATTGGCAAAGGGAATTATAACGTAACACCTCCTTTCATATTTACAATTATGCATGATTTGGAAGTAATTTTTTCCAGTGGTCCAGTGTGGTATGCTCAAATCTATAATTTACTATTTGTTTCTCAGATCTGATACAGGCTAATTCATAATTCCGAAGGTTTCACCACTAATTTACTTAACTGCATTACATATAATGTGTTGGAATACATTCGGACCAAAATGAGCTCACATAACTATTATTCGAGTTTTGTATCCTTTTTACTCCAAAGCCATGTGTTGCTGCAGCTCTTAGCCACGCCCACTCCACGGCACGTGCCTGTGACTTGGGAGGGGGCAGCCTGCCGAACATACCCGAAAGGGATTTAGAAATATTTTCAGCTATACGAGATCGCTCATTTTTTGTAACGAGAATTGTACATATGCACACACACACACACAACTCACGAGGGCTGATTCAGAAGTCATGGCAACTATTATTTATCTCCCGAAAATGACCCAACACAGGAAATGTATTATGTATCGTTCAAAGTGACACGTGTGTTATAAAGGTGACACCACATAGGGTATGGTTGCTACAGGAATGTCCGGCAAGGAACAATGACAAACACAGGAAATGTATTATGTATCGTTCAGAGTGACATGTGCGTTATAAAGGTGACACCACATAGGGTATGGTTGCTACAGGAATGTCCGGCAAGGAACAATGACAAACACAGGAAATGTATTATGTATCGTTCAAAGTGACATGTGTGTTATAAAGGTGACACCACAAAGGGTATGGTTGCTACAGGAATGTCCGGCAAGGAACAATGACGAACGTATCTGCCTGAAATAACAGTTTAATTGATATAGGCTGTTCATGGTAAAGTGAGCACTTTGGAGACCCTATTTACGTTTTCCTTTGAACTATATTTTATCCTTTAACCATGATTTTTAAATAAATATTGTCGTGTAAGTAATAAGCACAGTGCAAATATTCCATCGTTCTCATAAATTTACTTCTAGGGCTAAAATAAAATATATTTACTGACTATTATTCCAAGTGAAAAGTCTTAGAAAAGTTCTGTTTACCGTGAATAGCTTATAGGGTAAGGTAGCGTAATTCCGTGGTATCCCTTATTCCGTAGTACATTTCGTTTGGCATCTCACGGCCTAGTGGGTAGCAGTAGATGTGTGAAAATTCTACAGATACCGTCAGATGTTCTCTTTCGCAGGGAAAAAACGGCTATACGTTCGCGCGTATTTTCTTCGCATAGTGTACAGTTGTTAAAATCAGTGATTGTTTTACAACGTTATTTTCACCTTTTTTTTTAGCAGCATAGTCAATATTGTAATAAAAAGGTAAAAACACATATACATTTTTATACAGACTGTTCACGGTAAAGTGAGCACTTTCTAAGGCCCTTCTAAATTTTTCCTTTAATCCAATTTCCATCTCCCTGCTGATTTTTAATACAAATATTGCAGTGTAATCACTAAACACAGTACATTTCACCACCCTCAAAATTTAATGCCTGAGGCTGCAATAAGATACATTTATTAGAGTCTAATACCTTTTGGAATGGGCTTAAAAAATGCTTACTTTAGCGCGAACAGCTTATAACTAAAAGTATTTCGTACTGAAATGTGTAAGTTTACGTTGTATAGGGCTATATATATATTTTTACAAGTAAATTGCTTTCAAAAACTTTATAGGCTTTCCCGTTACATTTTTTTTTTCTTCATGAAATGCACATACCACAAAGGCACCGAATAAAACACATGGCTTGCCTATTTTTTCACTGAAACTGTCATAATCAGGGCCAATTGTTTTCCTGAAATATGTTAACATGTTTGTAATTACACTAAATATTTTAGTAGTCGTCCCTAAACTACAGGATTTTCACTAAACCCCTGTGTATGGCCTACGTGGTGTCTATAAAATATGTCCTGTAAACAAATAAAAATTAATAACTGAATTATACAAAATGAGGTATACATTACTTGTGTTTTAGATTGCTCTTCTCAAGTTTATTAAAATAGTTAAGTTGTAACTATGTTACAGTGTTATTGTTCGACTACGACCCGAAAATATTTGTTTATTTCAGTGGTTTTCCTCACTGAGAAATGGGCAAGGATAAAAATAAAATGTGTGGCTCAGACGGCAGTAAGCCTAAGAACTACGATAAACAAGCCCTTGAACTAGCTGTTATAAATGTTCTTCAGGAAGAGCGGAGGGTCTACAAAGCATCCAAACACTTTAAAGTGCTATAGTCGACATTTAAAAAAAGTCACAAGGGCAAGTGAACATTTTGATGGCAGGAGTGATTTTCAACTTGAAACTGCGAAGGTTGGGTTTGCATCTGAAATAAAAATCAAATTGGCAAAATATGTCTACGTAAGCAGGAACTTGGTTTCAGTTTGACTGTTTTTAAAATTGGGAAACTGGCATACGATCTAGCAAAAAAAAAACATGGGCCAGTTGATAGGTTTAATGTAGAGAAAGAAGCTACGGGGAAAAAGTGGTACAGAGGGTTTCGTGAAAGATTCAACTTAACTCTCAGGCGACCTGAAATCTTGTCGAGGTACAGTGCATCGTAAGCCAATCTTGTATTAATAAAGGAGTTTTATGATTACCTAGAAAAAATGATGTTTGAACACGAACTTTTAGATTCTCCTCACAGAATCTGGAATTGTAATGAAACGGGACTTCAGTTTGTAACTTCTGGATAAAATGTAGTGACGAGCGTTGGAAAGAAATATATTTATATACGTGGCTATGCTGAGCGATGCACTACAACCTACAACACCATATTGTGAAGTGCTAATGCAGAAAGTAAGAGTGGGCCAATTCTGGTAATATTCAAAGGCGTTCAGAATATTCCCGCATTGAATTATGGTGCTCATGTTGATGCCACGGTTGCAGTCTCTCCCAAAGGCTGGATCACCAGCAAACTCTTCATACAATGGTTGAATATCTTCATGGTGTCTCTACCTCCGCCTAGACCCGTACTTTTGCTCATGGACTCTCATGTATCACACATTTCACCACAGACTCTACAGTTGGCTGAAGATAATCAAATACTCATACTCACACTTCCCTCTCATACGAACTGCAACCACTGGACGTAAGTGTATTTGCTTCCGTAAAATCAGCTTCGAGAAATGAACTTGAGAAATGTATGAGACGATCTCCAGGCAAGTCTCCCAGTCGTTATGACTTCCATTCTTTATTCAATCCTTCACACGAAAAGAGTTTTATGCCACAAATAATTAAAGAAGATTTTTGGTTAACAGGGGTATTCCCATTCAACAGCAATGCCATCTCTCCTGAGGCAACAGTTCCTGCTCTTGTCTCCGACCGAAGTAATAGTGAAGGCGTAGGCCAACAGATTCGGATGAGCCTCTCTTAGCCACGTCTACTTGTGAGTCACTCAATGTGCGCACTCCTCGCAGCAAATCACAATCTGCCAAAGTGTATGCAGTTTCACCAACATTAAACTCTGATGTTGCTCCATCTTGTAGTGGTGGGAGCACTCCATACTGTGGAAAAGTTCAGGAGAGGATAAGAATATGCAAGAAGAAACAGTGTGCCAAAATTGAAGCCATTCTCACAA
Organism: Dryococelus australis; assembly: GCA_029891345.1. Classification (NCBI taxonomy): domain Eukaryota; kingdom Metazoa; phylum Arthropoda; class Insecta; order Phasmatodea; family Phasmatidae; genus Dryococelus; species Dryococelus australis. The sequence goes on from CM057005.1 coordinate 28,597,012, forward strand.
CAAATAACACTGACCTTGGTTCATCATGCAGGCCTTGGCGTAGGCCTATGCCTGAGTGTATTCCAGGTCAACATCAAGGGGTGACAGTGACGATGATTCATTGTGTTCGGTTTGTGGACGCAATTATGCATTCGATGTAAAAAAATAGCACTGGTGCTAAGTGGATTCAATACTGTTTCTGTTTTCAATGGTATCACTATGATTGTGAGGTTAATGCTGATAAATTTGATGACGATGTTTACATGTATTCTCAGTGTGAAGACGAATAAGTCTAGCATATTAACTAGAAATAAACCTACTTTGACTATAATTCGAGAATAAGCAACATTCATTTTGTGTAAAGTTTTCCTTTGTGTATTATAAATATACAGCCAATTACACAAGAATAAAAGTGGTGTTAAACTTACTCCTTTTTTATTTGATAGAGTATCGCGGAATTGTAGTACAGTACCACGGAATTATGGTATAGTATCACGGAATTAGGATACCACTATCACGGAATAAAGGCACTTGTCACAGATTTAGACCCTATGTTACCATTAATAAAAATATATATTCCATTGTATGTAAATTTATAAATAGTCGAAAACATCTTTAACACGCTAGTCATAGAATAGGCTTTACACAAAAAAATGTAACATGCACATTGTCTTACAGGAATTACACTGAATTACATCCAAAATTATTTATCGCGAATAAGGCGACCTTACCCTACATTCTCGTACAAATTGTATACACTCACGTGAACGGGTACTTATCGTACGTGCACGAGATGTTTAACACCCTTCAAAGTAGTCTCCGAGGTTGTCCACGGTTCGTGGCCAACGATGAGGCAGACATCGTAACAGCATTTCTACGAGAGGTGGCGCACATTGACGGATCTCATGAAGTCGATGGTGTACAGACAACGTAACAAATTGCGTTCAGATCGGTTATACTGTAGTCTAAATATTACTTCATAAAATTATTTAAGGCCGCGATATTTATGAAGAACCCGTAAATACACCAGAAAAATTACAAAACCGGTTGTCCTTAGTGTATTAAAAGTTTCTGAAGTTTGGAGAAATCCGTTCGGTTGACCAGCTCCTGCACTCTAAACCTGAATAAGTGATTTCGGCCAGTATAATTATTTTATTGAACCTTCTGTCATTGAGCTGTTATCTACTAGTGGATCAGTGGATTGCACTGACGTCTAAATGCCTGGCCAGTGCAATGCACCAAGTATCAGTATAAATCACCGTTTTATTAGTGCGATGCACTAAGAATCAGTATAAATCACCGTTTTATCAGCGACTAAAAGTATCATTAGAATTGTACTGTTTCAAGTGGAGGAGTTTCAACATATATGTAGTCAAAGGTCACTGATTTGAAGTATATTTAACTGTTTATATTTTACAATATATTAGAGAAAGTGAGTTGGGGACATGTACAGTTTTGCACACAGATTCCAGCAAAATAGGTGATTAAAAAAAACACCTTATTTTCACAGATAAGTGCTCCTAAAGTACTTCAGTGCACTTAAGTCTCTATGATCTAACACGAAAACTATTAACCAAATTCAATTACAACATAACTAGATGCGTTAGTATTACAACTCGCTCAGTACGTCTATTTTTATTATTCATGGTTCGCCCCGTTATGTGCTTACAACGAATTTTGTTCCTCAAGGAGTTGGTTTACTGTTAAGGTAAAACATAATTCTGTCACTGTCATTTGCATTGTAAACGAGATTAGTCGAATACGTTTTCATTAATAACGGCATAATTTTAGGTTTCCTGCAGCCGACTAGCGTTTATAGTTGTCAGCGTTTATTAATAGAGAATAAAATTTATGGGTAATTTTGTAGAGATTTCCATACAAAATTGGAGTTTTATTTTTCCAAGTACGGTGCAGATGTTACCAAATACCAGTTTGGAGAAATTTCGTTTTTTAAGAGCTGAAAAAATGTCAAATTAAGGGATTTATATGGCACAACTATGCACAGTAATAACAAAGACGAAGGGTTCTCCATATAATTGTAGGCTCCGAACCACATGGTAACTAATACCTTACTCAGAAAATTATTTAGTCGGGATGAGGACTAGGCTTGCAGTCATGAAGATATGAAAATGTTATTTCTTTGAGAAAAATTATATTTTAAAAGTTTAAGTTTAATTTATTGAACGAATTTACTTTCATATAAAAGTTATTCTTAAAAAGTGAATAAGTTTATTAATTTTTTTTTTTTAGCAAAAAATACATATGAATGGTAAAGACAAAACAAAATGCAGACACATTTTATAAACATTTTAAAACTTGTTTTGGGACCGTGCGTAAACAAAATTCGCATGTATCTATAGACTAATGAAAAATCCACGTGTTAGCAAAATTGTAGACCTGAAGTGTTTAAATGTTTTTAAAGTTCAATTTAAAAATGGAGAATAGCTCCGAGATTCTCGTCTGCTAACCCTCTCTTCTCGCAGGTGAAAATGTCGCTACCTACGATAAACACGCGTTCTACGGCAGATCTTTAAGGCAACCCAGTGTTCATTTTTAAGAATAGCAATTTTTTATAATTGGAAAACCGTGCATTGGTCCATTCCTGGCTTTCTGAAGCCCTGTTACTCATATTATTTCAAGCTATTCCACCACACCATGCAAACAAAGATTAACTGAGTCAAGAAAATTACACCAAAGCGACAACACACAGCATTTGTGTACAATCAGTTTAATCAAATTTTCCAAGATAACTATTTCTAACTAGGCATTACCAACACGCCTACTTTCTGTCTGTTTTATTCACAATAATTATTAATCAATATAACAATTTATTAATAAAGACAAAATGTAAGTAAAAGGTCAGTTTAAGTAAAAAAATATATAATATGCGTCTATGTTAACACAAGTATAAAACGCTTGAGCTACTCGCCATACTTAGGGAAGTATCGAACACGTCATACACAGGGTTATTTTTCAAAGGTCTGGTTAGAAATGTGTGAAGATATCGCGAATATACTACATTTTAACTCTAAAGACCTCGCTGTTAGGAGCCGTCCAAATATCTCTACTCTTCACTATATTTTATATCTGCCGATGGAATTGAGAGACACCTATAAAATTCTTTTCCCTTAGTTGCACTAGCTTCCTCGCGACTAGAGACTAAAAAAAAATAACCTCGGTTATAGTTTATTTGCTCTGCACGGGCAGAATTAAAGATCACAAAACATTCAGCAAGGCATAGCCTTGAAATTTTTTTAGAAAGTAACATTAAATAAAGTTTGTTAATTGAAACAACTGATGAAGATTGAAGTTCATAGTGTAAAAAAATTAGCGAGTTCCTTTAAAAGGTCACGAAATATGAACGAACTCGTACGAAATCGTTCATTTCAAAAGTTCGTTGCACCATACTGGTTTCGGACGTCGGAGACATGGCGTCATAGTCACTAGAATGTGACGCCCCAGCAATCAGAGCCACCGGAGATACTTTAACCCTTTCAGTCAAAAATAAATATATAATAACCCCGCTGGAATGGTAGAGCATGAGACTCGCCCTCGCCAGGACGCCAGGTGAAAGGAGACCGGAATGAATATGAGGAAACGAAGGTGGAACGCCAGTGCATGATACTTCGAATCCCCGCCAGGAAGCCAGGTGAAAGGAATATGAGGAAACCAGCGTGTATGCTAACGCCATCCGCAGCCACTAGTCAAGTGGCGGTGAGCGACATGTGAGAGATATTAGCAAACTCACAATTGGCGTTATTATCGTAGGCGAATCCAGAAGGTGTGTGTGTGTGTGTGAAGGAGCACGAGAAATCCTCGCCGGCTCGCGATGACAAATGTAATGTCTGGTGAGAGCATAGGTCGATGCTAGTATTTATTTTATTTCTTCTCCTCACCACCGTGCAATGACAGTCGAGGAAGTCCATGGCTTCGGAGAGACCAGACGGAGTATGAACAAAACTCGCCAGCTCACGATGTCTCGTTTATTGTCTGGTGAGTGTGTAGGCCCATGCGAGTAATTACTTTATTTATTCTCCTAGGCGTCATGGCAGGAATTGAGGCTGGGCATCATGGCGATGGGCATTTTTATTGCCTGGCGAGTGTGTAGGCTCATGCGAGTGTTTTTTCTTCTATTAACCACGCAATATCCGCCGAGGACATCATTGGCGTATCCAGAAAGGAGAAAATCTCCCGTTTATTGTCTGGTGAATGCGTAGGCCCATGCGCATATTTACTTCCCCTAACCTTACAATGTCGGGTGAATAGGTCGATGCTCGTATATATGCTATTTCATCTCCTCACACTTACCATGCAATGGTGGTCGTGTGCTCAAGGCGTTAGACTGGTAACCCAAACAATAATTCCCGGTGCTCCCCGATGCTAGCGCACCACTGCTAGCGACAGGTGAACCAGACAATGGGACCGCGCCGATACCAGCGCTCCTAGCTACGACCTGTCGGACATTCCCTAGTGGCGAGTTCCATCGACTGGCGACAGGTGTGGGAATTACAGATGGCTGCTGCCGACTTCGGTAGAACGGAGTGAGGGGGCAATGCACTCGAACGTTCTTCAAACAAGATGGATGGTGCTGGCATGGAATGACAAAGTGTGAACGCCAGGGTGACTCGACAACTATTCCCACTCCACACACAAGGAGTCATATCCAGATTGTGGGGTCATCGGTGGAAATTGACCGGAATGCAAGAGCATGAAATCATCCGAGGAAAAAAAAGGGAAATTACAAGGGACAAATGGGAAAATCAGAGAAAAAACATAGGAAATATAAGGGAAAAACTGAAAAAAATCACCGAGTGACGTTAACCAAGATAGCGGTCGCGATACCCCGGTACCCTGCCAGAACGCCAGGTGCGTCAGAAGCCTCTGTTTATAACTACTGGTACTATATTCCAAAATGGCAGAACAACAACAATATCCATTTCAATATTTAATGCTTACACGATACTCTGCCAGCACACAAAGTTAGGTTTAAACCGGTTGAATGGGTCCCGAGATATACATATAACCCTAAATATTAAAATGGCCGCCATTTAGAAAGTACGTACCCAGAGTGGTCGAAAACTATAAACATCGAGTGTCCTCACTAAGTAGCATGCGTGTACCTAGTTTGGTGAAATTCGGTCGTAAAGCTTCATTCGACAGATCGGGACGAAATATTCAGTTTGGCACAGCACATCGTAATCACGAGATATACTGCTCGGGAATCGTCACCCAAAATGGCCGCCTGTTGCTACGGACCCACAGCAACCACACCTCGCGCGTGTGAGGCGCCAACACAAAGTGAGTGATCCTCGCATTGCAGTCGTATACCCGATAGGACGAGGCCGTATTTATAATCCATTCACGCCTTCGCGGTTAACTTCACACTTTTCTGAAGTCCTGCTAAACTTCTATTTCCAGGATATTCCTCCGCCTCGTGCAAACCAAGCGTAACTAAGTCCAGAAAATCACACCAGAGGACAACGCACCGAATTCGTGCGCACTCAATTGTAATAATATTTTGCACGATAACCATTTCTCACTAGGCGTTACCAACGCACATGTTTTCTCGCTGTTTTTATTCATATTTACTCTAAATGAAATATTATAATTTATAAATAAAATGTAGGTAAAACTTCAATATAGTGAATAATGAGATACTTTAATGTTCACAGAAGTATAAAAAGTTTGTGATAAATAACATATTTAGGAGATAATTCAACACGTCATACGTGGGGTGATTTTACAAACGTTTGATTCAAAAAGTTCTGAATAGACTATATTTTAATAGTGTTATTAGTCATGAAGTTAGTGTCGGAGTGGACCACTCATAAACGTTACATCGCCATTCCCGTCTACGTAACCCATGTGTCGCCTGGATTCTAAACACTAATTCGCGTCAGAGCTGCATTATAATTGTTTGTTTACCAGTGCAGTGCGTGAAGAGATTTGGGCTGCTATTAGCAGCGAGGGCTTGACAGCCGATGACGGCTGCTTGTCTACATGTGATGTTTGAATAGGCAGCAGTTTTTTTTTTTTAAATGCCGAAGCTCTGAATACGTAAATCCTTGATTTCGGGTTTCTTCGGTAAGTATTCGTATTCCCGAGTCAAGTTAGGCCCCAGCATCTCAAATAGCGGAAGACAATTCTTACGGAAGAAATCCGAAATCTTTGTTCTATAGTTTTACAACTTCACTATTACTTGTGCTTTCGTATTTAAACAGAGTTTTTACTGCCTGGGCATCGCGTAAAATACAATAAACGATTAAGTAGTTTTTTTTTTCAGTTTACATATTTCATTCCTATGGTACTTGTACTGTATTATTCGTTTATATAGCATCCAAGTAAGGTAATACTATTTTCATGAGCATTCCCATGAAAGTATTTATGAAGTAATGTTTCGTCGTCATGACCATGATTATCATTCTTATTCTCTCTAGTACAATTTACTGTGGAATGAAATAACTGGAGATAAACGACGCAGTAAGTAATTTTGCCCAGACAAGAAAAGACTGTAATAAGATAAATATAAAGTAAAGGCTGGCGACATCGTCTGCAATATAACAAAGTAAAAATTTGTAGTGTATCCTGTGTTGCAAGTAGAACCTACTTCGGCAAACAAACGAATACGATAAACTCCCCTTATTAAGGCCCTTACACAATAAAAAATTGTAACATTTGGCTTTACATGTCCTTTCCTCTGACGAAACCACCAATACAGAATACAGTTGTAAAGTCAGAATTTAGACAATGGAACTTCGGTTCTCGAGATTCGTAAAAATGTATATATTTTTATGTAATAATTATCATACTATCCAGAAATGTATTTTATGTAACTTTTTTTTAATGGGCTTAAAATTCATATTAATTTGTTATTAAAAAAACTCATTTGTTTACATTATTCAAAAATGTAAATTCTTATATTTTCTCTTCACATGATATTCGTTAGCTATTTAATTAATTTACGTCGAGCTTTGTTTAATATAGCGAGAATAAAATCACCCTACAATAAAACAACACACGTTCCACATAACATCTGTTAAATTCTCGGCAAAATAGCTGCTTGACTTTGACTTTAAATTTCAACTGTTCGAAATCGTAAAATCAAGAGTGCTTGACTTTTCCGCTGACAGTTGCATTGCGTCAAGCTCCATTAGGAACGACATGTCGGAAAGCAAACGTAAAGTCAAATCGTAAAATCAAATGTTTAAGTTTTCAATTTTGTAAAGGCATTTATAGGCTTTTCACGGTAAAGTGAGTACTTTTGAAATCAACCTCAGAAAAAAGTCACTGCTGCTACTTGCATATATTTTAACGGGTGCAATGAGTTGGCATGTGTCCAGTAAAGTTGGTAACGACGGAGGAGAAAGTAGTTCAATATATTAATGTCGAAAAAAAATGAGTCTTAGGTAACCATTTGTAATAACTTAAATTATTTATCTCGCTTTCTATATTTTTTAATGCATCGAAGAGTAAACATTAGCAGATTTGTACAATATTTACTTTTCTAATAATTTCACAGTTTCACTTGACTGACGTATGAATAAAGTGAAGAGGCCCATGGAAATGTTAATTTCACATAAGGTGGAAGAATACACAACGTGTTTACAAGTAGATCTTAAGCAGGACTATCAAAAGTGCTCATTTTACCGTGAACAGCCTATACACTGCCGAGGTTTAACTTTGTCCTTGCATGCTAGCAGCTGGTGGGCATAGCCGGGGCGGCCCATGGTTAGAGACCCGAGTATTTCGCGGATTGAGTTGGCAGAAAGCTAGGGTGGACAGGCCTCTATATACTCGTGGAATTATCGTTAGAGCACGAGTATTTCGCGAATTCATCCGGAGGCGAGGTAGATTCCAAACACTTGTTCTTATCTCCTACTGTTGTGATTGGATGACAGATGTTTAGACACGCCCCGTTTAACCGTGAGCCAGTAATAAGCAGGAAGCAGTAGCGTGAGTGAGTGTTTAACAGTCATGTACAGAGGCCTCGCTTGATCAGAGCAACCAATAAGCAAACGATAATATCTCGAGTGTATAGAGGGCTGTCCAGCCTAGCTTGCTGCCAACTTAATCCGCGAAATACTCGCTGCTCTAATTATCGTCTGCTTATTGGTTACTGTGATCAAGTGAGGCCTCTGTACAGGACTGTTAAAAACTCACTCACACTACTGCCCCCTGCTTATTAATGGCTCACGGTTAAACGGGGCGTTTCTAAAGAACTGTCGTCCAATCACAACACAAGGAGAAAATAACAGGTGTTTGGAATCTACCTCGCCACCGAACGAATTCGCGAAATACTCCTGGCTCTAGCCATGGTGCTTGGGGGCCGGCGACTGTGTCAGGGCCTATCTACATTTGGGCTATCTCAACCTGTGTCTTAGGATGTGATGATTGGTGCACGCGACCATCTGACGTCATAACGCTATCCCAGGCTGCCGTGTCGCAAGTCAACCTGTGTCCCAAGCTGAAGCAATCGGAAAACTGAACTTATGTCCGTGTCCTAAGCTGATAGAAAAAGAAGACTTAAAATACTTTCGCGAACATTCGTGAAATGTTTATGTTATTGATGTAAACCATTGGATGTGCAAGGTGGGCTTTCTCAAAACAAATATGATGAAATGGTAGTAAATAATTAGGGATGTCTTCGTTCGGCCTGAACAATTTCATTTGAAGCCTAGACCTTTTAAAACGTAAGTTTAAAAATAAAATTTGGATGTCAATTGGCAAACTTTTTAAAAATAAAACCGTTAAGGTGTTTATTATAAACATATATTCAAATCAACCATTTCGTAAATTATAATAAAGAGTAATAGAACAAATTTAAACATCAGTACGTAACAACAAATAATATGCCGAATTGAGCGCGATCTAGTTTCAGATTCCGAAAGCTCACTTCGGACAACGCATTTGCAGAGCATATTCGGACCGCGTCAATGTGACGTCACCTGACGCCGAAGTTTAGGACACGTGCACGTCCGCAGGAACACGGCCTGACGTAGGCACGGCCTCGGCGAGACAGGGCGTGCATGTGCGCGAGTTTACGCTGTGTGCATAGCGGGTCGCGCGGTAAGTAGGCCTCGCATGCTGGACTCCGCGCGAGGAGAAGTTCGTGACCGCCGTCATGCCTTTGTCATGCACGCCTCCTCGTTCCTTCCTTCCCGTCTCTCTAAGCAAAGTGACCCCAAACCTTCCCTCGCGCTTGCGGTGCCGCCACAACGGCGTATTCCGCGTGTCCGAGGCCTGGAAGCGCAGGAGAGCTCTGGTCGACTAGGTCCCTCGCATAGTGGTTGTTCCCGATCAAGTGAGCATTTTATAAACGAAACTTAGAAAAATGTCACTGCCCCTGCGTTGCGCGTATTTTAATGGGCGCACTGACCGACATTCGCCCGGGAAAGTTGGTAACGATGTGCGAAAAGTGGTTCCATATCTTAACGTCGAATAAAAAGTGTTAAATGCCTGTTCACGATAACGTGAGCACTTTTGAAATCAACCTTAGAAATAGTCACTGCTTCTGCGTGCATTTATTTTAATGGGCGCACTGGGTGACATTCGCCTCGTAAAGTTTGTAACGAAGGATGGAAAGTAGTTCCGTATCTTAACGTCGAATAAAAAGTGTTAGGTAACCATTTGTGATCACTTAAATTATTTCTTTCGCATTCTGTATTTTTAATGCATGGAAGTGCAAAGATGAGCAGATTTGCAAAATATTTATTCTCTAAATAATTTCACATTTTCACTTGATCGACGCATGAATAAAGTGATGAGGGCCATGCCAATGTTAATTTTACATAAGGCGGAGGAATACACGATGTGCATACACGTAGATCTTGAGCAGGGCTTTCAAAAGTGCTCATTTTACCGTGAACAGCCTTTAGCATGCTTCATCCTAGCTTGGCTGAGCGGTTAGAAATCTCGCCTCAGATTTCTGCGAGTGGAAATCGTGCCGGACGATGCCGCTGGCCGGAAGGTTTTCTCGGGGATCGCTAGTTTCCCCCACCCTTGCATTCCGGAGTTGCTCCATTCTCACTCCATTTCACTCTCATCGGTTCTCGAGGCTTCGTTGTTAAGAGCGGTCCAACACTCCAAACTCAATTCATAGCTTCCATGCGCAAGACACTGTACTTAAGTTCAGCCTTCAGTCATTTAATCTGGTTCTCTATATAATCTCTTTAGTTTTCTGTACTTCCTGTTTTTCTTGCCGTTCACCTGCATTCTTATTGTACCATTGCAATTGTGGTATTTGATGTAACGACTTAAGCCACTTGTTTAGACTCTATTAAAGTTTGTGTACTTCCAAGTGATGCTAAATGTTACATACGCCTTATGCTATTTGCCATGTTTGAAGGAATATGATTAAGTGTCGTGGTTGTCGTGACTCCCGCAGAAACTTATTTTCTGTACTTCCTGTTTTTCTTGCCGTTCACCTGCATTCTTATTGTACCATTGCAATTGAGGTATTTGATGTAACGACTTAAGCCACTTGTTTAGTCTCTATTAAAGTTTGTGTACTTCCAAGTGATGCTAAATGTCACAGACGCCTTATGCTATTTGCTATGTTTGAAGGGATATGATTAAGTGTCGTGGTTGTCGTGACTCCCGCAGAACCTTATTTTCTGGTCACAGTGCAGGCGAAGAGAGCTTCGTGTAGACTCGACAGTGTTCGTTACCGGAAACTGAAGCGAATAGGAAATACGGAGACTTTCCCTATATTGTATTTACGGAGTCCATCTCCGTTTTTCATCTTTAAGGATTGCGTTTCCGTATACTTACTGTACATTTCCGTAAAAGTGTCCGTAAATAAAGGTCTTAAGGAAATTTTTAGCAGTGAAGTTGAGGCATAGTAACTGTTTCGGTACGCATTAATAAGTTTGACTCAATTACACACAGTTCATGTTCGCATACCGTCCCATGCTAAAACATTCTTGAATGCAAGTCTGTTTCTCGCACACCACATTGACAAAAATAAACATTGAGTTTGGCAATGCTTCACTCGGCGGCACGACGGCTTCGTTATCGCTGGAAGGGAAATATTTCACACCATACACGGCTTGCAGTACACTTGCAATATGCTGATATTGTGGTTGCTGAAGGGATGTGGCTACAGGTACACGTTGTAGAACCTAAGACCATTCAGTTCCCATAAAAGGCTGAAAAGAATGCAAGTCTTGCTGCAATGCTACAGTTCACAAATCAATCCTCTCACTGTATTGGGCAACAGTGTAACATGGCATGCATCACATGAGGTTTCAACATCTTCTCTTCTGATGTGGCCGGGAAAACTAACATCTTGCTTGATTATCTCCGTGGTACTGAAACGAAAACGTTTAAATGTCGGATATATATAAAAATAAATATATATATATATATATATATATATATATATATATATATATGGTGTGTGTGTGTGTGTGTGTGTTTTCGGTTCATAGCGCAGTAGCGTTTGATCACTCGTAGAAGAAAGATCAAATCTTGAAAGAGGTATTCTTGGTACGCTGATCAACAATCTACCTTTCGAGCTGCGCAAACCCGTATACAGGTTCTGCGGGCCGGGAATCAAGCTAGGTAAAAGGCTGGCACGGGGAGATACGGGCATCAACGTGCTGGATGAGGCATGCAAGTGACATATCACCTACTCCCAGGTCAAGGATATGTAAGCTAGGTATCGTCGGGGGCATAACGAATATTGTTAACATGGTGAAACGAGCCTCTAACGAACATAAACAATTGGAGGAAAACCTCCGCCACAACCGTAAACTGGAAGCTATTGCCATGGGTAAAAAAAAGGACAAGGACTTTACATTCGACGGAACGATTTGGAACTGTTTGCACACAAATTGAAGATAGCTCATTTTCAGGGTGTGGTCATGCGAAATGCTTTGTCTCATAAATCCAAATGTGACGAATGTGTATAATCAACCAGGACACGACAGCCGGACCTGGTACGCACTGGATAACTTATCTCAAACATGGCAAACATGTGGTATATCACGACAGTTTCAGTAATTTACGACCACCATCGGAAATGCGACAGGACCTGAAAAATTGCAAACAGACCTACAACTATGAGATGGAGCAGATTCAGAACACATGGAACTGCAGACACTCGTATCTTCGCTTTCTGGCACGGTGGAATAAAAATATCGTAGGCGAATCATTGTTCATTAACCTTTCGCATAAAAAGTTGTTCGTGCCTATATTCTCCAGTCAGTATGTCGGAGCTGGAAGGTGAGTGTGTGTCGGACGTACGGATTGTCAAACTTACAACTCCATATCCAAAATAGAAGAAAACGTGAATTCCGCATTCCGTTACGTAGTGGCAGGAGACATGAAGTAGATCGTCATTCCCACCGGCGTACATGAACTGAAGAACATCACCAATTTCATCAACAAATCCATGCCATTGGATGCGACTTTTGAACTACACGGTAACCCAAACACACTGAAGGCAGAAATATTTTGCAGTACCAATATCGATTTCATTGAACTGAATACCGTGGGGCCAATGCTGGGTTTCGACACGCGAATCTACAAAACTGGTAAAACGCACGAATCCTCGCGACTGGTGAACACATTTCCGGCGAATGTGATACGCATAAACTGTGATTTGGTGGGTGGCTACTACGTCAATGGTAAAACTAGCAATACACTGCACGAGTTCGCAATGATGGCCCCACCGTGTTATAAATTGGTCGAAGTTCCGAAAAGCACCATTTACATTCCTGAGATCGCGAAGAGCATGCACGAAGTGGTCATAACGATTGTCGATCAGGACGATAAGCATGTACACTTCAGAAACACTTTGTATCTGCTCCTGAAACAATGGCATTGAGTTTCACTAAGCATAACGTGCATACATTTGATCGCAACAGCAAACCCAGGACCACATGCCAACGAGCAATTTATACGTAGCCTAGGGTTGAAATTGACAGGAATGGAAGACAACCACTTATTGAACACGAATCAGCTGGCAGAATTCTATGTCAGAATCGACAAGTTTGAGCAGCATTACTACCTGCCATATCTGACCGATCTGACCGGCCTCTATGGCCTCAGGTGTGAGGTTCGAATCCCGATACAGCATCAAGATATTTACACCCTGCCGTCGCAATCGTTCCTGTGCAACCGAGTTATGCTCACAAAATAGGACAGGACCACCCCACGACCACCGCATTCGTTTGCAACAGTATACTACACCTTATCGAGTGAGTAATGTACGAAATGAATGGTGTTACTGTTGATGAAAAATAGGATGTGGACATAACCACCGCCATTAAAAAACTACCTCTCGCTCATACCTAACAATCTCGACATGGTGAAAATGGCGGTCTGAGGAATGGAAGATGGCTACAAAGATCCCATCTTCACAGAAGGCAAGTTCGAGGTGAGCGTGCCACTATCGAAGTAACTAGATTTCGCCAAAGAGTATAGGAATGTAATAATAGAAGCCAAGCAAGAACTGGTGATAATGCTAGCCACCTCACATCTCGATGCAGTGTTGGGAGCCGGAGAAAACCCGCTGTAACCCTGACCAACATGGAGTGGTTCGTTTGCCATGTGACTCCGAGCACCAGCGAACGCGTGAAGCTATTGAGCTACGTCAAGAAAGAAAAAATAATCGACATAACTTCATGAGTTGGAGATTGGTTACTTGTCCTGCCCTGTCGTCTGTCACCCGAAACCACTGGTTTTTGAAGACCTCTTCAAGAACGGAAAAGGTCCACTACGTCATACTGGCATTTCAAACGAATAAGCAACACTACATCAAGGCAAATAAATCGACCTTCGACCACTACAACATCCAGAATATAAAAATATTTTTGAATAGCGAAAGCCATCCATACATCGATTTGAACACCTCCTTCGACCAAGGAGGATTTACGTTGCCATATTATTTGTATATTCAGTTTCAAGCCTCCTACCATGGGTACGAGTCCAGCTCCGTCCTGAGCCTGGAAAGATTCCGTGAAACAGTGCCATTGCTGGTCTTCGACACAGCCAAAATAAACGAGTGAATTCAAAACTGTGTGGTGGATTGTCATATAGAAATTATTTCCAAGGAAAACATGCCTGTGAACACTGCTAAGTACTGTTTGATTTTGCACGACAGAGTAGTGAGCTACGACTGCTTTTCGGGGCTGGTGAACATGGTGAACTAAGCATATATAAACAGGATGATCACTGCTTTTCACCTCAGTTTATATCAGGATGTACTGTAATCTGCAAGGCTTCCAGATCCAGAGTGGCTACGTGCTCAAGGAGATCGCAGTGTCATAGGGTGAGGATGGCAACATGCGCACTCGCTCCTTCCGCCCCGCCCCCTTGTTTGTGGAAATTGTTGGGCGTGAAAAGCAGGAAGACGAACGACTGGATGGCCAAGTATGACCACGGAATGGAATGGGACGAAGGCCAGATTCCGTACCATCAGGTAGGAAACTTACTGCGTGAACTGCTGATACAATATTCGCAAGGGTCTGAGAAGAAAAAATGGTTGAGCGACTTGTGCAAAAGCGAAGTTGAAAACATCGACGTGCAGTTCGAGTATGGCTGTCCTTCGCTGCACAGGCTGACGAAACTTCATGACAGCCAGCAGCGGCATGTCTGCGACAGGTCAGAACCTGACTGGACATGGCCGTGGAGGAACGCACAGCTCCTGTGCGAATTGTGTGCCTCGTCATTGGACTGTGAATCGATGAGTTACGATTAGAAACGAAGTCACCCGAAATGTAAGATAATTTTAGTTTTTGTGTGGTGGCATATAGGAGGGAAAACAATTCGATGTGCGCTAATTTAGTCGCTGCACAGTGGTCCGTTCGTTACGATGGCAATGTTTTGTCCTACGAACATTTACGCAAGCACCAAGCCCGATTACGGTATAATTGAATACAGTTCCATTGTGGAAGATATAGCGTTTCACGCATTTACCAGTCGTCTACGAACCAACGCAGATTAAAGTGGACTGTAAGGGAGCATCGGCCTTTGTCGTGTTCAACATGACGCCGCAGACGCAGCTGCCCTGCACCATGGACCAAATCATCGCTCCGACCCAGACTCCTGCTATCACCCAGCGCCAGACTGTGCTGTGTAGCTGTCCCAGGCGCGGCATAAATCATCGGGTCTATCCCCAGGATCCTGGGTCCAAGAACGATGCATCCACCCAGACGACCAGATGCCACAGAGAACAGCGTCGGCGCCAGGTGCTCGTGTAAGTACCTACCATGGATGGTTCTGACTACTTCAGATGGAAAGTACTAGCTGGAATACACGCGAGGTCAGAGACGACTGAAATATAAACTTGTAGGCTATTCACGATGAAATTAGCACTTTTGTAAGGTCTGCTTAATATCTACTTGTATGCACGTGGTGTATTCTTCCGCCTTATATAGGGTTTACATTGTCGTGGGCCTCATAACGTTATTCATGCGTCGGTCAAGTGAAACTGCGGAATTATTAGAAAAGTAAACATTTAACAAATGTGCTAGTTTTTACACTTCGATAAATAAAAAATAAAAACAGAAAGCGAAAGAAATAATCTAAGTCGTCATAAATTGGCTACATAACACAGTTTATTCGGCGTTAAAATATGGAACTACTTTCCATCCACCGTTACCAACTTTACTGGACACATGCCACTCAGTGCGCTCGTTAAAATATATGCAGGTAGGGGCAGTGATTTTTTTCTAAGGTTGATTTCAAAAGGGCTCACTTCATTGTGAACAGCCTTCACTGTCAAAATCCTGTAGGTTTTTGGTGTATCAAAAAATGTCGTGTCACCTTTCGTGTACTTGATATCACCCCAGGCACGTACTAGAGACATGCAACACTGCAGGTTGTTTAAAACCTATCAGCTAGCGCATACAGCAGCCACTTTGGAGGAAAAGGCGAATCGCCAAAATTCTGAGGGACCGCGGTAGTTAAGTGGTCAGACTACTCTCTGGAATCAATCCCTGACATGGTCATGCCAGGATTTTCACATTTGGGAATCGTGCCCGGACGATGACGTTGGTCGGAGGGTTTTATCGGTGGTCTCCCGTTTCCCCGCTCTTTCATTCCGGCGCGACTCCCTACTCACCACGCTGCATCCTCGTTGGCTCTCAAGATCTCGCAGTTAAGAGCCACCCAAGCCTCTTAATTCACATACACTCTTAATCTGTTTCTGTCCAAGAAAATACGTGGCACTGCAATCGGGTGGCACGCGAGTGATCTGGTTGTACCACTACCACAAAGCAGTCATACTTTAATATTTTTAGACGAATAACAAAGCTACAACGTGACTCGGCATAGACTGAAAAATAAATGTCATTCTATTTGTTTCACCAATTTTTGTGATCTTCAAACATCTCCGCATGTAGGGTCTATAAAATTCTAACCTATAAAGACCAAACTCAGGAAACTTATTCCGTCAGCTTTCTTAAAACTTTTTAATGCATTCATCTCAAAATGTAACTACATGAAGTTAAGGGATGTTCACGATAAAGTGAGCACTTTTGAAATCAACATTTGGGAAATGCCACTGCCCCTGTCTGCATATATTTGATCGGGAATAGTGACTGGCATGCATCCAGTTAAGTTGGTAACGACGGATGAAAAGTAGTTCCACGTTTTAAAATAGAATTAACACTGTTAGATGAGCATTTGTGAATAATGAAATTATTTCCTTTGATTTTTTTTTTTTTTAATGCGTATAAGAGCAAAAATGAGCGACTTTGTAAAACATTAACTTTCCTAATAATTTCAAAATTTCGCTTGACCGACGCGTGAATAAAGTTGTGAGGCCCACGGCAATATTAATTTCACCTGTAGTGGAAGAATATACCATGTGCATTCAAGTAAATAATAACCATGTGGAAAATACTCCGAGCACGGTACCAGCATTTTGAGTAAGTAAACATCACAGAAAGGCTGAAAGCCCTGAAGCATTATGTGCACGTGTTGCCACATGTAAACATTCTGCAACTTGAAACGAAAGCCAAACACCCTCAACAGAACCTAACAGTGCTCTCCAGCCGATATTGGACAGCGGGCTCTGGCTTTCGTTATCTTTGAAGGCTGGTCTGAGAGTCAAGCAGTACTACATAGCGCGGGGAAAGAATTCTGACACTAGAAATGAGCTGACCATAAACACTGGGATGAAATTTCTGACTGAAACAATTAGTGATCCCGTATCCATATATGCTTGATAATACACGTGGGCCATAAAAGGGTTATTGTAACGCAACAGGGAAACTAAGTGATATTTTACTGTTGTCACACGCGAAGACGAAATCCAGAGGAGAGTAAATGATTCTAGGGTGGTAGGGAAGACGCGAATATCACATAGATATCTCAGCTTGCATCTCATTTTTTCGAGAGCTTAGAATTTCTTTTATGTATTTTTCAGTATATTATTGGGAGTTTATATATTCAAAACAGCTGCAAGGAAACTGCTCCAAATCGCCCTTATAATTGAAACAAGTTCTTAAAAGTTTTCTTTTGTTACTAATCTACTATTTTTATTAACACTATTAAACTGTACCACGTTTAAGCAAAATTGAGCCATATTATGTTTTAATACAATCAATGCTACGTCGTGAATATTTTAAAAACATAATATATTTGCGTTAAATTACGCAAAATGTTAAGCTAGGGAGAAAATCATATCACGACAATTTTTAAATAGCCTTCAATTTAAACAAAATGCTTTTTAAAAACCAGGTTACGGGGTTGGATTTTTTTTTTTTTTCCATAACTGTGAGTGCTTCAAACAGTAGGCCTATATAAATCAAACTACACTAATTTGTGGGAAATATATTTTACCCGATAACTGATTTTTAAAACGTTGTTGGAAGCTTAATTCATAATCATTTCCGTGTAACTAAACCACGTTTGGATGAAAATATGGTAATTTGAGAAAGAAAAGAGACTTAGTACTTCATGTACACATTTTGTGTCCAGTAAATAGCAAGCTCCTCGAAATGAACTTGGTTTTTGGTAAAATGATAATTTACTTAGAAATAAACAAGTTTAAATTGTCCAAATCAATTTTTTTAATGTGAATGAAAAAAAAAATTCTTAAAGTTTTCCCCCCTCAGAGAAACATTTAAAATAAAACAAATAAAGAAGTGTTCTTCTTTCTTTGCCTTGCAGTGCCACTGAATGACAGCCTTGCGCACACAGGGAGAAATAAAATATCCCCCAATTCCCAGATGTCTACACGTCGGGGGGTTCTTCCGAAACGACACGAACACGAGTATAGGCGGTTCACGGTCAAATGAGCACTTTTGAAAGCCATGCTTAAGATCTACTTGTATGCACGTTGTGTATTCTTCTGCCTCGTGTAAAATTAACCTTGCCATAGGCATCATCACATTGTTCATGCTTCGGTCAGGTGAAAATGTGGAATTATTAGAAAAGTAAATATGTTACAAATGTGGTATTTTTTGCACTTGGCTGCTTTACAAAAAACAGGAAGCGAAAGAAATAATTTAAGTTATCAGAAATGTTTAACTGAAACGTTTTATTCGACGTTAAGATTTGGAACTACTTTCCATCCATCGTTACCAACTTTCCTGGGGGCATGTCACTCGGTGCGCCAGTTAAAATATTTGCAGGTAGGAGCAGTGACTTTTTTTCTAAGGTTGATTTCAAAAGTGCTCACTTTATCGTGAACAGCATTTAGGCCCTTACCAATTGAAAACTTTAACATTTGACTTTACTTTTGCTTTCCGACATGTTGTTTCTTATGGAGCTTGACACAAAGGAACTGTCAAAGGTAAAGTCAAGCACTCTTGACTTTACGATTTCGAACAGTTGGAATTTAAAGTCAAAGTCAAGCAGCCATTTTGCCGAGAATCTAACAAAGGCTATGCGGAAAGTGCGTTATTTTATTGTAGGGCGATTTTAATCTCGGTATATTAAACAAAGCTCGTCTTAAATTAAATACATGGTAAACAAATATAATGTGAAGGGAAAATATATGGATTGACATATTTTAATAAAGTAAATTAATTATTATTTTTTGTTTCGAAATAAACTTTTAATATAATTTTTAAGCCTATTTTTAAAAAAGGTACGTAAAATGCATTCGTGGATAATATCGTAATTATTTTCGTAATAAGATACACATATTTACGAAGCTCTCAGAACCGATGTTCAATTGTATGATCTCTGACTTTATCTTTGTATTGTGTATTGGTGGTTTCGTCAGCGGAAAGCAAACGCCAAGTCAAATGCTAAAGTTTTCTATTGTGCAAGAAGCTTTTATAAACAGTGTTGTAGGAACGCACACTTCCATTTTCGTGTCCGCACGTACCATGTCTTACTATTCCCATCGCGGACGTGAGCCAGCTGCTAAAACACGCTCTTGTGAGAGCCACTGCAGGAAGCTAGCTGCCTGTTCCAGGAACAGCAGCAGGAGGCGCGTGACGTCAAGTTCAAGAAAGCTGTCGACATGTCTCCACGTCGCCTGGCTGTCAACTGCATTTCGCGGAAAAGGAAATATACAATCTGTAAATAAAAAACATTTAAAACCAAGCTTTTATTTATATATAAACTAAAAATATAAACGATAATTATAGGAGTAGTTGCAGAATTTGTAGAACTTGTAAGACGTGGTCGAACAGCCGTAATAAACTTTACTACAAATTAATATTTTTGTATCAATTTATATTTACAGGCTGTTCACGGTAAAGTGAGCACTTTTGAGGCCCTAGTTACTTTTTCCTTTCAGTCAATTTTTATCCTTTAACCACATTTTAAAATAAATATTGTCGTGTAAGTAATTAACACAGTGTGTATATTCCACCGAATTTGGAAATTAACGCCTGAGGCTAAAATAAAATATATTTATTGACTATTATTCAAGATGAGAGGGCTTTCAAAAGTGCTCACTTTGTCGTGAATAGCCTATACTATATGAAAGCT
Organism: Dryococelus australis; assembly: GCA_029891345.1. Taxonomy (NCBI): domain Eukaryota; kingdom Metazoa; phylum Arthropoda; class Insecta; order Phasmatodea; family Phasmatidae; genus Dryococelus; species Dryococelus australis. The sequence continues at coordinate 28,616,890 of CM057005.1, forward strand.
AGGCGCAATGCAGAACGTATACTTCATTTGCGTAAGCGTAGTGAACACATATCTTGCGTAAGGCTTTTAACTATTCACACAAATATTTTATATACTAAATATAAATAGTAACGTTTATTACGGTTTTTCGACCACGTCTTACAAGCTCTACAAATTCTGTAACTTTCCCTATAATTATTTTTGTCTTTTAAGTTCATTTATAAATAAAAGCTTGGTTTTAAAAGTTTTTTTTTTACAGTTAATATATTTTTCACTTTTTAGTCTAACCTATTTTTTTTAAATATGTATGTAGACTATTTATATATTCACAGGCTCGTCCGTCAATAGTATCGCTTGCGATCAGGCGAGTTTCAGTGCACTCTTTTGGCGGGAAGTTGAACCGGCATGCTGAATATTCATTATTCATCTTACACGTGTGCGCGCGTGTACATCGATGTATATGACGTTTCAATACGAGCTCACGCAGATCGGAATCTTCAAATGGCATTTCACGTACCCACACGCTGTCGATCGTTTGAATTCCTTCGTGTGTTTCCAAGCTCGGGTGGTGTAAACGAGGACCGTGTGTAAACGAGGACTTCCCCGACACTTGAGACTCTACACGCGACCCGGACAGACACCGCACACACACATATACCGTACATAACAAACAAGTGAAGTTAAACAACAGCTTGTAAAATACAAGCCGTAGTCTGCTCGTGGTTAACTGAACACTTCCAGAAGTTTCTTTGTTCTAGCAAACTGTGTATCCGTCCGCCACACTTGAAAATGACGTCAGCAAGGACCTGTTTACTGTGGCCCATTCACGCAGTTACTTCCAACTTTTCTGAAGCCCTGCAAAAGTTCTGCTTCCCGGATGTTCCTCCGCCTCGTGCAAACAAAGCTTAATCGAGTCTAGAAATTCGCATAGAAGGCACAACGCGCCCCATTCGTGCGCATTCAGTGTAATAATATTTTCCATAACAACTATTTCTTACTATCCATTGCCAACACACCTACCTCGTCAGAGTTTTAATTCACATTACTTATAAATTATATATATATAATTTTGTTATCAAAATATTTAAAGAAATTAATTGAAACAAAAATAAGGCACTTTAATGTCAATACAAGAATAACACATTTGCGATGCGTAACCTAATTAGGAAACAGCCAGCACGTCATAAATGGGGTGATTTTGCAAAGGTTTGATTCGAAAAGTGTGAAGAAACCTGGAAGAGACCATCGTATGCATACGCCGACAAAATTAAAGCGTTAAATTACTTTCAGAAACATCGATAGATTACAATCAATTAACGCTGATAACGCCAAGCACGTAGCAATTTGTCCACCGACTGCGACTTAGACGCTCGACATAAGTACAGCGCATGCCAAAATATGCACGTGATTGCAACACTAGAGCCCGTAAACGGAACTGTAACTGAAAGGTTTAAACCAAGTTTTACAGGAATGCATGTAAACGAAAAATTCAGTAGCTTTTTATTTATTTATTTTTAATTAAATTATTCTGACAATCTTCCAACTTTACATGCAGTCGTTGCGAAATACATACACGATGCCAATTCCAATACCTTGATTAAGCAATACCGAATAACATAACGGGTGATGGTTAGCCGTTAGGTAAGGTACAGGCCCCTCCTACCGCTCGCCGGTTCAGGTTCGTTTCCCGGCGGGTTCACACCCTGCTACCGCATGCGTGGACGATACGACTTTGCCTCTGACCTTCGAGTTTTCTCGACGTGCTCGCGTTTCCTAGGTCCATTGCATTCTGTCACTGCTTCTAGTCCTTGTCACTTCGCCTTCGTGGGCTCTAAACACTTCATTGTTAAGTGCCCTACACGTCTCATGAATCTTACTCCCAAATAAAACAGCGTAATGGATTGCCAAAGTATTATTATGATTATTTATAAAATCTCGCGGGGCAACTTTTGCGCATACAGATAGAGCGCACACACTCTACATCCTACGAATTATGCTACAACAAAAAAACTGCTTTATGAAAACCGCCCCTAAAACAGTAAAGCCAAAAATAAGTACTTTTTTTTTTTTCGCTGAGATATAATTTCTTGTCACATACACTGCTCGCGCTTTTCTCCTAATATTAGAGTTAAATATAAGTCCGATATAAGGAAGGGATCAAATCGCGTATCAGGGATAGGCCACGTACACCTACAAGGACGGAATTCGTGCAAGGAGACATGCATTGAGGCAGAGAGGGATTGGTAAGCGAATACTACCTCCCTAAGTGTAGCTACGGCTAAATATATACCTAAGGTTGCGTTCCAATCCTCCATGAGTGTACTTTCTCGCCCAATATTGACGTCACAGAGAGTCCCTTCTGCTGTCCCAGCTCAGAGGAGAGAGTGCGAGAGGGAGAGTGAATCTGAAAGGGGGTGGGGGGTTATAAACCCCCCACCCCCTCCCAGAAAGCACTCATCTCGGCGGCAAAAATTAACTGTGATAACACAATATACCAAATCATTAAATGTTCGGCTGTAAACAAGCGTGGGAGTACTGGGAGATCAATAATGCCTAGGTGTTAAGAACTTTAAGTGTGCTTTCTACCACATTTTCGTGGTTGACAGCCGTTTCTTATTACTCAATTTCCATATCAGTGGATATATTTATTATTAGAAAATGGTTTGTCACAAATAAAACCTCGCATCATATTAATAGTTCGAGTGTTTATCCAGTAAACGGGTAGATGGCAGAATGCTTTTTCTGTCTCAAAGTTAGCACGACAATGAATGTAGTTTCCTCTTCAAATGGAAATGTTAAGTAATTGGGTGAATACAATCATTAGCATCTACGAAATGAGAAAAAACTGAGTATGTAAGTTAATGTAAATTACTTTGTATGTAGAATACTGCGTCTACAATGTACAATATAGCTCCCACCGACCACAAGTTTCCGTCACGTGCAGGCCAGCGCTGTTAGAAGGCTGACATCCCCCCCCCCTGTCCCGCCTTGGTAACCCATGCCTCCTAATTTGTTCATTTCTGGTTTTTGTGTGAGTCTGTGACTTTGATTCCGCTTTTTAGCAATCGGTCAAACCACGAAATTCAGTTGCTGTTATCCCATTTTCTGTCACAAGTATTGGTTAAGTCTAAAGTACCTGTTAAGTACTAGTTACTGTGGCAACTTTATTCGTTGCCGATTTTATTTATATGATTGTATCTTGTTTTATTGTTCTGCCTCATGTACATTTTACAGTTTTGTTCAGAAAATCAGTTAATTATTCTGGAAACCTATTTTAAATATTATTAAAAATAATTTTATAACATTTATGTCAACTATGTCATTGGATAAATAAGTATATGGTGTATTAACTATCACCCATATTCTTCGGATTTTAAAGACTTTAATAATATTTTATATGCTATTGCAATATTTATCTGAGGTTAAAATTCCCATTTTGTTGATGAAATACAGTTTCAAACTATGTCAACAAGTGTGTCAAAGATTTGCAAATATAAAAGAGATGAGTATTTACTCTTTATAGTATTAGTATTTCGTATAATGTGGTGTATTTGAAAATCAATAACTAATTCTGTTATTTTTATAGTTTTGTTTTACTTTAAATGTAACATTTTAAACTAAGGTTTAGAAGTCGCGAAATGTAACTCGATTAATGTTGGTACTGGTCCTCTCGAATCGATCTTACGCTGTGACGACTTCCGGAACGTCACTTCCTTCTTCCTCATCAACATGAACGACCTGTGTCATCTTACTTTTCTTCTGCATTTTGTAATCTCTCCATCCTGATGTGAAAACCACTCGTTTACCGCGAAAGGTATGTTTATTGTGGAGCTAATTTTCCGTGTCACAATTTGTTCTTCGTGGTTGTCACGGCATTCGCTAGTTATTATATTGAACTGTGATTTAGTGGTTCAGCATCGTGGGCCTCAGATGACAACCTGGATTATGTGGCTTCGGAGTTGAGGCGTGGTCGTACTTGGAGGATTTCCCTCACCGCCCTTTCTTCATCCGATCGGAGATGTGTTCCTGATCTGCTACTCGTGCATCACCAGGCCAAATTTGTTTCATTTTATTCCGCATGCGCATGCTATGCTACTATAGTCCAGTCACGGATTCTTCGGCCTTTTTGAATCAAACCTTTGAACAATCTCCCCATGTATGAAGTGTTTAGTTATTTCCTAAATACGCTCTGTTTCACAAGCGTTTATACTTGTGTTCATACAAGTTACTTTTTTTTTTCTTGTTAAATTGAAATGTTATTCATATTTTATCTATAACTTATAATGCTTCATTTATAAATAATCTGAATAAAAATTAGGGAGAAAATAGGTAAGTTGGTAGCTCCTAGAGAGAAATAGTCCTTATACAAAATACTGTTACACTGAGTGCGCACGAATCCGGTGCGTTGTCCCTTTGGTGTAATTCTTCAGGCTTAGTTAAGCTCAGTTTGCACGAGGCGGAGGAATATCCTGGAAGTAGAACTTTAGCAGGGCTTCAGAAAAGGCTGAAGTAACCGTGCATGGACCGTGCATCATCTTATTGCACTCAGCTTCGATATTTGAAAACGACTGAAGTACCTTTGTTTATTTCTTTGCGAAGATTCCTGAGTGGCAGTGCCAAGTATTAATTAATTTGGTTTTGAAAGCCTGGAAAAGAGGAAGACAATGTAGTGCGTGTGTTATTTTTCTCAGCCAAAATGGCCACTGAAGATAAATGAATCTCTTAATTTAAATTTAGCACGGGATCCCGAAGTAATAAGATGATAGCAATATAAAATAACAATATTTGCAGAAAGGCATACTTGCATTAACTAATAAATAAATAAATATTTATACATAAGAAACAGATATGTGAAACACAAAATACTTATTAAAACGCGCGCGCACACGCACACAGATATATATGTATATATATGTTATAGCCTTTGTTGTTGTTATTGAAACTTTTTATAATTACTTCTTGGAAAATGAAAGATATTTTGAGTAAAGTAATAAAGTAACTATGTCATGTGATATAAACTTGTTTCCTTTTTTTTATTATAAATATGGTAGCTATACCTAACACCTCAGTTACATAAAATTAAGTCTTTACTGATACATACCAAGTGTTTGTTTGTTAGTGGAATATTCTTGTAAGAAACTGAATTTTGAGTGATTCCTTTAACTATTCTTTACTAACATTTAATTATGCACAATCGCACCGCAACCTGGCCCTCGGGCGTTTCCTTTCTTGTGGTGTTGTTGAGGGGAGAATGCTTTTGGTAGGTTAATCCCTGCCAAATGTCTTGCCCCATAAATACCGCCACACCTCGCCCATCATATTTCCCCCAGGTGGTCAGCCCGTCCAGTTGCCCGTCTCCTGGCTGGCGTTACAGCCGCCTCCGTCCTCCACCTCCTCCTGTAGAAGCGCGGGAATGATTGACAGCGGCTCCTGGCTGGCGTCGCAGCCCCGTATTTCCCCTTCTGGATATACCGACAAATGTAGCGGAGGCGCAAGAATATTCTGCGAACCAGGGAATTAAAGAAATTTCTGGATGACGGTCTACTACTCATTAATACTGCAGCGATCTAGCGGCCAGCAGTCTTTGGCGAAGGCTATTTAGCTGAGTACGGGTGCAAAGTTGAATACGGTACGATTGCGGACGAGGTGTTCACGTGGTGTGAATGGACTAGAGGGCGTGAAATCCGACGAGTGAAGCCTACTGTACACGCGGGTACTCGGAGAACTCTAGAACATTGCGGACTGGCGGTACATGGACTAAACTGAGGTGAGACTGAATGTACATGTAATACGGATTTTATTGTTAATACTGGAACGGTAAAATTTGGACACATAATTTATAAAAATAATTGCATAGGTTTGATACACGGTCTTTTGGGGCTGATTTCCAATTATTTAATTTCTTTGATTTCTTTGAGTTGATTATAAATAGTTTTAATTGGAGTAATTAATTGTAAAAAGTAAGTGATATAATTTTACCATGTGATGTTGTGTCGAGAGAATATTGTTTGTACTTATTGTAAATAAAATAAGGAAATTATAATTAACTCTTTTATTTAATTAAGTCCTACATCCCTTAACTCGGGAAACCATGTGAAACCGAACTCAAGATGGCCGGACCAGGATTCTAACCCTCGTCCTCCCGAATGTTAGTTTAAAGTTTAAAGTTTAACCATTGCGCCACTTCGCTCCGCGTGCACGTCTCTCTCTTTCTCTCTCTCTATCTCTCTCTCTCTCTGTGTATTTATACATGTATATATCCGGCGTGTTTATCTCTTAACATTTTGAGGTCGGTATTAATTAAATAAATTCAAGACGAGGTAGACGTGAATTCCTAATTATAATGTTCAAGTGCTTTAAGAGGGCGAAAATAGTATAAGCAAATTATGAAATTGCAATCATAAACAACATGTTTCCTGTTTACTTAATGGGTGTGTATTTACGGCGGGAGAAATGGCCACTACAGCAGTGCATCGCGCCGACAAAATATTTGCTCATAAAATTATAGAATAATATTATGTATGATTTCAGTTTCTTCGTGTTCTATATTGTCTTGCAAAAAAACCTATTGATATTTACCTATGTGTTTAGTGTTTATTCATTAAAGTATAACGTGCCGCTGGATAAAAACGCGAATTTCGCACGTGTCCAGCATAGAATGCACCGTGTTCATTTGGTTATTTTACGTTCTAGGTAGCGCCGAAGTAATATCGTGTTGCGGTGGATTTCATGGCAACTGCGGGCGATGCAATCTTGCGTCCCCGACCTCTTCAATTAACGTGGACGTCTTAGCATTACGGCGAGGCCCATATAACTGTTGGGCACGAACAATGGAGACTGCAGGCATAATCCTTACTCTAGTGTCTTAACGGGCCGCTGCCACGCTCGCTTGACGACGAGGACAACGTTAAGGTGCCTGCACATTGTTTTCTTTACGTCATCTTCAGCTCCAACAATATATTCGCCGTTTCTTTGTAGCAATTAAATACACTAACTCATTAGTTGACATGCAGTACGAAAAAAAACGTGCAAGCTTATATGTAGTAATAGTATGCTTATCCCTAGAGACCTACAAATTCCGCGTTATTAATCCGAAGACAGTACGAAACTTAGAAGAACGTGAGTGTTCGCACTGCTGTTGCTGCGAATTTTTTTCCTACAGGCTCAGGATGGCTTTTAACCAATGGCAAATACACGGAGAGATTTATTTTTTTTTCATTTTTGGTGGAGGGGGTGAAGAGGTTTGGGCTGCTTTTAACAGCGAGATCTCGAGAGCCAATGAGGGCGAAGTGAGGTGAGCGTGGAGCAGCGCCGGAATGCAAGGGTGGGGGAAACAGGAGGCCAAGGAGAAAACCCGCCGACCAACAGCATCGTCCGGCACGATTTACGCACGTGAAATCCGGTTGCGACCACACCGGGAATCGAGTCCGGCGAGTAGTCTGACCACGTGACCACCGCGGCCCCCGATAATTTTGGCGATTGGCGTTTCCCAGCAAAGTGGCTGCGGGAGTACGCACTAGCACGCATGTTCTAAACAACTCGCTGTGTTGTATGTCTCTAGTCTGTGGCCGGTGTGGAAATATCTACACCAAGGGCGACACGAAATTTTTCGGTACACCAATAACCTGCAGGGTTTTGACAGTCGGTATACTTTAGTCGTGTTTGACCTCGCGTGTTTTCCAGCCAGTACTTTCCACATGAAGAAGTTATCACGCCTCATTGCTATAATCTGTATTTGGGTACAGTTCGTCGCATTAATCATCGTGTATTATTACCATTCGGGGTAAGGGGGTGGGGGAAGTGATCGCTTCTATGGGCCGGGAAATGAGATTTAAAAAAAATTTAAAAAAAATAATAAAACAATACTGGTAAACTTCCTAAACTGAAAATGAAAATTTTAACCCATATATCGTATGGGAAAAATTCAACACATCTGGCTACAGATGTGAAATGTTTAGCGTCGCTATTATACAATGTTGGGAACTTCCCTACGGATTTGACTGTTTCCTGAGCAAATGTAGGCACGTTAGTATGAGCCAGGGAAAAAAAGTTTATGGGAGGGGTTATTCCCTGGCGTCATTCCACCCCCCCCCACCCTTTTTTTCTCTTGTACCTACTGATTCGCACACTGAGTAAACAACTAATAATACATAATAATGAGACCGAATCATGTTCATTGCAAATGAAAAGCTTTCTGCTAGAGAAGCCAATAAACAATTGGCATAAAATGGGCGTGGTCAAGGTAATAACACCAATTTCGCGACTTACTACTGTGCGATCGACACATTTTTCTCTAAAATCCACTATTTTCTTCATCGCCTTACAGTTAATAAGTGCACAGAGTTGAAATAACAGCTTATATTGGGGACCTTATCCGTACGCTCCAGCAAAATGGCGTCACTGGTCACCGAAATGTCGGAACACAGTCTGCAAAACAGCGCGAGGTAGATAACTTGCCGGTCTAATGGGCACGCGCCCTTCGAAAAATCTAAAGATTTTTTTTTGTACTTTCACGAGAAAAATCCTTGGAGACCCAGTTGCCGAGAAAATCCTTTGCAGAACTCCGACAGTTTTATTTTAAAATCTGCAAAACATATATTTGTAATATTACTGATGATATGCTTGTTTTACAACTTACGTTATTGAGAAGTGGAGATAAAATATCATTTCTTCTAAAAAAAAAAAAATGCAATGAATTAATAGCAGGTAATAAGGAAAAAAATTATTTCAAAGCATAATTCACAAAAAAAGAAAATTAAACCTGTCTAGCAAGGAGACTGGGACCCCGGTCTTTTGTTTTATTATGCCCTTCCTTAACCACACTACGAGCGTGATTTTGCCTCTATGATAATTTTTTCTGAATATAGCAGCAAATCCGTACAAGGTATTAGTGAAGTTATTCGGTTAAGAAGAACGCGTTTATTCCATTTTAAGTTATTCTGTGTAAATATGAAACATTGATATTTAATTAATAATACCGTCGCGTGTGTTTAAAATTGTAATCGTTTTATTATGATAATTTGAGTTGTTTTAAGTGTTGTAGGTTATTCAGACTTTAAATACATTTATTTTTCCATGCAACTACATTTTACATCACCCATAGTTCTTGCACAGACAGCTAATGTATATTCCGTTTTACGTTTTCAAGTGTCTCCATTTTGATAGAGCTCGTGTATATGGGCCAGTATAGTAGAAACATGTCTGGAGGTATGTTACAAATACGGCTCTTGTAAAGTTACAAACGAATAAAAATAAATGTTTGTACAGTTGCAAATGTGTGTGAAATATCAAACAATTTCCCAGTGAAAATTACAATATTATTTTTTTTACAGTAAAGGAACTACTGCTTTGTAATTGTAAAACCTGTTCCACAAACATGCAGTTCGCCATATTTTTCTGTGCTCTGTGCCACGATTTTTTTTCTCGCCGTGGTTGCTGTGAGAGCCTGGTCCTGCAGAACGTAATAGCTTTTCCACGCGATGGACTTGGGAGTTTTGCAAGGACCAGTTAGTCACCACAACACGCCGAGGGCAAGTCAGACCTCAGACCCTTAATGGGCGAGTGTCCAGGCTGGCTAAGTAGCGATATTAGTAAAATGAGACCTGAATAGCGGTAAGTTAATAAACGTGGATATAACGGCCTGATTGTTTTTGAGGAAATTGTTTTCCTTCTTCGGCTCGTGGCTCCCCCGTTTTGTCTGTTGAACTGGAATGACTGGGCGCAGCCAAGGAACGAGATAATTCAAGCGTTGAACGACACTGCACGTCTGACATCCCAGCTGTTGTTGAATGACAGGTCATTAAACTGAGGGCCCCCTTTGGCTTAAATGCAACGTGTTCCGACGGCTATGGTATCACTAGATCGAAGGAGAGGGGACTCAAATGATAAGCTGGGCAATGTAGATTACAGAGGATACGTAGGTGTCGCTATGACTAGAGGACCTACCATTTCATGTTATAATATTTTCACGATACGGGAGCTATGCCAAGAAATACCAGTACCTAAACGACCGCGACACAGGCGAAAACAAGGTGTTGTTCAGTACATTTATGGTGCATTAATAATCTGCCAACGTATCCTACTCGCTTAAAGAAATAAACATCATGGCCTAGATCAAAGTAAGTATTAATGAGCGCCCTCTATAGGACGACAAGCATCCTGCGGTAGTTCAGAAAACCAACCATTTAATTCGGTAGCACAAATTGATCAAAGAGTTTACTTCTAATTAGGAGGTGTAGTAATAACTAGGCTATATATCGGCTTCTTATAAAATCAATTAACTACAAAAACACAAGAATCACCAGAAGGGTACAGAATGACTAAATCAGTTGCATGAAACTGATTATCTCTTCAGCTACAGGATATGTTTACTCAGTGCCACAAAACAAATTTAAATTAAAACAAGACTGCCTCGATAGTCGAGCCTCAGAACTAATATGAAAATTCATACTTTCTACTCGAAACTCACGTGTATAGGCTGTTCACGTTAAGGTGAGCACTTTTGAAGCCCTAGTTACTTTTTTCCTTTCACCCATTGTTCATCCTGTAATAAACTTAATAAATAAATTATGCCATGCAAGTAATAAACACAGTATGTATATTCCACACGCTTGAAAGCCAACGTGTAAGGCTACAATAAAATATATTCATTGACTATTATTAGGGTCACCTGTTTTTAGCGAAAAGATTCACGCGAAGCCTAGACTCGAATGTCCCACGGCATACGTACAGTTTTTCTTTGGTTGTTGGCCACGTGTCTTTGTCGGGAAACAGCTCATTACGTGACTGGGCCAATCAGAATAAGATAACTCCCATATAGAGTGTCCGTGATTCGCGGGCAGACACCTGCAGTGCGTGACAGTTAAAATCATCCAATCATGAAAGTGGATCTGAGCTTTTCGCGAAAAACAGATAGCCATAACTATTATTCCAAATGATATGTGTTTCAAAAGTACTCTCATGTACCAATATCTCATGTGCAAAAAATTCATTATTTTTGTGATACTTTGCAAAGCAGTTTTTTGTTTCATTCATGCAAAGTCCAACACCACAATTTTCACAGCTCCATTTTGTTCTATGGGGTTGTGCTGCCGAACTGCATAAAGTACACCTGCGAGATACACATCTTACAGGTAAGTGAGCAGCCTTGTCGAAACACCTTTCATGGGGAACATAAGGCTTGCAGAAACTTTGCTTCTTCACAGATGCTTTAGTGCTTCGTGGAGAATATTTAGGTGCCCCTATAAGACCTGCGGTGACTGCAAGACGAAAGTCCTGCAAGGATAATGACTTACTCTCACTTCTTTCCTGAAATAGCAAGAATGAATTCACTACAGCTACATCCAAGAAGGGACACGTTATACCTAGCCACCATTTCTTGCTTTTTCTATCAATTTCATACAAAGATATTAGCATGTCTGCCTTTTCAACATGTCCCATATTGGCACTTCAATCTTTTACAATCTCTGGGTATGGAATTTGCATCACTGATCCATCTTTGTTTTTTCTTCCTACAGTGGAAACATCGTCAATGTCATGGTAATTGGACAAAAATAAAATAGATTTCTTGTCCTGCCACTGGAATGCAACAATCCCATCTTGGGATCACTGAAACTGGAACTCTCCTCTCTTCATTTTTTTTTCCGGCATTCCCACACGTCCTTGACGTACTATCCCACAACCATTATCTTGATGTTGCAGCAGGTACTTGAACAGCAGCAATGAGGAAAAATATTTATAAAAAAACACCTGATGGTTTTTCCCTTGCAGGTTTTCAGACAATTCTTTTACCACTCTTGCTGCCAAATTATTTTCAACTATGTCTGCTACCCTTCCTGTGCATACTTGAAATTAGGGTACTTAGCCATTTCCATTGGCGCGCACCCACACCTTGTAACCCCGTTTAGTAGGCTCGAGGGTCATGTATTGCTTCAAAGAAGATCTGCCTTTGAATTTGATCATTTATTCGTCTATAGACTGCTTCTGAGTGGGCGTACTTTATACAATTTGTTGTACTTATATTGTCCTTTTTTGGTTGATGATCATTATCATTCAAATGTATGTGACTTACTAACCATGAAAATCTGTTACGCGACATCACAGAAGAAATATACATGTTTCCCATTGCAGGGTTATATGACCAATAGTCTTTGTCGCTTGGCATTTTCTTTATTCCCATCATGAGGTTGGTGACAAAAATAAACCGTTTTATTTCTTCAACATTTGCGTGTTGAAAATTCTTTGAACACCCCACTTTCTACGTGGCATACAGATTGCCCTGAAAAGAAATATTTTGTAAGGGATCCACAGGGAAAAGTTGTATGAACTGTTCAACTGGGTCATCAAAATCGTCTGGAGTTTTAGGACCAACATCGCAAGTAAAGTTTCTTATGCCATTGAATATTGTATATTGTTCCCATGTAACAGATTCATTGCCCAAACACAGTGGCACTTCACCTTCCATATCATTACAGTGAATATCACCAACACCATACTCTACGATCGGTGCTGACACTTGAGGCTTAGGATCATCATCTTACTCTATCAGGGTTGGGGGCTCGGACTGGATATGATGGTCTTCACCCTCATTTTCACAATCACTTCCCGATTAACACGATTCATTTCCACTAGGGATTAGGTCAAGTTCACAATCGCTGAAAGTTTTTTTGTGTGGCAACAATAGGCTACATGTCGATGGAGAGAAATTTGATTTTAGGCGCTGTTCCTTTCCTTGCAAGATCTAAGATTTGCAAAGTCCTTGATGACATAGTTATTGGTATCTGAAGGGAAATAACGAATATTCAATAAATAGGTATAGCATAAATATAGAGCATATTTATGACACAATGGTTTCCTGGTTTAGCCACATGTATTGTTTACATTGTAATTGAGACAATATACCATTTTTATTTACTGTCATGGAAAAATCTAAGAATTTTGAAGTCCTCGATGATATCTTTATTGGTGTCTGAAAGAAAATTTCAAATACAGAAAAATAAAAATAGCATAGATTTAGAGCATATTTCAGACACAGTGGTTCCATGGTGAAGCCACTAGTGTTTACATCGCTAATTTAGACAATATACAATTTCTAACTACTTTCATAGAATAGCTAAGATTTGTAAAGTCGTTTATGATATCTTTATAGGCATTTGAAAAAAAATACAAAGAAAATAAATTAGTATAAATGAAAAGTATTTTTCAGACACAGCGGTTTCATGGTAAAACCACATGAATTTACAAAGCTAATTAAGACAAAATACAGTTTTCACTTCCGTTTATATAATAAATGTATAGTTTAGTAACTAAACATTGGTACTTACCAAGTTACTCCAACATATTACGACTTATGATAAAAGAAAAACGATGCAAACAAGGAGTACAAGAAAATAAACACATACCAGTCTGTTGTAATTAGCATTTCCGAACATACAACCATTGCAACTTTGAGTGAGTTTCATTTGCGTCCACTAGATAGCAGCATGGGTGTCATGCTGCTCCATGGTTGTGCTGTTAAACCACTAAAGCACAAACAGGTCTAAAAATAAGTGTGGTTTCGTGATGTGACCATTAGGACACAAAGGGTTAAAACTGATAAAACATCGCTTATATAGTTATATCTATTTTCTCTAGTGAAAATTACGTTTACTTCCATGACATTATATAGGTATTACGAACCAATAGCAAAATTTCTGATACTTAATCTCGCTCTCTCACTTTGGAACCAAGATCGACGACTCGAAGATCGAGAATCATGAAATTTCGTTGGTGCAACACTTTTACATTGGAACCAAGATCAACCATATCCTGGTTCGGAACTAGGATCATTCGATCTCGGATCGGGGAAGATGTTGTAACTGGGCATAAATCTTGATAGGAACCGTCCAAATCTCTTCACTCCTCTCTCTCTCTCTCTCTCTCTCTCTCTCTCTCTCTCTCTCTCCGTCAACTCAACTGCATGAAGCGCGAGTCAAGTCACGTGCCCGCGGCTGACGGGCGACAACTCGGTCGGTGTGTTGGACAAAAGATCTGGCCCGGCTCCAGCACACACATTCACATTTCGCAACCTGCGGGCGACGATCGCTGGCGAAAACTCCACATTTCACGGAAGGAAAGGCTGTTCCGGACAAAGTGACCACTTTTGGAATGGACCTTACAGAAATGTCACTGTTCCTGTGCGGCATATATTTTAACCCTTTGAGGAGAATGCACGTATATATACGGGACTATGTTTATGTGGAAATTTCCTTGCTCTTGAAGACAAATCTCACACTTTTATTGTTTTACCAATTCACTGGACTATATCTGAATCATATTAAAAAAATTACAATTAGTCATCATTTAATTTCGTAACAATAAGACTGTTGTTTTGAATAATTTCTCAAATAAACACAATGCATTTTAAAACGTGTTAACTCCGTCGCGACACATTAATTGGCACACAGTCGACGCGCGACTTCATTGGCCGACGTCCATCCAATAGTAAAGGTTGCAGGGCGCAGTAAGCATGCCCTGTGTATGCAGGACCAATAGGACGATGGTATGTGAAAATACACTCACCAACACAACTGATATTGCTGAAGTGAAAAGTATAGGCAGCTTGCTTCAATGTTGTCCTCAGTACCATTACACTTGTGCAGTCCGTCAAGGGTTAACGGACTCACTGAGTGACATGCGCCCAGTAAAGTTGGTAGCGATGGAGGAAAATTAGTTCCATATCTGAATGTTGAATAAAAAGTGTTAAGTAACCATCTGTAATAACTTAAATCATTTCTTTTTCTTTCCGTTTTTTTTAATGCACCAAAGTGGGAAAAATGAGCAGATATACAAAATATTACATTTTCTAATAATTTTACAGTTTCACTTCACTGACGTACACTGTCTACCAAAAAGTAATTGAGCACCCGTCAAGATAGGTAATTCAGTACGTCAGTTGACTTGTGTTTCATGGCCTTCGTCGTAGGGCCGCTGGTGTTTGTCCGTGGTAGCATGAACACAGAGGCATATTATAACATTCTGGATAATGAAATGCTCCCAACATCGTGGCGTTTTTACGGAATGGACCCGTGTTACTTCCAGGATGACAATGCCAGGTGCCATGTTTCAAGGGCTACTATGCAGTGGTACGCCGACAACAATGTTCGCCGATTGGACTGGCCCGTCCAGAGCCCCGACCTCAGCCCTATAGAACATCTTTGGGACGAATTGGATCGCCGGGCGAGGGCTCGTCAGGCGCAGCCAAAATCCATTTCTCACCTCATGGAATGGTTGCAAGAGGAATGGCGACGAATCCCCGTGGATGTCCTGCAAACACTCGTAGAGAGCATGCCAGACAGGGTGGCTGCTGTTATCCGCAAGATGTGGCCCTACGACATTCTAACGGGGTGACAACCACCGAGCAAACATTGTGGACAGGTGCCCAATTACGTTTTGTTAGATAGTGTATCAATAAAGTGATCAGGCCTATGACAATGTTAATTTTACATAAAGCGGAAGAACACAAAACATGCATACATGCAGATCTTAAGCAGGGCTTTCTATAGTGCTCATTTTACCGTGAACAGCCTGTAGATAGAGACGTGCAAAATTCGCGTTATCTTCAGGTGACAGGGCAGACTCCACTGCCTAATAAAACAATCGAGCACAGTCCGTGGTTTCATTGGGCGCTACACTTTAATGAACTTCACCTGCCTGCTTGTTCTCCTTAAAATAGATTGACCACTCCACCGCTGATATTATATTATTTGCTCAAACGTTCTCCGAGGCTTGACTGACAAATTCCAGGCCAATGGCTGAAATCGGTCAAATGGACAATAACATTGAGTTCAGTTTGTCCTAAAATAATAACGCGAATTTTTCGGGTCTCTGTCTATAGCACACTGAACACACGGACGACAGTCGCTTCCGCGAAATGTCAGCATAGCTCACACGACGCCGACCTCCCGTTGTAAAATCCCGGGCTTGGCGGCCTTACAGTAGCGCTAAAGAAAGATTTCCAAGCACAGAACGCACCAAAATCTAGAAGCCAACATTTTACTCTGATAATATTGTACCATGTCAAACTTCATGGTGCTCTGCATAAAAGAGCAGAGTAGTTCCTTCATTGGTCGCTATTCTCGTTAAAAATAATTTTACTGTACGACTCGGTCCTACGAAATTATGGCTATCCAACACTCTAAACCAGAAACAGTGATATCAATCAGTGAAATAACATTCACTGAAGGTCAGTTGATAAGCTACTGCCGATTGGCAAATCAAGCAAATGAACTGGGAAGAAGTGACTTAGACCAGAGAAATTCTTGACATTAAGTGGGAATCGCAAATATTCAAGAGAAATTCAGGCATCATGTTAATTAGTTTTCGCTCAATTGTCACTATTTTCACTGAGTTGGCTCAATTCTAACTGTTTCGGGTTTGTAGTGATGTGTTCAAAAGTATTTAGTGCAACCTGGGTGTATTTTATGTATCTGCAATATGTAAAACAAAAACCCTACACACGTGTAAATAAGGGAAAATAATACTTTCAAGATACAAGTATACAGTATCATTATAATTCTAAATTGATATATAAGGCCAAACGAATTTTAAAGTAGTACACAATAAATAATCCAAGTTGCACTTGTTTAATGGCGCCAGAGAGTCATTAAGAAGTTTCTTGGTAATTTATCACGTGACTCACCTACAGTTTTAAGTTTCTCAGCCAAATAAAATTAAAAATAGGTAGAGGTGTTGTGCTAATTGTAGGTGAGTTAAGTGAAATACTTCAAAGAACATGTACTAGCTGTGCAGCCAACATTAATAGTTCTATAAGCAGTTATGTGCTCAGGCTCAAAACTTGGCATAAATTTTATGGAACTGAAATCAACGTATTTTGTACTTAAAACTATTTCTACTTCCCAAAAGTTTTTGCACCTTGAGAAAGGCCAAAATCAAGTCTCAATTTAGCTACTATCATATCTTCATCTCCTTCATAAATTCTCGCGGAATAAAAGGTTGACTCATTAGACATCTCAATAATGGGGTCAGAAAATTTCATAGCTTAATATTTACAGTTAAAACATCATTATTATACTCGAAACATTTGGCTTGCTTAATAAACTGAATAAAGTCTTTTACTGGCTGGTTGTCAGCCAATGGAGCGACGAGTTGGTAGTCCCGCCAATTAAATATCATTTCACGTGGAAGAGGTAATGAAGTGTTAATTTACCCGAGAGAAAACGGTTTTCTACTGGTTCAGCATCCTGCGCTGTAGTTACAATAAGCGGAGATGAAACGACAAACTTGAAAGCAACTAACGCTTTTGTGGTATCTTTTCTGTTGTCAAATCTTATTAACACACGCAGTGAAAACCATTTGATGCTCCATATACTCGACAAAAAATAAGGCGAGTTTCATTCAGTGAATTCCGCATAGAGGTCACAATGAGGCGTAATGCGCATAAAGGCTGTTCACGGTAAAATGAGCACTTTTGAAAGCCCTGCTTATGATCTACTTGAATGCACGTCGTGTATTATTCCGCCTCAAGTAAAATTAACGTTGCCATGGGCCTCATCACTTTATTCATGAGTCGTTCAAGTGAAACTGTGACATTATCAAAAACGTAAAATTGCACAAATCCGCACATTTTTAAACCTCGGCGCATTAAAAACAAGAAATTAAGCGAAATAAATAATTTAAGTCATTATAAATAGTTAACTAACTATTTTTATTTGGCGTTGATATATGGAACTACTTTCCCACCCTCGTTGCCAACTTTACTGTGCACGTCACTCAGGGTGCCTGTTAATATATACGCAGACATGGGCAGTGGCATTTTTCTAACGTTTATTTCAAAAGTGCCCATTTTATCGTGAACAGACTTTACCTAGGTCACCCTTCGCACTTCAATGCACTCTAAGAAAATATTCAATAATTTACCACATCAGTGTATACGCTTGTATTACACGATACCTGCATCCATACATGGTTCTTGTACAAGCTTCTATAAGCGCTGGTGCACGAGTCTGTATACCAGCCGCTATATGAGCCGCCATGGAAGATTCATATTACACGACAGCAGTTCGCGTACTAGCATTTGGCACCCTCGGTGGGTGCGCAGTGAGTAGTTTGTAGAAAATATGAACCCCATACGTAGAACTGCTACCACCAGTTAGTAACTTGCGTACGCCTATTAATAAACTAGCTAGTACATCTTAATATTGCTGTATTACTGTTCGCCTTTTACATAAATTGGTTGTTTACTAGTATAGTTTCATTTATTTTCTTGAAAATGACGTGAAGTCACTATAGTACGAGTATGTTATTTTTAATTATGACGAAGAAATAACTGACCGGTTGCAAAAAAGTCTTTTTTTTTTACGTACCGGGATATTATCTGCTTCTTCGCGTACTGTGACGTAACAAGTTGGCGAGCAGAAACGAGCAAAGTTCTACTGCAGGCAACTTTGTTTCCATGTGTTACCGTGTGAAGTGGAAGTACTTAGGTTCAATTTCAGGCCCGGCTAATCCTGATTTCAGTTTTCGGTTCTTTCCCGGCATCATTTTAGGCGAATGATGTGGCGATTCCTTAATATAGGTCACGGCCGATTCTTTCCCCATTCCTCCCTCTCTGAGCAACTTGCTCCGTCTCTGTAACGAGCTCGATGTCAACGTCAGGTTAAGCCCTACCTACGTACTTACCTACCTAATTATGTTCCATTGTTAATGACACGCAGTTCCGTTGTATGAATGAAGAGATTTGGGCGGCTCATAACAGCGAGCTCTTCACCGTAAAAAAATTCGAGGTAAAATTCCCTTTACATGCAAGCGAAACTAATTACAACTACATGTAAGGCAGAATTGCCTCTTAAATGCAGAGTTAACAAGTAAAGAGCTATTTCCTAACCGTACGGAAAATGCACCTGAAGAAAGTGGGGGGAAATCCCATACACGTAAGGGAAAACTCATACAAATAAGGGAATATTAACTATATTTCCCGGAGTACTTATACCTTCCGACGAATAGTAACCAAAACCTCAACTATAAAATCCTCGACACTTGCTGATGGATAGGCGCGGGCCTTGGTACTCCGTCACGGTAGATCGAGGCGCTATACATTACACCACGACGACAGCGTGACAGATTCAGTGAATATTGGCGTGTTAAAGGATCGTTTCTTCCTCCCGTCCTCCCACTTAGCTGTTGAGACGATGTTGAAGAGATGCACGCGTCGTAAGGTAATTTTGCCAGCCATTTATAGGATTTTCCACCGCTATGTAAGGGAATTTTACTCCAGAGTGCGGTAATTAAACGTTACACATAATGAGCCATGTTGGACAGCTTGTATGACTATACAATAAAAATAAATTCTAAGGTAAAAAATACATAAAATACAATTATCAAATAGTTACAAATGGACGAGGAGATCCACACGTCGTAAGGCAATTTTCCCATACATGTATGATATATTTCACTACCAAGTACGCAAATTTTACTCCAGAGTGCGGAAATTTTACCTTACCCGTAAGGAAAACTATGTTCCCCACACAAGTTTGCGGATATTACCTTACAGTTGTCAGGTAATTTTCTAATTATTTTTACAGCGTTGAGAGCCGATGAGGGTGATCGAGGTGAGAATGGAGCAGCGCCGGTAATGAAAGGGTGGGGGAAAAGGGAGATCCCCGAGAAAACCCGCCGACCAGCGACATCGTCCTACACGATTCCCACATGCAAAAATCCTGGAGTGACCCCGCTGCGGATTGAACCTTGTTCGCCCTGGTGGGAGGCGAGCACGATAACCGCTCAACCACCGCGGCTCCAGTTCCGCTGTAGAGAGTTTCTCTAGAGATACGCTGTGGAGGACTGGCGTTGACTTGTAGTAGCAATCATTGCTTGGAAACGAGGCATCTTTTACTCACAAGTCTTGGAACACGTCAGTGCGGCGGTCCCTGCCCATAAGTTTCGTCTTTTCGCCTATAATTTTCTGTAGAAGGTTTTTTTTTTGACGTGAATATGTCTTTAAATTTACAACCGTACTGGGAGGCAACCCAGAAAATCCGATGATAACAAAACCGGGAGATAAAGTTTGGCATTGCAGCTCCGAATCTATCGCCAACATAACAAATTCAATTACACTACTCGATTTCCAGAGGATCAAAGAATATGTTGCGTTGAGTGAGGACTGCAAAGCATTGTGAAAGGATGGAAAAGGGGGGGGGGGGGGGGGGTGGGAGGGGCATTTTTCAGTTCGTTTCGCCGCGTCTCATAACTTCCAGGTAGTATAACTTTTGACTAGGAGATCCTACGACGCTCGTTTAGGTTTCGATCTACAGCTATCGTCAAGATCAATCGGTTGCGCGTATAAAAACGTTTGTGTTGCGTAGTTATGGGGAAATTGTATGCGTTTAATTTAAAAAATTAAGAAAATTTAATACAATGTCGACCTATACTCGTCAAAATGCCAAGTCGAAATACAGAAATCGTATGCGGTTGGAAAGAGCATCTCAAAAGCAATCCAGTGATAACCATAAAACCCCATGTGATCGAATGAAGCGGTGCCGAGAACGTAAAATAAACATTAAGGCGTCCGAGCGCGTCAACGTAGACGTATTCACGCAAAACAAACTGCCACGTCAACAATACGCTTCGACAAACCTGAACATTGGGCTACTTCACATACTCTGAGGACTTAGGCACACCAAAATACCAAACGTTATCATCTGCTTTGCGACCCACTTACACACACACACCGCGGGGCCGTGGCGATGTAGCGGTTATAACGCTCGCCTCCCACTAAGGCGAACCGGGTTCGATTCTCGGCGGGGTCACTCCCGGATTTTCGCACGTGGGAATCATGCCGAACGATTTCGCTGGTCGGTGGGTTTTCTCAGGATCTCCCGTTTATTCCGCCTTTGCATTCCGGCGCTTCTCCACGTACTCTACACCCCGTTTCACCCTCATCGGCTCTCAAGACTTGGTTGTTAGGAGTCACACGAATTCCTCCACTTTCTCCGCCCACCCGCAACGAGACATTCACTTCACCGCCTGCACGATAAAGTGAGTACTTTTGAAATCAACCTTAGAAAAAAGCTACTGTCCCTGCCTGCCTATATTTTAACGGACGCGCTGAGTGACATGTGCCCAGTGAAGTTGGCAATGATAGATGGAAAATAGTTCAATAACTTAACGTCGAATAAAAAGTGTTTGGTAACCATTTGTGAAAACTTAAATTGTTCATTTCGTTTTCTTTTTTTTTTTCTTAATGCATCGATATGTACAAATAACCAGATTTGTAATATACTTCCTTTTCTTATAATTCCACAAATTCACCTGACCGACGCATGAATAAAGTGATGAGGCCCATGGCAATGTTAATTTTACATACGTTGGAGGAATACACAACGTACGTACAAGTAGCTATCAAGCAGGGTTTTCAAAAGTGCTCATTTTACCGTGAACAGCCTCTTAGTAATAAACGAATCCCGTAGCACACCACGCAGGCATCTGTATACTGATCATGCTCGCACAAAGTTACCTGCTGGGGCCTCAAGTTACGGCCGTCTTAATAATGGAAGGTGACTTGATATTTGCCCGGGAAAATTATTTCTAACTCTAAGCAAAATTATTATTTTTCCTTATAATTATTGAAAATGTTCGATTTTCGCATTTCATAACAAACCTAAATAAGTATAAATGTTCGTTAAGTTCAGCCCCACAAACCCCGTTAAGTAAAAACATGTATCCCGCGGTAATACAGAAACTAGGATACACGTTTTTGTGAGTAGTAAAAACATGTATCCCGCGGTAATACAGAAACTAGGATACACGTTTTTGTGAGTAGTAAAAACATGTATCCCGCGGTAATACAGAAACTAGGATATACGTTTTTGTGAGTAGTAAAAACATGTATCCCGCGGTAATACAGAAACTAGGATATACGTTTTTGTGAGTAGTAAAAACATGTATCCCGTGGTAATACAGAAACTAGGATATACGTTTTTGTGAGTAGTAAAAACATGTATCCCGCGGTAATACAGAAACTAGGATATACGTTTTTGTGAGTAGTAAAAACATGTATCCCGCGGTAATACAGAAACTAGGATATACGTTTTTGCGAGTAGTAAATGTATTTAATATGACCAGTTTTGAAAGAGTAACTGAAATTACTGCAATTCACAAATTAAGTAAAAAGTTTTTCCCCCGATTCTGGCAAAAAAAAAATGTTTCAGTTACACATACAGCAATATTACTTTTAACCCGTTCGGTTACATATTAGAAACATTTCCAAACAAATCTAATTACATTTTTTTTCAGTCATGTTTCTTAGCACACTCCGGCATGAGTGCGTAATCGAAATATTAAACGCAAAAAAAAAAATTCTGTACAAAATGTGTAACTTAATATTGTCCACCAGTTTCGTTTAATAGCCCCATGTACAGAAAAATAGACGCTCAGTCGAATTACGGGATACACATGATTCTGGGTACATATTAAGGCCAAACTCAATAATCCCTTCATTACACGCCTACGTAGGTGCAACGTACTAACACAAACCAAAATACTGGGGGAAAAAAAAAAAAAAAAAAAAAAAAAAAAAAACCTGGACTTCAAAATAACAAATTATTCTACCTGATACATGCTGTTCACTGTAAAATGATCACTTTTGAAAGCCCTGCTTAAGATCTACTTGTATGCACGTTGTTTATTAATCCACCTTATGTAGAATTAACATTGCCATGGGCCTCAACACTTTATTCGTGCGTCGGTCAAAATAAATTGTGATATTATTAGAAAAGTAAATATTTTACAAATCTGCTCATTTACACACTTCTATGCATATAAAAAACAGGAAAGCCAAAAAAAATTATTTAAGTTATCACACATGGCTACCTAACACGTTTTACTCGACATTAAGTTACGGACCTACTTCCCATTCAACGTTACCCACTTTACTGGGCGCATGTCACTCAGTGCACCCGTTAAAATATATGTAGGTAGGAGCGGTGACTGTTCTAAGGTTGATTCCAAAAGTGCTCACTTTGTCGTGAACAGCCTTTATCAAGCGTGTGCAGCCATGCGACAGCATGCATTCTACACGCTGGGTGTGCGGCCGAGGAGCCAGCTTCGGACACAGTATTTTTGAAGTGGTTATCCATACCAATAGCTGGGAAATGCTGACGGGATTCATAAAAACAAAACCCTCCCAATGCACCACCCTTTATATGTAAGTCATGTTTCAGCTCGGGTGCGTATAATAATAATAATTTATTGATAGAGACAGTACGTTGTGCATGTCTTTTGTCTTCCTCTCGTTATTGGTAAGCGACTGCGAATTCGCGTTGTTGTTTAGATACAAGTTAAAGTTTAATCACAAGTAGGTTCACACAGCTTTTGTAATTGAACCGTATTATATTCAACACTCCCTGAGGAACACTGCGATAACGAGTAAACATTCCATATTGCTGTGAACGAATCATGCTCAGCTATCATTGGGAAATGTGACAAATGACAATGGAGTGTGCAATTTAAGCCTAGCATGACGGCCAGTAACAAAGCGAGCGTAGCAGGTGCCTGGTTATTGGCTTCACCATGCGTGTGTGTTCACCTGGGCCAATAAGCATCCAGGTGCTCTAATAACGATAGTTTGCGATTAGCCTGCAAACGATATTAACCAGCGTCAAAACTCATCGTCCAATCACAATTGGAACAAGATCGTGAGCTCTATTCAATAGTGCCGACCTCCCGTGGGGTACGGGAGGCTCTGGACTCGAATCCCGGGAAAGGCATGGGCGTTAATTTAAATTACGTTATACGTTTGTCTGTAAGCCGTCGCATGCTAAGCTTTCAAGCGTAAAACCGAGGAACGTTAAAAAGCCGTTTGTAATACAATTTATTCAATAGTCTGTTAGCATAAGATTGTACGCAACTTCTCGCTGCCTCTAATTGCTCTCTTAGCGCTTATTTGTTGGCACTGCTTAATCAGAAACTGTCGGTTCCGCGTCCTACTGCAGCGGCCAACTGCGCACTAAGAGAGTTTTTCGTCTGTGTGCCCGGTGCTGTGAGATAATGTCCAGACTTGGGATCTGACGTCACGGCTTTGCGGTAAACGAACTGCAGTCACGAAGCAAAACGAGCAAAATATCTCCGTCTTCGCAACAAGAGCCTAGAGGCTTGGAGACGTGCTGTGAGATATCCGTCTTGCTCGCGGTGGTGATGGTTTTTTTTTTTTTTTTTTGCTTGCGGGAAGATAAACCGAGAGGCTAACAAACAATCGGAATATTTGAAACATAATAAAGAGTATTATAACAAGACAATGTTCGGTTAATTTATTCACTGAAATATGTTGCGTCATCAAAATTTAGATATTATTTAATACAAACGGAACTGCGTACACGATAACATTTCGTTTCTTTACTAGGATGAATAATGTAGGCAATACTTAGCGTAAACATTCCAAAATAATTAAACAACTTTACAGAAAAAAGTTAGATTGAAATCTCGGGTTTCTATACTAAGCAGAGAAGGGATTGTTAACACTTTGAGGATGTTTCATAGCCTGTCTAAATCATCACTCCGATATAATGGACAATGAAATACAAAATAACCTGTACTTCCATATTATTAATTAATATGAAGCAGTTTATTTTTTGTTTGAGGTTATCCATTTTGCTTTGTAAGAAATACCTGGGCACTATTTATTTGGTGTTTTTCTGTATACTGTTACTGACATGCTAGTAACAAAATAGCAAAAAGTATTTCACCACTACGGTATTACATTAACAATACAATATGTTTCGAAATATGTGGGAAGTAATCAGAGGAGAGAGAGAGAGAGAGAGAGAGAGAGAGAGAGAGAGAGAGAGAGAGAGAGAGAGAGAGAGAGAGAGAGAGAGGA
Organism: Dryococelus australis; assembly: GCA_029891345.1. Taxonomy (NCBI): domain Eukaryota; kingdom Metazoa; phylum Arthropoda; class Insecta; order Phasmatodea; family Phasmatidae; genus Dryococelus; species Dryococelus australis. Next base: position 28,641,740 of record CM057005.1, read on the forward strand.
GAGAGAGAGAGAGAGAGAGAGAGAGAGAGAGAGAGAGAGAGTGTGTGTGTGTGTGTCTATATATATATATATATATATATATATATATAATATATAGTTTCCGAGTTGCAGACCTGTCAACATAGTACCACTTACAAGGTAGGCCTGTTAATTTGATCAGCTGGAATGGTGAAGTGTTATTACCTATCTCGCCCAGGTGGATAGGCCGTGCACGACCAATAACCTGGGTCACAAGCTCCAGGGTCTTAATCCACTGGATTGTTATCTGTAGGGGCATCTCAAGGTCACGGGAGCAAATGTCAAGGTTACCCATATCCATCATGGCAGTCGGGACCAGTACTGTAATTTGTTCTTAAATATTTAAGGATTTTCTGATTATTTACCATTTTTTCTAGATGTTTTTAAGTTTAAATTGTATAATTTTTTTTTGGAGGAGGATTTATTTCTCGATGCTCTAAAGTCGATAGTTTCCGAGTTACAGACCTTCCAATCTTGTACTGGACGTATTCGTAATAGACTTCCTGACACATTCCAGTCTGAGTAGCTGCAGCCATGTTCGCGTATCAGCAGTGATCTAGCATGGTTGGTCTGTACAGATGGTTCGTATGGCCGATTTTGTTCATTGGCATCCTTAGTCATTCTTGTTGGTTTTGGTCTGGTTGGGTGAAATGGTTGTTTTGTATGTATGATTCGTATGTTCGGTCCGTATGGCCAGTCGAAAGGGTTCGTTCATACGGTCGGCTGGCATGGACGGTTCGTATAGTTAGTCTGTATGGTTGGCCAGCCTAGTCGGTCGGTTGGTGTGGTCTACTGACATGGGGCGTTTTGAATAGCTAGCTGTAGCTGAGATGTTTTGCGAAGATTTGCAAAGTTTTTTTCAAAGATCTGCGAAGATTTTGCGAAGTTTTGCAAAACTTTTGCTAAGTGGTTAGAAATGAGATTCGTATTAGGCGACTTATTTCGAGATTGGTCGTCATCAACTGTTCTAGCCAGTTTTGTAAAAATTGGTCTCGGCTGGAGCCGGTTTGGGTTCGGACAGTAAACGGGGTGGCGAGTCGTGAGGTTGGTTATTAGGGAGGGTGGTTGGTGAGGTGAACGAGCTATGGCGAGTTATTGGTGAGGGAGGAGAGGTGTAGAGTTTGCAAGTGGGTTGATGGCATTTGTGAATGGTGCTGCAAAGTACGTCAATTGTCATAATTATTTTTTTGTTTTATTATGAATGCGAGTATTTTTATATAAAGCAGAGTTTTTTTATAAAATAAATGAAATGCAACATATTTAATAAATATTTATATTTACAATATTTTACATACATACAAACATTTCTTTCCGGTGATTTTTTTCGAAGAGGTTGGTATGCACTCGTTTCCAGCTGCAGATGATCCAATTAACCGGGTGTCCAGCCCGAACCCATCATCATCACTTATTCTTCCTCGCAACTTTTCTTTTGTATATTATCGTCTACACTCTTTTCGATGTCACATACGTTTCAAATTGGTACATTATGGGTCTTGAATGCTCTTCTGGAATGATGGTCCTGGTTCGGCTCTGGTTTCGAGTAGATACATTCCAGCCATATATTATATTTTAGAGGCCCTTGTTTTCAATCTCTTCTGTAAGTTGGTTTATTAAATTATGTTGTATATTTGCCAGGAATGAGTAAACATCTTTCGACGAAGTTGTCAGATTCGGACGAATGTAATTTTTCAGAATGTCCCTCAATGCAGATTGCTTCAGAAAAATCCATTGGCATTAGTTTTGCCTAAAACATGGACATGTTATCGATCATGAGGTTTACACCGTTTGGCATGGTTGTCATACGACTCCTAACATAGTTTTCTCTGACGGTTATGTATTTCAGATCGCACATTGCCTGGAACGCCACGTGAACTTACGGCCACACTATTGACAGACAAGAGTCAAATAAGCCCATTCTGTCTTCTTGCTGCATTTACAACTCTTCTCATGCCTACATGCATTGCTACTATTACTGAACATCTCACCACAATAGCGACACGGTCGACCCGATATCGACAGCGAGTTGTCTATACCGTCCACATGCACATCCTGTCTTATCGATGGTAGCGCCATTGCATCGTCACTGACTGTAAAAGGTAGCGATGGCATGTTGACACCACTGCACACAGCAGTACTTGTAAGTCCATCACAGGTTTGTGGCGACGACAATACATCTTTTTGTTTTGCTGGTGGAAGAACAAGTCGTTTACATATTTTCGAATGTTGGTATAGATTGCCAGTACGGGAAAACAGACGAAGGCACTTCTCACACCTATATGTCATGAGGAGCAGGTACATCTTACGTTGGTTCTTTTCGTGTCGTCTAACATTGCTGATATTTGCAAAGGCTTTATCACGGTACATGCATCGAAGTCTTGACACTGTTTACTTGGATCGCGATGTCGATCGAGCTGCTGTAGGTGGCCCACCCGAAGAAGCCGATGGCATTGCTGGTACCACTCCACAACAAGTCGAGGGCACTGCCGTAGCTACCATTAGCTGTGAAGTTCCCGAAGACATCACATATGTAGAATAAGTCTTCAATGTGACGACGCAGAAGCTAGAGGAGACAATCCAACTTTCACGGGAGCCTCTGTCAAACTAAGCCTCTCAGCTGACTTTACTGCTTACTGCTTATGATATACGAGTATGCAAGCCCTATGACGTCATATAGACTTTGAACAAATCGCATTACGCCATTAATACATTGTGCGGACACCGACCAGCAAATCACAGAGTTGCCACGTGATTGCAGCTGTCCAATCACGTGAGGTGGAGGTGGAGGTGGTGGTTCTGCTGGTGGTGGTTGTGGAGTTATTTTGGAAAAAGAATATGTATCATTTACGGGCCTTTTGGAGTCATTTTGGAATTAGTCGGCAAATTGGAATATTTCGGACTCTTTTTATTTATTTTTTTGTATGTATTTATGTGTGTGTGTGGGTCACAAGTTAAAAAAAAAATCCCCCTATTTTAAAATAAAATGATATAGTTCTACCTCGAAAATCTGAAAGGTGAACATTTTATGAAATAATCTCGCTTTAAAAAAGTACATATCCAGGTCCCCCGGTAAATTTCATCGCTTCCTGGGTAAACTTTATTTGCACTTTGCAATACAAGTAACTAGAACTACAGCAGGCTCCCACCACGCTTCGCCATCGGTCGATGCACAACATGGACTTTGTACTGAACAATGCAGCATCACGGTAGTTCACAACCATGCTTCCCAATTGGCCGTCGCGCAAAAAGGACTCTTCGTACAGACCGCCCTCTCATACAGCCGTGCATTTTTACCATAGGCGAAAACTCGATCGCAGAATCGGCACTGGCGAAAATCAGCTAGCGATGATGCAGGTCGCATCTCAATGGTCGTCAAGGTCAAAGGCAGGCCTTCGTATTCGCAATTAATCTTCGCGGTATAGAAGCACTCTGAGAAAACACAAATACTCGTTCGCTCCAGAAGAAAACACGCAAGTATAAAATTTATTCTATACTAAATTATCTATATTACTATATAATATAAATAAATATTATTCTATACATAATTATGTTCTTTCTCTTATATATTCCTATCTTACATGTGTATATATATATATATATATATATATATATATATATATATATATATATATGTTAGTACCTACGATCTCTCATGCTCTCGTTCTGTCAAATTGAGACAGCCACTCTCTCATTTTTCTCCGATGTCGCGCAGACAGCTGAAGTCCTGCTTAGGTTATACTTTCAGGATATTCCTCCACCTCGTGCAAACAAAGCTTAACCATGTTAATGTTTCTTTTGCAACAGGTTGGGAAGATCAATATTGATATTTTGGGTACGCAAAGTTTTCGCCACCGGGTAAGCGCTAGTGTCAGTAATGTTCTTAATCGTCTGTATTATCTGCGTTGAAAAAACAGGATAGTGTAAAATAGTTTCGTAACTAGGTAAAATGTTTCTCTTTTACCGTACACATAGTTCAAAATTTTAATTAACAGTTACTTTCAGAACAATGCGCACCCTGTGGAGGAAATTTTCCTTAAGCCAAAAGAAATCACGTATTGTTCCTAACATGAGTATAGGCTATTCACGGTAAAATGGGCTCTTTAGAAAGCCCTCACATTTGGAATAATAGTCAATAAATGTAAGTTATTTTATTTTATACTTAGACATTAACATCCGAGTGCGGTGGAATATACACGCTTTGTTCATTACTTACATGGCAATATTTATTTAAAAGGTGGTTAAAGGATAAAAATTACTGTAAAAAAGGGAATAGGGCTTCAAAAGTGCTCACTTTACCGTGAACAACCTATAGCTTAAACCTTACGTAAGTCTAGAAAATTACACCGAAGGGACCACGCACCGAATTCGTGCGAACTCTGCATAAGAACTATTTATTACTAGGCATTACCAACACACATATTTTCTTTCTAGTTATATTAATATTGATTATATATGAAATTCCGTAATTTATCGAAAAAATATAGGATAAAGTAGGCTACAATTAAACCAAATATAAGGTACTTTTACGTTGACAGATGTGTAAAACGCTTAGGATACATGAAATATTTAGGAAACAGCCATGAATTCTATACATGGAGTAATTTTTCAAAGGTTTGTTTGAAAAAGTGTGAAGAAACCGTGAATAGACTACAAGCTACTGGACGTAATTTGTATATATATTTAAAGAAATGCACAAGTGATTATAGCACTATCGTGATAATTTCTAGCACATAAAATGCTATTATTTTTGCTTTTTGCAGTATCGTCATGTAGCAGCAAAGTGTCAAAAAATACCAGAGTTTGTCAGAAATACTAATATTTATATTTTTATAAATACATGTTAGGTAAGTAATTTCGTTGAATTAAACAGTTGAAGGTATTCACCTACAAATAAAATGCGACGTGGTTTTGTCTCAGAAAGCTAATATACGCTTTTTAAAACACCGAAACGATGTAAAAAATATGGCGCGTGGTGAGAGAGTGCGAGAGAGCGCAAGCGAGTATACAATTTCATGTTCTCTCTGTGCTCTCGCTATTTCGCGCTCTCTACGACGAATTGAGACTACCGTAGGGCGTTCTCTGTGACGTCATAATGGCGTGGTCGCAAAAGTGAGAGCACGATAGGGCGTTCTTCGGGTCTATTGAGACACTTGGATTTGTAGAATTTGTTTTAAAGATTTTGTATTAAGTTTTATTGAACGACAGGACACAGGGTATTGCTTCGTACATTTTGTAAAGTTGGTATTGCTTGACTACTGCTGCTGTGATTATCCATCACCCGCAATGGTAAAGGTGAGATTACGATTAAAGACTGAAGAATAAAGAATTGTACTTAATGAGTCGATAAGTACACGGAAAATGAATAATAAGACGATTTGCTGTTTATGATTGTATTATCAACTGGTACGTCTAGCCAATCAGAATCGTAGAAGACAAAAGCAGCCAACCTGGAGATATGGACAAGAGTGAAGATTATTTACATATATTTGATTATTTGTGTTTACTTCTTTTGTAAACGTTTTGAAAAACTCGTGATATCTTATAGAACGGAAAGGCGATGCCAACATTGCGCATTTACATCAATACATCCGAAAAGGTTTATTACACTCTAAATTCGAATCAGTGGGAAACCACTGATTCGCAGTGAAATTCGACTACTCTAATCAGTGAAAATGGCTCCACTTAGAATCAGTGAAGGAAATATGGTCTTTTTTCACTGGTTCATCAGTTAAATTCGCTGAAGTGATTAATTTATCAGTCATATACGTTTGACTGATTTAAACAGTGCAATTTTCAATGATTCAGATTTAGAGTGTAAAGTGAATTCAATAACCTCTTCTAAGAAATAAAACGTGGCCATGAACTATTATATAAATTAAGAGGATCCTGTCTTGCGCTTAAAATTATTATTTGCATACGATTTCACAATACGACATAACCTAAATCCAAGATGTAAATACAGTTTCCAGCCAAGAACGCACACGACCCATCACGATCCGCACACGACTCTCATAAACTAATGCCCTTGAGCTCATTGATTCATATCTTAAGCACATGGCACACTTATTCTGTTAAGCCAATCGTAAACACACCTCAAGTTTCTTACTTATTCCCAGCAGTCACTACATAAAGGTAGTGAAGCGGCGGCAACTTGATAAAGATTACGAAGTTATTATTTATGTTTTTTGGTGAGAAAAATTTTGTTAAACCAACTGACATCTGACTTGCGTCGAAAAATGGATAAATGCGAGATAGCGCGGGGACTGATTCCCTTTGATTTCCCCGATATTCTGGGAATTACATGGCATCAGATTTTGATTCCTCTGCATCTGACTGATTAAAACCTCTGTCTTGACTTTGGAGCGTGGCGTTTCCTGATTTGGCAGCGCAATTAATCAAACGAGGAACTTGGATCCTGGCCAACTTCGAACGCTGCGTGCTCGATATATGTTTACGTCATGTAACATTTCAGTTCTGACAGTGTCACGACACAGCAAGATTTAGCTTCTATTTTGACACGCGCAGGTGATTAGTGTTCAATGAGGTTAAAATGAAATCCTAGCCAATGCATGCAGATGAAAACATTGCTCCCGGAGATAGCAATAAATTGCCGCAGAAAGTTTATAGATGATTAGTTTTAAATAGACTGTGAGTACGTAACTCAGATTTTATTTTATTAAATGACTATCATTTATATGTGAAGATATTTCCAGATACCTGGAAACTACTCAGATTTATTTTCTAAAAAGCTAGTCTACACAATTTTTGTGCACTTAAGTCTCAGTGAGTTGTTCATTGGCTGGTGCTCCAGTTTTATCCCAGACCACGCTGTAAAAAGATCCGTTACATTTCCTGAATTGTAATGGCAGTTTTTAGCTTATACATTGTATGGAAATAACATTGAATATCAGGCTGCAAATGTATACACTATTCATGGTTACTTCCAACTTGTCCGAGGCCCTGCTAAAGATCTGCTTTACGGCGATTCCACCGCCTCCTGCGTACAAAGCTTAAGTCTAGAAAATCACACCAAAGTAACAACACGCCGTATTACTGCGCACTCAGTTCAATAACATTTTCCATCAGAACTATTTCTTTCTAGGTATCATCAAAGCCCCCATTGTCACACTATTTTTAAAGGCTGTTCACGGTAAAATGAGCACTTTCGAAAGCCCTGCTTAAGATCTACTTGTATGCACACTGTGTATTCTTCCGCTTTGTGCAAAATTAGCATTGCCATCTCCCTCAGCACTTTATGAGTCGGTCAAGTGAAACTCTGAAATTATTAAGAAAGTAAATATTTTGCAAATCTGCTCGTTTTTATACTTCGGTGCATTAAAAAAAGGGAGAGAAATAATTTATGTTTTTACAAATGTTTACCTAACACTTTTTATCTAACGTTAAGATAGGAACTACTCTTCCTACATCATTACCAACTTCACTGGGCGTATGTCACTCATTGCACCAATTAAAATATGTGCGGGTAGGAGCAGTGACTGTTTTCTAAGGTTGATTTCTAAAGTGCTCATTTTATCGTGGACATTCTTTATACGTATTCATTACAGTTGGAATATTATATTCTATAGACAAAATATAGTTTAAAGTTCAATTCCATTGGAAATACTTTTATGCTCACAGAAGTATAAAACACTTATGATACATGGCATATTAAAAAAAACAACGAAACACTTTACATATAAGGTGACTTTACAGAGGTTTGGTTTAAAAACTGCGAATAATCTCTATGTATATATGTGATTGGAGTCTAGTTGTTCCTGAAATAAATTCGCGAAACTTACGGGTCCCCCGTTATTTCTCTGTTTAACAGGGCCGTTAGGGATTTTTAACACCGTCCAGTAGCTAATGAAAGTGATTTGCCTGCAATCAAGCAAACCAAGTGAGAGGAAGGATCACGGCGATGCAGGTGTAGTGAATAGGGACTTACTCGATTCTCGCAGAAAGAGTTATTTTCGAAACACTTTAACACGGATCCGTTTCCACGATCTGACGGTTTTAACTGCTACTCGTCTTAGGCATCCTGCCAGCGAATAACATGCATGTGTATGTTCGGTACCGGAGGAACCTACGTCTGACTGGCCGAGTCAAATACAATTTTGCCTTCAGCCGAAGAAACACTTTAACACGGATCCATTTCCACGATCTGACGGTTTTAACTGCTACTCGTCTTAGGCATCCTGCCAGCGAATAACATGCATGTGTATGTTCGGTACCGGAGGAACCTACGTCTGACTGGCCGAGTCAAATACAATTTTGCCTTCAGCCGAAGAAACAGGCCTATGGATGGCTTAGAATGAAAATCTAGTATGTAGGGGTAGCGGAATTTCGCGAAAATATTTCAAGACAAGATATATTTTAAAACACTGTAGGGTCGTTTACCTGTCTTTATTGGGCTGAATTACTTTTTGGCACGTGTTATATGTCTGCAGGCGAATCACGTACGAGACGTGCTGATGTTGCCGAATTCCGAGTGGCTCGGTCAAATATGAAAATGCCTACTCATGTAAATGATGGCCGATGGTAGAAGACAAATCGCTGTTAGGTACTTATAGTCTTGAAGTCTACTATGTGCTCATATTTTTTTCGCGAAAAATCACTAGCTCTACTGGTAAGTCACATTTATCTTTAAAATTATTTTTTGACACTGTTGGTTGGCAACCCATTTATCCTATACATTTCAGTGTTCCAATTGAATAATTTGGAGTGCTGTAAACTGTGCAACATGAAGTGCTGTAAACTGTGCAACATGAAGTGCTGTAAACTGTGCAACATGAAGTGCTGTAAACTGTGCAACATGAAGATTTCCAACCGACATGATCGAAAAGTCTTTTTGGCCTAAAATGTGAGTTTCGAGGTTTTCGTTGTAAGCCGTTGGTGTAGTCAAATAACTAGAGGCGGGATATTTCGCGAATTAGTTAGGCAGTAGGTTAGATTTCTCGGTATACTCGAGTACACGGTATTGTTTACTGTCCGTTGCAACAGTACGTGACCTGTGTACTGTGTTGTTTATCACTAGGCTACACTGTTGCTTCCCGTTTTATTACTGTCCCACAGTTCCACAGGACGTGTCTAAAGAGCTATGGCAACATAACTAAGCGTTAAAGAGTTTGGAGTCTTATAGGCCATCCACTGTTACTTCGAACTTTTCTGAAGCCCTGCTTAAGTTCTCTTTTCAAGCCATTCCTCCACCCCATGCAAGCAAAGACCTGAGTGACATGCGCCCGGTAAGGTTGGTAACGTTAGATGGAAATTAGTCCCATATATTAACGTCAAATAAAAGTGTTAGGTAACCATTCGTATTATTTTGAATTATTTATTTCGGTTTCTGTTCTTTTAGTGCAACGGATGTGTAAAAATGAGCAAATCTATCAAATGTTTACTTTTCTAATAATTTTACAGTTTCACTTGACCGATGCATGAATAAAGTTATGAGACCCATGGCTATGTTAATTTTACACAATGCGGAAGAATACACAACGTGCATACAAGTAGGTCTTAAGCAGGTCTTTCAAAAGTGCTCATTTTACCGTGAACAGCCTATATAAAACTTCACTAAAGGGACACAGCACCGCATTCGTGCGCACTCAGTTAAATAATATTTTGCATGAGAACTATTTCTGACCGAGTACTACCAACACGCCTATTTTATCCCTATATTTTTTATGTTATTTATAAATTACATAATATTATTTGTAGAATAAAATATAATCACGAGTTCAATTTAACCAAAAGTAAGATACTTTTATGTTATCATAAGTATAAAACGTTTGTAATACATGGCATATTTAGAAAACCACCAAACATGTCATGAATGGAGTGATATTTCAAATGTTTTGAGTCGAAAAGCCTGAAGATAACGCGAATGCCGTGGAATGAACACGCGAAGTACTTGGGGAAGGAAAACTGCAAGTGTGAGAGTAGGACATAGAAATGAAACCTGCATTCATCTCTTTTTCGCGAAAGTCAGGTGTTCATGGTGCCTAATTGCAGTGGTTAGACTACTCCCTTCCCAGCACGGCGAGACAGGTTCGATTCCCAGCTGGATCGACCTGGATTTCCGCGTGTGGAAAACGCGGCGGACGTTGCCGTGGGCCGGTGGGTTGTATCGGAGCAATTACTAATCTCCTCGCCGCTGCTCCATCTCAACCTCACTTCACCGTCGTCCGGGCTCAGGAAATATCACCCATTCACGTCAACGACGAGACGCTGCGCATTTAGGACGGATTTCGTATTCAACTTGACTTCACTGTGCGCCTAAAGCAGTTTCTGATGCCGTTCTCTCTCCCATACACTTAGGTCACCGGCACAGCGTTGTGGTGTGGGCCAGCCTTTGCCTTGGCTCTTGCGTGAACCCACCAGCACAACCATAAAGAGAGTGAGGACGCGAGCCGAGGAAGTTTAAGAACAGATAGGAAGAAGATTACTAAACATAGTTCATTTATAAGGACTGCAGAGCTGCGGACACAGGTCTTGTCTTACCTCACCAAGCAGACGACGGAACAAGATGGATCAGATGGGGCTCGAGCCACCGTGATCGAACTAGCACTCAGCCTTCGGCAACTCTGCAGGTAAAGCCTTTGTTGTAATGTAATCAATAATAATGCAGATAGTAAGAATATATTAAAATAACACGCTCTCCCTGCGAAATATAAAGTAATTAAGTGAATGTAAAGTGCAGTATGATTTATATTATAACATATTGATTATGGTTTCAATTAAATGATGGAATGACACATACTCTGTACGGTAAGCCGTTAAGGTCTATAGTAACACTAGCCTTATTTGTGAGTGAGTGATGAGATCTGGGTGGCTCTTAACATCGAGGTCTTGAGAGCCGAGGAGGGTTAAGTGAGGTGAGCGTGTAGCGGCGCCGGAATGAAGGGACGCGGTGAGCGGGAGATCCCCGAGAAAACCCGCCCCGACTAGCGACATCGTCTGGCGCGATTCCCACTTGCGTGAGGCCCCCCCGCCGGGAATCGAACCTGATTCACCTCTGTCGGATGCGAGTAGGCTGACCGCTACACCACCGCGGCCCCAGCCTTATTTGTGTCGTCATCTGTTAACTGTTGGGAAATTTGCCTAATTTGTTCCAAGGGTATCGTATGGCACACTGGACGGACGTCGTGGATGTATGATGGCGCCAGTCTCGAATTTTTTTTAGGTCTCTGTAGTACAAACAGTTCCTTTCAGAAAATTCACGGGAAGAGCGAAAAAACCTTGGAAGATTGGAGAGGCGAAGAAGAGATTTTAATTACAGCCTGCATGTGCTTCTCATTATCAAAGCCGCATCCTGTTTCCTTTTCTAAGCGCAACACAAGCGCCATGGCGTTGGCGGGGTGTAATCTCACAGCTACATCGGGGCGAAGCTAAACGCGTTCGCATTTGTAGGTTACCAGCTTTCTCCCGCAGAATGAAATGTTCGGCGCCGCCAAGCTTTCGCGGTCACGAAGCAGGTTAAATCGATCTCATGCGCCGCACGACGCAAGGGGAGCTTCTACGGATCGCACTCGGCGGTAAAAAACTCTTATAGACTCGGGGCTCTCCGTTGCTGGTTGCCGGAGCCGAGCCTTCACCAAACCCCGCGAGACTCGTCCTGCCTCGGGACGGGAACAGGAACCAGTTCGCCGACTTGCCTGGCCGGCGTTAGAACTTGCCCCAGCGGCTTCATAAGTCAGCGTCTGGGTCGCGAGTGCTCTCTTGCGCTCCTCGGAAACGTTTGCGTGCGTTCGTCGGGGAAAGCAGCGTAGAGCTGGATTTACCGTAACCCGACAGTCCGACAACACAGCCCCGACACAAGCGAAAATTTTTCATCAACCAATCAGGAGCAAGGTTACCCCGACAAAAGCAGCCCCGACAAAAGAAAATTCTATATCTACTTACGTCGGGCGTCGGACCGATCGACCTCGCTTGGCAGTAGAAAAACACCGACATAACCTTACAAATTAAATGTGTGGATTTTACTACTGTGGTAAATTTCACATTAAACACATGTTTTTTTGCACGTACATCCTGGTTTTCTTGTAACAGAAAGCTTACGAATTGACGAAAATAAATATTCGTAGAATAATAACTGCTCCTAAATCCAAAAATACTTCGTTTACAAAGTTATCAAAACAAACTAGTGTACAATGAACTGTGATTTATTCACACTCCATAGCAAGTTACTGGCCATTGTAGGATTTGCCGAAAGCCACGCAACACTTGTCGGAAGGACTGTCGGGGTATTGTAAACATTGAACTAATTTTGGTGGCGGAAATGGTCGGGCTGTAACGTCGTGTCTGACTGTCGGGATGACCTCGTCGTGGCATTGTAAGTCCAGCATAAGGAATATTACTCTCACGGTTATGCACCTTGGTCACATCTTCTTTCAGCTTACTGTGTATCCTTCCGCTAAACGTAAATACTTACATTGCGATAAACTCTGGCGTCAAAGCGTCGATCGAGCGAAGGAATAAAATTGCTAAAACATGCATTTTTCACTGTTAAACCAATTCTTAATATAATAAAGAAACAAATCAATGTGAATGTAATACACTCTAAATCTGAATCAGTGAGAATTTTGCTGTTTCAATCAGTTAACAATATCTGACTGATTAAACAGTCACTTCAGTCAATTTAACTGATGAATCAGTGAAAAAAATGCCAGTTTTCCTTCACTTATTGATTCAGTAACATTTTACACTGATTCGTCAGTCTTTTTTTGCACTGTTTTTCAGTGATTTGTTTTTTGAGTGATGGATTATTTAAACATCGTGTAAAAATGGCTGTAAAAGAATGTGTATCAAGTGAAATTACACCGCATAAACTAATAAAACCAATACAAAATACTTTCTAAAATGTGTTTCGTCTTTCAAAACACCATTTTTGAAGTAAAAATGAACGTTCAGTCTTTCATTCCGTTTCCACGTCTTTAATTTCTCTTTCATGAAATCACCACAGCGCTTTTTTCGAAAGCTTAAACTCCATATAATATGGTGAAGAGAGTGTATTCATATGCACTATTCGTTTTAACAATCCTAATGGTAACAATCGAACCAAAAACGAAAAGTAAGTTCACACAATTTAAAACTTCAATCCTGGCCACCTGCGTGGAGAATTTTTTATTTTTTATTTTTTTTAAATTACGGTAAATTGCATACCTTAAATAGTAAACTGTCATAAATATGTTTATTTCTCGTGATTACTTGGCTACATTCAATAAAAACAATATTTGATTCGCCGCTGCATTTGGCCGTCACTTATTCAATTAGTGAAATTGTTACACGTCAGTAATTCAATCAGTGGAATTTTTCCACCGAAATAACCACTGAATTTAAGTGGAGCCATTTTCACAGATTTGAGTAGTTTAATTTTACTGCGAATCAGTCGTTATCCAGTGATCAGAATTTAGAGCGTGGAAACCATTTCCAGTATCCAACAATTTAATCATTACAGTTTAAAAAATACGGCACGAAGACGTTGGACTGTCTTTGACGACTCGTTGCCAACATTAATTTATAGACGCACTCTGCTTTCACAGTAAAATACAAACAGTTACAGACAGTGGTTTTTCCAATTTTGACTTTAAAAGTGTTCATTGTTTCGTGAAGACAGTAACAAAGACTAAGGGACGTTCTGGGGAAGGTTCCGAAACCATTCTGAAACACGAGACGGTGATTACAAAATTTAGAGTGGTGTCTGGGTGTGTGCTCAAACCATTAGTGTGTGCGAGTGTCGAGGATAATTAAAATTCGTCTAAGGAGGCACCGTTCCTCGATGCTTCTAGACCGTTCATTTGTTATCAACCAAAACATCGAAAGTTAATTTTTCTGTTGGTAACATCAATAATTCAAAAGGGGTTGTGGTTTAAGGTCTCACATTATCAGTTTTATTTCTCTGGATGGGTTGTTTAAAGCCCTCGTTTCGATCCACGAGACATAAAAGAGTATAGCTCAACCCACGACCGACCAAAACTCACAGTGGCCCAACCCATGTGATTAGTATGATATTCATTGGAGGCGAATCAGGGGGAAATTAGGAAAAAATGAGCGTGAACGGGGGAATTCTTACGCATCGCTTGAGAACGCGTGGGGAAGAACCCGCGAAATGTATTATAATGAGAAGGGAGAACATTTTGAAATATGTATAACCCTTAAAGTTGACAAAGTAAAAAACTTCCAGAGATCACCTCCATCCTAATGTGTCAATGTCGTCTGGCCTCTGATGATGCATACTGAGTACCGTCTCTATAGCTCAAACAGTTTCGGAGATAGAGCAATTATACGTTAAATATCCTTAGATTCGTACAGTTGAGGAGGGATCAACAATGCTCTATGAGGCGATGGGAATGTTTGTACAGCCGCCATTTTGAAAATACTTTTTCGCCTTGTCAATTTTACTAGCATATGTTTACATAGTATTGCTTACATGTCAAATTTGGCGAGAATCAGTGGAGTAGTTTTCGTGATATAATATAAAAGCTTTATTTTTTCATTTAGTGCGCCCTTCCAAAATTACTAACCAATAACACTATCCATCTCTGTAGTCAATGTTTACATGATGCACTGTCTACATACAAAATTACTAACCAATAACACTATCCATCTCTGTAGTCAATGTTTACATGATGCACTGTCTACATACAAAATTTTGTTTGAATCTCTTGAATGGTTCTTAACATTTCAAATAGCACACTAAATATTAAACTTACCTTCATTTTGAAAGTAAGCACTCGGCGTGATCGAATACTTTGGAAGTAGAATGTCTTTACTAAGTACTATATGCGTACCGAGTTTAGTAAAATTCTGTTTTCGCGTTAGGAAGATTTTTTTTTTTTTTTTTGCCTGGGACACACTGAGAAGTAAACACACGTACTCGCATACAGAATAACATGAAATTGATATCACAGACCTTTCTTTTCTTCAGAAAGTACGCATAAAATAGGGAAAATGAGCGTAACCCGACATATTCTCACAAGCCACTTGATAATTGATAGGGAAAATCCCACCAAATAAATTATGGAGAGCAGGGAGTAGACTTAGACAAATAGCCCCTCTAGAAAATCGAAAATATAGGAAAATGATTAAAGATACTGTGCACATCGTATTAAAGGCTCAGACATAGGTCTCTTGAGTTTGTGCACTGAACTCCGTCACCGTAGCTCAAACATAGACTCAAGATGACGTAGATTGATCTCCCTTGCTGCGCACAGCCAATCTCCGTGTCCCAACATTCAACTACTTTTCTGCCAACACGTCTAGCGAAAACGGTATGGTTTTGATGTTAGGTTATAAAACTGATATGTAAACAAGTAATTAGATATGTTATTATTCGCCCGCTAACAAATTTGTAATGCAGTTTGACTCAATTCAAATTGGTAAAAGTATTTTATTCATATTATAGTGCTTGTTATTTAAAAATTAAGATATGAACAAACACGTTCATAACTGTTGACCATGTGACTTTGACAGTTGTGTATGCTTTAGATAGGTCAATGTTGGGTACATGCGTAGAAGACGAATAAGAGGTCTACCTCATCTTTAGTCTATGAACTCAGACCGTTTCGGAGATATACCAAATTAAAATTGGACGTCCCTTAAAATCGTACAGTTTAAGCGAGTTCGAAGGTACACCATGAGGAGATGGAAACCGAATGGTTTAAAGAGGAAGCCTATTTAGAACTCCGTACGTTTGATCGCTTCGGAAATAGAGCGAATCGAAAATGATCCTTCCTTAAAAACCTCAATATTAAAAATAATATCAACAGTCTGTGCAAAACTGCTCCTTAAAATATGCCGCGGATTCAAAATGCAAGTCCCTAGGAAGAACGGAGTGGAAACGCTCACTCGATCGAAAATAGGAAGCAATAAAACTTCACCCCCGCGTCAAACTATATCCTCTGGGAAAAGAGGGAGGGCTGGGAGGGGAAAATATTGACAGAGGAAGGAGGGGAATAAGTACAAGGGGGGGGGGGGAAGTGTGAGAATATAAGTGCCCTTCAAGAGGAAAATTTGAAATTTTCAGTGCCAACTTCTGTTTTTCATTAAAAGCATGGTCATTGATTGCTGGAAGTGGGAGGATCCATAAAGGCCTGAGCCCTCTCTGATATTAGAATGCCCCCTCACTTAAGGGCATGCTTGGGTAGTCTGCAATAGCATTTTTATTAATTAATAAAATTATAATGTTATTAAACTTGTGTCATGTAAGTGAAGATGCCTCACCAACTGTCTACAATAATATACTGTTTCGACGGGACTCTGCATTTCTGAATGATTTCCAGTTTCACTGAACACCTAATTTCCTCACTAACGCCTCCTTCCATGCTAGAGTGCACAGCAAGAGTGCATAGAGTTTTTCATTTCCAGGGGCAAGTTAACAATTCGCTCACCCTGTTACGCTGTAGTGCTTATGATTATTTCGTGTCTTGCAGTTTCTGTGGCTGGCTCCTACGAGGGTTGCTCAGCGGCGCGCTGAGGAAAGGGGCGCAGAACGACCTCGGCCAACCGAGTCGTTGTTTTAAATAACACATACCGGGGGGATTGAGCGCTAGGTCAGAAAAGGAGTATAAAAGCTCAGAGCGATGGCGGCTCCGGGCGCCATCTTGCCTGCCACTGCCAGAGGCTCTGCCCGAGGACTACGAGACGAGAGGATCGCAGCCCGTGGTCCACCTTCGACGCTCGCCGAACCCGCCTTTGAGAGAGCTGTTACGAGTCTGTGACGACAAAAGGGTAACTATCCAATTCCTGGCAGGGCGACTTAAGGCACGCTAGGGCGCAGGACTTGTGACGGCTTTAAGCTCCTTCTGAGCATATTTTGCCTTAATAACGTTACACTACTTTGAGCTTGATTACGAGAATCAGCGACGTAGTCAACTCTTATTAACCGTTCGTCTTCCCTTTCGGAAGACAATATATTCCCATGCTCTGATTGGTCTGCAAGATCACGCGGTACAGAAACACGTACGACGTATCGAGCAAAACCTTGACATTGACAGACTTTTGTGTACGAGAATGTACACGATAAACGATGGGGCCATGGTGGTGCAGTGGTTAGACTACTCGCCTCCCACCTAGGAGAATCGGGATCGATTCCCGTCGGGGTCGTTCCCAGATTTCCGCATGTGGGAATCGTGCCGGACGATGCCGCTGGTCGGCAGGTTTTATCTCGGGGTCCTCCCGTTTCCCCCGCCCTTTCATTCCGGCGCTGCTCCATACTCACTTCACTTCACCTCCTTCAGCTCTCAAGACCTCGATGTTTAGAGCCTTCCCAATCCCTTCGCTCACGATAAACAATCCCAATAGATATAATTGAAAAAGACCAATCTTAATGAACGAGTTATATTTGTAAGGTGTTACGTGTAACGTGAATCCCGGCCTTAATTGAGAGCTTTTTCATATTTTTTTATTGGCAACGGTCTTCATTATTTGGAAAGTAAATTTTTCTAAGAATTTCTTAAAATGAACTAACATATGACGTTCCAGTAACCATTGTTACATTTTCTGTAAAGCTGGGCTCATGACCATCCGTTTCATCCGTCTGTCACCCGTCCGTCAGGCGGTCACGTGATCTTCGACCTATCGCTGGGCAACTTCTTTTCTATCCGTCAATCCGTAAAATATATCTCAAACTTTAACTTTTGACGGACCGAAGGATGGTCCACCGCCTAGTAATATCGTTCCTTGAACATGGCTGTCGGAAAACAGTCACTTGTTTTTTGTCAGAATAATTTTCTTTTTAAATACGCAAGGCAGTGAAGTTGTTTACTTTTTTTACGTTTCATCTGCGAATTAAACTGATGATTACTTGTACATTTTCAGAGGAAATGCTGATAAATTATGTTAGGGAAAGAGAATATATTTATGACATTCACTAAAAAACATTTCTCTCAGCGCGAGAAAGTTCGTGTTGTTGGGTGGTAACACTGACAATTTTCTGGCCAGAAGGTTCGACGGACGACGGATTGTCGTGAGTCTCTTTCAATTAATGGACGAAAAAACCGACGGATGATTGACTGACAGGTGCAACGGATGGTTCTGAGCCCAACTTTTAATGTTTTTTATTATTTAGTTTGTACCTTCTAAAAACACTACAATTGTGTCTTCGACTTGCCGGAATCTATAAACTATGTAATGTAATTTCTTATGCAAGGAAAAAAGTACTCACAAGTAGTGTCTACAAGTTGAAAGACATTTTGTACAAATATAAAATAATGCATTTTTTCTGACCATCACGCCTTAACACTCCCTCCTGATAAGGGCGACACTCCCTCGCAGATCAAGTGCTCCATCGCCACTAAGCGCAAGGTTCTTTACTGACGTGCAGTGTTCTAGTCGTACTGCGTATACCTTTGGGTCTTTCATCAGTGACCATATTCTTGTTTTTTTGACGTGATTACGTCTTTAAATTTGCAACCATAGTGGGAGGCAATCCAGAAAAATCCAATGTATTGCAGCTCCGAATCTATAGTCTACATTCGGAATTAAATTACACGACTCGATTGCCAAAGGATCAAAGAATATGTTACGTTGAGTGAGGACTGCGAAGCAGCCAGGAGGGTGGAGGGGGGATTTCTAATTCATTTCGCCGCGTCTCATAACTTCCAAGTAGTATAACTTTTGACTAGGAGAAGCTACGACGCTCGTTAAAGTTTCAATCGGCAGTTCTCGTCAAGATCAATCGATTGAGTGTATAAAATATTTGTGTGGCGTGGTTAAGGTGAAATTGTACGCTTTTAATGTAAACATTTAAGAAAACTTAACACAGTTTGGGCCTATACTCGTCAAAAAGCCTAGTCGAAATACGGAAATCGTATACGGTTGGAAATAGCATCTCAAAAGCAATCCAGTGATATCCATAAAACCCCATATGATCGAGTGAAGCGGTGCCGGGAAAGTAAAATAAACATCAAGGCGTTCGAGCTCGTCAACCTAAACGTATTCACGCAAAACAATCGGCCGTGTCCCCAACACAGCCAAACCACATATTTTTGAAGGATAGTGTGTAGGAAGGTTCAATGCAGGGCCCTTGAGCAGTTTGCATTTATCTGAAGTGTATGAAGAAAGCTGTTTTTATCCATTTTTTAAGTGTTTCTACTGCGCGTGACGTCTTGAAAGCACTTAGAAGTCATCTTCTCAAGTCTCTGTCATTTTCGGTGATGAGCAAATCAGATGCGCGTTTAAAAGTCCCGCAGAAAAAAAAACTTAAATTTGTAAAGGCTGTTCACGATAAAGTGAGCACTTTTGAGATCAACCTTAGAGAAAAAAAAAGTCACTGTTCCTATATGCACACATTTCAACGGCCGTACTTAGTGACATGCGCCCGGCGGGTTGTTTATAATGGACGGAAAATAGTTCAATATGTATAACGACGAATATATCGTGTTAGGTAACCATTTTTTATATCTCCAATTATTTCTTTCACTTTCTGTTTTTTCTAATACATGGAAGTGTAAAAATTACCAGATTTGTGATATATTTACTTTTATAATAATTCCACAGTTTCACCTGACCGACGCATGAATAAAGTGACGAGGCCTATGGCAATAATGTCAATTTTAGGGAACCACACATTACTTAAAAAATCACAACTTAGAACAATCATGACTTAGAATTATTGAAAAAATCCACACAAGTTAGAACTACCATAACTTAGAACGGTCGTAACCTAGAAATGCCATAACTTAGAAAATCACAACTTAGAACAGTTGCAACCTAGAAAGTCATAACTTAGAACTTGCGCAACTTAGAAACATACAACTTAGAACTATCACAATGCATAACTATTTTACGTTAGAAACATGTAACTTAGAAAGTTCACAAGGTAGAACCACACAACTTAGAACAGGCATAACTTAGAATATTCTACCTTATGTGTTTTTAAGTAAGCTGTTTCCAAGTTATGACAGCACCCCTTAATTTGACATAAGACGCAGAAATACACAGCGTGCATGCAAGCAGGGCTTCCGAAAGTGCTTAACTAACCGTGAACAGCCTGTAACATTGTGTAAGGCAGTTGAAGAGGGAGAGATAGGCGTTGGGGCGCGAAGTTAGTGCATCTGTACTCGGCGTGTGACGAGTAGCAGGTGAGTACCCGTGCTGCAGCCATACTTGGGCTTCTCGGTCGCGGTGCAGGAACCCGGTTATCTGGCACACTCACGTGTCAAGCAAGCGCCCACGGGTCGACAGTCAGCGGGACGGGAGACGAGCGTGGGTGCAGTCCCCCCGCCACGCCCTTGTTACAACAACCGCACATCTCCGCGCTTTCCACAACCCTCCGACCTATATAAGGACCGTTGCACAGGGGAGAAGATTCAATGACGTCCACTGCAACACGACGGGAAGCAGCGCCCCGATAAATCCACTATAGGCTGTTCACGGTAAAATGAGCACTTTTGAAAGCCCTTCTTAAGATCTACTTGTATACTTATGTGTTCTTTCGCCTTATGTAAAATTAACATCGCCACGGGCCTCATCACTTTATTCATGCATCGGTCAATCAAGCGAAACTTTGAAATCATTAGAAAAGTAAATATTGTACAAATCTGCTCATTTTTACACTTCGGTGCATTAAAAAATACATAAAGCGAGAGAAATCATTTGCATTTTCACGAATGGTTACCTAACATTTTTTTTCCGGCGTTAATGCATGGAAATACTTTCCCCTCCACCGTTACCAACTTTACTGGACAGATGTCACACATTGCGCCCGTTAAAATATATGCATGTAGGGGCAGTGACTTTTTTCTAAGGTCGATTTCAAAAGTGCTCACTTTATCGTGAACTTTATCACGTGGCGAGGTACATCGTAGTGGTTCTAGTGGTCAGATCGCTCGCTTCCCACTAAGGCAAACCGTGTTCGATTCCCGGCCGGATCATACTCGGATTCTCGCAATTGGGAATCGTGCCGGACAATTACGCTGGTCGGCGGGTTTCCTCGGGGATCTGCCGTTTCTTCACCCTTGCATTCCGAAGTTGCACCATACTCACCTCGCTTTACCCTCATCGGTTCTCAAGATCCCAGTGTTAAGAGCTGCCCTAATCTCTCCACTCAGTCTGATAACATCAAACACAAATACATTTCTATTGGTCGTGGCGTATGGCAGAGTGTTATCCTGATATAGACTGTTCACGGTAAAATGAGCACTTTTGAAAGCCCAGCGTACGATCTATTTGTATGCACATTGTGTGCTCTCTTCCACCTTATGTAAATTTAACATTTCCATGGTTGTCATCACTTTATTCATGCATCGGTCAAGTAAAACTGTGAAATTATTGGGAAAATAAATATTTTGCAAATCTGCTTTTTTTTTACACTTCGACGCATTAAAATAATAGGTAGCGAAAGAAATAATTTATCAGGAATGGTTACCTAACCATTTTTAGTCGACGTTAAGATATGGAACTACTTTACATCCATCGTTACCAACTTTACTGGGCGAATGTCACTCGTTGCGCCCATTGAAATATATGCAGGCAGTGGCAGTGTCATTTTTCTAAGGCTCATTTCAAAAGTGCTCACTTTACCGTGAACAGCCTTTATCTGTTCAGTTGCAAGCAAAAAATTAGTTTGTTTTAACACCTAAAATAAAGTATTTTTCTGTGCCTGTAATGGTTAAGGCGCCCATCTATACCCGGTACACGAACTACCTTGCAGTGAGTTTAAAATACACTTTTCATTGATAGCTAATCGCTAATATTCTATTCGCTAGAAAAGAAATGTCATTTCAGGCCATTCTGAGACAGAACACATTATTTGGACAGGATGGAAATTTTTGGAGATTCGCCATTGCGATGCAGATATCTGTCATGAATAAAACAGGACTAAACATGAAAAAAAAGGAAAAACTTAAAAAATTTAAGCAACCTATGGACGATAAAATAAATATATGTATACAACACTGGAAAATTCCGAAAGGGAATAGAGTCGAAAAACAAAACAGTGGCTTATTATTAAAAATCGTAATTAGTTGCTGTTCCGTTTTTTTTATATATAGCTCTATTCCCTCTTGGAATTTTCCAGTGTTGTATACATCTTATATTTATTTTCCCGTCCATAGGTTGCTTGTCTTTCTTAAGTATTTTTCCGTGCTCGGTCGTGCTTTTTCCATGACAAACATCTGCATCTCAATGGCGAATGTCCAAAAATCTCCATCTTATCATTCACTCCCATTGCACTATTCATTCAAAGATCACACATTATTTGGAATATAGAAAATTCTTGTAGTGCTGCGATTAAAACATCGTACCTTCAAATAGCAGGAGATGCGAGTTTTAGAGACTTGCAACTAGTGCGTGGTCTTTTCCATTCCATATAAGTGGTCTCGAATTTGACAGTTCTAGGAAAGTAGTGCCAATGGTATCTGGGTGGCTATGTATCCTTCCGCCACAACTGAACTATCATTGAAGGTGACTCTGTTTGCAAACAAACATCATGTGACTGCCAGTATTTGTAAACAAACAACATATGACAGCCTGTTTTTGTAAATAAACTGCATGTGCCTCCTCCCAAATGACTTTTAGAAGCTGTGGGGTCTGTTCAAACAGTTGTAGGGTGGCAACAATCCCATTTTTTTTTTTTAGTTTATAAATATTTTATGTAAACGACCAACAGACAATGTAATAAGTCTATAAATTGATAATTTTTTACCTTGCAAGAAATTTGTAACCAGGATGCACAAAAATGGAATTGTATTTTGACTGTCAAATGAATACGTTATTTTACTGTTTTTTAATATACAGTACTCAAAATATATTAATGACAACTAATCTTGTCACACTTACCTGAAGTAAGTTCTTGTAAACATAAAAATTTAGCACGGTTTCCACCTCTCAGGAATGTAAAAATACTGAAATAACACCCCCCTCCCACACACTATTTCAAATACAGTATACATTCTTACATACAGACTATGCCTACCATTGCATTAATAAAATACATAATTCAGCTTTGTGGTATGATATGACAGCAAACTTTGTACAGCCCGATACTTTTATGGTGGTTATAATTCTCACGACGTTAAAGTATGTAGGTAGCCAAAATAATATTTAAGCAAATGTTACTTAATTTCAGTAATTTTAATGATTCTCATTTAGTAACTTAAATGTTAAGTATTCCAGGTCTACATACAAATTACATTAAAAACTTTCTCAAATAGCTACGTGTTCAGATTGTCATGCAGCGAATAAAAACTTATTTCTGACTAACTCAGAGTTGATATTTACACTGAAGTTCAGTCGCACAACCTCCCTCCTCAAAATTGTAAATACAACCCTAGGCTTGTTCTCGGGTACCTAATGAAAAACTGTATTTCAGTTCAAAGATGTAACAAAGAGCTCTAGAGAAGCAGATGCGACCCACAGCAACAATATATCAAACGAATATGTTACTTGCACATTAAATAGATTATCCACCTACCCAAGATTGAAGACATCATAAAGTTAATTTTCCTTAGCGATAAATTTTGGAATATCGCAGTTCCTGTTAATGCATGAGACACTTCTTTATGATGTTGTAGCACCTTCGTTGGGTGCTTAAATTGAAAGATTTTTGTTTGATAAGCATGTTGTAATTTTCTTGATATCAAAAAGTTGTATTTCCAATGTAAATCCTGTTTATGTGAATTATTCTTCTGTTACTCTTACAATATTCTTAACAACGTATTTTAAAAACATATCAGCGCTTTTAATTTGTAAAACAAAATGCTCAAAACGTTTATGAAAGACTCCAACGTTGAAACCTACATGCCATAATGTTACTTTCAAAAACAGCCTTTAAAAACAGGAAAAACCTTTAAATTCATTTGCTAACAAGTATCCCTGCGTAACAAGCTTGACAAATTTTATATACTTTCTAAAAAAATACAAGTGATACAACTTACAAGTTTGTATGGCCAGTAAGCTTTACATTTTGAAAACCTCCAGAACCAGAGTGTTACGAGTTTCAATCAATAATAACACAGAGAAATGTTCATAGCACTGAAATGTGGGCCGAATTAACGTACCATCTTTATTTTATTTAGAAGGAAAAACCGAGCAGAAAAAATGGGGGGGGGGGGGGGGGCTTTAGTTTATCGTCTTTCGTGAGACGGGATTATTTTGATGTTATAATGCCGGAATCACATAGCCCCAGACCACACGACACGACGGCCAACAGCCACAATGAAATACAAGTTAAATCGTCGTAAGCCCGACCGATTCTGTCGTCAGACCAGCAATTTTAGATTATAAATTATTTATATTCTTCGTCGTATCGAGCGGCACGACGCACAGAGTGTACAACCTTGCAAAATGAAATTGTATTGCAAGCTTTCCCTACAATGGTAAATACGCAGATTAAAAGAAAAATAAATTTTAAACTACTGTATCTAACTCTTAAAAATAATGAATTTACTTTTGTATGCATTAGCGATACCAATTTGTCACCATTAATTATTGCAAATTTCCCTCTTGTTCACCGCCTTTCAGACTAACATAGCCCATCAGCTCCTTCTAAATAGTTAGGTTAAATGCCGAGAGCGTGTGTCGGCCGTGCTGTAAATTCAAGTTGTCACATTGAAATATGTCGTGGTTGCGTTTTTGGTCGTGTCGTGCTGTGTTGGTTGGGGCTACGTGATTCCGGCATGAGTGTGGCATTTTGATTTGCATATTGTTTTGATGGAGCAGTGGAAATAACATTTAAATATTTAACTTGGACAATCATAACTTTAATGAAAACACAAAACGCGACATATACGTCACTGTTCGTGTTCCTACAGATGCGGCAATATATACACGCACACACATTGACCGAAGTTAACCTTACATTCGAACTTATGACGTAGACAAACAAATGTTGTTCACTCGCTACAAAAGTGTGGCAAGTGCGGCATTTTTCAGGCCACGTGCAATTCAATAATTATATTAATGGTTTACAAATACATTTACAAAACACACAAACTTACTGTTGTAACCTGTCGAACACGTGTTTTTCTATGGCAATCCTTGTGAGTTTACTTCACTAAAACCACGTTTGTTCGTCACTAGCATTGAATTACTGATTTGCAAAATCATTCAGTAAAATCAACACTGCGCACGTTTCCTGATACAAACAATTTTAAACATATATATGGAAATTATATTTGTGTCACTTCATTGTGAAAGGCGGTTAGGAAAATGGCAGAACGAGCAGTTTTAACGACGTGCCGATTAATATTCCATTTCACTCAACAAAACGCACTACAACGGTACCTACGACTAACCATGTTTGGAAAAATAAAAATAATTAACTACCGATTAAATATTCCGACAACGCCAATAAGATATTAGTATAATAAACACGATGAGAAAAAGAGCGCACGCATTACTGTATTCGCTGGGCTGGAAACTGGAAACATAAACGTGGCTAGTCATTGGCTGGAAACATTTACTGTTCGTATGTGTCGACATACTCTGTCATAAATTCTGAACATGTTTTTGTTAAAGTCCCGTTACTAATAGCCAGGAAAATTTAATATTGCTTTAGAAACATAATTTAAACCATAAATGTTGTAAGTATAATTAAGATTTTAAATTGCAACTTTTAGTTCCAAGTACTATTTTCTTCCAAAGACATCATCAAAATAGCCAACCTAACAACACGGATACCGCAACAGTTCATCAGCTGATACAATACTGTAGGAGCGGGAGCATTTAATGTTTACGTAGTGTGTAGGTTGGTCACATTGTCTGTCAAATTTGAGAGCACTTACATGAAATGGACAATAATCACTGAAGGGATGATACAGTTTGTCTCGTATATTAATATGATTTGAAGAGGCTGTAAGAAAATTATTTCCCCCTGTCTGAGGTAGAATAAGAACGTTTTTTGAATTAAATTGGAACTACGAAGTTTAGATCTCGCCATATATTAAATATTTTATGCATTTATCTGTGAAACGTATATAAGATTATGCAGCCATGTGTACACCACAACGGGGGGGGGGGGGGGGGGGATGGATTAACACTGAAAGTCCCACAGCAGACGCAGCAAAGCGAAAAACTTGCTTTGCGTGTAGAGGTGATTTGGCATTCAATGATTGTTAAAATTTTATTTTATTTGCGAATCCTAGTTTATGATTCTGTAGATTGCCCAAGCTAGTGCTAGTACAATACTTTCAGTGAACCAATTGCAACAATTATAATTTATATCAGTTTTTTTTTGGGATAATATGTACTAGAAGTTTAATATTAATTGTTCTTTAAATTATGCACAACACTGTTTTGATTATTATAAGTTCAGTTGCATCGAAGCAATGATACTGAAAAATAAATCATGGAATACAAAAGTAAAATACAAGCTGGCAAACAATGTGCCGCTTCAGGACGATGCCTGGCTGAGATTTTTGCATATTTGTGGCTCAAAAACGGGCACATAAATAGCCTAGTCTCTACGCGCAAGAAAATGAACTGCACTGAAAAAAAAAATTAAGTTAGAATTCCCTTTCATGTAAGGGAAGCTAATTACCTCTACATGTAAGGTAAAATGACCTCTTAACTGTAGAGTAAATCTACATAACATGTAAAGTTATCTTGTTATCAAGTTATCAAGTAAATCTTGGGGGAAAAATCCCATATAAATAAGGGAATATTTACTATATTGTTAAATAAAATTATATTTAAAAATTTCCTGGAGAATTAATACTGTTAATTTCTTATTGCCTACGTACTCTGACGAAAAGTAACCGAAACATCAACACTAAAATCCTCGGCACGTAATGGCGGGTGGGTGCGAATATGCTCTTCTATCAGGATAGACCGATGCGCTTTACATTAGCGTATTAAAGGATTGTTTTTTCCGTCCGTTCTCCCACTTAGTCGCTGAGACAATGCAGAAGAGATGCACGCGTCGTAAGGTAATTTTTCCATCCATGTATGGGATTTTCCACTGCGATGTACGTGAATTTTACTCCAGAGTGTGGTAATATTACCTTACCCGTAAGGAAATTTATGTTTCCCCTACAAGTTTGCAAATATTACCTTACACTTTCCAGATGATTTTCCCATTACCTTTTACAGTGTGAAGTGGTGTCAATTAATGGTGTTTTCAGAGGGGAAAATATTTTTCTCACTGAATAGTTGTAATATTTAAATGTCAAAACGCTCTGCACGTCGCAATATCAATTTGAAATTTCTATACCACTAGGCCTATATATAGCGAAAATCGTGAAAACTATCGTTTTAGCCAGAGACGAAACGAGGAAACTAAACTGGTTTACAAGAGTTAAAAATGTTTTAAAATGACAATGAGCAGACGCCTATAACAATATTCAATGGTTTTTAAGGAAAACAATATTTTTCTCAAACTTCTGCGCAGTGTCTAGTATGGTAAATAACGATCACTTGTCTACATCAGCAGTCACACCCCTCCTACCTGCAATAAATTATGTAATGTAGTGAATAATTTAAAATTTTTTCTTTTTTTACCAATGAGGCATCTTTTCCGAATTGCATTCGCGCTTCCTTGGTCCTGATTTCTCCCTGCGTTCACGTTATTCATATCAGGCCACCATCGTTTCCAGACGACTCTACAACGCTCTCGCCAACTTTCTTCTGGAAGCGTTAATAAACGAACTCACGAAAAAAAATTCTCTAGTTAGTTTTTTACTTTGCAATATATTAGGTCCTGGATAAGGCGTATGTTTGTATGACGTCAAATGAGAAACTTTCCACTATACAATTAATTGCTGTTAGGAGAGGTAAAAGAGCAATAACTTTTCGGAACGAGTCCATCCTGAACTAGCTTGACTGTAGTATTGAGCACGTGACATCGCATAATTTTAAGTATGTAGAGCCGAAACTGCTTTGTGTGTGACGAATTACAGACGCGAAACAGACAAAACGTTTTCATTGCAAAATCGTTTGGAAAGAAAACAATTTTGACTGTGGTTTGGTTTATGAGTGGTATTTCTGCAGTTAAACATTTGATGATAGAGTGTTTGTATTTTTGTACAAACTATATCTATCTTTCTCACCCACGTGAAACTAACGATACAAAAAGAAGCGGGTTTCAGGGCTGGCCCTTTCTAGCACGAATGAGACAATTACGTACACTCTACATTCAGCAGAAATAGGCCTATGCAATCAGATGCCACCCGTGTTCCAGTCTGCACTGTGATACAATCTGTCCAAAGTAAAAACGTCTATATCTGAAGTAAACTGGTGCTTGCTAATGCATTCATTTGTGATGCTTCTCAAAACAATATGCGATTAGACGATATTAGCATAGAAATACAGAAAAAAAATATTATTTTCTATTCTGCTGAACTGTTGTCGAAACTTCCAGGTCAGCATTGCAGAAACCTTGCAGCATGAACTTCTTTGTTTATTGGTTATTGCGGCGTGAAAGCCAGACACCGTTCACCAGATGTGGGGTGGTTGTTCGTTGGAAGTTTAGCCTTTTCCTGTAGCGGAGTTATGCACGAATTTGTTTTCAGCCACTCCCTCGTTTATTCTACGTATGTGGCAGGGATTGATTGAAACATTTTGGCTTTCTAGCGTCGTTACTGCTTGGTGCCAAAAGTGAGTGAA
Organism: Dryococelus australis; assembly: GCA_029891345.1. Lineage (NCBI taxonomy): Eukaryota > Metazoa > Arthropoda > Insecta > Phasmatodea > Phasmatidae > Dryococelus > Dryococelus australis. The sequence goes on from CM057005.1 coordinate 28,670,294, forward strand.
TGAGTGAATTTAATTTCCTTTATTTACATAGCCATTTGAACGATGCAACTTAATTTAATTAAAACACTAAAGAAACTATTTTGTGTTTTGTGTAAACATTTCAACATTGTTTGATGACTCTGGAAACTATGCGAAGTTTTGTTTGACAATCCACATGCAATAATTGCCTCGTAACTTTTACTTACTTTACCCCACCATAGGTGTATTTTTCACAACAGATGACTCAGCCAGCTGTACATCATAATATAAGATCGAAGACAGATACCGTTTGCCTTCATCTGAGTTATAGCGAAAAAACGTATGCGTGGATGACTTCTGTGACTGATGTGATATGCATCTTAAGACCATGGAACCCCGTGTAAACTATCGACGTGTGCGTGTCGTCCCCCAACTAACACTCCGGTGTGATGTGTAGACATAAGAAATCGATAATTGAAATAAAACGCATGTATAAGTGCTGAAACGACTGTTGTCGCCCATAGAAAACTCTGTCCGAGAGAGTGAGAGAGAGATAGAGAGAGAAAGAGAGAGAGGGCGAGAGTTAGATGAAGAGGATAGCGATTTCGAAGATTGCCCCTTCCGACTTGCTTTCGGGAAGAACTAATGGTCGCACGCTTAGATAGTGTGACAGTGCGACGTATTATGGGGGCGTACTTGTTTAGGTTAGGCCGTGGTCTAAATGTTAATTCAAATTTGGTTTGGGTTTAAAAAAAATGTTAATAAGTGTTATTTGTATTTTAACTAAAAATGATTTAGATACTGTTTTAAATGTAACATGTGGCGTTGCCAGTGGTTCACGATGAAGCCGTTGCTGCGTGGACCATTTATATATTTTATATACGGTACGTGAAGTATTTAATCCGCCTTCTAGACAAACAAAAGTGACCAAGCTAGGGATTTAAAAAATGATTATCAATATTACTGATTACTAGTCATATGCTACGTGTTGTTAACCAACAGTGTTAGAATTTTAGACATTGTCTTGCTACCCACGCAGTAGAGAGAGCCTCTCTCCACGGCGATCCCGACTCGATCCCCATCAACTCTGAATCAGAAATTCCACGTGCAGAAAACACAGCGGGCATTGTCGGTTACCAGTGAGTTGTCTAAGGATATTTCGTTTGCCCCATAAATGCATTTCGCCTTTGTTCCAATCCAGGATCTTATTCCCTACAATTTCGCGTCATAAGGTGTCACCAAGGTAGACTCCACAGTCATCTACAAATTAGAGCAGAGGTCGCTTACCCATTAGCTGCCACCACATGCAGAACTCATCCACAGGTTCCACCCAGCCACACGTAAAGGAGCTACTAGAGTAATAGGGCCGCGGTGGTGTGACGGCTAGACTACTCGGCTACCACGAAGGTGAACTTGGTTCGATTCCCGGTGGGGTCACTCCCGGATTTCTGCACGTGGCAATCGTGCCGGACGAAGCCGTCGCATCCTCCCCCCCCCCCAACTCGCATCACTTCACTCCACCCTCATAGGCTCACAAGGCACAGATGTCAAGAGCCGCCCAAACACTTCTGCTAGAGGCTGTTCACGATAAAGTGAGCACTTTAGAAATGAACATTATAAAAGTTAATGCCCCTGCATTCATATATTCTTATGGGCACACTGAGTGACTTCCGCCCAGTAAAGTTGGTAACGATGGATGGAAAGTAGTTTCATATCTTAACGTCGAATAAAGTGTTAGGTACCAATATGTGATAACTTAAAATTATTTCTTTCGTTTTTTTTTTAAAAGGTTAAAATTGAATAGATTTGTAAAGTATCTAGTTTCCTAATAATTTCACGGTTTCACTTGACCGACGCATTGATAAAATGATGAGCCCATGGTAATTTTGATTTTACATAAGACGGAGGAACCCACAACGTGTATACAAGTAGATATTAAGCAGGGCTTTTAAAATTGTTCATTTTACCGTGAACAGCCAATACTGAATTATGCCACAAAACTATAGGGTCTCTACTAATAAGGTACGACGGGGGATGACGGGGGATGACGGGTCCCATCTCAGAATTCTCGCTAGCATATATTTGTTAACTGCTCGTCGTAGGGGGCACATGGTATTTACTTATATAATTCAGTTGCGATTACTTAACTTGACAAGAATCATTTATATTTTAATTTGAAGATATAAATAACTGTTTATCGGAAGCCTGAGTTCATCCTTGAAATTTCTGAAACTCAGGTTCACTGCGTTAACTTCACCTTTGCTGCAAATTACCTGCATAAAAACTTCAAAACTCAGCCCTTTTAACCATCTCAGCCATAGTGTCCGAAGAAGTAATGTTTCACTAAACGTGTGTTCACGATTTGACTGCACACAGCGTAAAACCAGCGTTCGAACAACTAAATAAATTTCATATGCAAGCGGAACCATTTATATTTTACATCGTCATTTGGCATATAAAGAAACAATGCCAAAAAATAAATTTAGTAAAACATATGTTGTTCATGAGATTTGAAATTAAGTAAACACAATATCAACGTGTGTGCAGTTCGTTTCACCAACTGAAATTATGAACCGGTGGCTGGAATGGAGAAGTTAGTAGTTAGCAGTGGTTGTAATAATTATATTAGTGCAGAATAAAAGCTTTTTAAAAGACTAACTAGCTAATGCTTGGCACATGGCCAGTTCATGGTCTACGTTTGAAGCGCCATCCATGACAATCTTGCCTGCCCACTCGAGGCCTGTGCGTAAATTGGCGCTAATTAAGTGTTGCGCTCTGAGGTGAGGACGCGAAGGCCGAGAACAAAGCAAGCTACCTGCTGCTGCTGCTGCTGCTCACCCTACAAAACTCACTCTCGAGGCCAGTCGAACAGCTTATGTTCATTACAAAACTGTTTCTTATTTCTCTACACCACAAGTCCTTCCTTCCAAAAGTTGCGTTGTGGGTCTGTTTGTGTGGCCGTGAGTTGTTGTAATGTCCCCCTACACATGACATTTTGAAAACTTGAACCGAATCTGCACTAAGTAGCCAACTTCTGTCAAACAACCTCCTGCCCCGTCCAGTTTCACTGTCAGGACATTACAACCAGGCAGATCGTATTCGCAGGCACTCTCTGCGCCTGCTCACAAAACACCTCCCACATGATTCCTCATCACCTACGACCTTCACGCACAGGAAACATGTCTAAGTGGCGTAGATATACCAAGTGCCACAGAAACTATAGTTTCCGGTTTAGAGTGGCGAAGAGAGCCTCGTCTGGATTCGGCATACCTCACTTTTAAAGTTTTCAACCACGCCGGGAAAGCACTTTCAAAATGGCTGCCGTTTTAAAACCAAATTTTGTACGCTGACAACACTAGTTGTAAGCATTCAATTCAGAGGTAAATATTGTTTTTTGTACACCGTTTTGGAAGATAGAGCCACCTGAAAAAATAAATCTTCTAGGTTATATCTCCAAAACTACTCAACGTATTTTTGCCAATATTGGCACGCAAGTAATATTATGATTGTCCAGGTAAATGTAAGTAATTGAACTTAATTAGTCACTCATTTTCATAATGGCAGCCATACAAATATCTTATGTTTATCTGGCATAACAACAATACCGTTTGTCCAATTTCAACCAAATTATGTACGCTGACAGTATTATTACAATAAGTCTTTTAATTCGCCTGGTTCGCATCAAATTTTTTCTCCATTGGAGACACAATCAATTACTCGTCCAGAAAGGTGAATAGAACTTAAGTAATAACTGCTTTTCTCCAAAATTCCCACGACTGTATTAAGAGATTAAACAAGATTTTTTATTTAGATTACAAATAGACTGCATAGAATCATACATCGAACCGGAACAAGGAAAAATATTGTCTAATAGACTACCTGATATTTTGCAAAATGGATATATTGTGCTAACGTTTCAGGTGTCTCTTCGCTAAGATTTTTAATGATGATACATCTTGTATTGATTGTGTGTCACGCAATTTTTATTCATGAAATATTGTGCACCGAATTGCCCAAGTTAACAGAATTTGCAGTTAGTTGTACTTCACTGACAGGTATAAGATATTCAGCTTTAAAAGACCACGAAGTGTTCCTTGGACTGAAAAGTAAAAACTATTGCAATTTTGGTACCAAATGTTGACGTTTTATTTGTAAACTTCTCAGTGTGTCTGAGAGGTCTGCTTGCGAATAGCATTTAAGATACGTTACGCTTCTGTATATGTTTTTCAGTTCCTCCATCTCTCTCTAAATCATGTTTTCGTGATAGTGAAAATGGCTCACACTGGTGTTTTCACGGCCATTATTAGGTATCAACATTCCGGTACAAAGCATTTAAAAATTCACAGAATTATTTTGTAAGTTACAACATTTTGTGACCTGGAACAATGCACTGTTCTGTAAGACAGTTTGTGCTCAAAACTTAAGAATTGCATGATTACACGTAATTACAACTTTCAATTTTGCTATAAATTAACGTGCTTGAAAGGTATAGATGTATATATCGGGAAGTTTTAAATGCCATGTATGAGAATTTTTAATTATTTTTCCTGTGGACCGACGGTAAATGTCGTGACTTTGCATGCAACGCTAAATCTACTATCTCACCATGTTTTAAAATCTAGAATTATAAAACAATAGTTTACTGTATTGTCTACCAATTAGTAGACAAACCTAAACCTAAACAACCATAACCTAGAATTTTTAGGTGACTTACAGGATTTCGGCTTAAATATTCTGTTTCGTTTCCAGATATAACAGTAGATAAGCATTTTAGCGGCTCGTATGGAACGATGAAGGCTATAGATTATTCACTGTAAAGTGAGCAATTTTTAAGGCCCTCTGAACAGGCTTCAACCACTAATAAATGTATCATATTGCGGCGCCATACCCTAACTCTTTAGAGTGGTGGAATGTAACAGCTGTTTTTAATAGTAACACGGTAATGTTTACTTTAGAAAGTGTCGGTAAAATAGAAATAGGCTGTAAGGAATAATTAAGCAGGGCCTTAAAAAGTGCTCACTTCACCGTGAATAGCCTATACCGTTGTTCTAAAAGGCGCTAAAGTAACACTGCAGCACGAACATCGAACACACGAATTATTTGAAAAAGGAAAATGTGTCTTTTTACAGCGCCAATTATCCTTCCAGGTGTAAGCGCATAGCCTATGACACCGGGGAAAGGACCACATTTAACACGGAAAATAGCAACATTATTCACACTGTAACTACCCTCCCCGACGCCGCAATTTGTGTTTATATATGTGTTGATAAGCGAACTCCTTTGGTTTCTCTTGAATACGTCTTACAGGATGTATTTCTAGTTCTTTCTCATTTTCGTTTCCTCTTGCCATATAGGCGTAATTACATCAATGTGAATGTCTGTTCTTATTTTCAAAACAATTGCCAGAGGATTTTATTAAAATTGACATAATATTTACATTTATAAATTTTTTTGCTGTAAACTTTATCTAAAAAATTTACGGGGCCAAAAAACTAGAGAGACCCATGTAGCAAGCCACAGTCGGCTGACTGTGGTTTTACTGCTGGCACTGCTGTATGACTGCTGGCACTGAATAATTATGGGTTTACACTAATGGGCCTGTTATGGCTGACTGCTGGCAACAGGACACCTGAGATGTCATTATGGCCCACTGATGGAATGTTGATGGAAATGAAACTGATGGCTGAGAGTAGGTGAACTATTAATGGCCCATATATGGCTTGCCGATTGCATTCCGGCAATGGCCGCACATAACCTATACTTATTGCTGGTAAAATAATGGGTAGCCATCTATAGGCCATTTGATGGGTGTGAAGTGGTACACCGATGGACCATTGCTGGTGTAATTGGCCTTATTATGGGAATATTTATGGCTCCCACTTTTCGCAGATGGCTTCCTTAAACTACACACACACACGTATATGTATGTATGTATGTATATATATATGTGTCTAATATCATTATAGAATATTTGTAAATATATTGTTACAATTTCTGTCTCTAGAAATTAAATGAGCTGAACCAAGTTCGTTAAGGGATAGAAGTTTTAAATAAATAAAGAACTAATTATAATTTTCTAGTTATATTTACAATAACTACAGCAAAAATTATCTCAATTCAACTTATCGCAATAAATGGATATCACTAACTGTTCACAAATGACACCAATTGATAAATTTATAATTACCACAAAGAAATCAATGACATTAAATAATTAAATGTCATTACCAATAGAGAGTGTATCAAACTATTCCATTATTCTGTAAAATATGTGTCCAAATTGACAGTTCGAATATTGACAGTAAAATCCGTATTACACTTCCATTTAGTCCCACCATGTCCCGCAAATTGCAATGTCCTAGAGTACTCCAAGCGCCCTAACGCACAGTAGGCTTCACTCGTCGGTTTCACAGCCTCTCTTCCATTCACACTATGAACACCTCGCCCGCCGTCGTTCCGCAATCTCCTGTCGTCGTCCACAACTCACTTCGCTCGTGCACACTCGGCCAGGTGGCCTCTGTCAAAGACTGCCTGCCGCTGGGATGCGGCAGTATATATAGTGTCTTAGGCTGCCACCTAGAATCTTCCACACCTCGCGTGATGCATCGCGGAGGACAGAGGTGCCAGCCAGTCTCACCAGAACATTCTTGCGTCGTCGCCAGATCCATCTAAACCTCCAGCAGGAGAGGAACCATGACGCAAGCAAGGTGCTGAACAGCGCGACAGCCTGGCGGCCGCTGTCCATTACTCATGTGTTTCCAGAAAGGGGGCCCAGGAGGCAACAAGCGTGTCAGCCTGGGGGTGGGGAGAGACGAGGTGGGTCCACCGTCATAGCGCCGGGCAGCAGCGCGTAACACTGCCCCCTCCTTAAGTTCGTTCGTCCCGAACAGACTTTACAACATCAGGACCTTCGTACAGTTCCAGTCGGTCGATGTGGACAACCTTAGGCCCGAGAGCCTTGTTGACAAATCCTATACACCACATAATTTATCTGCTTCAGCATCCTGTACAGGCCTTCTCATGATTTCTGTAGCTTCATGCAATACCCCTTCTTCCTTTGAGGGTTGTACAGCCACACCAGGTGTCCTTCTTGAAAAGTCTCCTCAGGCATTCTTCGGTCATATAGTATTTTCATTATGTCAGTGATAATTTTAAGATGCCTCCGGACAAACTCATGAATGTCGGTTAACTTCTTATATAGCTTAATAGCATATTCTGAAGTGGCTGCTTCTGCTTCCACTGGACGTAAGAATAGCAGATCACCAGGTAAACGGAGCTCTCTCCCAAACAGCATCCTTGAAGGTGTAACCCTTGTGGACTCGTGGACCGCCGAGCGATATGCCAGGAGAAATAAGGATACCTTAAAGTCCCAATCCCTTTGATTGCCCTCTACGAAGATAGCCAGCTACTGTTCCAGGGTACGATTTGGCCTCTCAACCATTCCATCCGACTGAGGGTGTAATGCTGTGGTTCGGGTTTTCTTCATTCTTAAAATCCTCGTTAGCTTTTGGAAAATATTTGCACAAAATTTCGTGCTTCATCCGAATGAAGCTCAAGTTGCACTCTAAACTTGGAGAAAACATGCTATACAAGGGCATCAGCTAATGTGCCTGCCTCTTGGTTTGGCTCCGGTATGACCTCGGGCCACTTTGCGAAATAATCTTGTGCTACTAGAAGGTATCTATTTCCCCTCTCAGTGATTGGTAGGGGTCCGAGAATGTCAACTGCCATCCTCTTGAATGGGGCCTCATCATTGTACTTCCTGAGCGGACCGCATCACTTAACACTCGGACCATTCCTCGCAGTACATGCATCCCACAAGTGGTACACTTCTCAACATCCTGCCGACAATGCAGCCAACAGAATTTCATTCGGACTCTGTCAATTGTCTTATTTACACCGAAGTGACCACCTGCTGCTGTGTTGTGCAGTTCTCTTAGCACTTCTGGTAGTCGGCATTCTGGTAGGACCAATTGTAAATGACTGTTTCTCACATCGTTACTTTCCCAATTCCTGTAAAGCACACAATTCTTTATAACAAGAAAATTCCACTTTGCCTAGTATGCTTTGACTGTCAAGCCTAGGCTAGATATCTCCTCCCATCTTGGTCGCCGCCCATTTTCCTTCCACGCCAATATTGGACGAAAGGTGATAATTTCTTATATCCTTTTCGTCCTATGTATATGACCTTTGCCAAATACAGGGTCTTGAATTCTTGTCCTCCTTGCTTTTCACGATACACCAACCTTTTCCTCCTGGCATTCACAATGACGAAAGAATGATTCGCATGGTCTCCTGGAGAGTGCATCTGCATTGCTGTGAAGGCATCCAGACCTGTATTGTATATCAAATTAATATTCTTGCAGGTGCTGTATCCACCGGGCTATTTGACCTTCGGTGTTCTGGAAATATAGGAGCCAGCATAATGCATCACGATCAGTTCTAAGGATGAAGTGTCTGCCATAAATATATGGATGAAAATGTGCAATCGCCTTCACCACTGCTAAAAGCTCACTGCGTGTCACACAGTAGTTCCTCTCGGGCTTGTGTAGCACCTTACTGAAGTATTACAATGACCACTCTTTTCCATCCTGGATCTCAGATAACACGGCCCCAATTCCAACATCACTAGCATCAGTATCCAGAATAAATTCACCCTCTCTACTCGGGAAGCCCAGTACTGTGGAAGATATCAGAATTTCCTTTTGTCTATTGAAAGCAATTTTGCACTATTGGGTCCAACAAATTTACTTTTTGCCTCAGTCAATTCACGCAGAGGTTTGGCGATAGTGGCTAACCCAGGCACTAATCAATGGTAGTAAGCACATTAGCCCAGGAAACTTCGAATTTCAGTTTTATCCTTTGGTAGAGGCCAGTCTCTTATTTCTCTGGTCTTCTCAGGGTCAGTTTTAATCCCGTGGGCCGATACAACATGACCCAAGAAATTAATTTTCTTTTGGAAAAGGTGACATTTCTTGGGAACCAATTTCATTTTGGTCACAGACACTTTCTGGATCACAGCATCTAAGGGTGCCAGGTGCTCTTCAAAAGTTCTTCCTGTGAGCACAATGTCGTCTAGGTACACCTGACAAATATCTAAGTGCTGAACTTTCTCCATTAGTCGTTCGAAGGTGGCAGGGGCATTGCATAGCCCAAACGGCATAACCTTGAATTTCCAGATTCCTTTCCCTTGGACACAAAAGGCAGTCTTTTCCTTGTCTTCCTGGTCCACCTCTCACTGTCAATACCCGCTCTTCATGTCTACAGTAGAAAAACCCTGTGAGCCTGCTATGCTATTCAGGGTGTCGTTTATCCTAGGGAGTGGGTAAGGATCTTTCTTGGTCACATTATTAAGTTGGTGGTAATCCACACAAGATCTAATAGAGCCTTCTTTATTTTTAACAATCACAATGGGAGAAGACCACGGACTGACTGATGGGTCTATCATCGGGTAAAATGCCACCTTCCTGAGTGGGTACAATTATGCTCAATCGCCTGACACATTTTCCTTGGTATCTGCCTGGAATATCAACTTCTCTAGAAGCAAGGAGCACAGTTGACTGATTACACACTACTGGGCAGCTCATTGGCGAAGATAAATCTCGTGGTCTTGACACTGCCAACTCGGTATTACCTACACGTAACACCCCCAGACGAGTATCAATACAGCCTCGCAGATTACGTAATACATCAACACCCAAAATTATATCGTCCTATATTTCTGCTATGTATATATCATGCTCTATCTCAAGGTTACTGAGCTGTAAGAGTACCCTTCTCTTGCCTTTGACTGGTGTAGTCTCACCCGTTAATGTTGTTAAATTGCAGTGATCCATGCTCTTATCGGATGATGGCTGGGGAAAGGCATAAGAATATCCAGTCTTACCACTGTTATAGTCGCTCCTGTGTATATTACCATCTGGCAAGAAACATCATCAAGGCTCCCCTCCACCTATATGGCATTGAAGTCTTGTTTCAATGAGTGCACCTGCAAAATAATTGGGGCCTTCTCTCCAGCAATCGCCGACCTTCGACCCTCCAGACCGGTGTTTAGAAGTTTCCCGAAGACATTGCACTCTGACCTGCCCATTGGTGCCTGCCGTTACTGTTGCTGCTGACGATGTTGCTACAGTTGTTGCTGCTGCTGAAGACAGTTGGCTCTCAGGTGCCCTGGCTGTCCACACGTTCAACATTCCGGCCATTTGAGTGGGGGATGACGAGTCTCCGTAGTGCGCACCCTGGAGGCAATGTCCCTCATGATCGTCTGCAAGTCCTTCAACATCCCCTTGATGCTGTCGTCCTCCCCTTCATCAGGCATCACTGCCCGCACTGGACGTCGGGCCACTGATGACTGCTGTGCTGACTCCACTTTCAGTGCTCGGGCCATGGCATCCTGCATGTGCGAGGAGCAGCTAACTGCATAGCTCGCCGCACCTCAGTGTCAGCGATAGCGTTGACGAAGAAGCCAATGGCCATTACATCTCATGCCTCTTCCGAGCATCCCTCCAGAGACAGGTGCGACAGCCTCACGTTGTCTTGCCTCAGTTCAGTCCATGTCCCGCAAATTGCAATGTCCTAGAGTACTCCAAGCGCCCTCACGCACAGTAGGCTTCACTCGTCGGTTTCACACCCTCTCGTCCATTCACGCCACGAACACCTCGCCCGCCGTCATTCCGCAATCTCCTGTCGTCGTCCACAACTCACTTCGCTCGCGCACACTCGGCTAGGTGGCCTCCGTCAAAGACTGCCGGCCGCTGGGTTGCGGCAGTATATATAGTGTCTTAGGCTGCCACCTAGAATCTTCCCCAACTCGCGTGATGGGTCGCGGAGGGCCGAGGCAAGCAAGGCGCCGAGCAGCGCGACAGTCGAACGGCTGCTGTCCATTGTTCACGGGTTTCCCAGAAAGGGGGCTCAGGAGGCAACAAGTGTGTCAGCCCAGGGGTGGTGAGGGATGAGGTGGGTCCACGGCCATAGCGCCGGGCAGCAGCGCGTAACAATATAGTGATGAAATATCTATGGCAGGATGCTGTAAATATAGAGAATGACATTGAATAAGTTTACATATGTAATGTCTTCCATGTACAACTGCATAAAATTAAAATGAGACGTAGAAAAAAAAACAATATATAACCACTAGAAAATTAACACTGAAGGGCTTTTGTGGTTTCATATTACTAAAATATTCATAATTGGCGGCTGCATTTCAAAACAGATGAATAGCAGCTAGGTGACATATATACTGCGAAAAATTAGATTAAAGGCAAGGTTTTTTGTTAATATTGCGATTCATGTAGGAATATTTATCTCAACGAGAGTATTTTTTTGTCTACGTCTTTTTAAAAACTGACTTGTTTGCATGGTAAATTTTAAGGCTATGGAATAGCTTGTGTAATTTATATTATATTAGTGCTTGTTAATAATTCAAGTGTTAATATATTTTTAATTAGTTAATCTGAACGTAAGGATACACAGTGGAGTAATGGTTATCATTCTGGGTTGTTAACTCAAGGGGCGTGGAGTTCGCGGCCCGCCTCCTGCAATGGTAAGCATAAGATTTCCATGTCGTATAATATTTTTAATAGTAAAGGAAATTAAAAACAAAGAAAAGTTTATATTGAAGGTCGAAAGAATTATTTCTAAGAGATACAGTTAGACATGGTGAAAGCATAGCTAGCCATCAGTAGGCTATCTGATGGCTGTGAAATGGTACATCAATGGGCCATTGCTGTTGTAGATATATAGGCCATGCTTGGGCCATTTGTGTTCACCAAACCTGGGCCAGTTATGGGCAGAGTATGGTTAATTAGTATTGCCAGTTCAGGACCAGCAATGCTGCCGGGTGCATGCCAGCTGTTGGCCAACTGTTAGCCGGCTTGGCATCCGACTGTAAACCATCAATTGGCCATATGTGGTTTGCTACATGGGGAGATCTTATGAGATATTGCTGTTAGTCCAAGTTAAGTATTCTACGCTTATCTAGTACCGTTATTTCGTCACAACGTCAATTTACTAAAATTTAAATTTTGGAGTTCCTCGGGACTTCTACGTTCTACATAAAAAAAACCACGCGTTTATAAATGTATCAGAATTATATGTAGGCACACAACAAACTGAAATATTTTTTCCTTCTTTAATAATTTCCAAAAATAAATAGTTACATAAAATATTATAATTAGATATATTTGTCTTTGTTTTCTTGCAGTATTTATTCCTAGACGAAACCTTATGTGAATATGAGGTAGAGTGTACATGCCAGCTGAGTATAAATAAAGTATATATATTTTTTGCATTGGGCTATTTTTTGCGAGTAGCAAAGCGATGTGGATTGGATTTGAAGCTGGAATAGATTGCGAAGAGCTTTCTAACGTCCCTCGGTGTTATGCTTGAAGGCTTATCAGGGGATGGCATACGAACCAACTTATACTAACACACATAGCTTGCCTAGGATTCAAACCCATAACCTCCCGCACAAAAAAAAAAAAACCAGCGGCGCACCAACCGACTGCGCCACGGGAGGTCGGCCATGATGCTAGAACAATGTTTGTGTGAACACGCTCTTGAAACGTCAGTTGACCACCTGCAAAATATCATTTTCCTTCTGGAAGCGCGTTTTTGTAAAATAAAAATAAAATAAAATAATTGTACACAATTGCTAACAACCCTGCTCGATTGCATGGCACTTCGGCTGGCGATGAGTGAGCCAGTTGGGGCATGTGTAGAAGACGATAGCAATTTTACCTCCTTTTTTTGTTTATGATGCAAACGCACTATCGAAAAGTGGAAACGGCTTCCAGAAGTGCACGAAAAATATTTTACTTGCAACAAATAAAATTATTAGTTGACACGGATGGGAAACGTTTAAGAGGCTGGTTACCATCGGGAACAAGAAAAGAGAGCTTATTTGTTACTACTACTACAGTGTTGTGAACCAGCTCACGGCTGAAGCGTAGGTGGTCAAGGAAGTAAACGGATAAGGTGGATGAATAACCAGTGTCTGGTTGCCGAGTGGGTTGGTCCTTCACCGCCGCGATATCAACTCAAATTTCTGTCGCTCCACGCCCACACGCGACGGGAGCTGGCACTGGCCTGACAGTTACTCAACTTTCCCCGCCGTATATAGTCCGTTCACGGTTATTTATAACTTCCAGGACATTCCTCCGCCTTGTGCAAGCAAGCTTAACCAATAGTAAAAAATTCACACCAAATTGACAACTCGCTGTATTCGTTCGCACTCAGTTAAATCATATTTTGCATGAGAACTATTTCTTACCAGGCATTATCAACACACCTATTTTCTCCTTGTTTATATTCGCAGTAACTATTAATAAAATAACATGATTTTTAAATAAAATGTAAGTACGAGTTTTATTTAACCGTAAAATATGATACTGTCTATTTAAGAGAAGTATAAACCGGTTGTGATACATAACATATTTGTGAAACAACCATTTTTCGAAGGATTCATTCAAAAAGTGCGAAAAAACCGCAAATAGATAATAGCTGGCTCACGGGTAGTCGAGCACTTATAATGCCCTGCTCAACTACTTCTTTCTATGTTTATTGTATCCTTCCGCGCGCTGCTAATCTTAAAACTGGCATGGTCTTAGAAACCCTAATTCAAGTGTTTATCAAGTTAAGTGGTACTAAGAAATTATTACAAACGTTAAGGTCACTATTACACCAAAGAATAAAGTAAAACTATGTCATTGGTTAGCAGTTTAAACATCGCACTTCTAATATGGCAGAGGGATAATTAACTAATTTTCATAATTCAGATTTGACGCGACCAGGGGAACTGCCGAATAAATAAGATCATCGGTACAGAAAAATAAAGGCGGCTTTCAAAAATTCTTATCGTTGTCTTGGCGGTACTTCAGAGAGTAAGTGATGAGTTATGAAAGCTATGTTTAAGGCCGTGTGCGGACATAGACCGCGGCGCCGCAGCTACGTACAAGCCAAGCCCTCGTGGAACGCATTCGCGGCGCCGCGCGGATATCGTCCGCGCGTGTGCACCCTGCCTAACTGCCTCTGTTCGCCAACTTGCAGGAGGGGCCACAACTGGCTCCAGCCATGGACTTAAAGATGAGATAGACCGACCTCGCTGGCTGCGCACAACCAATCTCCGTGTCCCGACATTGAACTACTTTACTGCCGAAACGTCTAGCGAAAACGGCGTGGTATGGATTGTAGGTCAGAAAATTTATTCGTAAACAAATGCTTAAAGATGTTTTTATTCTTCCTCGAACACATTTGTAATGCATTTTTATTAAATCCACATTGATAAAAGTATTTTATTAATAAAATAGTGCATATCATTTAAAAATTAACATATATAAACAAACACTTTGGTCGATGTTGACGGGCCCACGGTGGCTGAGTGGTTAGCCTGCTCGCCTCCCACCAGAGAAATCCGGGTTTAATCCCCGGCCGGGTCACTCCGGATTTTCGCACGTAGGAATCGTGCCGGCCGATGCCGTTGGTCGGCGGGTTTTCTCGCGGATCTCCCGTTTCCCGAAACCCTTTCATTCCGTTGTTGCTCTATACTCCTCTCAATCACCCTCATCGGCTCTCAAGACCTCGATGTTTAGAGCCGTCTAAATCTCTTCACTTCAAATCTCTTAACTTCACTCACTCAATGTGACCGTGTGACTTTTATAGTTGTGTGTGATTGGGGTAGGTCAATGTTGAGTACATGCGCAGAAGACGATTAAGTGGTCTGAAGGCTGTTCACGATAAAGTGAGCACTTTTGAAAACAACCTTAGAAAAAAGTTACTGCTCCTACCTTCATATATTTTAACGGGAGCACTGAGTGGCATGGCATGCGCCCAGTAAAGTTGGTAACGATGTAAGAGAAAGTAGTTCCATATATCAAGGTCGAATAAAAAGTGTTAGGTAACCATTTTTGATAACTTAAATTGTTTCTATCGCTTTCAGTTTTTTTTTTTTAATGCGTCGAAGTGTAACAACTAGCAGATTTTTAAAATATTTATTTTTCTAATGATTTTACAGTTTCTACTAACCGACGCTTGAAGAAAGCGATGAGGACCATGGCAATGGCAATTTTACATAAGGCGGAAGAACACACAACGTGCATACAAATAGATCTCACGCAGGGCTTTCAAAAGTGCTAATTTTACAGGTGAACAGCTCATACCTCATCTTGAGTGCATGGCTCCAGCCCGCTCACGTGATGACCTACTCGCTTGCGGTAACAGTACTGTGCAGCGTTGTTTTTTGTCGTCGCTCGGCTGTGCAGAGGACATTCGCCCACTTCTCTACTGCAGTGAGTTCCGGCACCGACCCAGTGCTGCCACCTACTTCGGCATGCAGGCCGCACGAGCACGACGCCTTGGCTATAGGCTGTTCACGGCCAAGTGAACACTTTTGAGGCCCTCGTTACTTTTTTCCTATACGCCATTTGTTTTTATCTTTCTGCCACTTTTTATAATACAAATTGCCATACATGTAATAAATACAGGAAGATCTGCGACTCAACCGAAATACTTCGCCAGAGTGTTAAACCGATTATTGGCGACAAAAAATGTCGTATACCCAAGTAGGCTACATAGACCAATTGCAGAGTTACTGGGACAGAAATGCAATGAAATCCGAAATTTTAATTATCGAATATCTTCTATGCGATTGACTACAATTCGTGTTGAATTGCTCACACAAGCTGTCCAAAATGTGCACCATAAATGCATTTCGTCTTTGCTCCAACCTATTTGCGTGGCATGGTTGGGCTGGAATTGTATGCATTTAATGTAAAAAATTACGAAAACTTAACACAATGTCGGCCTATACTTTTCCAAAAGCCAAGTCGAAATACAGAAATCGTATACGGTTGTGAAGAGCATCTCAAAAGCAATCCAGTGATACCCATTAGACACCATATGATCGAGTGAAGCGGCGCCGGGAACGTAAAATAAACATCAAGCGCTCCGAGCGCGTCAACCTAAACGCATTCACGCAAAACAATCGGCCGTGTCCCCAACGTAACTACACCCAATTTTTTTTCTAGATTTTGAGGATATTTTACGGTTTGTTGACATTGTAAGTGATAAAAATTTTAAATCACATGAAAAATGACGTTCATTATATTTTATTATCAATATTAAGATTTCAACTTTAAATTCCTACATATATCGAAAACTTATTCCAGAACAAATGTTTTTTTTTTCAACCACAGTGCTTACTGAAGCCACGTGAATGTTGTGGTACAATTTATTTTGAAACCCGAAGCTTCGCTCATCTACGATAATTTGATAACTTTTGGTAGTTTTGATTTGGAATTATATCTCAAATGTAAACAATAGAAATACAGGCGAACCACGCAAACAAACTCCCAAGAAATGTTTTTCATGAAATTAAAATAACTTAAACAATTCTTTCACAGCGCTGTCTTGAACGCCAGCCAATATGATGCGAGGTGAAGATGGAGCACAGCGGCGAAATACAAGGATGCGGGGAACGAAGCACTCCGAGAAACCCCGTGGTCCAATAGCAATGTCCGACATGATTCCCACACTCCAAGAAATTATTCGCCAATTTACCGTATGTTTGTATGCGTAGAGTGAGGAAGCGCGATTGGTAAACTTATTTCCTATATATTTATACTAGCGTTCCTACATTTGTTCAGGAAATAGTGAAATCAGTATGAAACTTTCCCAGCTTTGTGCAATAGCGACTCCAAACATTCCGCATTTGTAGCCAGATGTGTAGTATTATTTCCGTACGATATAAGGGTTAAAAACTTCAAAATCAGTTTAGAGAGTTTACCAGTTTTTTTTTTTTTTTTTTTAGTGTGCAAATATGGAAGTCCGGGAGACCCATCTGGTAATCGAACCAGGCTTTTATGGTGGAATGGGCGTATTCTCACCACTAGACCACCGCGGCAACAGCAGGAAGTTGTTTTCAAAAGTTCTGTGCTTTTCGGAGCGCGCGCAATCGCCCAGCTGGAAGCGAAGCCGGGACTTTCATTGGGAAAGCACATGCAGAAATGTTGTTAAGAGCTGTTTGAAATTTCAGTAGAGAGAAATTTGGGTGGCTCTTAACGCTGAGGTCTGGAGAGTTAAAATTTTAGCTTTTTTCACTGCATCCTTAACTGTTGCGGCAAAGTTTACAGACGAGGAGTTTGAAATATAGTCGATTTAGTGCAGCAATGTTATAACATTAAAAACACGATCTGCGAGGATTCAGAAACCTAAAACGTATGTTTTAGGTTCTTATGATATTTACATGTTTGTTTAGTCACATTCTCCTTAAAAAAAAAAAAAGAAGATTGCCCGAAACTGCTTTTTTGATAAACCCCAAAATTCCCTCTGAAATAGGCTACTGATGCATCATAACACGTATGCTTTACAACGCACTGAAGGTTTTTTTTTTATCCCGTTCACTTCTCATTAATCTCTGCATCATGTGTTCAGATTCTTCTTTTCTTATTTTTTAAGCTGCATTGAGATATCTGACATCATCTTCGTCAGGATCCATACAGTTCAATGACCCAGACAGTAAAGAAAAGTCGTCCATTCTCGAGAACTCGGCGGAAACTCTGTAGTGAGTGTACATTTATTTTGGAAATAATATCTGTCTGACGGACTGTTGCATACTGCTGAAGTGAGACGTGTCTCAGGCAGCAAACAAACCTCCTTGAATCCAAGTCCTTAAACTCAATTACAATATTCCTATTCCTAACTCTCCATATTTGAGGGTAAACATTGATTTAAGTGCTTATAATAAAGTTGATAGCGAAAAAGGAAATGTAGTTCCCTATATTGGTTGTATAATAATGATAACAATAATAATAAAAAAAATCACGAATTGTTTTTATCGACGTACTAATGTTACTAACTATGCCTATTGCACTGATATTTCATGCTTGACGAAGCACTATCAAATATGCAGTAGTATATACCTAAGTAGAAAGAAACACAATACAGTTAAACTGGTCTCAATGAACTGTGAACAAACTATAGCGTGCGTCTATCTAAGAATGCACACGATGGCGAGTTTAGAAAACAGATTACAATGAGGAGAAACTCTGAATGTTTTTGGACAACTTCCAAAGTCCAGTTATTTCCATTTAAGCTTTTCATTACGACTGAAGAACGCAGCTTATCTTGTGCTCCTGTTTCGACATTCACTAATTTCTCACACTATTTCTCACGTGCTCAAGTGCTTGTTTTTACACTAATCACTAGACGCATTTTCTAAATGTCTTAATGACGATGCGTAAATGGAGATACCGCATATGTGCAAATGATGCATTCAATCGAATGGACGTCAAGGGCAACAATATAGTGCGATATCGCACTTATAAAGTGAAAGGATTACCACTATAGCAATCAGTCATTTTGTTCTGCAGTTATTTAAAAACTTTCTACATCAACTCTTTCATCAATCTTAGAGTATAAATTATCATATTCTGATTATATGAAATCCCACATGACCATCTTTGGCTGTGGCTGTGAAAGTTTGTTTTAAAAAAAATACCTTACATCGGCCTTACTTATGTCGTACATGTCCTCTAATTGGCTGTCGTCTGACTTCACCACATCTCTCCACCAATCAGCTATGGCGAGATGAGAGACAACTAGTATATTTTTTTTCGTGTATACTTTAATAAACATTCGTCGTGTGTTGCCCTCTAGATTATAAATGAAAAATAACTATAACATGAACGACCTACTGGATACTGTCTAGAAACAATTGACATATACTTACACATGATCTCTGAGTCAGTAAACTACTAAATTAACCGAATATTATACTGCATTTTGTTTAACTTCTATAATAAAACTTAATTTTTAAATTATATTAAATGCAGTAACAACATAAGCAAGTTTTCCCTTAGTCATATATAATTAAAATGCTTCTGACCAACTGCAAACGTAACTGCAACGTTACAAAGTGCCACTAGTAAGTTTCCTTAGGTCTACGTACTAAAACGAATATGTACGAAAGAAATATGTTTATATTATTTAATTGACATCCTTTGGTATAGGCCTTCAAAAAGATTTCTTTACTGTAAACGAAACAAGCTGAAAGTAAATTTTTGATTACGGTAAAGGTAGTTAGTATTGCCATAAAATACTTAAAGAAATATTAATAACGGCAAACCTGAGTTTATTTAACACCTTTGAATTAAAGAAATATTTTGTTTCAGTAAACAAAAAGCATCAAAAGAAAAAATTGGTTTCAGTTACAAAACATTCTATTGCCCTTATACAAACAATTAATTTTATTACGTTAAACAAAATTTGCATAATTCAATAAAACCTTCTTCTGAATATGTAGTGCATACGGTGTTGCCTATATTTTAACCTGACGTATGCAGCTGGCCAGCAGCTGATCTGCACAGTGTGAGTCGCTATCAATAACTACATCATTACAAACGAGCCAATTAAATGCAAGCTTGATATGCACAGGTGAAAATAAGTGGCAAAAACCATGACATTATTTTGTTTATTTAAGTAACCAAGGAAGTTTTGGGGGAAAACTGGCACTTGTGTTGCCCGGAGAATCACCTAGGACGTCTTCAAAATGTCCAGCGAATAATGTCCAGCGAATAATGTCCAGCGAATAATGCCCAGACATGTTAGTGAATGTTGGTTGCCACAGGTCCTAATCGTGTAACATCTGAAAAAAAAAAAATACAGTTTTTTTTGGCGAAAAAAATTTATTGTTGGCCGCAAAATTCTATTCAATGTAGACCTCACAAAAGAGTCTGTTGTCCCGGCAAAATTATTTTGTCGTTTAAGTATTTGATGACAACCACAAAAGGAATTTCGCTGTCACAAATAAATTCATTGTATTGGTAGGCAATAATGTAGTAGTAGTCATTACAATACTAGCAGCAATACACGTTAGTGGGGCTCACAAAAATGTTTTGTCGGTTGCGGGATTAGATGGTAGGTACGGTTTAGCAACAATTAAAACTGGAGGGGAAAAAAAAAAAAAAGGTTTGGCTGCGTTGGGGACACGGTCATATGTTTTGAGTGAATACGTCTACGTTAACGCACTCGGACGCCTTGATGTTTATTTTACGTTCCCGGCACCGCTTCATTCGAGCATATGGGGTATTATGGGTATCACTGGATTGCTTTTGAGATGCTCTTTCCAACCGTATACGAGTTCTCTATTTTGACTTGACTTTTTGACGAGTATAGGCCAAAATTGTGCTAAGTTCTCTTAATATTTTACTTTAAACTGATACAATTTCACCATAACCACACCACACCCATGTTTTTTCACACACAATCGATTGATCTTTACACGAGAGTTGTCGATTGGAACCTAAACGAGCGTCGTAGCTTCTACTAGTCAAGAGTTATAATACGCAGAAATTTATGAGACGTGGCGAAACAACTCAAATTTGCGGCGCCAACTCTCCCCCCCTCCCTCTTCCACCCACACTTCATCTACAGCGCGCAATGCTTCGCAGTCCTCACTCAACGTAACATATTATTTTATCCTTTGGCAATCGAGTGGTGTAATTGAATATTTAATGTAGACGATAGATTCGGAGCTGCAACAACAGACTGTATCCCCCGATTTTGTTATCATCGGATTTTCTGGATTGCCTCCCACTTTGGTCGCAACTTTAAAGACCTATTCACGTGAAAAATGTGTTGGTGGGAATAGCAACTGACTCATTTATTGAGAATCGCAGGTCGCGTATTTGAAAGGCAACCAACTACATATATATATACTAACTGTCTTGTTTCCTCGTTAACCATTCGCCTGAGATAATTACACCAACACAGAATTTTTGTATATTAATGTTCAAATGATTATGACGTTAAAAGCGACAAACACCTGAGGGCTGCACGCATCCGTTGCATAGTAACATGGCGCCTCCTGCTTTCTCAATGACTAGTTGTGATGTTACTCAACAACCGTTCGCAAATCTCATATCTCGATTGAAGGCAACAGCATTCACAAACATGTACTGTCATCTCAAGTAGGTATAGGTAGGTGTTATTACCTTGAATTAAAACAATTAGAAATATCGATTTTCAAGGGCATCTCACCTACATTACGAATAACTCAAGGGCATCGTATCAGGACGTTGACTATATAATTTTGCATCAGAAATCATCTCACTGCGCGCGTGCTTGTGATTCAGGATCAACCTTTATAGGAAGATGAGCAGAACTGAAATACTAGAGGAAAATTAAAAATAATATTAACATAAATATTTTAATAAGGAAAATGCTACCTGGTTATTTATTTGCTCATGCAAGGCAAAAATTTAAGGATATTGACGTCAATTATTACGGTTTAAAAGACACACTAAAACATTTTGCCATATCTGGCACAGGCAAGATAGTACTGTAAATAAACATTTCGAATACAGTAGACGATTGTTATGCTAAGAAAGGTCCTGGAAAGCACGTATCCGGTATAGCAAACAGATTATATAATTTATAGTCATATTTTTCAGTATTATTAATATTTTCTCATATAAGGAATTTTCATGAAATGGTATTACTGTGAATTTATAAAACGCCGAGAGAATGATACATGTATATTACTGAAAGTCTTCGCGTACCAAGAACGAAAAAATATATATTTTTTTGAAAACGTAAGCTGTACAGTAGCATTCAGTATAATTTACATGTAATTTGATATTCATATTTCAAATAGTTCTTTCCGAAAAACCTGCTAAACGATGTCTGATTTCGAGGAAATTGACCCCACTTCGCATGACGTACACTGGAAGTATGAATTGACACAGTTTTCAACACCGTTACAATATTGTTCTTCCTCTTATGGTCCAGCAGGTTACGCCTGTGCCCGCACGGATTGCTCCACGTCCTACATTTGTCTTCTCAAAAGATAGAGAACGCGGCCTTAACAGCATCTTCGCCAACTGGAAGAACGTCAACTAGTTTGATGAATACAGGTAATTAGTAGTCGTAAACCGAGCTCAGAAATTATTAACAATTTAAGACCACATACTTGAGGAAACTGATCTGGCAGACAGGGCTTTGCATTTAACAATGAACTGTCATCTTAAGGCATGCTGCATCATTGACTTCCCAATTTCTTCGGCAACTCTATGAATTCTTTCTATCAACAAGATTAATGAGACATCAACGGATTTGTTTTCTCTAGTTTCTTTGCTGCTTTGTCCCATATTCTATAACGCCGGCTACTAGAAGCAGTATATTTGTACCGTTTACTAAATTAAGCCACAACAGAGTATAGTAACTTACGAAAAGGCTTATACCTATTGTAAAGTGATTCAATTTTTATATCACTTTGCAAGCTGACAACTTCATTTCCCTTACATTATAACGTGGTTATGTTCGCACGATAATAGAAGCTGCAAATCTCTTTTCTAATGTAATCAATATTTTGTTTCCTGCCGCAAGATCCATACTGCGATCTAAAACATTTTCATCGGGAGCTACATAACGATTTTTAAACACTGTCTTTAGGTAAGAAGTATTCTTTCGGGTTACCGAATGTCTTAAAACGACGGTTTACTTAATTCACAAACGGAACATCGGCCAATGCCATAATTTTTAAAATAACTTTTGTAAAATACTGACTGGGTGACAGCAGCAATGTTGAAAGAGGAGGCTGTGTTGCTGACTTTTAATAGTCAGTTGCTGGAATATGTTGTGAGCGTTTTTGTGCTGTTGTGTCTATACGAGTAGTTGTTTAACAGATACACATGTAAACAAACAGCTGATACTAGAGTCTCTATAGGCTTGTGGAGTCTACCCTACGAGGGTATTGAAATCGCAACATTTTTCGAGTTCTGCTTATCCTGCATGATATTTTGAAGTAATTTTATCGAGACCGCAGTGACTGGTACAAAGGAAATAATACGTAGAGGTTTATTTGTGCACGGAAGAAAATTTTAGGACAATTATTTTGGCAATTCGTCATTCCAAATTAAATTTCTTGTTAATAATCTTATTGTGGTAAGATATTCTGCATTACACACAAATTAATGTTATTGCTGAATAAATATTTTACGACACAGGTCTTTCGTCCAATGTTGGCAAGAATTTTTTCCATTGACCAATTAGTAGCATAACTAATATACTAAATTTCTTAAACATTAGGTAATGAGAAGTAATTAAATAATATAATTGCCTTTGATCAAATAGGATATATGGTTCAATTCATTACAAAATTTCGTACGGAATTTAAAAAAAAATAAAAAGTGGTACCTTTTGTAAAAAAAAGTCACTCGAGTTTATAGACTAAGAAAATAGTTAATGTGTATTTACATATTTTTGCTTTAAAAAACTAATTATTTATGACTAAATGAAACTATCACATTTTGATTTCCGTCGATATAAGTCACACGATTGAAGAGCTGACAAAATTAAAAGTGAAAGGAGGCCATACATATGGATGCAGATAGGAGGACGTCTTCATAACGTACATTGAAGTATGTAAGCTTAACATATAAATATGTCCTGGAGTCTACGTAAACAAATGAATAAAATTAATTGTAATTAGCAATACAATAATTAGTTAAGGACCGGCGTTTTGAAAAGTATACAGCGATATAAAATTTTTGTCATAAATTAAGGTTATTGCAATTCTTACACTATTTGTGTGACTGATTTGTTGCTGATCGTTAACTGTGATAGAGTAGAAAATGCTTATTTTATTGTTTGTACTATACATTAGAATGGTCCCTTTTCAATGAAAAATGTTTTGCGTTAGGAAATGTTTACTACTACAAAAGGATTTCGATGTCTATTTTCGTGATGGGCCTGCTTTCGAAGTTTGTAGGTTGAATTTAGATACATTCTGTATATCGCTTGACATTTGTGGAATTCAGTGTGCTGGCTTGCATTGTTATTTTGTATGCGCATACAATGATTGGATAATTTTTTTTTCTGCTGCACCAGGTTATGTATTTGAAAGTCATGGCATTCCGCCATAAGAATCGAATCTAACATTATATTTTATTAGCTACTTTAATTATTTAACTATGCAATTTACTTTGAAATTTAGCAGAAACTTTAAAACGAAATAATATGTGGTCACGTCAGTGTTATTATTTTCGTTTTATAACAACGCGAAAAAAGATTTTGTGGAGAAAATGGCGGGCCCTGCATAAGTTCCCAAGCTATTAGGTAGGATCCATTATTTTCAAAATCATCACCGAGTATACTCAAGACGTTATGTAATGATTCTAGTTAGTTAATGCTCATAGTTATCTGTATTCAGCTGGGGCAAACAATTCGCTTTACCGTAACTGGTAAATGTGGATTTTTTTTTTCAGCGCTAGGCTTAGAACAATACATTACGAGAAGCGTGAGAAAATTTGACATGTGTGCACATTCAATACTAAGGTAATAATTATTGTCTCCGGATTCTAAAAAATTGCAGCGTATTACCAAAAAGTGTAACCAATATTAATATTTCGTGGTTTTTTGCAGCGTTAACATCATAAACATGAACTATAACATTAGGGAAAAATATTAAGCACCTTTAACCTAGAATCTTATATTATTTTCCAATTGCATGTTGCAAAATAATGTATAATAAATTTAATGTTACATGGATTCTTAACTAACTATAATTTTTTTTTTTGGGTGGGGTATGGTAAAAAACATGTTGCAACATCCGCCATTACATTGGGAAGAATATTCAAACGTTTCCCCATCCAAATTTGATAAAACTACGTTCTGGTTCAATAACCTGCACAGATACAGCAAATTTTAAGTTAGAATTTAGCAAATGTGGGGTGTAACATCGTGGACTGAATATTTATTTTCGAGAAAATTAGACACGGTCGTACCACACCTTGTGACACTTTGGAAGAAACATTACATAGGAGCTGGTGAACTTAGCACTCAAAGGATGCTGCTTGAGCTCGTTTCAAGGTCACGCGCGTTGTTGTAATTCAACGTTGAAAGTTCTTCTTGAAATTTATTCAGCTCAGCGGTCAGCTCCAGGAATCCTTTCTCTCGCGCTTGTAGTTGCTCCCTGAGGTAAGTTATCTCATCGTGATAAGCCTTTGTCTCCTTTTCGTACCTGCTTATCTGCTCGCTCTTTTTCTGATCCACGGCAGCAACTCTCTTTGATGCTTCCCCGCTTCTCTGGCTGAGTGCTGCGAGATCCTTGAGCTGGCATTCCAGACTCACCAGCTCTTTCTTCAAGGACTTCCTGGAAGAGTGCAGTATTTTCACCGTTGGACCAACGCCGCGCTCGCTGCCCTTGTGAACGTCATCTGGCGAACTGATCATGCGTTTATCCTTCGCGCAGTAGCGGTTGCCTTTTGTCTGTGTGCCGACGTCTTTTCGGAACGGCAATTCCACAGACGATGTTGGTGTGCAGCAGGGGTTTACCATACCTGTCGCGCTCGTGTGACAGCTGTCATTATCCATGCTTGCCGTCAACGACCTAACGTCCTTCAAACTCTTGCTCGTCAATTTGTTTTCAGTTTTAGAGTTACCTTTCTTCGCTGCTTTCACCTGCTCCTGACACTGAAATTCCGCTTTCTCTTCCTCACTCAGCTTCTGTTTCAAATTCTTGTTCTCCGTCGACAGGTTGGCAACCCTCCTTTCCAGCACCTTGCTCTTGTCTTCCGTCGTCTTTATGGCGACCTTCAACTCATTCACCAGCCGTCGGCCGTCCACGATTCTAGCCTGCAGCGACATTGGGTCATCGCCTGTTCCATTTCCGATGTACGGGTCGAGTACATCCTGCAGTTTCATCAAGTACGTTCTAATATTGCTCATGGCTTCTTTCTGTGCGTCGAAGAATATGTTTGCACGAATTTAACACGAACTATTTAAAACCAAGGATTTTTATTACGACTGCGAGTAAAGAGTTGAGGAAATTAAGCAAATTTGTACACGAGAAGCACGCCAGAAGTAAATAAACTTGCAAGTTTTTAAAGTATGCTAAAAGCAAAGAGATTATTGTGTCCATGGAGTAAAACCAAAGAGACCAAATGCTTTATTTGTCCGTGGTGTAGTTCTCAGGTTAGTCGAACCGCAGACGATATTTAGGGCCTACGTGCATAGAAAGCATTCAAAATTAATTTTTCAGAAATGCTTAATAACAATATTTAATTTAATCTAAGGCGTATGTCGCACAGGGGTGTAATTTTGCATGCAGAAAACTGATTTTGCCCGAAGAAGCTTGCCAAGAATTACTGACTGCAACCGCAGCGCTGAAAGACACTTCCTAATAGACCAAAGATAAGGTAGACCGATTGTGTTTTGCACAAGTACTCGATACTGACCTACCAAAAACAACACAATTGTCAAATAGACATGGTCAGTAGTAAATTACGTGTTTTTTATATCTAAGGTTTTTAAAAGAGAACCATTTTTATGTGTATAAAATACATCTACCATTTTTGACTTTGGTCAAACTGTATTACAATTCGGTTTGAGCAAGTATACAAACAACTCAAAGCACTTGTTTACTAAATAGTTTTCTAACCTCAAATCCAATCCACGCGGTTTTTGCTAGTCGTGATGGCAGCAAAACAGTTCAATGTTGTGACACGGTGACTGGCACTGCGCAGCCAACGCCATCGCTCTACCTCATCCTCACTCTACGCAGTTCACCTCGTAACTTTCAACTTCATATCTTAAACTATCCAAAGCTAACCGCGGATGCCGAAAAGTCACTGTTTCTCCAGTAGTAACTATAAGCAATTATATCTCATGACATTGTGCGAAAAGACGCTTTTTAAGTTAACATTAGCATAGAAATTATTTCTACTCCAACTGGCAGATGCGAGAGAACACACGGCTGTCGGTATTTGGGACGCATTAGGAAAATCTCATTGTCCTTCGGGCTTGCATCGTGTGCATCGCTGTCGTTTGTACTAACCAACACGCAAATAAAAGAGATTCCTGCTATAGGTATCACGCAATATTTTGAAAATTTAATTAGTTTGTAAATAATATTTTTTTTTTTAATCACGGTATCCGTGGATGTGTTGGCCAGGGGGCAGGTTTATCAATGTGACCAATTTCCTTACGCACACACCTGTGAAGCGTATATCAAAGGTAAAAATGAAAATGTTCTGATTTCCTTTGCACCTAAGAATTTAAAATCACTTAATTGTCAACGTATGAAGTCAATATATATTTATATAATTTACACATGGATATCGTGTCTACCATAACTTTCTTTTCTCAAACAATTTCATGCATAGTTTTACAGTCTAAAATATCTGGCTAAATTAATCAAAGATACTAAGTGTTTTATTTTTGTATTAAAAATTATCAGTCATGAAATTTTTTTTTTTTAATTCTCTAGGCACGTGAGTTGTAACGGCGACCACGTCTGTCTACGACATGGTCGTAATTTGTGTAGCTCTGTGTGTGCGCATGTCACTGAAAAAACAACCAGTGGACATTTCTGAGTTAAGTCGCTGGAGTTTGGGAAAGTTCCCTTCTCAAAATTTTGTTTTGCGATAAATGTCATCAGTATTTATACCCATATCTTACACAGAATTCTTACATTAATAAGCAATGCAATCATTACAGTTTAACATCACTATTGATGTTAAACTGTGTCTATGTGTTTGTTGTATGTGTGTGTGTATATATATATATATATATATATATATATATATATATATATATATATATATATATATATATATATATATATATATATATATAGTATGAATCTTAATCTCTACATTGATTTGTTTGGGCCCCCGCTAGTGAAGTATTTGCTGGCCCCGGATAATACTGCCTTTGCCTCTCCTCCTCCCCCCATAACGCCCTTTTATGACGGCACTAATCATGACTCAGCTCTCGCTGAAAATATTTTGACGAACAAACTAGGGGATAAACAAATTGAGTCAAAAATTTTACTTAGGTAAATAGCTGACAAAAGAACGTTTAAAAAATAATAACCAAGGCAGGAAATGGATAATTATTCTTCTGCACTATAACTTGTGTTTATTTCTCGATTCTTTAAAATATTTTGTTAAAAAAAGGCTTAATTAATGCTTTGAAATTTTTATTCGAGGTTTACACGTAATCGAGTTTCTTAAAAATATTTGACAGTATTTTGATTTTAGAATAAATTTGAATGAAATAACAGAATACATGCAAGTACAATGATTTGGCATAGTTGAGCGCATCGCCGTCTGACATAGGAGTGCCGGAGCCAGCTGGCAGCCATGTTGTGACGTTACTGTCCATCTTTTTTTCATTTTCCCCTCAAAATGTCCCTTTATCCCTCAAAATCGACTAAATTTCCTTAAAAGTTTCCCTTTTGTCCATAAAAAATGGTTCCTTTTTCTTAACATTTCCCTAAAAAATATCTTTCTAATCCAGAGCCCGTGCCCGATATTAGTGATTACGAGCCAGACAGGAAACCAAAATCAGTGACTCCGAGCCAGGAGAGCAGGACCCATTACCTTTGACCTTGACCTTAGACCTTTAACCCAAAAATTCTAAAAATAAAAAAAAATACCAAAAAATTATTATTAAAAATTGTGAAAATATGTTTAATAAATCAAATTTCCTAAAGTTCCCCCTACCTCCCTCATCCAACAAATTAATCGAAAGGCCTCCACCCCTCTTGCCCATACTCAGTGAGCCATCTTGGTGCTATCAGCCATCTTAGCATCCATACAGTAGAAGATGACTTTTGGCCATGACCTTAGACCTAAAAAAATCCACAAGAATCCAAAAAAATTCACAAAAATTTCCAAAAAATATAAACAAATGCATTATTAAAAATTACTAAACATTTATTTAGAAAATTAAATTTCCTAAGCTTCCCCCCTCTACCCTCACACAACCAAGTCGGCAGGATTCCACCCACCTCGCCTATATCCAGCCAGCAAGCGTATTACATTAATAACCATCACTGCCGTATTGGATTCAGTGACCTTGACCTAGACCCCATGACCTTGAAAAACTCTAGGAAAAATTTATATCACTCAGCGAGTATATGATGTTACAGATTACCACCACCATACTGATATGCACGTAACCTTAAACTTGACACCATGGCCTTGAATGACCTTGAATCAAGAACTAAAAAAAATTCATAAATGTCAACAAGAAAACTACGCTACTGACTACTACCACCATATTGATGCAGGTGACATTGACCTTTACTCCGTTACCTTTGAAAAAACTAGAGAAAAAATTCATAAAAGTCAGTAAGAAAATTGCATAACTAACTACAACTACAATGTTATATGCAGATGACACAGACCCCATGACCTCGAATAACCTTAAAAATAAAAACTCGAGGAAAATACATGAAATTCAGCAAGCATTTGATGTTACTGACTACTACCACCATATTGGATGCAGGTAACCTTGACCTTGGCTCATGACCTTAAATGGTCCTGAACCCAAAAATCCATTAAAAAATCCATAAAATTCCCTAAAAATCTCAGATGTATAAAAAATGTATAAAAAGTTATTATTTGATATTATTAAAAAGTTATTATTAATTTTACTAAAAAACGTATTTTTAAAAAACTTCTTTTTAAAAAACTTACATTTCAGGAGCCCCCCTCCCCCGCCCACATCACACCCAGCAGATGACTGTCGCCAATTGCTTTTGGCTGTTTAGTCGGCAGGCCTCCATCCCCTCGCCCACACAACCTTCCCAACACTCATTCTATCGTATGCCGCCATCTTGGGTTTTTCATCTGTCATTTATTTATACATTACTGGAGTATGTATCTTACTTCGTTCAGCTACCATATTGGATTTCAAATTTCTAATCACCTAGGTGGCACCAGTGTATTAATTCATCCACCAGGCAGCAGCCATATTTGTTTCTGTCCTTTAAAGTATAGTTTGTGCTGTCGATATTCTCCATGTTAGATTCTAGTTTCCACACGTAGGTGCCTACTATCAGCATTTACGGAATGGTAATATTGACTGTTCCTGCAATGTACGTAAATTAAAATATTTAATTTTTAATAGTTATCCTTAAATGCGAGTATTCTTATTAAAATTTATTTTTGTTTGAAATATTTTTGTATAAAGGGGAGGGTTTTCATTAAATAAATAAAATGCAGCATAATAAGTAATTTTATTTACAAAATTATACATATATACATATATATATACTAAAATCCTTTGAAATGGTTTTTCGTAAGCAAGACAAGAACTTCATAGTATTTTGTAAGTGGATTTAACCCACTAGTTCTCAGTTCTAGATGATTTACCGAGTCGAGTGTTCAGCCCGAAAAAGTCAAATAACCAGATGGCTCTGCCAGTGGTGTAACTGCTGCTCGAAGGCTCTCCATGGAGTACTCAGTTGATGCGCTAGCTTGCTGTTAATCCCGGGCATGTCTCGAGACTCCACGATCCGAAAGCCAAATTAATGCTTTTGCCATCTTCCAATTTCTTCAAAATTTTTATGCATTCTGCAATGCTCAACTGTATATGAAGTAGCATCCATTCGATAGACTGTATTTTCAGTTCCGTTGTCTCCAGGTTTTCTCCCGTGCTCATGATGGTGTCAACTTGCGTATAGGCTACCAGAAAAACAGGTTCAATCGTTTCTTATCACTACATCAAACCCAACAGCACTTTCGAGAATAAATATACACATTTGTCTAATTTCACAAATTGATTTGATAGAAACAAAATTCGTTTCTTGAGAAAGAATGTTCGGTTGGTATAATTCGCGGTTTCTTTTCACTTTTTAAATCAAACCTTTGAAAATCACCCTATATATGACGTGTTTTATTGTTTCTGAAATATTTCACGTATTATAAGCGTGTTACATTCGTATTAACATGAAAGTACCTTGCGTTTAGTTAAAATGAAATTTTACTTACATTATATCTGCAAGTTATAATAATCAATCATAAATATGAATGAATCAGGGAGAATATAGGTGTGCTGGTTGGTAATGCTTGGCCAGAAATAGTTCATACGCCAAATAATATTACACGGAGTGCGCTCGAATCCGGTGAGCTGTCCCTTTGATGTAATTTTCTAGAATTGAAGCATTGCACGAGGTGGATGGATATCCTGGAAGTAGAACTTTAGCAGGGCCTCAGAAAAGTTGGAAGTAACCTTGAAAAGAGTATTCACAGTCGACTCGACATTGTATTGGTTGGCGGCCAGTTGGTACTGAACGTTTTACAGCGAACTGTAAAATTTTGCTTTTATCACAAGTTGCCAAAGGTTTTATTTTAGGGGGCCATGGTGGCTGAGCGGTTAGCCTGCTCGCCTCCCACTCCTGCCGCGTCACTCAGAATTTTCGCATGTGGGAATCGTGCCGGACGATGCACTTGGTCGGCGGGTTTTCTCGGGGATCTCCCGTTTCCCCCGCCCTTTCATTCCGGCGCTGCTTCATACGCTCCTATTTCCCCCTCATCGGCTCTCAAGACCTCGATGTTAAGAGCCGCCCAAATCTCTTCACCTACTCAGTTTTCTTGTAACTATACAACAAAAATATTGTACATTTAGAACATAATATTTTATAAAATATACCAAACTTATTTTGTAATCAATTATTATAATAAACTTGAAGTCTATACCATTTTTAATTGTTACGGTTGTACATAAGTCTTACATATTTCAGACTATTTTTTTTTAAATTTATTGTAATTTATTTTTAATGTTACAAAACTAGTTTCCAAAGAATCCTTGTACAAATACAGGATGTGGCGGCTGAGACCTACCAGTTTAAAAGTTGTACAAGTTGACCAGTTTATGATGGAGGTCAAATATAAAACAGTATAGTCAAAGCTACTGGGACGCCTGCTTAGTAACCAACATTACCTCACGTGTGTGTACGTCGATTGAATCTGTGTTCCCTGATTTACAGAGCCGTGGCATTGACCTGGAGACAAGTTAGTTCACTTCCAGCAGGACGGGGCGACAGCGCATAACGCTCGCCACTACATTCAACACTCCACGAACGATGTTCCAACATCGCTTGCTGTCCAGATTCGGCGACATTCCTCGAGCCGGCCAGATCCCCCCTGCCTGTCTGCAAGCGAGTTCTTCCCGTGGAGGATTCCTGGAGAGTTAAAGTGTCTGCAACACGCCCACCTGACGGCAGCGCTCTCAAGCAGCGAATTGTGGACGAAGTTACCACCATACCAGCCGCGTGTGTTGGACGATTGTCTATCCCGTCCGGCTTGATGGACGACACCTCTTGCAGGCGATATTTCTAAGGAATAAACGTGAGGTGCTGTGGCACTGCAACCAATAGCCCGCATTGTGCATATGTATTTATTTGTCACTATTGGTAATCTAATGTCGGTTATTAAAATGGCGTCCCAGTACCATAGACTACAATGTCTTATATTTGACATCCACCATAAACTGACCAACTTATACGCATCTGAAATTAGCAGGTCTTCCCTGTCCCATCCTGTATTTAAAAAAAAATGTATTACAGTTTGTAGCGGGCGTGTCCTGCAGTGATTAGCGGAAGAGGACGTGTAAAACTGGAGTCAAAATACCCCGACGAACCCGACACGACAACCCCGATACGACGAAATCTGAATAGCAGACAGTGAAAAGCAACGTCACTGTGACGTCAGTCCGACAAAACAGCATCCCCGACAGCGCGACGAAAGTAAATTCTATTTCTACTTTCCATCGTGTCGGACTCGTCGGGGCGAGCAAGAAATGTAAATAGAACATTAGAAAATAAAATTTCGTGCGTATTTCCCTACTGTAGTAAATAATAAACTAACTTTCTGCCAAAGTAACGATCCGGTTTCTTTCTAAATACTTTGTTTCTATCGTATAAATTCATAAAGTGTCAAAAGCGAAATAATCATTCACGTTATCTCGAGTTTTAAAACGTAAAATATTAGATATTATAAGAGTAACTTGCTGTTTTAGAATTTTCCAACAGCAAACTAGCATACTTGGGCAGATTTAATTAGGATATTGCGAATACTGAATATAATTTGATATGAAATTCTATAAAGCTGTGACGTCACATATGTCTGCCGTGTCGTGTCCGTCGGGCTATTGTGACTCCAGGTTAACTGTGAATACAAAACTCGATACGCCTACAGTTAGGCTTGCACATGGCTCACTTATAGTTTGTTTTAACTTACTGTAGATCTGCACAGATCTCGAAGTGTTAAATTTCTTGGTGATAAACTTGAAGAAAAATTGATCGCCGCTTCCGGTGCAAGTGACTAAGAAATTTGCGTAGTATAATGTTCATTTCACAGCGTTATGAAAAATGCCATTTTTGGTATGTCGCAATGCCTGAAAACAATATCTGCAGAAAGGGAGATCCCTTGAAAGTGGCAATAGGCTGTTCACGGTAAAGTGAGCACTTTTCAAGCCCTAGTTACTTTTTCCGTTCAGCCGTTTTTTACCCTTCAATTAACTTTTAAAATAAATATTGACATACAAGTACCAAACACAGTTTGCATATTCCACCGCACTCGGAAGTTAACGTCTAAGACTAAAATAAAATGTATTTATTGACTATTATTCCGAATGAAAGGGATTTCAAAAGCGCTCACTTTACCGTGAACAGCCTAAAAAAGTCATGCTGCTGTTCCAGGATATAGATGGCTCGTATTGCTACAGCCGAACACGAAGAAAGAGAGAGAGAGAGAGAGAATGTGGGAAGAAGTGGCGAAGGGGGGGGGGGGCATACGAAATAAGCGCTATGTCGACTTAAGTACAGCAATCTACAAAACATTTTTTGTTTGCTACTCTTCAAGGCGTAAATTAAAGTAGGGCTGAAAGGAGTTCAAAACTTTGAGTGCGGCGCACATTTACTGGCAGTAAAGACAAGCTAGAAGTGAGTTGCTTCTATTCCGACTGCAGGACCATCAGTTATGATGGACACTTTAATTTTCATATATAATCGTCCTACAGTTTCACACAACACCGGACAGGCTTACTACAGTATATTCGCGGTTTATTCACAATTTTGAATCAAACCTTTAAAAAATCACCCTATGTATGACTTATTTAGTTAGTTCCTAAATATGTCATGTACCACAAGTGTTTCTATACTTCTAATAACATTAACGTATCTTATTTTTCGTTAAATTGAAGTTCTGCCTACATTTTATTTATTAATTATAATACCTAATTTATAATAAATATTAATGAAAACAGTATAAAGCATGTGTGTTGGTAGCGCCTGGTAAGAAATAGTTCTCATGTAACGTCCTATATAGTAACGAGACGGTCTCTGTCTGTCTGTATGTCCGTCTTTAATACTTGTAAGTCCCTTGAAGCTCAAAACAGATGTTCTTCAAATTCTGCAGAGCGAATCCTCGGGGTCAAATACAGGTCAAGTTCGAATTTCACCAAGAATATATTATGCAATCGTTACGTTTTACCCTAAAAACTCATTTTTAGTTACTTTTTTCCTATATGAAAGTTACTACACAGAGATATTAAGGTAATGGAATACCATTTTTGTTTAATTTTAATGTCTCGCTTCAAGGTTGAATTAATTGCCAAGTGGGGCCACAGTGACTCAGTGGACAGAGCAATTCCAAGTGAGGCCACAGTGGCCCAGTGGATAGAGCGATTCCAAGTGGGGCCGCAATGGCTCAGTGAATAGAACTATATCAAGTGGGGCCACAATGGCCAAGTGGATAGAGAAATATCAAATGGGGCAGCAGTCTCTTCAATGTTGAGTTAACTTCACACCATTTCATTATTATCTACATGTATCTAATATATATGCAATATGTTATTTTTTCAGCCTTTGTATGATAACCAAAATTTGTAACATGGTAGCTATTCTAGACAGGTGACAATACTAAAAAAAAAAAAAGTTACGGGCTGGGCCCCTAGTATTATTATAATCGAGTGTGCACTGCGTTGTCCTTTGGTGTAATTTTATAGATTCAGTCAAGGTTAGCTTGCATGAGACGGAGGAATATCCTGGAAGTAGAACTTCAGCAGGGATTCAGAAAAGTGTGAAGTAACCGCGAATGGATTATATACTATACGACGTTCAATCCTGGCCGGCGGCTATCTGTAACAATAGTACCTATTGCCGGGTTGAAAGAGACCCAATCAAATGTTCTTAAAGTCTGTATATGATATTCGATACATCCATTCTGTTATTTGAGTGATTTACACTTCGGGTGTTGCTGATGTAACACTACGTTGTAGTGGACCCTATGACAATGCCGGCAGAGTAATATATATATATATATATATATATATATATATATATATATATATATATATATATATATATATATATATATATATATATATATTTGCCCTTGTGTTAAAAATATGCGGACGTGGTAATGTTTCTTCAAACCCCACATAGTTCGGTAAACCTCAGGGGACGTCTGAAACGCTCAAAGTGTTAAAAAATTGAGTTTGACAGTGTTGGGGACACGGCCGTTTGTTTTACGTTAATACGTCTGCGTTGACGCGCTCGGACGCCTCGATGTTTTTTTCTTCTTTTTTTACTTTTACGGCACCACTTCACTCGATCATATGGGGTTTTATGGGTATCACTGGATTGCTTTTGAGATCCTCTTTCCAACAGTATACGATTCCTGTATTTCGACTTGGCATTTTGACGAGTATAGGTCGACATTGTATTAA
Organism: Dryococelus australis; assembly: GCA_029891345.1. Classification (NCBI taxonomy): domain Eukaryota; kingdom Metazoa; phylum Arthropoda; class Insecta; order Phasmatodea; family Phasmatidae; genus Dryococelus; species Dryococelus australis. The sequence continues at coordinate 28,705,769 of CM057005.1, forward strand.
ATTTTCTTAATTTTTTAAATTAAACGCATACAATTTCCCCATAACTACGCAACACAGACGTTTTTATACGCGCAACCGATTGATCTTGACGATAGCTGTAGATCGAAACCTAAACGAGCGTCTTAGGATCTCCTAGTCAAAAGTTATACTACCTGGAAGTTATGAGATGCGGCGAAACGAACTCAAAATGGCGCCCCCCACCCTCCCCTCCCCGACCGCTCGGCACGCGATGCTTCGCAGTCCTCACTCAACGTTACATATTTTTTTATCCTTTAGCAATCGAGTGATGTAATTGAATTTTGAATGTAGATTCGGAGCTGCAATGCCAAACTGTATCCCCCCATTTTGTTATCATCGGATTTTCTGGATTGCCTCCCACTATGGTCGCAAATTTAAAGACCTATTCACGTCAAAAAAGCCGCTCACAGTTATGCTTAAACAAGGTATTTAAATTTTTCCGTTGGTTCCGTGATTAATTTCATCGAATTACCATTCATGTGATGTCACAATAGTGTAACAGATCATCGAGCTGGATAAGAACGCCCTCGATGGACGGCGTGGGGCACGCAGTTGCGCCGGTGTTGCTCGCAGTTAGTGTGTGATAATGGTGTGGAGGGGAAATGAGGGGGAGGGAGGGAAGTGCGGTCGGATGCCTGGTTACGGTAGTGGCTGGCGGCTCCAGCGCAGGCTCCACGCGAGGACGCCGCCACGCCAAGCCGCTATTTGAGAGGTCGTCAGAGGAGCGAAGCGCGCAGACGCGGACTAGTGGCGGTACAGTCTATCTTCGTCGCTCGCCTCTCCATTCCATTCTCCTCTCTCCAGTCAGTCGAGCCCCTGCAGTGCTCCAGCTCGGGTCGTGCGCCGACGTGCTTCTCTTCGCACCTCCACCTCACAACACAACACGCAACAGGTGAGTTTCTCTCTCTCTCTCTCTCCGCCGCGACCAACTTCCTGGTCCTCTTCGAGCAGCGTCTGCTATAGGCAGTTCACGGTAAACTGAGCACTTTTGAAAGCCCTGCTTAATATCTACACGTTTGCACCCTGTGAATTCTTCCGCCTTATGTAAAATTAACATTGCCATGGTCCTCGTCACTTTATTAATACGTCGATCAAGTGAAACTGCGAAATTATTATAAAAGGGAAACATTTTACAAATATGTTCAATTTAACTCTTCGATGCATTAAAAACACCAGAAAGCAAAATTAATACTTTAAGTTATCACAAATAGTTACCTAACAATTTTTATTCGACGTTAAGATAAGGGACTACCTTCCCTCCATCTTTACCAACCTTAATGGGCGCGTTTCACTCAGCGCGCCCGTTAAATATATGCAAGTACGAGCAGTGACTTTTTTTTTTAGGTTGATTTCAAAAGTGTTCACTTTATCGTAAACAGCCTTTAGATACCCCGTTATCTTCTGGCATCTCCTTTACATCCGAGATGATAACACCTGTCCATTGCATGCAGCCAGTCAGGAACTATTTCAACTGGACAGGAAAATTTCGTTTTTTTTATAAGGGGGGTCGTCTTGGTGTAGTGGTTAGACTATTCGCGTCCCACCAAGGCGAACCCGACTCGACCCCCGGCAGGGTCGCTCCAGCATGTGAGAATCGTGCCGGACGATGCCGCTGGTCTGCGAGTTTCCTCGGGGTTCTCCAGTTCCCCCCGCTCTTGCATTTCAGCGCTGCTCCGTACTCATTTCGCTTCACCTTCATCGGCTCTCAAGACCTCGATGTTAAGAGCCGCCCAAAAATTTCCAGTCTTCACTCACTCTTCAATCAGGGTCTGGCAAATACTCCGGTATCTTCTGGGAACTCATGAGATCTCGCAGAGTTGTTTTTACATCCGACGTGATGTTTGAGCGTTAGATGCAGCCACCGAGGAAACATTCCTCCCTAACTGAATTGCACATTATGAGGTGTTTACTTTTGGCAGGGACAGGAAAAGCTCGCGTTTTAAACTACCTGAAGAATATACTCAATGGTTAGAGACCTAGAGAATTCGCGGATTCATTTTGGGAGAACCTAGAATTCAAACACATGTGTTTACATAACTTTACTAATTGGTTCACACTCTAAATCGGAATCAGTTATTTTTTACTGGTTGTCAGTTGTAACAGCTCCATCCGGAATAAGTAGAAAAAGAAAAATACTAATCTTTTCAGTTAAATGAACTCCACTAATACGAACAGTAGAAAATCAGTTATTTAAAGTCGATTAATAAAAAGCACAAGGATTGAAAACCGTGCATTACGGTTTGAACTAAATTAGGTATGCAATTATTTTGTCGCAAAATAAAACTATTACCTGTACAAGGAAATTTCGGAAGTGGCTGTTATCGAACCGCCACTCCAAAACGCAACACATGCTCTTGTTTCTTTTGGCTGACGTTCAACGAATTCTGCTACTTTGCCACGGAGAGAAACGGTCTCGCATTTGCGTAGTAACAAACTTACAATGGCGAACGGCTGTAAGTTTCGTAATGTGAAAGTACTTCATGTTGTCTAAATATACACATATTATGCGTACGTAGGTACATGTCTTTGTAAGGCTCGAAAGTCATCCTAAGTTAAGTTTAGTTCAGATTGTGAGCTTTAAAAGAGAAATATGGTGGTTTTAACGGTGTTGTCGGTGTTTTCTATGTATCTGCTATTTAACAATGCAACATTTTACAGAATGAAATTGATATTTTGACGAGTTAGATTGACTATTAATAACTGTGCTAATTAGACAGTGGAACGTTAGAAATAATGCAATATTTTATCAAATTTGTCGTTTCCTCATTATTTGATCTGTTAACATGCAGTGACCACAAAACTATTGTTGGTGTAAATCCACCTTTCTTATTAAATCACCGCACTATCGAGTCAGTAAAATTATCACTGATCTGTCTGTCACTAAGAATATCAGCTTAGATCAGTAGTCTCTCGTTGCATTGTAAAATGGCGTATACTAGTGGACATCGATAACCTCATACATTGAAACCACTATATTTATATTTTAAAGCACAGAATCCGAACTAAACTAAAGATAGATAAACTTTCAAACTTTGCAAAGACATGTACTTGCGCAGAAAATCTGTATATTTCGACAACAAAAAATACTTCCACATAACGAAACTTACAGCAATATTTGACATTACATTTTGTAGTTCAGTGCCCATAATACGAGTATACATTTGGCAGTGGTAAAGTAGGGCAGTGGATATTGCTGATCATGAAAAGCTTCAGTATGCTTTGCTTTATGGGCGAGGTTCGAGCCCAACCACCTCCAAAACCGTTTTTATGTAAACAATATTTGTGTTCTGCGACAAAATAAATCGTACCTAACTTACATCACACAGGAATGCTCTGTGCTTATTTATTATTAACAACGATAATTGGGAAGTTTTCTACTGCTTGAATTAGTCGATTTTTTTAAACTGATAAATTAGTGATATTTTTTCTACAGATTCTGGATGGAGCAGTTTCAACTGACAATCAGTAAAAAATAACTGATTCCGATTTAGAGTGCATGCGGTGTTCGACAGTGCCCGGAGAATGCTGGCCTAACCTTCGCCTTCCACTGTGACGGCAGACAACCAATGTGTATTTGATATCGGCATAATTGCACATAAGACTGTAGAGTCTATCCTGCAGGTCACTGAACTCGCGAATTTTTCACGTCTCGATCCATGGTACTATGAGTATTCGAGAATGGTTTTCTTGTCATTGGCTAATGCCCCTGTGTGTAGCCAGTTTTGCCTCAGACCAGGTGGCATGGAATTCGGTGCTTCTTTGTTTGCAAACACTTACTGGCTCAAGGTAAGATGTACTTTTCTTTTTGTTTCTATGTCCTAGAATGAATTTGCGAAATTTTCTAGTCCCTAACTGGTGGGAGAGGTTGAGAAAAACTACGGAAATATTTTGTGTCGATGCATTTCTCCGAAATGCTGTACCGTGTGCTTCCTTCATGTTTCGGTTATTTATTTATGACGAGGCTCAGCTGTCTGCAGACTTAATAACAAACTTCCAATTCTATCGTGCCGGAATGATGAACTGGACAAATATCTCCACACAGGTCGGCCAGTAACAAAAGAAAGAACACTGTCGCACACGCACCTAGGATCCGGTGAAATTCTCCTGCGGTAAATTAGTGTGTCCAACTAGAGAACCGGAAAGTTTGCAAGTTTATTTGACGGCAAGACTAAACTCGACAGTTCTGGATACAACTCGGGTGCGATCATTGGTTGATTATTGGCTGGTGCCTTCACGTTGAGTATGCCATACCGTGTGCTAGGTCGTACGACCCGCGCGCTCTCTCTCTCTCTCTCTCTCTCGCTTCATGTGTGTTGCTGGTACACAATCCTATGGGACGTGTCAGTATATTAAGTGGCGCAAAGACGAAAGAACCAGAGAGAACAAATGTTCGAAGTCTATCCTAGCGCCGCTTGCACTCGTGCAATTCTCGGGTCTCCTATCTCCAAGTATTGTTAGGAACAGTGAGTTACACTGAAAAGTTTCACCAACTAGATGCACTTCTATCCTCCTCAACCTTGTTCGACACTCCTTCTTAAGCTTGGCATTTCTTCACATGTAATAGTCTTGTGCGAGCGTTGGTAAGTTGTTTGTTGTAGTGAACCGAGTTCTGGGTGTTATGTAGGCCTACAGATCGACAAGTGTGTGTAACAGGTGGCCCCAGTGGACAATAACTCGTGCAAGTGTTTACGTAACATATCAAAGACCACACTGCACTCTTATTATTTTGAGAAATATTACTAATTCTTAACTATTTGCCCAGTCAGCCATGCAATTTCAAATAGAATGCGGACCAGTTATCAAAATTAGTGGAAATGATATCTGTTTCCAAACAGTAACACGGTTTTCTCATGTCTCCATTGTATGAACGGCTCCCTCTGGCGTGGTTTGGAGTAGGGATCGACATCCATAAAGCTAATGGCCTCTTATTGACAGAGACCCCACTATTTTACACCATTAGTAAGGATACGTGATTTTCGCGAGAAAAAAAATCATTAGTGTTATTTCAAAGCACTAAACTCATACCCCTTTTGTTATCAGATTGTTTTCATTGGTTGCGCTTTAGATGTCTGCTTGCGAATCACAGACGTTTAGCATAGGAGTATCCTAGTTATCGCTGATCCAGTCAAGGAAGAAAATGCCTTTTCATAAAGACACATCGTCATTACACGAAGGGAAGCTGCAGATGTGCACATACGACAATGAAGTCCAGCCAGTAATTTATTTTCCGGGAAGTTCTGTCTTCCTTAGCTACGACGATCTCCCGTAACAAAGAGACGAGGAAAGAGTTCTTTAATAACGCGACCTCGGACACGCCAAAACATCCTTTGCCCTCGTCGGGCCGGAACATGCAGGCGGAAGAAGCAACTTTACCTACTCGAAACCTGCAGATGGGATCAAATACTTCTCCTCATGCAACGTGCCTGTTTCCTCTGCGTTGTTATGTACTTACCGAGCACTGTCACATTTCTAGTCACTGCACGTAACGTAAATATACGATGTTCATGGGAAAATTAGCACTTTTTAAAAGCCCTGCTTACGATCTACTTGTATACACGTTCTGTATTCCTCCGCCTTATGTAAAAATTAACATTGCTATTGGCCTCATCACTTTATTCATGCGTCGGTCAAATTAAACTGTGAAATTATTAATGAAGTAAATACTTTACAAGTCTGCTCGTCTTTACACTTCGATGCATTAAAAATAACAGAAAGTAAAAGCATTAATTTTAAGTTATCACAAATGGTTACCTAACCCTTTTTATTCGACGTTAATACATGGAACTACTTTCCATCCATCGTTACCAACACTAATGGGCGAATGTCACTCGGTTCACCCATTAAAATATATGCATGCAAGGGCAGTGACTTTTTCCTAAGGTTCATTTCTAAAGTGCTCACTTTATCGTGAACAGCCATTAACGTTTTGGTGCGAGTGTACTTGTGTTCAGCTCTTGCATCGCAGCCAGTGAGCAACGCGCTGCCTGCTCGACGGTAGAGGCAGTTCACGATCACGCGAGCACTTTTGAAATCATCCTTTAGAAAAAAGTCTCTGTCCCTACCTGCATACATTTTAACGGGCGCACCGAGTGACATGGGCCCAGTAGAGTTGGCAACGAGGGAGGGAAAGTAGTTCCTTATCTTAACGTCAAATAAAAAATTGTTAGGTACCCATTCGTGATTACTTAAATTATTTCTTTCGCTCCTGTTCTTTTTTAATGCATCGAAGTGTAAAAATGGCCATATTTGAAACATATTTACTTTTATAATGACTCCACAGTTTCACCTGACCGACGCATGAACAAAGTAATTAGGCCCATGGCTATGTTAATTTTACATAAGGTGGAAGAATACACAACGTGCATACAAGTATTTACTACGCAGGGCTTTTAAAAGAGCTCATTTTACCGCGAACAAGCTATATTGGCATCAACCATTTATAGCAAACAGGTGCGTGTAGAAATGACAAAAATCAGGTTAGCAAAGAGGAAAACTGGCCACTGACGCCTTGCTCTGTACATTATCGGTCATAAACAACATTTACGTACAACATCTCCACTGTTGTGGTCACGGCGGCTGAAAGCGCTAGCTCATTCAGACCCAGTGTGCACAAATGTGTACATTACGCACGTATAGGTAATTTTTTTTCTGTACTGCACACTGCCGAGTTCTGTGACCAATGATCTTACCTGAAGGTAAATGATCCGCAAACCGTCTTAATGGTCTATGTCATCATTGGTTCTTATAACTGTAGTCGAACATACAACATACAGCTCATTGGCTGTGGTAACGAAACAAGAGTTCATATAGAGGGATTGATCATAATCGGTGTGAAATGGTGATGAAAATCCAATTCTCTATCTCACCCCCCTTCCCTCCCCCCCCCCCCCACACACACACGTTGCCAGCGGGGGTAGAATCTACGACTTCCAAAGTGCGAGTCAATCTTAGGGGCGTGTGAACATATCCCGAGTAAGTTTCTTCAAGTAAATATACAAGTGTTACGTGGAAAAATAACCCGTGATTCCTCCACCACAGTAAAAAATTTTAGCCTCTACAAGAACAAAATGAGACTGTACATTTATTTTTCCGCAGCTGGCTTCTACGGTGGACCAAGGTCTTGCAGGTACCGCATTCCTTCAGGGAGAGAATCTTCAAGGATATTTATTGTTACTCATCGATTTTTACGCCTTGACTCCTCGCTCGTGTTAGTAGATATAAGTATGACTCAGGAACTGCCTAGCAATTCAGCTCTTTGAAGTCCGCGCACACGTACAAGTATTCAGTACAAGTTAAAAGTTATTCGTGTGTATCACCAATATGTAGGGATAGGAAAATTTCTCGAGTTCAATGACCTGTAGGCTAGACTCCACAGTCCTATGCACACTTGAGTCTCAGATGTTTGTTTATTGGCTGCTGCAACAAAGAGTAGCCAGTCTTACCTCACACCTGGAAGTATGGCACTCGCATCTTGTTTCTCCCAAGTCTGCTATTGGCTCAAAGTTACCCAGGGCGTGTCTAATGAGCTGCGCAATCCAATTACAATGGGGAATTCAGTGTACACGTTCTGGGAGTCTGTCTTGTCCTGAAATGAACTCGCTAAATTTTCCTATCCCTACCCATAGGCAAAACTCCAGTTTTGTTGATACGAGTATTCCCATCCATCAACTTCACACTGATCTTCACTTTACTGGACACATATGCTATAATGTACAACGTTTATTAATGACCAGCTATCAGCTAGCCGGTGTAGATCAGAGCTTGCAGTGTCTCAACGGAAAGTAGTTTCGTATTTAATACGATGTACAGTCCAGCGTGATTTTTGAGTAATTGTAGATAAAGAAATTTTTATTCACAGAAATTATTGTTGGTGATATTAAAGGTCATTTTAAGATCGTGGTAAGCACTAATGAAGTAATTAACCTATATGCCTGGGAACGTTTAGAAAGGACAGAAGAAATGTGTTAACATCTCTGGAGCTACAACTAATCGTAGTTCTCGATATTTTAGTACCCATACCTGCCGTTGAACTCGAACCATCCCAGTCTCTGTTTGGATCACAATGTTCCCCTTCGGAATTAATAACCCTAATAAGAAGTGGATATCAGGTCCAGTATGATTTAGGATGAGCAATAGCAATTGCAATAGAAAACGCCTCCTTTCGATGGACATTACGCCATTAACCCGTTAAGTCCTTGTGTCCACTACTGGGTACATATTACTCAGGGAAGTGATATATGGTTAGGACTGTACACACACGCGCGCGCGCACACACTCAACACGCACCAAAACTCAGTTTCCAGTCCTGTGAGCGTCTTTCTTGCAGATTATCTGATTTGTGGGCATTCGTAACATGTATGGTTTGCAAATGGTTCATGTCATTTTTATCGAACATCAAACACGCATTTCACTGGTCGTCATAATTAACCAAACTCAGAGTTCGGTACAGACAAAAATAATTATTTATCTGCAATCCATGAAAACATAATTAAGGTATAGCTAACGCAACTACAACGATAAGCACATACACAACACAGTCGCAGTGCCTTTGCTAAAACTGATAAAACCCTGACAATGTTTGTTTGTTTATGTCGCTACATTTCGCACAGAAGAAAATATCATTGGAGTAGTTGGTAATGTTTGTTCCTCAAAAATAATAATTTCCGATAGAGGTGAGACTTAAAAACCTTCACGAACTTTCGTTATTGCGGTGTCTCAGCAAATAGAGTATAACAGTCTGAAGAGTAAAATCAATACACAGTTATTTGTTCCGTAAAACACTTTGTCATTTGACAACGTAGTAGACCATTCGGGGAGTCTGATTGGCTAATACCGTACAGTAAGAAAAGTCAAACCAGGTCGAACTGTTATTGTTACTGAAACAATGCTAGGGAAGAGCTTTTCGCTATACAGAATTGTAGTTTGTATTGATTTACATGGTGTTCAAATCTTGTGTATGTTACTGTGTTGTGTTTGTGAAATGCTTGTGTCAATGTGTTCGGGTCCTTAACAGACTATTGATATAAGCCTTTTAAACAAGCCCTGCTTCCATAACTGCATACAGTTTAAAGGGGATGCTAACTGGTGTGTGACGTATGAAAAGTACTAATATATCTTAAATTAATTTTAAAAGTTTAAATTTCTAAACACCTAATTAATTATTTTGTTTCTATCTGTTATATAAAAAAAATAGTGTTAATCGGAATCTTAATAACGTATTAATGTTCCGAACAATTTCACAATTTAATTTGATTGACGCATAAATAATCAGGCCCATTCTAGTGTAAATTTTATGTTTGGCTGAAGGATATAAAATTGAGAGGAAACTTAATCATAAGCTCAAATAACCGCGAACAACGTATACACATTTAGATGTAATCGGTATTCTGTTTCTACTGTAGCTATCATAAAACAATACAATATTGTGGCAACAAGCAATCCCGAAGGACACCTCACGTGGATTTCGTTCTTTTGCTGAAGACAAGTTCCTTTCCAACATTTTCTTCAGTCGCACTTCAAGTCACAATTCCAAAACTTAACACATGTCTGCGTAGGAGTTCGCCGTTCACATTCAGTTATTCCTGGTGCGATTTTTTAAATTCTTGGAAATACAAACACTTGATACTAACCAGTTTGGTCCCACATTAATTTTTGAGTCCAAGTGTTGCAATCAAGTGATGTTTTGGTGAGCGCTGTACTTGTGTTCGGCACTTGCCTTGCAACCAGCGAACAGCGTATGCTGCGTGCTCGAAGATGTTGACATCAACCATTCGCGCCAAAGAGGTGTAGGAAATTACACATATCAGATGAACCACAAGGAAGACTTGTAGCCGATGCCTCACTAAGTACAGCGCCTGTCATAAATGCCATTAACATGCAACGTGTCTACGATCGTGGGCACGGGCACTGAACGGGGTAAGCTAAATATTTTTATGTATTGTACACTGCTGACGGGATACATTAATAAGAAATATAAATTATGAATAGCACCTTTTAAGATTATTTTTGATCGGCATTACCATATTATCTTTTATTTTGATAAGCTTGTTGTTTTATGTAAACTCCTTTATGGCCAATCAATCAGTTACCAGAGTTAACAATATATGTATATATATATACACACACATATGCATATATATAATACAGAATGTTGAAAAATTGCATGCCAATACTTCGGTGAAACATTCCTCACATCTATAGGATGAAAAAAATGTTATATGAACATAGGTCCGCAACATTGCAACATTCTGCATATAAAGAAGTCAAAGTTTTTAGGCCTATTCATGTATATCTATGTGCGTATGTTTGTCCTCTATAAAATTCTGCACCATTCAACAAATGTGGACCAAATTTGGCAGTACTACTCTTCAGTATGCAACTTAAAATACAATGTAGGCCAAACCTGATTCCGGGAACCCCATTGGGCCGGAAACCTCTAAAGCGATGTCGTGTATATTTCATTGCCTTATTACACCCGGGAAACGCTGGGTAGTTACGCAAGTATACGATAAATATCATATTTGTTATATGAAATACTTGTTAACTTTTGATTTTGCCCTGTTAATTTTTTTTGCACTTCTTTACTCCGTAAATTATTCCATTCATGAACTTTTTCCTAACCACTAGACCAGAATACATAAATGTCATGTCGTATACATTAAGCGTTATTTGTAGCATCTATTGTTCAAATTCTAACGCCCAGGCATTACAGTAATGGCGCTCTTTGTAGCTGCCAAATAACCTTCGCATGTTGCCTAAAGGCTATGGGATACGTGCATTAATTTGCATTTAGATTTGCAGCATAAATTATCGTGGCCTATTCGAGGTTAGAACCCGGAACGTGTTAACTCAAGGCCAAATTCTCACTGACGTCATTACGAAGGCTGTTGATGCAAACTTGTAACTGGAATTTTCGTGGAGATTGCTTCGTCTTTTCGTACGAGACATTGTTTTAAACTACACTGCATTCAGCTGTGGAATCATATTTTTATTAGTATACAATAAAAATTCAATTTTATTTCGAGCGCATAATTTATAACTACATTACACACTTCAACTTCCTGTAATGGTAGAAGATAATCACGCATTTTAAAATAATTGTAATTTTCTGTTTTTAATACTCTATGCATATATTTGAATTTATCCCGCATCAGAATTACATATATTTTTTAAGTTGGTTTGCGATCAGTCACATTGCGAGCATGTGTTAAGATTCCGCCTTGGTATAGGCTATTCACGGTAAAGTGAGCACATTTGAAAGGCACGTCATTTGGAATAATATTCAATAAATATATTTAAATTTAGCGTTAGACGTTAACTTCCGATTGCGGTTGAATATACACACTATGATTATTATTTACATGGCAGTATTGATTCAAAAAGGTGGTTAAAGGATAAAGAATTGCTGCAAGGTGAAAATAACTAGGGCCTCAAAATGGGCTCTCTTTACCGTGAACAGCCTATAATATGAAATACTTAACATTGTGCAGAATTGCCACGTTGTGCGTTGCTTAATCTCTTACAAGATGTTTGTTTAATTCTGCTTATTAACACCCCCCCCTTTTTTTTCTCCTTCCTTACCGATTGCAATTTGTGGATTGACAATTTTTGGGAAGCTAAGGGCTTCATTAGTTATTCACACAATTACGCGTCATGAAACCGGCACACCAGAAATATTGTGATCCGAACACGACACTTTAACAAACTGTCCCGCTCAAGTCGTCAAGAGGAAAAGCAGGCATTTTACTGTTTTCAGATAAACTTAGCGTATTTAAAAAATTTACTCCCCTCCCCTAAGAATAAAAGAGCGAAGTCAAATCTCTGAAACCAGTAGAATAACTGTCTCAGTACCTTACATTGCCAATACGATAGTACACAACGATAAAATTAATAAATATATTTAGCTACTTATTTTTATACCGTATTTCTAGACGGTTGCTTGAGAGAATGTTTTAATATCTATAAATCAATATGCTCATAAATTTTTGGATGTATGTGCGCAACGCCAAATTAAGAACCTGTTTTTTTTAATTTTATTTTTTTTATTTTAAAATTGTATATATCCTTCTGAAGGTGCTATCCAATGAACCTCGCAACAGTTTAGCGTTTTTCACGTTTATACCTTTGAGTACTTTTGAAAGTCCTGCTTAAGATCCTGCATATATTTTATCGGGCGCAGCGAATGACATGTGCCCAGCAAAGTTGGTAACGGTGGAGGGGAAAGCAAATCCATATATTAACGTCGAATAAAAAGTGTTAGATAAACATTTCTGATAACTTAAATTATTTCCATAGCTTTCTGTTTCTTTTTTTAATGCGTCGTAGTGTAAAAATTAGCAACATTTTAAAAATACTTGCATTTCTAATAATTTTACAGCTTCACTTGACCGACGTATGAATAAAGAACTAAGGCCCGTGACAGTGTTCATTTTACATACGGCGGAAGAATACACAACGTTCATACAAGTAGATCTTAATCAGGGCTTTCAAAAGTGCTCATTTGACCGAGCACAGCACATAGTACCGGGACGGAACAGATGGCGCTGTGGTTCGTGAGAGAGCGCGCGCGCTGGGGCTGCAAGGTCCGGTGTTGGACTGCGTGCTAGTCGTGTTTCTCGTCTTATACCGCGCGCCGCGGAGGTCCGGGACGTGACCAGACGTCGGCCCTGCTGGAATGCCGATGCCGTCAGGCTGCCTTGCCTGCCTGGAGCCGCTGCAGCCTGCTGGAGGCGCGGGCAGCTCAGCTCGCCTTCCTCGCACTTCCCTCCGTCCTGGAAGCCGTCTGTATGAACACGCAATTATTTTTCTTAATTTCTGGCGAACCCCAAACTCGCTACGCCAGATATTTTTTCGACTTGGGCAAGCACACGTCACAATTCGGACCGAACAATAACTTTATAGACTGTTCACGATCAAATGAGCACTTTTGAAAGCCCTGCTTAAGATCTACTTGTATGCCTGTTGTGAATTCCTCCGCCTTGTGTAAAATTAACATTGCCATGGGCCTCAGCACTTTATCTATGTGTCGGTCAAGTGAAAGTGTCAAATTATTAGAGAAAAAAAAAATATATATATAAGAGCTCATTGTTACACTATTATTCATTAAAAAAATAACAGAGAGCGAATTAAATAATTAAGTTATGAGAAATTTGAGCCTAACACTTTTTATCTAACGTTAATATATGGAACTACTTTCCATTTTTCTTTACCAACTTAACTGGGCGCATGTCACTCAGTGTGCCTGCTAAAATATATACAGGTAGGGGTAGTGACATTTTTGTAAGGTTGATCATAAAAGTGATCACTTTATCGCGAACAGGCTTTAGGTAAATATATATTCTCCGCTTACCGCCATCTTAAAGATGGCGTATTTGGAGAGTGGAGTTTAGTCGTGTGATTTAGGCGGCTCTCAATGTCTAGGTCTTGAGAGCCGATGAGGGCGAAGTGAGGTGAGTACGGAACGGCGCCGGAATGCAAGGGCGGGGGAAAACGGGAGATCTCCGAGGAAACCCGCCGACCAGCGGCATCGTGTGGCACGTTTCCCCGTGCGTGAAAATCTGGACTAGAACCCGAGCATTTGAGCAGTCTAACCACCAAACCACCGCGGCCCCTAACCGCGGACTCTTCGGAACAACAGCGTTCCTTTCGGCAAGAAATTTTCCCTATGTCAAAACTCTGGCTTGGGAAATCTAGTTTTGTTTCCAACGTGAGTATAATAATCCTTACTTAAGGGGCCGCCTACCTGACGCGACGTGGCACAGGAGCGAGCGAACGCTAAGGCCGGCATAGGAACGCATATCAAGTGCCGCATCGCCACTATGCATGATGCACTAAGCTAGAGCGCAAGCTTTTTGTCCAACCGTTTTTTTTTGGGATTTTAAGAGGTGACCATATTATTTTACTGCTGGAAAGTATGATCGAAAGTTCAATGCAGGATTGTATCTGAGATTCACGTAGATCCAGTCAGCACATAGCGGCATACAGCAGTCTGAAAATGCTGTTTTTAGCCATGCTGGAGGGCCTGGAAATAGTGGTCTTAACGTGCGTAGTGTCTTGGAAGCGACATTCCGTCATCGCCTGAAGTTTGATTTCTTTTCGTAAACTGGCACATTGGGCGCACGTGGAATTGTTTCGTCAAAAAAAAAAAAACGGATCTCCCAACACACTGCAACACATTTCAAGCGCATAGCAGGCGGCCCACTTAAGCATTATGTGGCCCGGCCTTGCTGCGCCGTGATTGCCATGTTCGTCACTTCTCGCGTCGTGTCTTCTGCGACCACAAACCACTTTCCGTGGATCTCCCGCCACGTCTTGACGTCACTAGCGACGTGGCTCTTCGCGACCGCAAGCGAGATCCGGCGAACGCGCTGGCCATGTCACGTTCGCATTTGCCTTATGTATCCCTGCCCGCACGCTGATAACGGAGAGGTTCTGGCAATAATATATGTTTCCTGTCGAAACTACACTGTAGGAATGTCTCTCCAGAGAGACCGCAGTTTGTTTATATTCGAGGTCTCGGTTTCATTCATGGAATAAACATGAGTTAGACTGATGTTCCAAATATTGACTCAAACTGTCTAAATCACACTGCCAACAGAAATTAAAGTGTTTGTTTGGATCAGATTTGAACACAGGCCCAACCTTTCATATGAATGGACTATATTGATTAACTTCAGTGAATATTATATCCATTGAAATCAGGTCAGACGCTAGATGACGGCAATGTTATTTTTCTCATATTGCGGGACTTTTTAAATGTGCCGACTCACTGAAAATTCAGTTGATAAACGCACTTTCACCTGGCGATTATCAACGGTTCGCACAGGGAGATAGTGCCCGGGACACTAGCGAAATTCATTCACTGAAATAATAGTAAAGTATCAGTTGTTCCAGAGGAGCTCTAATCACTGTTATAGAGACAAATTTCACTGATTTAGAAACGTTTATTCCACGTTTTATAATCAACTACATTTAAAACTATTAAAATAAATTTCTCCAAACTAACGTAGGATTATCTTATGCCCGGTTGCGCCATCGTGGTTCGAAACTCGATCCGAGATCGGATATAAGAGCGACACAGAAAACTGTTGCACCATTCGAGTTCAGAACTGGACTGGAGATCGAGATGAAGTTCTTATCGAACCGCCGAAATTGACGGATCGAAATCTCGAACCGAGATCAGCAGCCATCGTCGCGACAAATGTAGTTTGAAAATACCCCAACAGATATATCTACGTTCAATTGTTTACTTGAAAAATAATATAAAAATATATATACGCAATTGAATATTATTTATTAAAATTCGAACAACAATAATTCATTTAAAACATATAAAATATCGCACGTCTAGTTCTATCTATAGTGAAAAAAAAACATCTACTTCCATGACGTCATATATTATGAAACAATAGCAAAATTTGTCTCATACATAATATCGATCTCTCACTTTGGAACCAAGATCGACGAATCGGAGATCCAGAATCATGAGATTTCATTGGTGCAACATTTTTACACTGGAACCAAGATTAAACTGGATCCTGTTTCGGAACTAGGATCATTTGATCTCGGATCGAGGAAGATGTTGGTGCAACCGGGCATAAGAGCTATTCGCCTAAATTGGCATGCAAGTCACTATTTATCTGTAGTGGGGACACTTTATCGTGAGTTATGTAGCCGGTGGATACGTAGGAGAATTGTAATATCACCAATAAGACGAGAAGGATTGACAAGTGCAGGAAACGTGAATACGGCGAGAAAACTCGAAAATATAATGCCATGCTCTGCCAAGTTTAGAACGCCATGCGATACTGAGGTGTTACAGAAAAAAAAAATTCTTGCACACGCCTCACACAAAACAGCGCCACAGAGCAAAAGTAAAGCACTTATGCTCGTGGAATGGAACTTTGGCTTATAATCTATTCGTGGAAGTGAAAAGTAGGTTGTCTTTGACAAACCGAACTGCTTACGTATTTAGGTTAGCAGTTAGGATGGAAGAAAGTGTCGTGCTGAGAGGCACGGTTATTATTATGTGGAGTGTGTTTCCCGACAGCAAAATGAAACTTCAGCACGCGAAGTCATTTACCAGCGCCGGAGGCGACCAAAGACACCCATTACTGAGCTACACTAACTTACAGCAGCCTTACTTTCTAGTTCGCTTCTTACGTGGCCAGAAAATTTCTCTTCAGTCAGCTGACGTGCTACTGGAAGGTCCAGCATTTTGCGCGTTTGCTATTTAAACGTACAGCGGTCACTAAATATAATCGCGGCACCTTTTATGCAGTGGCCGGAACCCATAATCATTTTCCTACTTTGTACCTACTATTGAGCAATAATTATTCCATTCATGGTAACCAATATTTATATAATTATCTTCAGCGCCATTCAATGAGGTCTGGAAATTAATTTATGGCTCTCTTAAAATTAATACCGGAACTCCTAATAAATGAAGACAGCTCATTAATAAAAAATGACTAACGTCGCAGTATAAAGCTGAATGTATGGTTCAAATAAGGTTTTGATGCGATCATCAGAATTTTCAGTCCTGAAGGAAAGAAGGCCCAATATGTTAAAAGTAGTAAAGTTATAACTAAAAAACTCACTTTCCTCTACAAAAATATGCAAGTTATTTTGATGGGGCACTGAAAGACTTAATGGGATGATGTGTATTGAAAATGTCTTTAAGAAGGGAATTTCAACGATATTTGTTAGTATTTATTCTAGTAATACTTGACATATGATATAAACATATATCAATAATTTTCTGGCAGCAAAACCATCCAGAGGAGACGATTGAAGCTATTGTTTACTGTAATAATACACACTGTAAATAATACAGCACACCACCAAGAGTTAGTTAAATCAGGTCGATGGCATCAGAGTTATGGCAGACCCTACAACCCTACAACAAAAACTCTCTCTATTGAAAAGGAAACTACTTTATAAAAAGTGTAGCTCGTCTTTAAAGTACTATTTGTAAGCAAATTGTGATGTAAAATGTTTTTGAAAAGATACTGAAATATTACATTTGAGTTCAAATATCTTTGAAACATTGCACAATAAAGAAGTTACCACTTTGTGTATTTAGTTCACACAAAGACTTTCCTAAATGTGTTAAGGTAGGCTTTGTAACAAAACAGCCATTTGCAAAGATAAGTAACTATTCTTTCAAAAATACGTTCATTTGCAGAGTTTCATTTCAGTTGTTTGTGAAATACGATATTCAAATTTTATATTCTAGGTGGCGATATTTTGTAAAATGTCTGACAACAAGCTACGAACAAATGAATTAAATGGCCACTTAAATACTGCCAGAATTCAAAGTTTCGTCTAAATAAGTATGATTTTTGCACAGATATGATGTGTTAACCTAAAATATTTATCATCTCGCCATTTTAATTTAAAAAAAGTACACGCTTTGTCGAGAAGATATTTTGCTACATGACTGTGTCAATTACAACTAATTTACTAAGAACCTGCTCGTATTCTATTCGCGGGCAGACACCCAAGGTGCGTAAAAATTAAATAATTCAATGAAAGTTGATCTTAACTGAAGTGTTCTCGAACATAATTAGTTGTGGAATATTTGCTAGTTTTTTCGCAAGTAAAAAACTAATTTAGTTTGTATAACTGTAGGCTATTTACCGTTAACTGAGCAATTATGTAAGCTTTGTTAAGAACATACTTTTCTCCTCATTCTGTATTCTTCCACCATATGTGAAATTTACATTGCCGTAGTTCTTATAACTTTATCAATGCATCAGTCAATTAAAAATGTGATATTGCTGGAAACCTAAATATGTTACTGATACGCAATTTCGTACTTTAATAGGCATAAAGCCGAAACACACAAACTTTAATTGCCATGAATTTAAAAATTACACGTCGAGACTTGGAACTATTTTTCCTAAATTCACTGCCAACCTGACTGGAAGCGCCCAAGCAAGTGTGTGCGGTAGCACATATGCAGTTAACGGACAATACTTTTTTTTTTTTCAAAGGTTGAGTTTAAAAAAATGTTTAATTGATCGTGAACTGTCTATATATATATATATATATATATATATATATATATATATATATATATATATATATATATATATAACCCATTCACGGTTACCCCGCACTTTTCTTAAGCCCTGCTAAATTTGTACTTCCAGTATATAACTCCGCCTCGTTCAACCAAAGATTAACCGAGTCTTTCTGAAATTACATCAGATGGTCAACGCACCCCATTCGTGTACCTTCAATGTAATAACATATTGTATAAATAGTAATTCTTACAAGACCTTACATACACACTTATTTTCTCACTGTTTTTAAACGTATCACTTATAAATGAAATATTAACCAAAAATAAATTCCTTTTTTATGACGTATAAAACGCTTACGATGCATGACATATTTAGAAAAGAGGGGGGAAAAAACATAACTGGGGTGGTTTTTGAAAGGTTTTTTATTTAAAAAGTGTGAAGAATCCACGAAACAATTACAGTGTCGTTTTACTATGCGTAATGCAGGCGTCCCTAACATGTTGTGAGATACTGTCCTGCCGTACATTTGTGTTAGCGTGGTAGAGGTAGAGGCGCGGCGTTTTGGCTCGGTCGCGTGACCTCGCCAGAACTGCCAACCAGCAATTACCACAAGGCAGTTAACGAACAAGAACAACGGAACGTTCCCATTTAACAGCCTAGCTCTATTAGCGATTGGCCATTTATTGTCGTACAGACGTTTATAAATCCAGCTCGACTGCACTCCAGCAGATACAATGAAACCACGTGGCTTGTTATTACGATAGCGCCTTTTAAATAGCAGACGTTTCTTATTTTCCTCCTTTCAGGATTAAGTCTCTTTTGGGATACACATGTAGAAGCACGATAATTACATGACACACCTATTGAAAATATGTAGTTGTTATTAAACAATACTGTATTTGCAATTATTATTATATTGTAAATTGGTTTATGTACAATTGTAAAAACAAATTAGAGAGTTATTTTTTTAAAGTAACATTTTATATCAGGGTTAATACCCGTTTTGAATATATGTCTTCAGATAGTTATTTCTTACACTCTTTTAAGTTGAGCATGTAAACACAAAAAGGGGCTGAAAATATTTCAGTACGACCTGTACAGTAAATATATTTTTTTCCACCTAAAAAATACAAAGGTACTCATATATGTTCGCAAATGTTGTACAGAATATTATATGCATTGTATCGCGTTCAATATTCATAAAATACATTCAACATCCGTGACTTGCACTGTTAGGTTTAGGATTGGCTTCATATGCAGCAAGTGAATCATTTGCTTCTTGACTCTCTCATATAGGAATCTGTCTTGTATCAAAAGTTTTTTTTTTTAATGGGGTGTTAGAATTCTTTAACATGTGCGATCCCCGTAATGACGACGTTTCTCAGCTATTTAAAAGTAATATATTATAACATACAATTATAGTTCGTATTTCCATTAGCACCATGTTGTAGCAATAGTTTTGGCATAAAAATGTTACGTAATATTATTAGTACTGTAACAAATGAAGACTGAAATATCTGGAAAATATTTTATCAGAAGTAATTAAAGTGCTTAACCATGTTTTTGTTAATACTTCTGCCCACAGTACGTGATTTGAACTGTTGCTCTGATGTTTTAAGGAAGGCATGTTCAAAGGTTCGGTAGAAATAATACATCTTTAACCAAGGCTTTCTAATTTTAAAATCTGCTTTAAAAGTTGTGTTCATGAGTTAAACGTAGTTTGTAAATTTTGTAACACTAAGCTTTAAGGCGAACTCCTCATTCGAGGTTGCTAAGATCATGAAGTCAAGAGTTCACCTCCCAACTAAATAATTAATGTATCCTTTAGTTATAGATGTAAGTTTATGTTAAGTTCAGTTTCTGAGCGACCCTTTCCCAAGTAGCCTGTCGATCGATACGAAAGGAAGTACATTAAAATGAATAAAAGTTAACTGTAACTTTAATTATTCGTGTTTCAATTGTTTAGAAACGCAAAAGAAAATTGAATGAGACATTAACTTGTTTTTCAGAACACGAAGACGACGTCTATACTGACGCAATAAAAAACAAAATAGTTCTGACTTACGAGGTATTTACTTTATGACTGTGGTGGAATTTTTCGGATATTAAAAACGTTCTCTTAATTTCTAAGTTTACTGTAGAACAGGCTAGGGTTTAAAAATTTTGGGACATACAAGATACAAGAAACAATTCAATAAGTAAAGAGTTGAGTACTTCACACGTATCATAACACGGTTCAGTTTTGTAGAACTTATCCGTTTGTTTACGTAAATATGAAAGTTAAATTTTATTTCGTGGAGATTACTTGTTGGAAGTTTCTAACGAGTTGTGCAATGAATAAAATAGAATTTGATGCGTTGGCTGCATGACCCTAAAGGCTGTTCACGATAAAGTGAGCACTTTTGAAATCAACCTTCGAAAAAAGTCACTGCTCCTACCTGCACGTGTTTTAACGGGCGCACTGAGTGACATGCGCCCTGTAAAGTTGGTAACGATGGAGGGAAAGTAGTTCCCTAACTCAACGTCGAATAAAAAGTGATAGGTAACCACTTGTAATAACATAAATTATTTCTTTCACTTTCTGTTTTTTTTTTTTTAATGCTGCCAAGTGTACAAATGAGCATATTTGTGAAATATTTTCTGTCGTGATTATTTCATAGTTTCACTTGATCGACGCACGAATAAAGTGACGAGGTTCATGGCAATGTTAATTTTACGTAAGGCGGAAGACTACACAACGTGCATACAAGTAGATCTCAAGCAGGGCTTTCAAAAGTGCTCATGTTACCGCGAACAGCCTGTAAGCCCGGCGAAGCAATGTTGCTCGCAAATGAACGGTCGTGGCGACCATGAGTGCGACAAGCAAGTGCCGGAAGTAGGAAGTGCAGAGCGCTGCCAGTGGCTATTGTTGCAACTTCCTGCCGACTTCACTAGCCTGTGGACGCACAGTGCGGATCCATTATCACCGCCAATCTGCACATTACGTCATGTTACTACTGTAGCACCAGCTATATTTACACAGCCAGACTTACGCCTCCGGATAGTCTGACATTTGTATTGGGGAAATGTGAAAGAGGCATTTCGTTTAGTATCATTTGAAATAGCTTTGCCGTGATGTTAAACAAGTGCCGTTGTTCTTGTTTGCGTTTACGTTTTATTGGCCACAGAAGTTGCAATATTTCAACTCGTTGGCCTAAATTCCCTGCCTTAAAATTGTTCATTTCTGAAGCTGTGCAGCCCATAGTTTCAGACACGTCACGTATAAATTACTCACTAATGTGTTCTGAGCACTCGTTAAACTGTCGTATTGAGCTCACACGCGCAAGTTTTTCCTTTGCTAGTTTTATAGTATAAACCCCAACATAAATTATTCATTTGCAGTGTCTTTCATTTTTCTGTAACGCCTGATCTCGCAAAATTAAGTATCCAAATATTGTCAAGAACGCAATGGCATTTTTTTAAATTCAAATAATTATGCTTTTTTTCCTAAATGGCGAAATAAATCAGTAACATTTTTATGAGCTACTAGGTGTTTCGGAAAATATAGGCACGTTTAAAATTGAATACTGCCTATGATATAATTTTGTTAAAACGTAGTCTATCTCGGAGACAGCAAGGTGTGGGTCCAGGCCCCACGGCAGGGTTGGTGGGTGAATATTAAATACTAAATTGGAAGTGAGTGTCGAGTAATAGAAGCCGCTGTGATTCCTATCCACGAACAGCGTCGTTCCGGAACGGAATGAAGGGAACTCCTGGGTGAACGGCTTGTTTCCGGACGAGGCGAAAAGTCTGAGGTAACGAGAAGGAATACCTCGCGGATCGATGACCTTGTGCTGGGTCGACGTGGGCGATGTTCGCCCGTGTTCTGGAATGAGATGTCGTGAGCTGCTAGGGCGGGGTCCTGATATCGATTGTCGGTCAACTCGCGACAGGTACGGCAAGAGCTAGTCCTACCTCCCTACCTCCCTGCACCTCTACCGTTAACGACCCTTGTGGGGGGGGGGGGGGGGAAGGTAGCGGGGAGCGAGAAACTTCGCGAATTTGGAATAGAGAGGGTGTTCCGCATCTTGCGAGCTTCTCTCTTACACATTATTCGAGGTGAATAGATTTACTTCATCTTTCATCTTGGTTTCAGTTGTACATCACTTCACTTCGTTGCTGTTGGTTGACGCATTCAGGCGCACAGTACCGAAACTGTGTACATAACGCTCACGAAGGTTACTTTTGGCCATTACTGTACACTGCGTTTCTCTGTGCCAATTTGCATTCCCTGTGTGGTAATTGATTAGTAAACCCTGTAACTGGGTTAGGTTCATAATGGTTCATATTACGATAGATTATTCACGGTAAAGTGAGCAGTTTTTAAGGCCCTTCCAGTACATACTAACCACTATTAAAAATAATTTATAGCAGCTTTAGCCATTAACTTTTTAGAGGGGAGAAATGTATGTACTGTTTATATTAAAAAATGTCAGAAAGATCAAAATTAGCTGAAAGGAAAAATACAGCAGGGCCTTAAAAAGTGCTCACTTTAAGGTGAATAGCCTACACAGCCAGTTGCGAAGTGTAAATACAGGTCAACTTTTGTGACAACGGGACGAGTGTTTTATTTTTTCTTACTTAAGATGATTCATCACAGCTGCGATAACGGTACATCATAAACTCTTGCAACTTACGCAGTACTCTGTATAATACTTTGTACAGTAACATGTTCTAACGGCCAATTAATAAAATGCGTTTCAATTAATGATCATAATGAAATTAAATATTCCACTTTTATAACTAGATTATTTTCATTTGTAGTTTAAATAACATTTTTTGGGGAGCATAATCGGTATTTTTTTTTATAAACCACGGTTCCGTATTTCTTGGATTTAGGTAATTAGAAGCACTATTCAAATTTTTGATAAAAATGATTATTACGAATGCATTGCACACTTTGCTTGTAAGTTATAAAAGGCGCATACAACGCAGGAGCTATATGATGCTAGCCAAATAAGTGGAAAATGGACCGGGGGGTGGGGGGGTGATAAACCGACCTTACTACAGTGTTGCTGTCCTTGAACGTTAAATTCTCACAAGACAACCGCAGTTCCCCGCCCAGAACTGGTAGGAATTTTGTAATATATGAAATCATAATTTAATGTTGGTCTGAAAATGATAAGATACAAAGTGTAAAACCGAAGGTTTTTACGAAATGCGGAACTACTCTAAAATAAATTGCTTTAATTGGCATGGACTCAAATCCGTATTTTCTTCACGTGGAAAAAACATTGTTATTTAATTATTCTAAATACAGCAAGCGTGGCAACTATTTCAGAATTTATAAACACGTGGCTCTCAAAATGTTTTAAAAATGTCCCGTGTTTGAAAAAAAACTTGTTTTTAAATCCTGACTAACAAATAACTCATTGAGACTGAGAAATAAACGATAAATTCAATATAAATGGGAACTGAAGATTTGTTTGGATCCACGTACATTAAAATTTTTCGGCGAGTACAAAAACAAAATCTTTATTTGGGGCAACAAAATAAGAACAACAAAATTTTTTTTATCAACAACAAACTATTTCGTTCTTCCTATACAAAAAGTAGTTTGGTTGCGCCAAACAAACTTTGTTTGATTCAACAAATCGTTTTTATCAGTGCATGAACATAATGCTGCTTAATGCTGGATATCCGCAAGAACTTTTATTGCTGATTTTTTTTGTATCAGTTATTTACGTTTCAAAGAAATAGGACCAACAAAGAACGGTGGCTCTCACATATAACTGACTGTGTTGTACGTTGAGTTTTGTGCAATTAAATTCATTAACGCCCATCATGGCAACATACTATCTTCACTTGACACTGTGGTAGTAGAAAAGTATTACACCGTTCTTTTCTCATTCGGCAGTATGGCTCCTTCGTGTTCGTTCGTTCAATTCCAGCCACTTGCACCATTCGGTGGTGATTTCAAAATGTCTTTCCATATCCATTGCAGCCGAATGCTGGAGTGGTTCCATTATAGTTAGTATTATTTTATCATATCAAAATGCATATTAGTCTGGTCGCATAAAACGCTATTTTGATAGATGAGCGAAGTAGTGATGCCAAACTCTTTAATTAGTATACTGCACGAGTTTAAATTAAATATGCCTACCAATTTATAAAATGTAATTGAATATAGTTTCTTCCAAGATATTTTATTTTTAATATACATAAACTGACATTTTCTAATAATTATAACAAATATCACCAAATAAATTTTTTTCTAGGCTATGTAACCAGTTGATCGATTGTATTTTCAGTCAAATCAATGTGCTCATTTGAATCCGCCAAAGTTGATGAGTAGATGGCCAAGTTTATGGGCACTTCCGTGGGAATCGAAAATAATGAAGATTTTTATGCTTATCATAACAAACGTTCAGAATGAATTCAAGTTAAATATATACTAAATATTTTTTTCCCGCGGGATTCACGCAGATAGCACGTGATTTGCTATAAATGACTACTAAACTACGATAATCACACATAAAAACATAAACGTATTCTATACCTTTGAGATAAACAGGGTATGAACCTCTGAAAACAACATCTTACAGCCCAAGAAATATTGCTGTCCTTCCGGCATTTTTACTGTATTACTTAAAACATATTGCGTCTAACATTATTTATTATTTTATTAGACATACTTTAACAACATATTGTGATGTAGCTTTTAGTTTCGTAGTTCTCACATTTCCTATTTCATCTAGGTGTAATTTTCCTGATTTGTATAAGCTGATATTTCTCTGACAGCTCCAAATCACCTGTTATTTGTCTCCGAACTAATGTGTCTGCGTCGGCTTGGCTTATCACAACAATTCATTCTCTAATGGACGATGCCGTTACTATCTAAAGCAATTTTTTAAGCATTTTTTTTGCGTTCTCTTGTAGTATGGTAGTGATATATTTGAGTTCTTTGTCTGCAGTCATTTGGCATTTTACTTCTGCAGTTCTCCGAAAAGTATATTTAATGAGCTTGTGCGTCCGAGTAGAGTGGAGTGTTTTATTTTATGCACTGTTCACGGTCAAATGTGCACTTTAGAAATCAACCGTTTGAAAATGTTACTACTACGGGGCTGACTGAGTGACGTGCGTCCAGTTAAGTTGGTTACGATGTGCAGGGAAAGTAGCTCAATGCCTTAACGTTGAAATAAAAGTGTTAGATTAAAATTTGCGAATTCTTAAATTATTTATTTCGCTTTCTGATTTTTTTAATGCATTTAAGTTTATAAACTAGGAAATTTGTGAAATATTTACTATTCTAATAATTTCTCATTTTTGCTTGACCGACGCTTAGATAAGGTGGTCAGGCTCTCGGTAATATTGAGTTTACTCGCGGCGGAACAATACACAATGTGCATGCAAGTAGAGTTTAAGCAGGGCTTTCAAAAGTGCTGAGTTTACCGTGAAAGGCATATAAAGGCTGTTCACGATAATGTGAGAACTATAGAAATGGACCTTAGAAATAAAGTCACTGCCCCTGAATGCATATATTATAATGGGTGCACTGAGTGACATTCGCCCAGTAAAGTTGGTGACGATGGATCGAAAGTAGTTCTATATCTTATCGTTGAGTAAAAAGTGTTACGCAACCATTTGTGATAACTTAAAATCATTTCTTTCGCTGTCTGTGATATTTTTATACACAGAAGTGTAAAAATTAGCATAATTGTAAAGTATTTTCTTTTCTCATAATTTTACAGTTTCACTTGGCCGACGCATGAATGAAGTGATAGCCCATGGCAATGTTAATAGTACCTATGGCGGAGGAAGACACGACGTGCATATAAGTAGATCTTAAGCAGGGCTTTCAAAAGTGCTAACTATACCGTGAACAGCCTATACCTGTGTTATTTCATTGTTAGCTTAGTTTGGAACTCGTAGTCTGTCTGGCTGATAGTCTAAATTTCTAAAAGGAATCAATGGTTTGATGGATGGAACGAATGAGTAGATAACTGAATGCAAGACATCAATATTACAGACACACACAAAAACAAATAAACTAAAGGAAGAACACCGACACTGCACAACATCCTACACAAACAACAGTACACTGACACCATCACAACACAGACACAAACATCAAACACACGACGGACATCTCACGAAAACACGACCACAACCGCCGGCCCCTTCTGTCTCCGAAGAGGATGGCGGGGTGAGGGTTCAAGGGTGGAGGCAGAGGAATTTTAACTTTCGATATTTTTAAACTTTAAAGTAACCTTTTTCTTTAAGATTATTCCAAAATATAATTTTAAGCATCTGTAATTTTAAAATTAATTTTTTTTTTTTTTTAAATTTTCGTAATGCGACAAATGTTAAGTTTAGACTATTTTTCCAAATTTATTTTAAATTCTAGTAACTGAGAGCAGTTACGGCCTTCAACTGGGTACTGGTGACATTTAAATACGTCCTGTTCCGTAGTTTGTACTGTAGAGAGGACTGGCGTGTTGTGTGCAGGCTCCAGCACCATGGGAGGAATCACGCAGCAGCCGTGGACCCCCACCAAGAGGAGAGGACCAATCGCAGCCGAGTACTCGAGCCCTGGACCAGCCTGCGTCACGCTGCCCAGCCTGCTAGGTTGGTAACACCGCTCCGCTTACAGAGGTCGTGAACCTCAACCCCGCGACCTTCACGACCAGTGCTTGGAAGCGCTGGCTGCGGGGTAACTTCCCGATCCGGGTCACTCACCGCACGACCTGCTTCCACCAGCACGTTCCTCTTTATATATTTATAACAATATAGTTCACTAAAACTGCTGTCAAATTTTTCCAATAAACCCTTGCAAAGTAAATTTAAAAAAAAAATAGTAATATCAAACCAGATGGTCTAGTAAATACAATTTAACGATCAAGGGATAAACTAGAAACCCTAGATCCAAATACAAACTACGTTTGTTTGAACAAAAATATTTAAATGTTTGTACAGCAAGGTACCACTGCCAAATTTTGTTTTCATTTGTCCTCTTTAAGAACGAGTTTTTTTTATATGATTCGCAATTTCTGATCCAATATGAATACGTTCAATTCGCTATGTTATTAAGATATATGATGTGGCGCACTTTCAATATTTAACTGGCCATAATAATATAAGACATTATGTCAGACAAATAAAGGCTGATCCCTTATTTGTAAGGTATGTATTCGGGTATTTATCCTCCTAATCAAATAAAACACAGTTGGACTAAAAGTCTTAACTGGCCATGCGTTTTTCAATCACTTCCATCCCAGCAAAACAAATGAGAGTGTTACGTCTGGCATTTCAATTTATTGTCTCACTAGCTGAGTTTTTAACGTTTACAGATTAGTTAAATTTTTTGTCTTAAATTAGTGGCAAAACACTCAAAAGTGTTCGTGAAACATCAATACAAGCATTTCTGGCTGCTTTGGAAATGAACGAATGTTAAAAGAACATTTATCGGGTGATGCAGACGTATACCACATGTTCGCGAATACATGACCATAAACACCAGAGTGGGGTAGATAAGTTTAAAATGGAGTATGTTTCATAGAGGGGCCAATAGTCCAACGTCCGTAGTTAACCTGCTGATGGCAGTGGCAATGTGCAGGGGCGGGTATGCAACCTTGTGTACGTGACATTGTAACCAGCCTGTGCGCAGGGCTGCGTGTCTGATAACACCGCTCAGTACTGCATGGTCGCTGTCTCGGAGGTGCTACGTATCTACAGTGCCTGCAGGTCGTGTTACCGTAATACTTGGAGGAGATGATCGTGAGGCGATGTGGTCTCAGCAGGACTGGGCCCCACCTCATTCCACCGTTACGGTTCGCCGGCACCTCGACATGCACTTGCCGAACCAGTGGATAGGCAGGGGAGGTCCCATAGCATGGCCACCACGCTCACCTGACTTCTGCCTGTGGAGCCACATAAAATCCACTGTGTATGCCACACCGCTTGACACGAGGGATGAGCTCATTACGTCGGAAACCCTTGCACATGTGCGTCGCAACATGCTTCAGCGCTGCACGGCCTGTGTGGCCGATTGTGGCGTACAGTTTGAACAGACACTTAAACAGAAATATCAAACAGACACTCTGTTCCCATGCCTTCAGATAGGTACGCAGTGTTCCAAAGGTGTCAGATATAATTAACATTTTAAGCTACGTGAATTTTAAAAGTGAATGATTTTAGTTAGTCAAGTAGTTATTTTATATTTGATTTATGTTTATTGTCATTATTTGGTTTTTCAACGTAGAAAACAGAGAAAATCCGGTACACGTGCGACACTAGCGCTTACCTAGCGGCGAAAAATTTTAATTGCAAAACTAAAAACATTGAGTTTCCCAATGTGCGTATAATAAACCTTACCTTAGCTGAAGGCGACATTCTAAAGTGCATGTGTTCCCTTAGTGCTGGTTCGGACAGTAGCAATGCGACATCACAGTCCCAGTGCACTTTTCTAGGGCACTTATCCAGGCATGGGCCCTTGGCTAGTTAATTACGAACACAGCTCATATATAGGTTGTTCACCGTGAAGTCAGCACTTTCGAAATCAACCTTACAGAAAACACACTGTCACAGCCTGCTAATTTTTTAACGGACGCACTGAGTGACAAGCGCCGAGGGAAGTTTGTAACGAAGGAGGGAAAACAGTTTCATATCTTAACGTCGAATAAAAAGTATTAGGTAAACATTTGAAAATACTTAAATTATTTCTTTCGCTTTCAGTTTTTTTTTTGATGAATCGAAGTGTAAAAATGAGTAGATTTGTTAAATATTTACTTTTATAATAATTTCACAGTTTCACTTAACCGACGCATGGATAAAATGACGAGGCGCATGGCAATGCTGATTTTACATAATGCGGAATAATACACAACGTAGATACAAGTAGAACTTAAGCAGGACTTTAAAAGTGCTCGTTTTACCAAGAACAGCCTACATCACCATTTATCATCACTGGGGCGCAGCCCCTGAGAGGGCTCTTGACCTTACATTGGTTTATCATGAGCTCAGGCCCAGGTTAGGGGCGGCTAACCCACGCTGCCTGGCTGTCCTCCATTCTGATAACCAGCGGCAAACCTGCAGTATTTTAGTCATTTGGGCTCCCGTGTAGCGCTAGGTGCACTATATAACTGTTTTCCTGTCCCCCCCTCACCCGGGGCCGCTGTGGCTGAACGGTTAGACTGCTCGCCTCTCACCAAGGCGAACGAGGTTCAATCCCTGGCCGGGTCACTCCCATTTCCGCAAGGGGGAATCATGGCGGACGATGTCGCTGGTCGGCGGGTTTACTCAGGGACCTCCCTTTTCCCCCGTCCTTGCATTCCGGCGCTGCCCCATACTCACCTCATTCCACCCTCGTCAGGTCTCAAGCTCGAATCTCTCTACTGTCAACTCAACTCATCCCCCCCCCCCTCAACTCTGTCTGTGGGGGGAGGTATGATGAAATGGTCCCTATTTCACGAAATTTGGGAAGATCAGGGTGTACAGGATTTATTAATTAATCTATTTCATATCCCTATGAGTTCAACTTGATGGACTTGTTCCCAGGAACAATATAGGATTGATATTCTTGTCTATACAAGAATATCAATCTAAAAAATAACAAATAAGTAATTTTTAATTTAAAAATAAATACTTGTCTACTGTTGATAACAATAATAATAATAATAATAACAACAACAATAATAATGGCTCGTAAAGAATTGGCACGAAACCCAAAATATGCGCGGTGACGGTTTTGGTTTCGTTAAGGTGTCGGCTTGGTTGAAGGAATTCTGGACGTCTTGAGGGCTAAAAGTGTGGGAACGCTAGGGGCGAAGTTAACTTGCGTGCAGTTTTGCAACGCGTCTCTATGAGACTCATGGGGGAGATCCTACAATTTTATGACGTAATAATCAAAATAAAGGATTGATGCAGGTCCCTATTCCATTTTTAAATGTTGTGTACCGGATTGTTCATACCTAAAAAGACCGCGAATACACCCGTTTGAGCCATTTTCACGATCACAAAAACATGCTTTAGAGGGGAATGGAGGAATTGTATACAGACGCGTGTAGACTATTCGCGGTAAAATGAGCACTTTTGAAAGCTCTGCTTGAGATCTAACTGTATGCACGTTGTGTATTCTTTCGCCTCATGTAACATTAACATTGTCAGGGGCCTCATCACTTTATCCATGCGTCGGTCGAGTGAAACTATGAAATTATTAGAAAAGTAAATATTTAACCATTCTGCTCATTTTTAAACTTCGATGGATTAAAAAAGACAGAAAGCGAAAGAAATAATTTAAGAAATTAGAAATGGTTGCCTTACAATTTATATTTGACGTTAAGGTACAGGAACTACTTACCATCCATCGTTACCCACTTTACTGAGCGCATTCCACTGAGTGCAACAGCTAAACCATATGCAGGTAGGGGCAGTGGCTTCTTCCTAAGGTTGATTTCAAAAGTGCCGACTTGATCGCAAACAGCCTTTAACGTTTCTTGAATGCTGTTCGCAAGCAGGCCTCGCTCAGACGCGCTGGACGGTTTTTTTTTTTTTTTAACCCTTGACGGAGTGCACAAATGTAATGGTACTGAGGACAACATTGAAGCGACCTGCCTAAATTTTTTTCAATTCAGCAATATCAGTTGTGTTGGTGAGTGTATTTTCACATACCATTGTCCTATTGGTCCTGGCTACACCGGGCATGCTTATTGTGCCCTGCAACCTTTACTATTGGATGAACGTCGGCCAATGAAGTCGCGCGTCGACTGTGTGCCAATTAATGTGTCGCGACGGAGTTAACACGTTTTGAAAATCCATCGTGTTCATTTGAGAAATTATTAACAATTAAAGTTTTATTCATACGAAATGAAATGATGACTAATTGTAATGTTTAAATATAATTCTGATATAGCCCAGTGAATTGGTAAAACAATAGAAGTGTGAGATTTTTTCTCCAAGAGCAAGGAAATTTCCAGATAAACATAGTCCCGTATGTATACGTGCATACTCCTCGAAATGTTAGTAAGCCGTTTTCTGCCTGAGTTCTGCACGCCGCTCGACGGCCCATACCGGGCGGGCGTTAAAGGCTGTACACGATAAAGTGAGCAATTTTGAAACCAACCTTAGAAAGTGACACGCCCAGTAAAGTTGGTATTGATGGATGGGAAATAGTTCCATATCTTAACGTCAAACAAATAATCTTACGTAACCATTTGTGCAACTGAAATTATTTATTCTCCTCTCTGTTTATTTAATGCGTCTAAGTATAAGAATGAGCAGATTTGTGACATGTTTACTTTTCTAACAATTCCACAGTTTCGCTTGACCGAAGCATGCATGAAGTGATAAGGCCCATGATAATGTTAATTTTACATAAGACAGAGTAAAGCACAACATGCATACAAGTAGATCTTAAGCAGGGCTTTCGAAAGTGATCATTTCAGCGCGAACAGCCTATACGCGCTGGGAGCGGGCAAGATGTGACCTCGGGCGGGTGGGTGTGACCTCGACGTGAGGAACTGGTTTGCGCGGGTCAGTGAACTCCACGTCTCTCTCCTGGGGGCACGACGCCGCAATGGCGGGCACATTCCTCCCCGGACATCTCGCCTGGCCCGGGCCAGGAGATGCCCATCTCCGCCACGTCGGCGCATACAGGCCTCCCCCTTGTGCGACTCTGAGGTCGGACCCAGTTCCCCATGGGGGGGGGGGGGGGCGACTAACACTCTCGATCGCTCGAGCTCTTGTGCGCGCGACATGTCGCAACACCACACTACGTGTCCGTCCCTCGCACACGCCTACAGGCTGTTCACGATGGTGTAAGCACTTTTGAAAGCCCTGCTTGAGATCTCCTTGCATACACGTTGTGTGTTCTTCCGCCTCATGCAAAATTAACATTGCCATGAGCCTCTTCACTTTATTCATGCGTCGGCCTAATGTTAATATTGTACAAATCTGTCAATTTTTGCACTTCGATGCATGAAAAAATTCAGAAAGCGAAAGAAATAATTTAAGTTATCACAAATTATTACCTAACAGTTTTTGTTCAACGTTAATATAGGGTACTACTTTCCCCTCCACCTTTACCAACTTTACTGGACACGTGTCACTTATTACGCCCGTTATGCAGATAGGGGCAGTATTTTTTTCTAAGGTTGATTTCAAAAGTGCTCACTAGTAGATCAGAACGGTTCTTCGTCGCATTCGCTTGGAGCAGAAGCTAAATTTTGACATGAAAAAATTACAGGTTGCGTACATGGAAGAATAAGTAGTTGTGATCAATTCAGTCGGCGTAACGTTCCAGACGCAGGTGTGTAGTTCTCCGCTATAATTAGGATCCCATACTCCGGCGAACAGTTGGAAGTCCACTTTTTCCCGTCGATGCACGAGGAACCATACGACCCCAATTTTACTTGCATATGCCTATCTCCTGAGCGAGGGTGTCTGATGTGGCTGTAAGGTCCGTAATAGCCATGCGCGCCAGATATCTGCCCTCGGACTCGTTATCGCGACGAGGCCGTTGGCTTCCTGCAAGTGGCTCAGCCCGTTCCCTCCTTCAGCCACTGATCCTACACCCGCTTCACTGTGGTTCCATTTATTCCAACGCGAGAACCAATTTCGCAGTGCGATAGTCCACAACCCCGATAGGCCACGTTTCTCCTGCGCCCTAACGCGGAAAACTGTTCGCATGGTTGTAGTTTCCTTCGACGCCGCATGAGCACACGAACAGAGGGAAAACAACGTCACTACCTCTGAGCGGCTCCTCGACCTCACCTATATACTGCTTATCAGTTTCGCCATTGGACGCACGTGATGCGCCACTCGGCTGAACAGCCAATGATGTTATTGTCCTATCCTGGTCTACGCATTCCTCCAATGCGGAGTCTTTCATATGCGTCCTTTATGGTGTTGCAATTATAATGGTCATCAGTGTATTTACAAAAATAACGGAATATGGGTAAAATTTACTTATGTGAAAAGTTAGCCAGCTTAAACGTTTATGAAAGTTCTCGTCAGGAAGTGATATACAACTTGTAGAAGAAAGACATCTTGTAGCTATTCATTAGCAACAAGTTTGTATAATAACTGTGTTTGTGGCTGTGTTTACTTCAGTTCCGAGACTGCCTTCAACACACAGGTCGACACATATAAAACTATCCTGCATCCGTGCATGACAAAATGTCAAAGGAACACGTAACCTTCCCTTTAATACAAGATGCTGGGAATTATGGCCTTGACGACCTATGCATTTCTGTGTACGCTTAAACACGTTTAAGAACATGCGCTACTGATACGATGAATAGTACTGTTTGTTTCTTGTAATGCGTGCTGTTTGTTGGTATAGTCTCCGTTATAAATGTATACCACCATAGCTGCAATCCTTTCTAACAGAAATTACGACATCCTTCCACCTCCATCAGCTATACTCGATTGGAGTGGAGTCTTCTGTGGTATATTTTTTTCACTCCGTTTTTTCTTGGTGTCTATTTATTACATCATATAACTGGGTTACTCATCCAGACTGTTCTTTGATATCTTTTCGTAAGCAGCATTATTCTTTTTTTCCCCATTGAAATATTGGCTGTTTAATGTTTTCCTTTCTTGATGTATGCAAGGTTTTACTTGTTCTTTTTTGCTGACGGCGAAAGATAAAAAAATTCAAGTGATTTTCTTAGCAAAATCTAAAAGTTTCTTCTCTTGAAACATTTTAAATAAAAATAAATTTTTTTATTTACAGGATAGGTATTCTTTCGCAACATTTAACAGTAGATATTATTTTAATTATTTATATGCTTGCTAACGGACTGGTACGACATTACTTTTTTTTAAAGGTTATTTAGTGGATAAACATTACATCAACATTTACAAAAAAAAAATGTTACAGTATATTCATTCCTGTGGTTTTCAAATATTAGTCCTCGGGCCACAGATTTGTCCTTAGTAACGTCGTGGGAGTCTGCGAAACTTTGTAAAATCTTCATAATGCGGTTGGTTCAATCATTCACCAGGTTCTTCTGGTTTCGAAACATAGTAAACTTTACTTCCTTATTATTTTAACGTGAGTAGAAGGAAGCTATGCAAATATCACATTTAGGTGCAAATGCGTTCTAATGAGCTGTTAGCTGATTATTCTTACAATTTGGTAGTTGAATAGAAGGGATACCTAGCTAGCTAGGTGACGCGTGTCAGATTAACAGTGTACATTTGTTGGTCTATTGCAAAGCAGAATTTTTGAACCGTTGATAGTGTAAGTTCTGCTTGCGTACCTACAAAATGTCGCCAAAAATTATATATAAAAAAAAAAAAAATTTAGTGTCAAACCTTTTTCGTCGTGTCTGAAGTGTAAATTTTGAGTTCGGTGGCATATGAAGTCGGTTTCTTTTTGCTGTCGTGGATATATGGTAAGAATGGACAAAGTACTAATAGCTGAATTAAAACTTCATAGCTTCACTTTGTCCATGCTGGAATACTAGTTACTAGGTCCATTGGCACGTAAATTGCCTACGTGTGGCGGGAGGGTACACAGTCGGCTGAAGGAGAAACCGGGTACAAAAAAAAACCCGCACAAACGCTTGAAACAACTGTATTGATGTTTCATTATGTTATTTCCTTGCTGTTAACAGCATCGCCAATTTCGATGCAAACGTTACTTGAAGAAATGTTATTTTTTTTTTTTTCCAGGAGGCGCTCTCGTACCAGACTCCAAGCGGGGGCGAGCTCCGGCCTTCAGTTTCGGCAGCAGGTGAGTCGTCATACGACGGCGATATTAAATTGCGCTGTAGATTAATAAGGGCCCTGCCTGGCTGCAGTATTAAATATGCGTTTCTCAGCGTTTGTTAGAAAACACGCTGTTCAAAAACTGTCGGATACTTTGCTGTAGTGTCTGGACAAGAAAGGCAGTTAAGAAATATTTCGTGGAACAAAAAAAAAAGTTTCACGTTCTCATTTTAGCTCCAAAGTTTTTTTGAGTGAAAATGGCTAAAACGCGTGTTTTCAAAAATAGTTTTAACTTCAAAATTTTGTGTACAGAAACTTTAGACTTGTCTTCATACATGCATCATATCTTTATCTTTATTAGCGTGTCATATTTCATATTATATATATATATGATCACTGCAGACGAGTCGCCAACGGAAAGACTGCACGCCAGTTGATCTCCTTGCGCGTAGAGGCGATGAAGCGAGTGACGAGTGAGCAAGAGTCGACTTTACAGCCCACGCGTTTTGAGGTCTAAACGTGCAAAATAGTTGCAGGCAGGCTGAGCCCTTAAGAGTTTTGAAAGGGCTACGATAATATGTACATTTTTCTCATATCACGCCCTCTTTCTATGAGTATGAAACAATTGTAGGAAAAAAGTAATGTAACAGACGAAAACCATTTTTCCAGAAAGAATGAAAAGGGGCTTACGGATTTTTAGTTATAAATACACATATACATTTTTTTTTCGTGTAAATCTCATATATATATATATATATATATATATATATATATATATATATATATATATATATATATATATAGAGAGAGAGAGAGAGAGAGAGAGAGAGAGAGAGAGAGAGAGAGAGAGAGAGAGAGAGAGAGAGAGAGAGAGAGAGAGTATCACGAAGAGGAAATAGCATCGTTTTTACTACTACCTACATACTATGGACGATTTGCTGCCGTCCGTCTTGTCGCTGGAATGTTCAGCCTATTTTGCTACCACGTGCAGCTTCTAGTGGTTTTCGCATCTGTCTACCCATTTACTCTGTGCCCAGTGTGAATATGCGAACGTGCACGAGTGATATTTATGTCAACCGGAACAAGCC
Organism: Dryococelus australis; assembly: GCA_029891345.1. Classification (NCBI taxonomy): domain Eukaryota; kingdom Metazoa; phylum Arthropoda; class Insecta; order Phasmatodea; family Phasmatidae; genus Dryococelus; species Dryococelus australis. The sequence goes on from CM057005.1 coordinate 28,741,596, forward strand.
GAACGTGACACGAGAGTTGTTTCCATCGCACGGACTACAAAACATTTGTCTCGTTTTATTTATCGTGTGCTACAGCAAGCCACAGGAACTGGCAACGGGAAAACAGCATTGTCACAGGAGATGCGACAGATGTAGGTCAACGAAAACCACACGGCCATGAGCATTCATGGAAAAGAGAATTTACATGAAGGTGGGTTTTTCATTCTTCGCTTTATATGAATGTTATCAATGATATTTATAGTTAAGTGGTACAGTTAGAAAAATATTTCTTACCATGACAGTTGTCAGCAGTTCACAGTTACAGAAAGCCACTGTTGTCTATAGTAGAAAATCAGGATTAGTTATTTTCGAAGTTTCCCCGGCAATATCTACAGTCACCGTTTTGAATCTTGGTGCCACAAAAATATATGTTTCGAGGTAAAATAACGATCACTCCTCAAATAATCATTATCGAGCCTGCAGAGCCAGTATGATAAAATTCTGTTCAAATTAGAACCACTAAAAATGATAATTAAAAATGATAACTTACATGATCTGATTGAAAAGTAATTTAGGTAATTTAGTGTGTACAGAGCTGCTAGAAATAAATAAGTATACTGCTCCTGTATAGTTAGACAATGTCAACACATATTAATCTAATGATAATTACTCCGGCTTATCCTGGATTTCCCGTGGTTTTATTAAAGAAGTTGGTAATCGGTGCTTGAGAACAAACACGCAAACGTCTTAATATATACTTGATTTTTTCGTTCTTAAAATGTATGAACTTTCACTTTTCGCCCGTTGTCATTAATCTCAGTTATCTTTAAAGCTGGGTCTTGTCAGATGATTGACGTATGGTTGATGAAATTTCAATCGGATGTTCAGTCATCTCGTAGTAATTGTAAGTAACTTGACCATCCTGTGTCTGTGCGGTCTTTAGAGTAGCTATAAACCGACATGGGGTCACGGGTTTGATTCCCAAATTAAGCACCGTTATGGGTACTATTTTTAAAAGCATAAGCATTAAAATTTTTACTGACAACGTTTTGAAATAGAAAATTATGATTATGGCGAGTAAAGTTAACAATAATTATTTTTCAAAAAATAAAAAATCTCTTCCTTTTAAGTGGTAACGAATCTGTCAAAGTGATAGCTTAAATAGGCAGGTACTGAATAACCCACATAAAATATAATTACAAAATATCTTAAAAACTGGGTAAGCTGCAAATTAATATAAACGTAAAAATATTTGGATCGTGAAAGTTACACTTTTAAATAAGATTGGAACTGAAAGAGAAGTAAAACTCGTATAGTATTACACACTTTATATAATTACGAGTAAATATAGCACGCTGATGCAATACATAAATAAAGGACAACTTATATTCTGTGATGGTTACTTAAGATTTTACTTTATCATTGGCTAATTTTTAACATATATCTATTTGTTTCTGAATTTATAGATTAACTAGATAACCCATGCGACTTCGTTTGCATGACATTTATAACTGCGGCCCCACCTGATATATATCTATCTACTACGGCCCCACTATTGGGTTCTCTAGCCACTGAGCTACTGCGGCCCCACTATTGGGTTCTTTACCCACTGAGCTACTGCGGCTCTTGGGAACGAATTGAAGACAGCCCATAAACAAAAAAGAAAGGAGAAATGACGGAATTTTTTTTTAACAATGCTTTTTTTATGCAGTAAAATTACAATAAGAATTTTCCCGAAGGAATGAGATAAAATTAAAATAAGAATTTTTCTTAAGGAAATTAGATATTTTTCCGGGATAAAAAGTAGGCTATGTCACTCTCCGACCCTCTGACTATATCTGTGCAAAAAATCACGACGATCCGTAGCTCCAACTTGACGTGAAAGAAGGGCAAACACACAAATACACCTTCCCATTTACACAGTAGTAAGGACATAACGATTCGCTAAAACTGTTACTGCAGTGTTTGGTGAAACAATTACATTGTGCTTTGTAGTTACACATTTTTTGATCGTTGAATATGCTGTGGTACATTAAGCCCATTTTCCCTCGTTTTCTTGCATTTACTGTACACGAGAACGCAGTTAGGGACGCACAGCATAAGTAACTTTACTAATGTACTGTAGAGTTTGAATCCTAGGAGCCCAGGCAATTCTCTCGGATTAAACCTAGTTGTAAGTGTCGTAGAAATTTTTAAAACATGCTAATATCGAACTTTCTTTTGCAAATTTTTTGTTCTTGTGAAATATGTGGCTGATACTTAATTCCAGATAGCTGAAGCGTCTTCAACATTATAAAGTTACAATTAATAATAACGACAAGGCAATTAATTTATGGTTTGTTCAATAGCACGCTATGCTTGACAAGAGCAAACATTTTATTAACAGATGTTATTAAATTGTGCACATGTTGGTAAATGTTTACTTTGGTATCTTGAAGTACTGCCAGGACACGGGAACATTCTGCTCTATGAAGTTTTACAGAATTTATAGTCTAGTTGAATGTATTTTCTTAAATTTAAGTTTTATTCGATTATTGGTACTACACGAATTAGAGTTCGCTACTATTGTGGGGTCTATATATTTGCAGCAATTTGAAATATGTTGTACTGCGTAATATTTAGCCAACAGATATTTTAGTCATCTGCATATAGAAGTATCCAAGTCTATTACAGAACTTTAGATACGTAATCAATAAAAATACTGAATACAGGCTGCAATAGATTATCCTCTTACATCAGGCAGTTTCTGGAATGGCAGTAACAAGGTATTTCCTATTTGACTTGAAAATGATTCCACTAAGTTGACTTGCAAAGCAGACCATGTATAATAATAATACTAACAGTAATACAAGCGTGTGATCACGTGTTCCTCATCACGTTACAGGCACAACAACAAGAACGACAGTCCTGGACCAGGACCGAAATACAACATCACTGGACTGAGTGCCAAAGGTAAGAGCAAACAGAAGCTTACAACTTTATGATTGATATTAGTCTGTAATAGATTCTGCCATAACAGTTCGCTGTTATTTCAATCGATGTATCGTTTACTGAACTCAGGAAACGTCAATTTCTATAGAAGCTCTTTTCCTTGAATCTCGTCATGAAACTGTGTTTCCGGATAAAACAGTTCAGACAATATCAGCTGCGCTTTCAATATAATACAGATACAGTTCATAGCTTCGTATAAACAAACAACTAAATTAGCTTTGATGATGTCCATGTGGTTACTGCGAGAAACGAAGGGCCCCTGGAATACTAGATACCTCACGTATTGGATTTATCAGACCTCGACAGAAAAAAAGCTCACTAAAAGTTCTTACATTGTTTTACATTGACTGCCTTGGTTTATTTCCTTTCTTGTAAGTGCCAAGAAGAAATAAGTGGCTGTTTTGTGTGGGTACTCACACACGCGATAACAGCAGCAGAAATATAGAAGCGTACCAACTTCATAAAACCTACTAGGTCGGCCAGGACAACTTAAATACAAAATCTGTACTGTCGGGTTGCGGCAGTGAATACAGAATTACAAAATGGCGGGGATCAATACCCCTTTAACGGAGTTTTATATTAAAACTAGTTTCAGTGAAATCAGCGCTTGCGTATACATGCGGGGAGAGAGGAACTAGCGCGCCTCCCGGTAGGACACCATAGACTTGAGGTACGTGTGCGCCGCTACTAGGGACTGCTTGTTGGCACATGAGTGTGCAGCTACGTGAAGAACCGGAGAGTGGTAACTGAGTAGTTAAGGCTGCCCCAGAAGTGTGTACATCGTACTCCCCGCAAGGTACGCCAGTTCCGTTCGCCTGCGACGTATGCAACTTCTCTCGCAAGCAGGTACATGTGATGTGTTATCTGAGAAGGAACCTTAAGGTGAAAACGTTAAGTTTCTCAGGAGGCCCAAAAAAAAAAAAAAAAAGGTCGAAAATTTGAAACTTTTTACTATCGTCTTCGAGATATGAACGGAACTGCTGAAAGAATAAAAGCTACAAGGATGCGACTTGTCTCTTTCAATGGAATTTCTCGTAAAATCGTCCACGAAAACAGCCCAAACCCTACGGTACCTTTTCTGAGAACGTATCACATATATAGCTGCGGACTCCCTCCGTTTTTTCGCCTAACTCAAAATTAAGTGTAGAAATACGATATAACCGTTCCAATAAGTTCGTTACTAGGATTTTGTGTTTGTAATAGTCGATAGATAGATGCCACGGTTTTAAGTTGGAAAAGGTAATAAAAAACACTTTATATATCTAAATTCAATATGGCGGAGATACCTCCATCTTAAACATGGTCTCATCTCATATGGAAAAAAACTTGAAAACGGCGCAATGTCAGGGAATTTGAAAACTATCAGGAAAATCAGGTAAATGTCCGGGAATTTCGAACAAGTTAGTTAAATGCATGCTATATTTGGTAATTCTATCATTAGTCGTACACCATTACCAGGGTGGTATAACATGGTTGTGATGATTGCAAAAAATGTTTAGGCATTTTTATTTGCAATTTATGCAGGGAGCGATTTTGTAAGATCAGAGAAGTATTTTGGTATAAAACTGTGTTTTTAAATGCAAAGGCGCGAATCATTACAACACAAAAATAGTTAGGAAAAGGTAACAGAATGATTATTTTTGTATTGGAAATCAGGGAAATGTTATGAATTTTTCGCAGTGGTTAATTGTGGCAACCCTGTTGGACACGTGTGTTGTGCGTGTGGTAGGCAAGGACAACCCTCAGGCGTCCACCCTGCACGGCAGGCCCAAGGAGCAGCACATGGACCCTACCCCTGCCCCAGGAGACTACAGCCCGGAGAAGCTGGCCCTCGACCACTCGCCCAAGTACACCTTCGGCCTCAAGACGCAGGTCGACAAGCCCAGCAACACTCCAGGTACGTCTCCAGCAGTCGACACGGCTCTTAGCGTCGGCGTCTTGAGAGCCAGTGAGTGAGGCGAGTGTGGAGCAGCGCCGCAGTGCGAGGGTGGGCGGGAACGGGAGATCGAATCGAAACCGGTTCGCCTCGCCTGAGAGGCGAGGCGAACCGGTTTAAATACTGTTCTTGAAATAATTGCATTTCTAGTACTGCAACGTTAATATATCATAAAAAAAATTATTTACACACACTATCCAATATATATTGACATACATATGTAGCATTAAAACGCAATGCTTACTGGGGAACACATGGTTCGATCGTAACGAAGATGTCCCTCCGCTAAAGTAGTCCCTTCCTCATAACATAACATACTTTTGTTATTGCTCCAGTCCCCAGCTGAGCGCCATTACTGGAGTTATGATGTAAAATTGTAATATTTGAGTATTTGTTCAGATTCATGGAGTCTTAGCGAAGTAAAGTCTGCTACCTGCCTACCATACCGACTCTGATTACCTCAATGGTAATATAATGTTGTTATTTCCTCAGTGATATTTATTGTGCCTGTCAGAGACATAGACACGCCGGTTGAGATGTCGAAACCACCGCCCGCACGAGTCCTTTCCCACGATGACCAGTTGCCAGGTGCCAGTAGAACCCCTTCCTCAGTAGGTCTCTACACCCACCGGGGCCGCGGTGGCTGAGCGGTTAGCCTGCTCGCCTCCCACCAAGGCGAGCCGGGTTCCGCGCCCCGGCCGGGTCACTCCCGGATTTTCGCAAGCGGGAATCGTGGCGAACGATGCTGCTGGTCGGTGGGTTTTTTTTTTCTCGGGGATCTCCCGTTTCCGCCGGCCCTTGCATTCCGGCGCACCTCCATTCTCACCTCATTTCACCCTCATCGACTCTCAGGGCATCGTTGTTAAGAGCCACCCAAATCTCTCAACTCAACTCTATATCCGCCGCTGTCCCCCTCCGCGGCCGCCCGGGACTACAATTATTTTTTTTTTACTTGCATTCATAATTATAGGCTGTTCATGATAAAGTGAGCATTTTTAAGACCCTCCCACCAGGCATTCACCACTTGTTGCAGCCTTAGACATTAACTTTCGAGAGAGGTGAAAGTATACACCGTATTTATTTGCCACATGGCAATGCTGTCATTAAAAAGAGGCAGAAAGATAGAAATCGGCTAAAAGGAAAAATTTGGAAGGGCCTTGAAAAGTACTCACTTTACCGTGAATAGCTTGTATCATTATGATAACTCTATTTCGACGAATATTTTCTCGCAAAATATGCTTTCAGAATCATCTAAATTAGAAATATGCTTATATATATTTTTTTTATTAAAAATATACTTTTATTAATTACTTTTTATATCAAATTATGTAATTAGGTACTAGGAAATATGTATACAGTGTTACAATATATAGGCATAATTCTTTCCCACGCAACATATACCGTACATTCCTGGCAGTTGTGGTCGAGGGCGGGAAAGAGACAGGCACATGCCGGCGCCTTTCAGAGATCAAGGCAAAGCGGAACATCTTTACTATGGCGTCTAATGACAATGTCAGTCGAACGATGCCTCCTGGTTTGCGAGAGTGGTGATATGAAGGTGGAATATTTGTAGGCCAATCAATTAATGGCATGTTTCGATGTTTCTCATGTTGACCATACATCATAAGCTCTTTATAATTCCCTTAAAATTACGTGCCCATTTTTTTTTTTTTTTTGTTAAACGAAACTCAAACTTACAGTAAGTCTATAAATTATAATAAAAAACGTAGCCAATATAAATTACAAACATATATAAAAGATACATGTCACAATAAAAAAAGGCAGTAGTTCGTATACGGAATATAATTAACTCGAGTTTTATTTACGAGATTGTAATTATGGAAATAAATTTCGTTATTTATGAAAATTGTTATTTTTGATTGCCTGGACACGTAATTTTTTTTTCCCAAGATTTGCACACGCCAACAGCAGAATTGGAGTGCGTATTTCACACAAAGGATTATTGGCCACATACTCATAAACGTTTCAACCTAATATTGTCTGAATTAAAAAAAGTAAACTTATGTTGTTATTAAAACAATATATATTTTATAAGCACGTATAAAGTCTTACTTTTACGACGATTTTAATATCTTTTTAGCTCTGATCCCGTAGCAAGTACTCCGAGAACACCAACAAAACTACCATAAATGCTAAAAATTACTACACATTATTTATGATTTAATAATAAAATATTACAATTATACGAATTTACAACTATTAATCTGACGAATTTATGTTCAATTCTTGCATCTAAAGAATAAGCGTCAGAAAAATTGAAATTTCATGAAAGTGCTGCTACCAAACCATCCAGCATATCAACTTTACGAAGGATGGACAACGTAAATAAAACAGTACTACTATTTCCTGCTTTTTAAAATTCAGCGTGCGTTGGAACGCGAACTATTTATAGCAAAGAATTCAAGAACCAGCCGCATACTATGCATGCCGTTTGTCGGTATTTGAAGGCGGAATGTCGTTTGCGGCCTACAGTCAAACAGGTAACCGGCGTTATTCCTTTGAAGGAGAAAGACAGGCATGCAAGTACGCGGAAAATGTCTGCGTTCCACAGACCACCGCCTGCTGCCACGAAGCCTTGACTTTAACAACTGGCATTTGAACCACCCCTTAGTCTGCCTGAGTCGGATGCAAATGAACGTGAGAGCAAGTGCTCGTAATGTGCCGTAATTTGTCGTTTCATTAGCATGCCTGGCGGCCTGGTCGGCGCCGCGCCGTGGTACTCGAACCAGCGTGCGCGCGCGGCCATGTAAGCTTATCTGGATCTCCGTGACCTCCCTCGCTGGCATGACTTGGCAGTGGACCAACATGAGGACAACAAGCCGTTTCTTCCCCCATTTCAATATCTTTCGTATAGGCTGTTCACGGTAAAATGACCCCTTTTGGAAGCCCCACTTCAGGTCTACTTGTATACACTTTGTATACCCCACGCCTTATTTAAGATTAACATTGACATGGGCCTCATCACTTTATTCATGCGTCGGTCAAATGAAACAGTGAAATTATTGAAAAAGTAAATACTTTACAAGTCTGCTCATTTTTACACTTCGATGCATTAAAAAAAAACAGAAGGCGAAAGAAATAATTTTAATTTATCACAAATGGTTACCTAACACTTTTTATTCGTCATTAAGATATGGAACTACTTTTCATCCATAGTTACCAACTTTACTGGGCGAATGTCATTCAGTGTGCCCATTAAAATATATGCATGCAGGATCAGTGAAGTTTTTCCAAGGTCCATTTCTAAAGTGCTCACTTTATCGTGAACAGTCTTTACCAACGGAAGCAGCTCTCCGTCCGAAAGCCGCTGAGAAGTGTGAAGACATAGTCCTTTAAACGATTGGTTCCGTCTTGTATAAAATCACATAACATATCTATTTTTTATATAAAAAAAAACATTTCAATCAAAACACATTTTATAAGAATTTTGGTCTATTATTCTTTTCATAAGCGATTTGCTAGGCGTTTTTCGATCAGTAATTAAACCATAGATGTTATCTTTCATGCTAAAAATCTGGGTCACTTATTACGTACTTAGGTTATTTAAAATCTTCACAAACTTTTAGATTATTGTTCTATAAGAGGAAAGTTTCTCAGGCTCTTTTCTTACGAAAGTTTTCTACGCAATACTTCGGGGGAGGGGGGGGGGGGAATCTTCTGTGCATCTGAGAAAAACAATAAAGTTAGTAAAAATGATAAAAAAAGTACATTTGGTAATATTTAATTGTTCTGCTTTAGTGCGGATAGATACTTAGAACTTATTCTACACTTTTGATTAAAATTTAGAACAGCGAGGTCTTGAGAGCGGATGAGGGTGATTGAGGTGAGTACGGAGCAGCGCCGGAATGAAAGTGCGGGGGAAACAGGAGCTCCCCGAGAAAACCCGCCGACCAGCGGCATCGTCCGGCATGATTCTCACGTTGGAAAATCCGGGAGTGACCCGGCCGGGGATTGAACCCGGTTCGCCCTGGTGTGAGGCGAGCAGGATAAGCCGGTCAGCAACCTCGGCGCCATCCATGTCTACAGCGACGCTGACAGCAAGTCACGAAACGTATTTTCATGCAAGTTCCACGTGTTGACGTCTCGTTAAAGACGCGAACTTCCACTAAATGAATGGCGACTGGCGTTGGTCCCTTGTTGCCTGGTGAGTAGAAACACGACCGTTTCACGTTATAGGCGTGCACCAAGCTAAGACTCCGCAGTCGTCAGCACACGCAACGAGAAGTCACCTGTTGATCAGCTGCTGCTAGTCCATTCGAGGCTACTTCCAACTTTGCTGAAACCCTGGTTAAGTTCTACTTCCAGGATATCTCTCCGCCTCATCCAGGTTAAACTTAACTAGGTCTAGAAAATCACACCAAAGGGACAGCGCACCGCATTCGTGCGCACTCAGTGTAATAGTATTTCGTATAAGAACTATTTCTTACTAGGCATTACCAACACACATATTTCCTCACTGTTTTTATTCATTTTAATTACAAGTGAAATAATACAATTAGTAGATAAAATATATATATATAATTAAAAGTTCAATTTAACCAAAAATAAAGCTCCTTTACGTTAACGGAAGTATAAAACGGTTGTGATACGTGGCATATTTATAAAATAACTGAACGCTTCATACACGGGGTGTTTTATCAAAGGTTTCATTCAAAAAGTGTGAAGAAAACGGCGATAGACTGAAGTGTTGTGTGTTTGTGTTGATTGATTTGATTTATAATGTTACCATCTAACAGGAAATTTGCACAGACATGGGCATAAATAAACAATACAAAACAAATACAGACAACATATAACACACCAGCCAAGATACTGGCTGTTCTGTTGTTGATTAAATGTGTTAAATTAACGGAGAACGTCATTAATGGCAATAACAAAAATAAAACAAAGTATGTGCGATGAGTAAACTAAACAAAACCTCAAAATGGACCATAAAAATAATTATTTATTTATTTGAAATATAATGTGCCACCCAACAGTGTCAACCATTAACTGGGTGACATGCACATACAAACACAAAAAGAAACAATAATTGACACATATAACAAATACACAAAAACAATCAGAAATAAGGGCAAGTGCATAACAAAGAACAAACCATAACAAATATTACAAATAAACATTAACAAACCAACACAAATAAGGACAAAACCACACACATGGACAAATAGAATACTCATGTGGACAAATAATAATAATAACATTGATAATAATAGCATTGATAATAATGAGGAAGGGTGTTTGTGTTGTCAGCGCCGAACGTGTACAACATCCCGAGCGGGCTGGGGCACACGAAGGAGGGCAACAAGAAGGCGGCCCCGGCCTTCACCATCTCCGGCAGGCAGAAGGAGCACCTGGACGACCGCGTGCTGACGCCTGGGCCAGGGACATACGACAACGCCAAGCCGGAGAACTACAAGTCCCGCTCGCCGGCGTACTCCATCAGCTCGCGCTACCAGATGCCCTCCGACAGCACCCAGAAGCCGGGACCCGGAGCACACTACCCCGAGAAGGTACCTACTACACTACACTGTGTTCCTCCGTCACTCTGTACACACTAGCAGGTGGGCTCGGATCCCACTCTCATTACAAGGTCCAGTTCTCACGACGGGGCTAACTGGTAAGCTTCGTTTCCTCGGAGGACGATATGTGCCACCGCGACTAGAAGCAAAGTATCAGCTAAACCTTCCCGAGTATCCAGGCAAAGAATGTTGATTGCAGATTAAGCGATCTTTATATCCAGTGGTGTACCTTTCATTATGATCTTGCTTGATACATTTGGTCCATTTGGTAGTGGTTATTTATCATGGTGGTGAAAAGAGATGGTTGTGTTGTGCCAAGCAACTTGCAAATGGAGTACACTTATTTCCAAGGGGGATAACATTTCGTTATGGCTGCGCCGCAACTTAGACATGATAATTCCATTGCTACTCTTTCAGAGTTGCAATCTCTTTGAAGGGATGAGGGTTCCTAATTTAGAAGGGGAAAAAAGGAGGGGCGGACAGGGGCTGTTCACTGTAAAGTTAGCACTTTCGAGGCCCTAGTTATGTTTTCATTTCAGCCATTTTTTTTTTACCATTAACCATATTTTAAAATAAATAACGTCATGTAAGTAATAAACAAGTTGTGCATATTCAGCCGCACTCGGAAGTTAACGTCTACTGCTAAAATAAAATATATTTACTGACTTATAAACAAAAGGGCTTTCGAAAGTGCTCAATTTGCCGTGAATAAGCCTATACCACCACCCTTGGCCTTGCTTCCATGTCAAATAATTTAATATAGACCTAGTGATTCTTTTCGCATTATTTATCGATCGAATATTGGGAAAACCTTCTGACATTATTCTTTCATAATGATATCAAGATACTCTGATAGCAATATCACATCCTGGTTGCACAGCGAGCTGCATAAAACATAAGGATAAACAAGCAGTGATATGCTACCTATAAAGAAATTAAAATTAAATACTAATGCCTTACCTGGTAAGCGCATTCATTTGTGAACTGGAAGATTGCTAGGTAGCTTAATATAGCTTTGTTTATTGAATAATGATCCCTATGAAATATACCGCTCGTTCATTCAATCAGTGTCGGCTCAGCAGACGCAGAAAACAATTTTTCCTCTGATAATAAGCTGTTGCAAAACATTCTCAAAGTAAATCCATAAAACCATGCATTTGTAATGGAAATTTATTTATCTTTAAAAAAAAAAAGGGGGGTTTTTAATGTTTCAACTCTTGCATCCTGTGGAGTGAAATATAAACCCAAAAACCACAATTGTGTAAGTTAACACATTTATTTTAAGTTGATACATGTACACTATATCACACGTGCAGTACCTATCATCGAAGTCTTGGAAGGCGAATTTCCCAATATCAGGATAAAAAATCAGAGTACCTCGAAGTATTTTCATTGACACTGGACGGGCCCCACAAATACATTTGCTTTTCTTTTTAAATATGACGAGACTGGATCTAGTAGTCGCACCCCTCAACGACCTTATTAAACCCATACATACAAGTAATAGTGAATTGGGCAAGGGAGCCTTCTTTAATTGACCTCACATATTCAAAGTTCGCATCCTGGATAATTTTTATACAAGTTCTGCGATTAGTAACAAACATATCCAATAGACTAAAGCACCTAGTATGACGCAACCAGATATGCAATTGATATAAAAAGCGTAGGTCGGATACAATGGTATTGTGTAGTGCCTGACTTCATCTACCAGCAGGGGTGAGATTACCTCCTCCCCCTTACAACCCCCTTTTGCTGCACCCCTCTGACAAACCCATGCTAGGAAAAAGGACGTCGCCCGGGCAGAGAAAGATGACAAAATAGAAGAAAGTAGCACGAGGTGATGGTCTACACCAATTTTATATCCCAACCGAGTCCCGTCGTTTAAAGTTGACGTTTAACAGTGTCGCGCAGAAAAAACGTATCGGTTCACTTAATCGGTTACGAGTTGATATCTCATAGTTTAGAGTCATTGTTAAGAGGTCCCGTTATATTTTCTCTTAAGCCTTTTTGTGCCTAACCACTGCGATTGAAACCTAAACCTGACTATGTTAGATTTATGTCGGGACTCTGCTGTTTACCTTCTGATTCTTGGTTGAATACGAGCACTTCTGACGAGCTTCAAGTCCTTTATTATGCTTGGTTCATTTTATTATTATTTGTTTTTTTTTTTTTTTTTGCTGTGGTTTAAATATCGCCGACCGCGGGACCACTAGTGAAAGAACCAGAGGATCAGACATTCCAGTTCACCCGGCAATGGAATATAGTAAGAGACGAACTACGTGCTTCTCCGGAGAGGTTTCTAAAAACCATTGGGAATTGAAATCAGGATGGTCGGACCACGAACCGTACACAGGTACACCCGAACACAAGTTGTGCGGCCGTGGTGGCGTAGTGGTTAGACTAGTCTCCTCCCACCAAGGCGAACCGGGTTAGAATCCCGGCGGGGTCACCCCCGGATTTTCGCATGTGGCAATCGTGACAGGACGATGCTGTTGGTCGGCGTGTTTTCTCGTGGGTCGCCCGTTTACACCGCCCTTGCATTCCGGCGCTGCTCCATACTCATCTCACTTCACCCTCATCGGCTCTAAGACCTCGATGTTAAGAGCCGTCCAAATCTCTTCACTCCACTCCGAATGCCAGTTCAGTGCGTTACTACCGAGGAACATCCTTCGGTCGTTTTGAGTTTTGAAAACCGCCTTCATTTCAGGGCGCTCTGCGGAGCTCATTCCCATAGCGCACAGCGAGAGTACGCCTGAGTTGTCGCCAAGTTGTATAGGACCTAGGTATACGTTCTCCAGACCCATTACCCAGAAATTCTTGGGTTTCGTGTCGTAATTACAAAAGTATCATTGGAAATGTTTCATTATAGAAAATTTACAATTTACGATTTATGTGATAGTTTTATATATAATTTTCAATGGATTTTAATACCTGCTTGCAAAAAGGCAAGAATTTATTGATAAAATGCAAATATGTTCTCGACTTTTTACAACAAGCAGATAACACACAATTAAAATTATGCACAAAAATATTACACAACTCGTAAAATGAAATTTTTCTGTAATAGTATATTGTCAGTATTTACTACGAATCCGAAATTATGACCCAAAAAACGAAGGATGTATGCAAAAGGGCGATACTGAGCCTTATTTAATCCTCGGTTTAGGAAGGAAAAATGTCCATTTATTTTTAACTTTTGTATATTTAATTTGATAACAGTGTCATAGCAAGACATTTGTAACGCCAATTTTCATTTATGACGTAAAAAAACTTGGATGTAAAGAACAATTCCTTAAATGTGTTTGTCTAAGAAGGCCAAAAATCTTGTCTACTACTTCAATTCGTCTCTCGGCATCGTAATGTATCTGCATATGCAACAATCTATATGTTTAATTGGTTTATTATATCCCAGATGCATAAATTTCCTCATAAAATATTGCCCTTATGTCACCTGTATGTTGAAATCTCCTTTAAATTATTATTGCGATTTGAGTAATTAAAATAACACAGGAATAGCAATTTCTAACACTGTAGTGTTTAATTTTTTTTAAAATCAAATTTGATACTATTAATAGTGAAAAAAAATTCCATCTGATACATTCTGCTAACATTCTGCTAGTGGATGTAAGGTATTCTAATTTAGTCCATAACTCGTTAGTGTGGTACTATACTTTGGCAAATATATAAATCTCGTTAACAGCAATGAAACAATTCTTCCTGGCTACCAAAATACTAACTGAACTGTAAGGAACATAAGTCATTGCAGAAAGAGTAATTTATTAACTATATAGATTAATATAATCCGAGTGTTTTAATTAGTTCATATTCCAGGTTGCAGCTTAAAACTCACGCCGTGTCCGAAATGACAAATTCGTTATTTTTTTAATTTGTAATTTTGTAAGTTTCAATTCGGACGCTGCCGAAAGTCATTTGTTTAGCACTCGCAACAACGCATTTTTAGAGTGAAATTTTTTTTTTACCTAAATTTAATTCTTAAAATGAACGTGATATTTTTACAATCATCACTAGAATGCTGCGAATATGTTAATAAGTAAGAAAATAATAATTTATGCAATAACGACTTTAAAAAAAAGTTGCGGAATATATAAACAAGCACAACACTTGCTTTTTAAAACGTGTCTAGCGTATTTTGTGAACAGTTATTCTTTTAAAAAAAAGTTTTAATTACGCATTCGCGTATGTTTTTTGAAAGCCAAAACAAACATGTCGCTGATGTATTTTCAAGTTTTGCTAACATCCGCTAGATACAAAATATCAAATACGAAATTACAAAATACGTCACCATTTTTGTGTACAAAATAGTGTCACATGTTCATCTTGTCAACAAAATCTGCAATTTCGTAAACTACCTCAATCTAACGTACCCTTGCACTCAAGATGGCCTTTCCAATGCCGTAGTTAATATAGATTTCCCGTGTTTGGCATGGCTTCATGACATGAGGAAGACAAAAAGAGAATCTCGACAATTTCATATTTTCAATTGACAGTCTGCTTGTTTGGAACGCCCAATAAATTTAAAATAGCTTTAAAGTGGCATAGGCAATTTATAATGAATTTGTTTGAATATGTTCTTACTTTGTAGTCTTCATCTCGTAAAAGTGGATCCTGACGTATTGTTAAAAGCGCAATATTTTAATTGTTTGTAGCTGAAATAAGTAATTTTTGTTTTAGAAGTATAAAGGAAATAATTACCAATGTCCTAATTTAAACATATATATACATATATTGATGCAAGGTTTACAGCACTGTGAATTTTTTAACATGAGGGACAGGTACACTGAGGGTAAGAAGAATGAATTAACCAAAGATTTCAGAATTGTTTCAGTTAACGTGAACGAACCATGCAAGACGCATATATGAAACGAAACTTAGCTGCTTGTTCTTTGTGTCAGACGTTTCTTGATTTTGAAGAATAATCACAGTATTTTATAAATTGCAATCTTGGGAGGCATAAATAATACATTAAATTTCCAGTACCTTCCAGAGTATGGAATGTAATCCAGGCTTTCGGATTGTGGCCAGTCAATACCTTTGCCAACTGAACAAATACAACGTGTTACGTAAAACTAAATTTGATATATGCTTGTCTACTTATATTAATATACGTATTTAACAAACATTTGGTATTGACATGTAACATACTGATGAAATTACTAACGGTAGTTGTGTTTACCAGTTCGGCTTGTTTTACGCTTGTGTTATTAATATGTTAAGATACTTTATATATTGACTGATTAGCTTACCTAGGATAATATTTGCTAGTAGTTAGCCCTTAACGTAGCTGCATGAATTAGTGTTCTAATTTGTAAATAAGTGTTTGATATAACAAACGCACGTGTCACAAAAGCATGCGGACAGTATATATAAGTATTTCGATCTTTCAGCGTGTTCATGTAGAAACATAAATAATTGTTGCATACTAAACTGCTCTCTCCTTTCCACCCGAAGCTGTTCCGAAACTCTTGTGGCGTGTCCTAACACTAATGTAATTGTGACTGCACAGTAACGAAGTAAGTAAGACAGGCTGGGTTCCAGCACTGCTACTCAGACTTTTTAAGTTAAACGTTACGGTGGAAGCCATGCTAACAGAGGCGTACTAAGACGTCGCGCTGGGGAATGCACATTAATAATGCTTTCAAAAAGTAATGCAAGTGTTTAAATATTTGCCGTTTTATCAACATGCTAACATTTACGCAACGTAAACAGTCCAAGTTTACGTTAATAACTCCAACTGTTCCCATTTAACTTACGCTTGTAGAACTCGAAAGTGAAATTTTAAACAACTACCGAAATAACTCGTTTTCAGAACACTTAACAATGATGTTTTTACTTAAAAATTTTTGGTTCAATTTATATTTCCAGGATATTATATCCAGTCTCCTTTGATACTGTATTCCAATTTGTGTTATAATCTGGATCTGTGGACATATTGGACATATGTTATTTTTCAAAAAAATTAAATTTCTCCTGGGGAAGAGATTTGCTCTAGCAAAGTTAGCGCTGCTATTTTCACTACACAACTGACCTGAGTTAGTGTTTATCAATCCTGTAAGCTGACTATATACTGGCTTACGAACCAACTTCTCAGCAGGCGTTGGTTCAATTTAGAGCGAAATCAGTGGATAACAAATCGCGAAGACATTTTTAAAGTCTTCTTGTACTTGGTACACTCCCTCTCTGTGAAACCCGTGTTACACGATACAATGCTCCGTAAAAGCACCGATAGAAGCCTCTACGAGACTTAGCTGTTTGGGCCGGCATGCAAGCAGGTATGGAAGTTTATATTGAGCCACTTGCTACACGATCATCACTGACACATTCAAAGAGCGCGTATTTGTCTTGATTTTCCCCTGTAACTGTGGTTTCAGAGAGGACTTCATGCAAAACTCCCGTGTATCCGTTAACACGCGAATCCACAGTTGTTTCGTTGTAAAGATTGGAATTTTTTGTGTGTTAAGTAAACACAAATGTTCGCTGTAATTTTCACATAACTCTGTTGCAGCATCATGAGGCCAACTCATTTTCGCGGTTTCTATATATATCTTTAAATATTTCCTACCTACTTTTCGTCTCGTCTAATAGTTTCATCTGTGTTTCTCAAAACGAAAGGGAATTAAATGAAAATTGTCACTAGGAGCGCTCTACCATCAACACTACCACCACTACCACCACTACCACCACTATCACTATCACCACTACTACCACCTCTACCACCAACCCCACCACTATAACCACTACAACCCCTACCACCCTAAACCACCCCCCAAACCACCACTACCACCACTAACACCACCACTACCACCAACACTACCACCACTGCCACCATCAACACCACTAACACCACTATCACCACCACCCCCACCACTACCACCACTACCACCATCACCACCACTACCACCATCACCACCACTACCACCATCACCACCACTACCACCACTAAAACCACTACACACCCTACCATCCCTACCATCCCTACCACCACTACCACCACTACCACCACTACCACCACTACCACCACTACCACCATCACCAACACTATCACCACTACCACCATCACCAACACTACCACCACTTCCAACACTACCACCACTACCACCATTACCACTACTACCACCACCTCTACAACCAATACCACCACTACCACCATCACCACCTCTACCACCACTACCACCATTACCACCATTACCACCATTTCCACCATTTCCACCATCCCCACCACCACCACCACCCTATCTTTGAATGGCCAAAGTTCCCATCTTGCAGTCAACTTTTCACGGAAAACTGTACATGGCCAATTACCAGAACTTGCATGAAAATGGCCAGTAGTCAGCTAAAATCTCCCGTAGAAAAATCCATATCAGCGGCCTTGCCGACTTGCATTATATATTCCGAGGCGACTTCGATTGTGGCTTGCGGGGTTTAGCAGTGTCTCTGCGAGAGGAACAATTGGTGGTAATAAATTAACTGTAAAAAACCTTTTAAAAACAACGTATTATTTATAAATGCACTAAAAAGAGTAACATAATTATAGTAGTTACATAATTTTGTAGAATAAGCACATATCTTCTGTAAGTTTGTTATCAATTAGCGTCAAACTTTTATATACAAAATATAATTTTATACGAAAACAAATTTGTAGTCATGTTTATTTAGGCTGTTTTTAGAGAACGTCTTACAAGTTCTTCAAATTCTGTAACTACTATAATTATTTTTCTCTTTGTAGTACATTTATAAATAAAAGGTTGATTTTAAAAAGTTCTTTACTGTTAGTTTGTTTTTCGATTTTTAGTCTCAACAGTTTTTTTTGCTATTATTATATAGACAGACTATTTATACATTCGCAGACTCGTGAATGTATAACTATTAAACCTGTA
Organism: Dryococelus australis; assembly: GCA_029891345.1. NCBI lineage: Eukaryota > Metazoa > Arthropoda > Insecta > Phasmatodea > Phasmatidae > Dryococelus > Dryococelus australis. Next base: position 28,759,940 of record CM057005.1, read on the forward strand.
TATTAATAATAAAAACAATTAGTAAGACTGAAAAGAAACAAAAATGTGGAGTCTAACACGGGTAGCCCCTTCCACACTTCGGGCTGCAACCTGTCGAACAGTGATGCGCTGCAAGCAGACTACACGCCAGTTCAGTGCTAGAGGTAAGACAGACACCGTACATAAAAACAATGCAAGTTAAATAAAAGCTTGTAAAAATGAGAGAAGGCAGGACGCCGAGAAGGAGCATTGTGACACGTGGGTTTGTATACCGCCCCAGGGAGGAGCTGGCTATTTAAGCTGGGTTTACAATAGAAAAATTAAGCGTTAAAAAATGTACTATGATGTGTGCATAAGAACTGAGAGTGCGATATCTAATATACTTGTTTCCAGTGTAACTTAGCCGGTCGTGTGCGGTGTTGGGATTTCCTTGAGTATTGTATATCTCATGTAAAACTTTTGAGCTGACGATCAATCAGAACAGAGAAGTCGGTGTTGTTGGCGGAAATTGCTGTTTACAGTAATGCGAGTATTAAAAAAAATATTGAAAAGGACGGTGGTATGCACACGCTTAGGATTATATTTGTTAAAAAATATAATCTTCTTGTCTAGAACATGTCGTAAATGTGGTAGCAAAATACGAGGTTAGGTTAGAAACAAATGTAAGCAGGACAGGCTTGTCTCAAGTTTTCGTTGGCTGGACACTCAAGAAGAATTACGAATGCGAATTATGAATCGTGAATACATAGATGCCGTAGTTCCATGCGCGAGAACCACAGTCACCTCATGACCCTTAGCGCGTGAATTTTTTTTTTTCCTATTGTAAACCCAGCCAGGTGTAGATGGTGTGACTAACCCGAGCTGGTGGGGGCCTCGCCACGGTGCAGGTACTCGTGCACAAGACGTGGGCCCCAGCTCACTCCTTCGGCATCAAACACTCTCCGTACGTGGCGTTGCCCCACGTCGCCGACGAGAGCAAGTCCCGCGACAAGTGAACCAGCCGCCGTCCCTCGCCAGGTGAGTCCACGCTACGATCAACACATTCTCCACCCGGTGTACACAGCTGTGCACACTACGCGTATGTAGGTGATTTTTGGTCTGTACTGCACTACGCACTACTAAGCTCATTGACCAATCATCCCTGTGGGTAAATGATTTGCAAACCGTAATACTCTCTAGGTTATTAATTGTTCGTATAACTGTAGCCTAACAAATAGCCTACATCTCATTGGCTGTGACAACGAAGCAAATGTTGTGTCATCTTTAATGTTTTTTGTTTTCAACACCTGAAACCGTTAATTAACGTGGGTCTAAAAGATTTGATTTGCTACATGCGAAGGAATTATTCGCCCTCCCATATGCCCCCTCTCCATATTCACTACTCATCAAAAATCGACCACTTTGCTGCTCTATCTCTCACCCTCACTGTGATTTCGTGTTAGCGATTTTGAAATTAGATTGTAAATTTTTTAAAATAATTTTTTCAATTCTTAGAAGAAATCTAAATTTACAGAGTACTCTAATATGAAATAAACTGCAATGCACTTTTATTATTTCAAAATTTTAGTTTCATATTAATACACATGGGCGTAAACAGGGGGAGAGAGAGTGTGTTCGAGGTTAAACCTCCCCCCCTCCCCAGCATGGACACATAAAAAAAAATGTAGTCAGATATCAGTAAAATAACAAATCTGGCAAATAAATGAAGTAACATAACAGTAAAAATAAGTAATATATAAAGGCAAGTGTTGTTTACATCCACTGCTGTTCTTCAGCTGAGATTTTTTTTTTTTTTTTTTTTACTGGCGCTACTTATATCAGTATAAGATCTCCCCCCTCCCCCCCTAAAAGTTTATTTTTGCCTACGCCACCGCTAATACAATGTGTGAGTCCAAACAAACTTAGCGACATGCATATGTAAAAAGATACTAACAAACGTAGAGATGATTAATCACTGGGAAAATTATAATGGTTAAGAGAGAAACACCGTGAGATGATTATAGTCAAAAGTGCTTATGAAATGGCGATGTTAATTTATTTCTGACCAAAAATTTTTTTGACTGGAATAATTTTGCCTTGCGTGAACCCTACTGCATGCAAGGTAAAACAGTTGGGCACCCCTGGGCGAGTCTAGCAGGTTCTGGGTGAACAACCAGTGACGGGAGTCTTCGTCGTTCTTCACGATCTCCAGCATCACTGCCTGCTTCACTTCCCCTCATAGTCACTTGTGTCGAAAATTCACCACGTGCGAAAGTCACTCGGCCTGCAGGCCGCGCACTCTTCGCGGTTAAGTGAGAACTTTTAAAATCAATCGATGAAAAAAAAAAAAATAAAGTATATAACTACACGTGTAGTCCCTACTACAGCACACACGAGCATATAATCCATTCACGGTAACTTTAAACTTTTCTGAAGCCCTGCTTCAGTTCTACTTTCAGGATATTCCTCCGCCTCGTCAAACTTAGCTTATTTAAATCCAGAAAATTACACCAAAAGACAATGCACCGTATTCGTGCCCACTCAGTTGTAAAGGCTGTTCACGGTAAAATGAGCACTTTTAAAAGCCCTGCTTAAGATCTACCTGTATGCACGTTGTGTATTCTTCCGTATCATGTAAAATTAACATTGTCATGTGCCTCGTCACCTTATTCATGCGTCGGTCAAGCAAAACTGGGAAATTATTAAAAAAGAAAATATTTTACAAATCTGCTCGTTTTTATTAATAGACGCTTTAAAAAAACGAAAGTGAAAGAAATAATTTAAGTTATCACAAATTGTTACCTAACATTTTTTATTCGACGTTAAGATATGGAACTACTTTCCCCCCATCGTTACCAACTTTACTGGGCGCATGTCTCTCAGTGCGCCAGATAAAATATGCAGGCAGGGGCAGTGACTTTTTTCTAAGGTTTCATTTCAAATTTCTCTCTTTATCCATAACAGCGTTTAATGATATTTTGCATGAGAACTAATTATTACCAGGCGCTACCAACCCACATGTTTTCTCACTATTTTTATTCTTTGTTATTATAAATGAATTATTATAATTTATATATAAAATAGAGGTAAAACTTCAATTTAACGAAAAATAAGATACTTTCGTGTTAACAAAGGAATAAAACGCTTGTCACACACGGTATATTCCGGACATAACTAAACACCGCATACATTGGAGTGGTTTTTTCCAAGGTTTGATTTTTAAAATGTGAAGAAACCGCGAACAGGCTATAGCAGTCTCCCGGTTAACCCTTTCATAAATAAATAATTTTGGGCGTTGCAACAAACAAATATTTTTGTTCGGCACCGTACTGGTGTTCAAACGACACTTTGTCTTACATCGGGACCAATAGAAATCTATCTGTGCTTTATGTTAGTGGCAGCAGTGGTTCATGAGAATACGGGACATAGTCTCAGATGTGAATGATGTCTCCCGCACACATGGAAACTTGCTCATTGGACGATGTGTTCTTCTGTGTACAGTGCAGACCATTCAATCGATTTCATAAGCAACGTCCCAGATAGAGGACCATGCGAATGAAAGGGCCAAGTTGACAGAGAATTAATATATCTGTTCTGTTCAATAGTTCTGACATCTAACGTTGTGTCGAGTGTGTAATAAGTACATTTATGACTTGTGAAGTCTGAGGTTTATTGCTATATAGACATAAGAGTTGGAATCGGCATATTATTAAAAAATGTACTTTGCTAAAAAAAAAATACACACAGCGGAAGGTTACATGATGAGAGGGAAGTCAGATCTTAAGCAGGGCTTTCAAAAGCGCCGAGTTAAACGACAACAGCCTGTACGGAAAATTTTGTAGTTGTCTGGCGGACATAAAATAGCTTCTACGCGCACCTCCCCGCCACTTTTTTTTTTTAGGCTGATAAGGAAAAGTGGCCTCGTGTTTATAAAGTTACACTGACCCTAACGGTCACAGCCAATGAGTGTCGCTTGGGCGGGATATGGACTGGGCCTTATCGCTGCACGTGCCAAAACCTCTGCCAGGCCTGCGTGGCTTGTAAGTAACTTGGTACTCAGGTCTCTTGACTTTAACCTTAACGTCACAAGGGCTAAATATTTCGGCCAAATCGACGTGCACTAATAGTCGCTCGATCTGAAAGTCACTTAATTTCAAGTCTCTCCTACTGCCCTTTGGGCCGCGGTGGTTGAGCGCTTGGCATGCTCGCCTCCCACATGGACGAACCGGGTTCAATCCCCGGCCGTGTCACGGCCAGGCCTTCGTACGTGGGAATCGTACCGGACAATGCCGCTGGTCGGTGGGTTTTCTCGGGGATCTCCCTTTCCCCGCGCCCTTTCATTCCAGCGCTGCTCCATACCCACCACAATCACCCTCATCAGCACGCTGTTAACGGGTCTGCCTACCAAGCCGGCAGTCGCGAACTTCAAATGGGGAATCAACGGAAAATGAAATGCCTTCTCAGTGCGTCAATTTTAAAGAGAACTATTTCAAACAAAAAACACGTTGACGCGATTTTCTCAGAAAATTAAAATTGTTTTCGAAAAAAAATTATCTATCCATCTTTTTTTTTTGTTATATGCAAATTTCAATATTTACATTTTATAAAAAACATATTAAACAAAAAAATTGCCAAAATATTTTAAAGGTAGCACAATTACTTAAGAAATTTGACGAAGAATAGTTTTTGCTTGAAATAGTTATCTTTAAAATTGGCGCAATGAGAAGGAATTTCGTTTAACAATGATTCCCCATTTGAAGTTCGCGGCTGCTGGCTTGGTTGACAAGCCCGTTAAGAGCCACCCAAATCTCTTCACTCACCTAGCTGCCCTTGATGAGATACTATCCATTCTATTTAGGAAAAAAATTTGTTTTGACGTAGCTTAGTTTTCAGATCAAATATTTGAAAATGAGGGCTCTCAGACCACAGCGCGTATTTTTAAATACACAATATTTTGCCCGCGTTGTTTTGATTGCGTCTCTAACCGTAATGAAGATAAACCCATTATTTCTTCGTTTTCAGTCTCGCATGAGAAAATGCGGTCTTGATTCAGCCGATATCGGTTTCAGGAATTCCGTAAAGTAATTCTGTAAATAATAATAATAAATTTTAAATTTTATCATCCAATATTAACAGTGACCTAATTTATAACGATACACAACTAAATAGAAGGTGACACGTATACCATAACCTTAACGTACTGCGGCCTAAAATGAAGTTCTGCTAAGGTCACTTGGTATACATTGTTCAACTGAAAGTCATGCAGCCTTAAATACCTTGTATTAGAAAGCCACACGTCTAAAATAACCTTGCCTAAAAGGCACTTTTCCTCCAGCCACAATGCTTGATCTAGGCTTCTGCTGCCTTCCCCTCCTTTTCCACAGTATCTGGGGGATTTGCTAGGCTAATATGCGGAGAACGGTTCCTATATTTTTTGGCTTTTATTTGGTGAACCACCAGGGAGACAGTGAGAATATGTTTAAGAATGTTTTATTGGATAAATATTACAAGAGTGTAGGCACTTATTTACTGACATAAAATATTGGATTTTTTTTTCACAATTCTGTTTTGCTATGATACACACATACTCTATGTATAATATTAAGTCCGACCCTGTTTTTGGGAACACGACCATCAGGCAGTAGTCGTCATTCTTCTTTACCGTCCAACTCCACTGCATCACTGACTTGTCTTCGAAGGTCCCATGTACCAGAAGTCTCTTACTTCGTATGTCATCTGGCGTAAAAGTAATTTTGCTTGACATCCACGCAACTTGAACTGCACCTGACATGAAAGTCATCTGGTCTAAAATTCACGTATGCTAAATTATTTCTTGTCGAATAAGTCAGGCCTCTGAAACGGGGGCTTTTTTAGCTGTAAATTGAGCCAGGCTCAGTGTTCTTTCCGCAATAATATATAAATGTTTATAATTCAACAAATTGAACTAACTGACTTGATAATATAAAAGGGATTTCCATTCTGCAATTTACATTTAATTAACTATTTCATGAAACAATTACAAGAGTGAACTCCACAGACTGCCACAATTGAATACGTAGACTACGAAATGACAGACACAATGTGTTCGCGTTATCATTACAACATAATTTAATTGTATGCTTCAAGTTAAGATGAGACAAGTGTACAAATCAGAAAAGTGACTAAGTGAAACACGAAGATTACCCAAGTGACGGTATTTAGCGTGCAAGTTCACAAAGTGATATATGTTAAGTACACAAATTGATAGCAGCTCTGTCCAGAGACTACCAAGAGCGGTTAGCAGATTAGTTGTTCTTACCGTATTCAAATAATGTAAGAAATGCATACTCAAATATCACAGTGGGGACACGATTCTCCATCCTCATCAAAATTGACACTCATTCAATCTACAAGGTCGCGTTTGTGCCTACGGCTGTGTATCTCTCCCCCCCTCCCGATATATTACACACTGGATTATGGGATCTGAGTAAATTATAATGAGGAACTAGGCAGCGGAATACACGCTCAACTATAGGTCGGACTTCGTACTCAGTGCCTACTGACTGCCTCCGTCAGCATACTGTGTTTCTCTGTGGTGTATGCAGGTGTAAGGACAGCCTGTTGGCGTAAAAATATTACAACGTATCTCATGCCGGGATTTCTAAAATATATTTTTGCTATAGTAATTCTCATTTTATTCTTGCATATAATTGTGGCTAATAAACACGAGTAAACATGTGATACGAACGAACATTCATCACAATATTAAGTATTTTATGTTAATTAATTATTTCGGGAAGTTGTACAAAACGCACACATATAAATTTGAAACCTAACGATAATATTTAGAAATAACACAAAATAACTTGAACTTGAACACTAAACTTCATTGGTGTACACCATCGAAACCAATACAAATTTTATCATCAAACAATTTATTAAATTTTATATCATAATCATCGTCATCATCTCATCATCGTCAATATTATCATCGCTATCTTCATCGTGATAACCATATCATATTTACGGATTAAGCCATCTTCTCCTCAGTGTCCCCATATCTCGTCATATTTGTTTATACTTTCAAGCAGTTTTCCAGTGGATCCCTTTTTATATTTACTAATTTTTTTTAGAAATCGGCTCAGTCTCCAATCACTCTTAAATTATTTAGTTTCTTATCCTGTACGTCCTCAAATATCTTCTTACTCTCCTGGAGAACTTAATTTCTGTTGCCCGCATGTTGCTAGTTGGCACTGTCATTGTCTTATGAAATTAAATGTGTGTTTCGGCCCTTTTTTATATTTCACACAGTTATAACAGTGAAAATATGCTGATATACTGACAGCTTAATTCGTTAATCTTTATTGTTATAGCATCACTTTTATCTTAAGTTAAGTTACATCCAAAATAGTGAAAACAACAAGTTTGTTTAGTAATTGTATTATTAGTCACAATTTTACCGAAGCTTTCGATCATTAAATTTAGTAATTACACAATTATTATGGTATTAACTTGGTATTATAAATACGATTATGTGATTAATATGATTTTTGTTGCAACAAGAGCCAAGTCATTTAGCGAACAGGAAATTATTTACCAAAACTGTTACCTAATTCTGAATGCATTTTCATCTCTTTCCCTCTCTCTAAACAGATGCCCAAAATATAAATTAAAAGGAGCAGTTGATTAACTGCGGGTTTTAGGACATCTTTATTTGTAATTTCGCAGTTTTGCAAATTTATTATTTATTGATATGTAAATATAATTATAGAACAGCTTGATATTTTCTGTCAAGTGGCGGGGAATTATTCTCATAAACGTAGTTTACCACTGCTTTTTCTTAACTCTACCAAATACTTTCTCGTATTCTACAAATGCTGTGTGCGTCTCCTGGTTGAAATCTTCCGCGTCTTCTTCTACTTATAGAAGTCTGTTCCGCTCAAAGACTATTTTCCCACCGTGATCTTGTTCTTCAACATAGCGTCTTCCCATTGGTGAGGATATTGACTTGCTCGATTTGTCAATATAGTTCGCTCCATCCTCTCTATACGCCATTCTCTTCTCAATTACAATTTTTTAAGGAAAACATATTACAAAAAAATTATCAACTTTCCCTAAATCCGTTTTGTTTGTGAAGTAATATAACTTCTTTTTATGAGATTCAATGTGGCAGAAATAAATCTTTGCGACCAGTTGACAGCATGTTCGCCCTTCTTTAATTGGTGGTCTTTTATGTCACCTTACTTAAAGATTGATTTCACTTTTGGTATTTTGACTTTTGCAATTTCCTTTTCAAATAATTATAATTATAAACGTTCAGTTAATAAACTGCTTTTGGTTGCTGAGTCATTGACAGTGCTATTAGCTGTCATAGTCAGATCATTGGAATTCAGTCATGAATGGAGCCTTAGAATCACACGGTCAACGAATTTCCTTATAATACAGGACTGCAAGTTTTATGTCTGAAAGCCTCAAAGTATGGGAAATTAAGTTAATTATCTTCGCCGTGAACAATGGCAATTTTCTGCAGTTCGATCTTCCCTACTTCCGCGTTACAGCCAAAACTCTCTCCTTTTTTGAGTATGCCAAAACAACAGATTTAATTTTACAGTTTAGTGTTACAGAGTTATAATTAATGCTATCTAGACTGCAATAGGAAAACTATAAAATATTCTTTAGTTTATTTTTTTTCGTACAGAAAAAACTATCCTAGTTTCTAAAACCGCCAGGCAAGTACCGAATTCAGCCTATAATCTAAAGGATATTCATAGAATTTTTTATGCAAAGGTAGGCGTTCTTGAAAATGAAATCTTAGTCCTAGAAAAGATTATGAAATAAATTAAATAACGTAAATAAGCATGAAATGTTATGTTCGCAATTTATTGGCTATATAATACACGTGTTTCCTTAAATTTACACTTTGAATTCAGAATCTTATTTTTTGAAAGTTGACAAATAAATAATAAAAAATACAAATAAGGTATGCAAGGTGTCACCACACGGTAGAAAAACGGTAGAAAAAAAAGTAATTTATAAATGGATCAGGGAAGGACATTTTCTTATAAAAAATTTCCGAATTTTAGTGATCTTATTGCGTTCACACACAGAAAAATATTGCATTAATTTTTTGAGTATCCTGCTGATCTCACCTCTGAAGGCCAATAACTATTTCTAAAAATTATATCTTAATATCACATGTGAGAAGAGCATATTCCGAGAGTCACTTGAGAACTGCAAATATGAAATTTAATATATCTTAACTTAATTAAAAAAAAAAAAAACTGCGTTTTCTGCATATCAAATTTATAAGGAGAGAACTAAACCGCATAAACATTGTACCTCTATAAAAAAGAGTTTGCAATTAAGTCGCTAATTTTTTTTTTTCAGTTACTAAAATCAAAATCATCCATGATACAACATAAATATTCTTCTACACATAATGTTGAAAAACCCGCATTTTTTTTTTTTTAATATCGCTAAGCTAAACAACAAATTTCGACCAGTCATGAAAATTGCCTTTGGGATTTAAAATTCAGGTTTAACAGTTCTCTCTTGAATGACACCAAAATTGTTGTCCATGCTGTCACTGCATGTCACAAATGACTTTTTTGATAAATGGTATTCTCAGAAATGGAAATTTCCTACTATAAGTGAGAACATTGACTGGGAGATGCTATCAGCAGTATATAGTTGTTCATGTTTAGTCGTTGTATTTTGCCGTGATGTTAAAGACTTGCTACTCTCATGACTGTACAAACGTGGCAGGTTAACAAAAAAAGTAGTTTTGGGAATTCGCAATTTTATCTCTTGGTAAAATTAAGTTATATCTGCTCAAAATGTATTCATAATATACTGTACGTTCTGTAGATGTCACTGAAGGATGTCCGAGGTTAAGTGAGTACTCTCGAAATAACCCTCTGGAAGAAAAATCACTGCTCATAACTACATAAATGTTACAGTACACTTTGGCGTGCTAGCTGCCTATCAAGTTGGCAGCGAACTAACGGGATTTGTTTTATGACTAGACTTTGCACTGCAAGTGTAATGTTTTAATTTATGGCATCTAACGTTATTGTTTCTTGTTTTATAAACACTGGGGTACGAACCTGTATGTATGTACATTCCTAACAATATCACGATGCCACTTGGATGAGGGATGAATACAATTATAAGGCCTATAGCAACGCTATAATACATTCATGGTTAACTCACACTTTTCTGAAGCCCTGCAAAGTTTTATTTCCAGGATGTTCCTCCACCTCGTGCAAATTAAGTTTAAATAAGTCTTGAAAATTACACCAGAGGGACTGCGCACCGAATTCATGCGCTCTCATTTGTAATAATATTCTGCAATAGATCTTTTATCTTACTAGGCTCTACCAACACAATGATTTTCGTCACTGTTTATGTTCAAGTTTATTATAAATAAATTATTATAACGTATAAATATAACATAGTTGAAACCACAATTTAACGAAAAATAAGATACTTGTGTGTCAACAGAGGTACAAAACGCTTGTGACACATGGCATATTAAGGAAATAACTAAATACGTCTTACATGGGGTTATTTTTCAAAGGTCTAATTCAAAAAGTGTTAAGAAACCGCGAATATACTATAATTCACTGGCGGAAGAATACCAAACGTGAAGAGAAAGTAGATTTGAGAAGAGTTTTCGAAAATGTTCAATGTACCTGCAAAGCCCATGATTAATAATGTCGTGTTAAAGAAACGTTTGTAAGCATTCACACACAAATATATACATTTTTATTGTCTTTTTAGAAGAATTCTGCTTCTAGTGCAACAGGTTTTTTTTGGTAACTGGTTACCAGAAACTATTGTGGGCTATTCAAGTTAAAGTGGGAACTTTTTAAGGCCCTCTAATTTGGAATAATAGTCAATAAATATGTTTTACTGTAGCCTTAGACATTAACTTTCGAGTCTGGTGAAATATACGCATTGTGTTTATTACCTAAACTTTAATATTTATTCTATATGCTGCGGAAGGATAAAAAAAAAAAAAAATTGCTGATAAGGAAAAAGTAGCTAGGGCCTCAAAAGTGCTCACTTGACCGTGGACACATTGTAAAATATAATGGGAAAATTACCTGACAAGAGTAAAGTAATACTCGCACACTTGTGAGGGAAACATAGTTTTCCTTACAGGTAAGGTAAAAAGTCGAGGATTTTAGTGTTGAGATTTCGGTTACTATTCATCAGAGGATGTAAGTGATAAAAAAATAACGGTAGTAATACTCCAGGATATTTTTTAATATGAATTTATCGTACACTATAGTTAATTTTCCCTTACTTGTGTGGGATTTTCCCCCCCACTTTTTTCAGGTCTTTTTTCTTACGATTGGGAAATAATACTTTACTTGCTGTGTAAATTTACTCTACATTTAAGAGGTAATTTTATCTTACATGTAGAGGAAATTAGCTTTCCTTGCATGTAAGGGAATTTTACCTCAACTTATGCTATGTGATGCGCACATGTGCCTGTGTGCGGATCGTAGTTGATGTCGGCGTGTGAATGTTGCAGGCTAACCTGGACCCGCAGACATCGCACACTTTCGGAATCAAGCACTCGCCCTACATGGGCAACTTGAAAGGGCATGTGTATTAGAGCAGCGACCATAAGGTGCTCGGGAGGATCTCCCTACCACGCCGTAGAGGAGCACAGCGTGCGTGGTGCAAGCTCTTTACTCGACATCGTCAACTGTCCGGGAGGAGATTAGTTTAAGCAGATGTCTGTATTTATTTACTAACCTACAAATTAAACTTGTCTGCACGTCGCTTCAAGTGGTTTGTTGAGTAATCTGTCAAACTTACAAATCGTTTATTTACCTACAGAAACTCATTTTAGTTTTTCTTTTACTGTTTATATTTAGTTTTATTGCTTTTCCAAAAACTGTTTTTTATAGTTTTGAGAAAGTTTAGTACATTTTTTTTTAGGCATCTTAGTGATTCACATTTTTCTGCTCAACAATTTTAACCTTTCAGGTAAACTGCATTATTAACATACCCTAGGTTTGGTGGCAGATGAGTGAGCGCTTACTTGTGTTAACATTTTGTTGTTGTGGAGTTAAGAAGATTTTGAGCCTATAAAAGACACTTTTAATGACATTATATTATCAGGTTATATGATATTTGTGTATTTTGTCGTACGTCTTGTGTTAAGAGGGTAATGTACTTGCTGTAAATTGTGATAACCTTGCATGCCCCAATTTTATAAATACAATTAAAATTCGTCTTGTTACTATTTATATGTTTATAAAATGTCCTTTTAATATATGCTTATTATATATTACCAAATGGTTACATTTTATACAAGAAGTTTATGATTATATTAGATTGTTCATCGTTCTGTACATTTTAATGAACAAATTTTTTTCAATAAAATCTATGCTTTACACGAAATCCATGTGAGATTTACCAAACCAAAAAACCTATTTATAAATGTTATTTTTGTCCAGTTTAGTGGTTTTTCGCAATAGAATGCGTGGCCATAAACATTAGAATTTCAACCAAGTGCTAAATAACAAGAATGCAAAACAACCGGTTAGATAAACACGAGGAACATAAGAAGACTAACAAATTTGCCCCGAAGTATAAAGCAGCACTTGTTCTCACATCACCTTACCTTAGAAGTGTGGATTTATATTTAAACTTCCATTTGAAATGCTGATATTCTTATTGTGTTTATTTTAACTCCTTTTTTTTTTCTTTCACAAGACGAATCATCGTGTGTGAAACCTTTTTGATGTACAGACCATTAGAAATTTTGATGGCGTTCTCTCCAGAAAGAGATTGCAGCATATTCTTATGAAAAGTCTTTGCACAGCTACCCTTTGGTGGCATTTTGGTGGAAGCGTAGATAGTGCTGCTAATGCTGTCTACAATTTAACCATTCTGTATGCTAGTGATCATGTAATTCGTTAATCGAACAGAACGGAGAGGAGGGGTGTGGTGCTTGTTACCTGCTGGACAATTTAAAATTTTACTAGTGTGGCGGTTGTTCTAAAGTATGTTTCACGCAATGTAAATACAATTATAAAATGTATTGGCTGATATCAATAAGTTACCAATTTAGTAAAATCCTGTATTTTATTACAATTTCTCTCTCTCTCTCTCTCTCTCTCTCTCTCTCTAGAAATTAAGTGGGCTAAACCAAGTTTGTTAAGGGATGGGGTTTTTTTTTTTAAATAAAATAATTAATTATAATTTTCTAATTCTATTTACAATAATTACAGTAAAATTCTCTAAACTCAACTTCACAAAATAAATTGATATCACCTATTTTCACAATAATGACTTCAACTTGATACCATTTATAATTATCACAGAGAAATAAATAAAATAAAATTATTTAGTATCAGTCCCAATTGACAGAGAATCAACCTATTAAATTATTATATAAATTACGCATCCATATTTGAGAGTTGGGATAATTACAACAAAATCCATATTACCTCTCCACTCAGTCCCACCTCAGTTCAGTCCATGTTCCACCAGTACGCAATGTTCTAGAGCTCTCCGAGGGCCCTCACGCACAGTAGGCTTCACTAATCGGTTTCACGCCCTCTCATCCATTCACACTAAGAACACTCGTCTCCGCCGCCGTCGTCTCACATTTAACTCACTCACGCACTGCCAGATGGCTTCCGTAAAAACTGCCTGCCTCTGGATTGCGGTAGTATATATAGTTTCTTAGCCCATCACCCAGAATCTTCCCGAACTCGCGCAATGCGCCGAGGAGGGCCGTGGCGCTGGCCAGTCTCACCAGAACATTATTGCATCGTCGCCAAACCCGTCGGAACCTCCAGCAGTGGAGAGGGGCCATGGTGCAAGCAAGGCACTGAGCAGCAGGACAGCCTGACGATATCCATTACTCACGGGTTTCCCAGGAAGGGAGGTCAAGAGGCAACGAGCGTGTCAGCCCTGTGGAGGGGAGCGGAGAGGTGGGTCCACCGCCACAGCACTAGGCAGCCTTCCGGCACCAGGTGCAGGGCATAACACTGCCCACTCCCGAAGGATGTTCATCCCGAAAAGACTCTATATCAGGACCTTCGTACAGCGTCAGTCGGTCGATGTGGACAACCTTAGGCTTCATCCGAGAGCCTTGTCGACAAATCCAATAGACCACATTATTTATCTGCTTCAGGATCCTGTATGGGACTTCCCAAGATTTCTGTAGCTTCGGGCAATACCCCTTCTTCCTTTGAGGGTTGTACAACCACACCATCTGTCCTTCTTGAAAAGTCTCCTCAAGCATTATTCGGTCACATCGTGTTTTCAATATGTGACTGTTAATTTTAAGGTGCCTCCGGGCAAACTTATGAATGTCGGTTAACTTCTGACATAGCTTAATAGCATATTCTGGAGTGGCTGCTTCTGCCTCCACTGGACGACCGAACAGCAGGTCACCACGTAGGTGGAGCTCTCTCCCAAACAGCATCCTTGAAGGTGCAACCCTTGCGGACTCGTGATCCGCCGAGCAATATGCTAGGAGAAGTAAGGGTACCTTAGAATCCCTATATTTCTGATTATCTTCCACGAAGATAGCCAGATACTGTTCCAGGGTACAACAATTCCATCCGACTGAGGGTGTAATGCCATGGTTCAGGTTTTCTTCATTCCTAAAATCCTCGTTACCTCTTGGAAAAGATTTGCTTCAGAATTTCGTCTTTGATCCGAATGAAGCTGAAGTAGCACTCCAAACCTGCAGAAAATGCTCTACAAGAGATCAGCTACTGTGCTTGCCTCTTGGTTTGGCACTGGTATGACCTCGGGCCACTTTGTGAAATAGTCTTGTCCTGTGAGAAGGTATCTATTTCCCCTCTCAGTGATTAGTAGAAGTCCGAGAATTTCAACTGCCATCCTCTCGAATGGGTCCCCAACATTGTACTTCTGGAGGGGACTGCGTCCCTTAACCCTCGGACCCTTCCTCGCAGTACATGCATCACACAGACAGCACCACTTCTCAACATCCTGCCGACAATGCAGCTAATAGAATCTCATTCGGACTCTGTCTAGTGTTTTATTTACATCGAAGTGACCACCTGTTGCTGTGTTGTGCAGTTCTCTTAGCACTCCTGGTATTCGGCACTCTGGTAGGAACAAGTTTTAATGACTCTGTCTCCCATCGTTACTTTCCCAGTTCCTGTAAAGCACATAATTCTTTATAACATGGGAATTCCACTGTGTGCAGTATGCCTTGACTGTCACGCCTAGGCTAGATATCTTTTCCCATCTCAGTCGCTAACCGGTTTCCTTCACTCCAATATTGGATGCAAGGTCATTTCTTATGTCCTTTTCATCCCCTGCAGATGACGCATCACCAGATACAGGGTCTTGGATTCTAGTCCTCTTTGCTGTCCACGATACACCAACCTTTTCCTCCTGGCGTTCACAATGACGACAGAATAGCTTGCATGGTCTTGTGGAGAGTGCATCTGAATTGCTGTGAAGACATCCAGACCTGTGTTGTAATTCAAAGTCATATTCTTGCAGGTGCTGTATCCACTGGGCTATTTTACCTTTGGGGTTCTGGAAATATGGCAGCAAGCATAATGAAGCACGATCACTCTAAGGATGAAATGTCTGCCATAGACATATGGATGAAAATGCACAATCGCCTTCACGACTGCCAAAAGCTCGCTGCATGTCACACAGTAGTTCCTCTCGGGCTTGTGTAACACCTTACTGAAATATTCCAATGACTGCTCTTTTCCATTCTGGATCTGAGATAACACATCCCCAATTCCAACATCACTAGCATAAGTATCCAGAATAAATTCTCTCCCTGTCTCTACTCGGGAAGCCCAGTACTGTAGAAGATATCTGAATTTCCTTTAGTCTATTGAAAGCAATTTCGCACTCTTGGGTCTAACAAAATTTACTTTTTGCCTCAGTCAATTCACACAGAGGTTTGGCGATAGTGGCAAACCCAGGCACAAATCGACAGTACTAAGCTCATTAGCCCAGGAAACTTCGAATTTCAGTTTTATCATTTGGTAGAGGCCGGTCTCTTATTTCTCTGGTCTTCTCAGGGTCGGTTTCAATCCCATGGGCCGAAAAAACGTGGCTCAAGAAATTAATTTTCTTTTGGAAAAAGTGGCATTTCTTGGGAACTAATTTCAGATTGGCCACAGTCACTTTCTGAAAAACAGAATATAAGCATGCCAGGTGCTCTTCAAATGTTTTTCCTGTGACCCCAATGTCGTCTAGGTACACCTGACAAATCTCTAAGGACAGAACTTTCTCCATAGTCGTTCGAATTGCCAGGTTTCTTTCCCTTGGACAAAAAATGCAGTCTTTTCTTTGTCTTCCCTTCCCGGACCACCTCGCAATGCCAATACCCGCTCTTCATGTCTAGAGTAGAAAACTACAGTGAACCAGCTAGGCTATTCAGGGTGTCGTCTATCCTAGGGAATGGGTAAGAATCTTTCTTGGTCAAATGATTAAGTTTATGGTAATTAGCACAAAATCTAATAGAGCCATATTTCTTTTTAACTAGCACAATGGGAGAAGACCATGGACTAACTGATTGCACTATCACATCTAAATCCCCCATCTCTTTCAGAATACTGTCAACGACTTCATATGAAGCTAGCGGTAGTCAGCTTGGTGGCTGCTGTATGGTTCTGGCATCCCCTGTGTCGATGTGGTGGAATGCAACATTAGTTCTGCCAAGGGCATTGGGCTCGCAGGAGAAAGACCTCTATTTCTCTGTAACAATTCTGAAACTGCTCTTTCCTGTCGCCAGTTGATGTTTTCTCTTGTTCTTGTCAGCAGTTCCCCCAGAGCATCTGGAAGAGGACATTCAGTAGGTTGTGCCAGTTAAGATTCTGAAACATTTGGAAGTACCTGTGAGACCTGCTTGCAAAATACTATTGTAGCCCCCTCTTCAAGGTGGATAACACAGTCAGACAAATTAATCATTCTAACAGGCAAACTATCAGATTTTGAAGAAATCAATATACTTCGCTTGAAGCAGGGAGCACAGTTGCCCTTGACTGGCGTGGTCTCGCCCCTAATGGTAGTTAAATAGTAATGATCCATGATCTTATCGGGTGATCGCTGGGGCAAGGTTCAAGAATGTCTGGTCTTACTACTGCTATAGTCGCTCCTGTGTCAACGACCATCTGACAAGAAACATCATCTATAGTCCATTCCCGATTGGAAGCGACTTACGAAAATCAACATTTGAAAAAACACTCTAGGCATAACATGTCACCTGTTTTTTCAATTACCTGTATTCCACAAATATATAACACTATGGTTAGCTTCAAAGTACTGTATTATTGAATAAATTAATCCCTTTACCTTAATATCTTTTATAATATGTAATATTTATTTCTTTTTTAAATATGAATTAACAACAGCGAGTGCAGCGACGTGTTAGCAAAGACCGGTAAGAAATTGTTCACAGTTAAAATATTATTTTAACCTCGTTTTTTAGTATACTATTTGTAAATTAAACGGTGCCTATCAAAATATTTAAATATTTAAGTAGCCCCGATGGCAACAGATCTCATTTTTACAGCTTTAAATAACGGCGGAATATATCGTGAGTAGGCCGTAATGGTACGGTATTGTTTTATCGAGCGAGAAAGCAATTGAAAAACTGTCTGCTGGCGAGGCTTGTCGCCCTCTTCCTTTTTCTTCATCTCTTTCACACTCCCGAAATTTCGCTTCGCTAGTAAGCAGAAACCTTTATACATGTTTTCAATTGTAGCATATTTCATACTTATTACAGTAAAATAATGATTTTTGATTTTGTAATTTACAACTGAAAAGAGATTTTAATATTTGGATACTTATTTTAATATATTTAGTTTTGATGGTGGGGCAGTTACCAAGTGAAGTTTGCAGACATGGCGTGTTGCTTTTTTGTCAAACGAAACATAAATTATTCTTACTCCGAAAAATACTTCAAATTACCACATCACGTTTGTAGATGTGTTTTTTAAACCTACCTAGGCAAGTTACGATGTTATGACAAATCTGTGTTTCCACAGCAGTAATATACTGTGGCATATGTTTCGTTAATCATTGCGTCTGTGAAATGACATACCTTTGTGCATCGTTGACGATACGCTGGCCCTGTGTGTGCGTGATTTAAAATATTTTATTAACACTATTTATACGTTTTAAATGTGAACTGTTTTTATGACGAGGTTATTTATTTACATCCACGTCTGTTTATTTATCACAACATTGTACCTTTGCCCTAAGGGGTTTGAAACACAGTCGTGTAACGTAATTTTCCACAATCCCAGAAGAAAAATACTAAGCCCAGCCTGATAAATTTCAATAAACTAAATAAACAGTAAGTAGCAATACATAGAAATATGAGCGGAATAATATCTATCGTAGGCTTATTTGTGTGTATGTTCAAAACTATCTTTTAAAGTTTGTATGACAAAAATGAGCAACACGAGTTGCGTGCTTGAATTTAATGTGCCCTTTTTAACTGGTTGTTCCTTTGTTTTATATTTCAACTGAGGCCGTCCTTTTAGAAAAATGACCCAACACATATCAATAACTAAAGGATAATTACAATTAGTACAGCCCTTTACCTCGCAGTTGTAACAGTGTTAAACACAGTCGCGGCAAAATACTAACATACATTACACATATTGAGCTACGTCGTGGAAAACCAATATGTTAATGTAAAATAACCATAAGAACTGTCTTCAATTCAAGCATTTTTAAAACGTCATAAAGCTGACCTAAATAATGTTAAGAGGCCTAAACTGTGAATATTTATACCGAATGGTTTTTGGAATATGACGGAATTCTTTGAAAAGCTGTAAACAGCAAACAACACATTTGAAAGGTGTAAAAGTAGAAGTTACATGTCAGTGTTTATTTTTATGCGTAGCAAAAGTATACGAATATATATACACACAATGGAATGTAACCATTGATTTTTACAGATGCTACATGGAAGTCACGTGACTATGTTTGTTTACATTTGGGGGAATGATACAAAATGGGCCTGCAAGTAGATATTTAGAAGGCTCTGAGAAAGTTGCTTCCAATGGGGAACGGACTATAGGCTCCCCTCCACCAATATGGCATCCAAGTCCTGTTTCATAGAACGCAACGCACCTGCAAAAGCATTGAGACTTTCCCTCCAGCAATCACCGACGTTTGCCCCTCAAGACCGGTGTTTACAAGTTTCCCGAAGACATTGCACTCTAACCTGCCCCTTGGCAACTGCTCCCTGGCTGTTGCTGATGCTGCTGCTGCTGCTGAGTACAGTTGGCTCTCAGGCGCCGCGGCTGTCCACACGTCCAACATTCCGGCCGTTTGGGTGGGAGATGGCGAGTCTCCGTAGTGCGCACCCTGGAGGCGATGTCCCTCATGGTCGTCTGGTGTGAGGCGCAGCTAACTGCACAACTTGCCGAACCTCGGTGTTAGCAATAGTGTCGACGAAGAAGCCGATGGCGATGACATCTCATGCCTCATCAGAGCATCCCTCCAGACACATGTGCGACAGCCTCACGATGTCCTTCCACAGCTCCTGCGGTGGGTTCTCCGGGTCGCTGGATGCAGCTTCGCATTTGGGCATTGTGGGCTGACTCGCCCGATGCGCCGAGGAGGGCCGTGGCGCTGGCCAGTCTCACTAGAACATCCTTTTGTCGTCGCCAGCCTACGGAACCTCCAGCTGTAGAGAGGGGCCATGGCACAAGCAAGGCGCCGAGCAACGCGACAGTCCGATGGCCGCTTTCCATTATTCATGGTTTTCCCAAAAAGGGTGGTCAGGAGGCAACGAGCAAGTCAGCCTGGGGATGTGTGAGGAGTGTTAGGTGGGTCCACCACCACAGCGCCGGGCGGCCTTCTGGCGCCAGCTGCAGCGCATAACAATATAATGTAGGTGTTAACTGCAAGATATCACAGTTGAGTGACACTACTTTAATAAGTATATTGTGGAAAGACAGGACGGAATAGGAAAAAAATGGGACTGCGGTGACACAACTGCATAGCAATACAGTTCGCATGCTACCGACAGAAGAATCATTAATACTACGTGTTCTGCTATACCTGGTTACCGTCGTAATTTTTTCTTGCATAAATCTCAAGGGTTTCGTTAATTAACTTGCCCATGCTATGTTATTTGCATTACGACTACCGAATGATGTTCACAATGTGCCTATGCAGTGAGTACATTTTACGGCACCGACCATATACCCGCTCTCTCTCTCTTTCGGCACTCACAAGCCGTGGTGTTCCCACATCATTCCACACACATGCGTTCCAATTTCTACCAACATCACAAAGGCAACATAAGAAATGCAATTTTCAAGAAGTGAATTAAGTTGGTCGCAATAGTATTTATTCTATCCCTTGTTCTTACAATTCACCCGCAAAACTTGTACCATTCCTCTGAAAGATCCTGTAACTAAGCATACTCCATACGTTAGAACATTTGCTATGAAATGTGAGATGTTTATATTATTTGTAGCTAAATGCCATCACATGCCCTCAAGTGGCTACAAAAACAGTGTTATTAGAACATACAGTGTATTTCTCTAATAATGTATAATGATATTGTGTTTAGTTAACATTCGCCCTTGCATGTTATGTTGTCAGCTGGTATGGCAAGAAAAATAACAATATCATAGTAAGTATTGTATTACATTTAATTTGCACACAGTTAAGTTTTTTTTAAAACTAGTTTCTTACAAATGCAAGTTTTTATTATTTGTAGGTGATAATCGTCATGTGTTTTCTGGAGTTCTTTGCTCAGGATGGCACATTTATGTGAAATATTTCCATGGTATTTGTACAAAAACTGGTTACATGTTTGTGCGATATGCTTCTGTGGATGCTTCATTATTTTATGGAAACACACCTTGGGGGATATGATATAGGGAGTCATAGTGAAACTTTTTTTGGCTGTGGCTGAGTATTTTACTTCGCCATATTACTTTCTCATTAGATTTGTAAGGTTTTATTTTCCACATGAAAAGGGTACCCTATCACACTGCCTAATCATTAGTTAGAGATTATGTCTGTGGCTGGAGAGTAACTGAAGAAAGTGTAAATTATCATACAATTACCATTTACAATAAAAATAACTGCGAGAAGGGAGCATATGAAATATTGAATTAACCATAAATATGCAGACTGGAAAGAGTTTTGATAGGACCACACTTCGAAGGCTATGAAGGGGAAGAGAAAAGCTGCAATGTGAAGATATAATTAGTATAGTTCAAGTACTAACACATGTAATATATATAAAACGTGATGATATATTGCAGAAACCAACCTTTCTTGTTGGGACAAATGATTATAGTTGGAAAAGAAAGAAGTAAGGAAAAAAAAGAGAAGAAGGCTGCACCAAAGAGGAAAAGAATAAGTGTAATCTTTGTAATGTTATAAAACAAAATAAAATAATGTTTTAATAATGTTTTGCAAAAGTAAACAAAGTCGTGGGGTAACTTCGTAATAACAATAGGTAATAAAGATATATTATGGATGATGTATAAGTTGGGGCTGCGAATAAGATCAGGAAAGCCACAACTCCACAAAACAATAAAGTGAATGGATAAACTTGCTTTAACTTGAAGGGCACAGTGGAAATCACACACTCTTGCCGGATGACTTCCTGTATGCAGGAGTGGAGCATGCAATTAAGAGACAGATCATGATGGGAAGTACAGATGTAGCTGATGCTCCTGATTTTGACATGAAATAACTGAAAGTTGTTATTTATAAACTGAAGAATGCGAAAGTACTTGACCTGGATGGGATTGGTCTTGAAATCATCAAAATGAGGTATTCAAGAACTAAACAAGAATTATTAAATGACTGCTTCAGAAGTGGCATGTTACCTTCGCATTTAAAAAAATAATAATTTTAGATGTCTTATGTAAAGGTGACAGCAAATATATAGAAGGTTGTAAGTCTTATAGGTCATCTAAATTGTTTCTGGTCATAGCAAAGATTTATGAATCATTACTAAACAGAAAATGTTTGTTGTTTTACATGTTGAAGAAACAGTACATGAAAAACAATACATACAAGGAAATATTGAAAAGTACATTTTGGGAGTGTTCCTGGATATCGCAAGAACTTATGATAATGCCTGATGACCAGAGGAAACATATAAACCTAAATTGAAAGGTTGTCCAGCAAATACACAAAGGTAATTATGAACCATTTCAATGAGAGATTAACCTCATAAAGGTGTGAAATCGTACAAATTCAAAAAAGCGCATGAAGGGATGTCTGCAGGGGTCGATCTTAAGCCTGGTACTAATGAATAAAAATTTGGATGGATCATATTGATGTATTTATGGAATTGGAGCTCCCGCTGGGGACCACAGTTTTTGGATATGCAGATGATGGACTCATTCTGGCATGGTAGTGTTCGACGACATCTGGAGCATAAAACAGCAACATTCATGAATAACGTTAAGATATAGCAGATAAGAGGAAACTGAAGATTTCAACAAATGAAACTAAAAGAATGTTGCTTCAGGTACACAAACGTAACCTATTCTGCACTATGGTGGTGAATCTGTACAATATGATCTGGAGTTCAAATATCTGAGAACCATGTGTGATAACATTACTTTTCTGAAACATATAGAATATTTTTAGAAGAAAGCAGCAATTTTTAAAATGCTTAGGAATCTTGGGAATACAATTTGGGCTCTCAGTTGTAACATCTTAAGAGAAACATGGTTGAATCTGAGGCAATACTATCTTATAGTGGCACTGTATAATATAAGAGAGCGGATCTGCATAACATTAATAGAAACACACAAGTGCTCAGAGGGCAGCACTGTTGACAGTTACCACACCATAAAGAAAAGTCTCTTATGAGTCACTCTCAGTATTGGCAAGGTCTTTGCCAGTGGACCTACTTAAGGATGAGAGGTATTAGAATGGAGCTTGCACACAATTATGGGCTAAGTAGTGAAAAATGGCAGAAATTGAATATTAAGTGCTATCAAGTTTGCAAAAAATTTGGATTAATTCCACCCAAGTAGGTAACTTTTGAATTAACACCTGACATGAAGACAATTGTTTAAACAGGAGTGGATCATGATGAACCACTACTGTGTAGTTGTACAGAGAGCATGAAAATTTCAAGGCCAAACTCTAAAGTTCCGTACTGGTGCAATCACCATTCTCTGCTGCCTGTGACATGGACAATATACTGCAGCATGTGTCAATGACCTGTCTGAAGACAGAGGATATAATATCGTTGTTACAAGGATTGACAAAGAGAAAAAGTTTAGAAACACAACTGGAGAATGCTGTGAGAAGTAATGCTCTTTGTGTATTAATTATGTTATGATAATTTTTATATAGATCGGGGAATGATTAGAAGAATATGACAAAAGACATAATGAGCAAAATTCCAATGACCCATGAAAGGGTATTCGGGTAAAGGATTTAAATCTGAAGTCGGAATAATTTTGACTAGTAAGGAGGACAGGTTTTACTGAAATAAACTGGTAGAAGAATTTGTCAAGGCACAAGAAAGGCAACTGAAGGCCTCAAGATGGAAGAGTAGGCAGTGTATTGCACTGCCTTACTAATAAGAGTACAGATACGGTGTGAAAGGATGGACACTATGTCCAAATCTGATAAAATATATGATATTAGTATTTATCAGAAAAATATGGAGACAGTGTCGATTATAAAGATGCAATTCAAATCATACTTGATGTTACTGGTATATTCAATAAAAAGTATTATATCATTTACACTGGGATTCACTAATCAATTTAAAAACATTCATCTGGGACACCTGAGTTTCTTCGTTTCGACAGATGTTCCAGGTTCAACTATGACCAGAAAAGGCTGATAAACAAGTGAGTAAAATGTCAGCTAGCACACCTTTTAACCAGACAACTTATCTCCACCTAGGTGTAGTTATACTCATGTAACATCCACACATCGTTCTGAGATCCTCAGTCCCCAGGTTTAATAGTTGTCCAGCCAGAGTGCTGTTCTCACCTCTACTGCTTGTTAGGGAAAATTATGGATCCGTGTTGTCGCTCATTATGTCGACCCATCTTGGGTAGAAGGGTTTTCCTCTAGATCTTTTGTGCCATGTAGATTATCAAACAATCAAAACCATCACGAGTCTAACCACAATTAATCGGTTACCAGAATTAGTCACTGATCGGGGCAGTCGATCGTTCAAAGGCCATACATAAATTCCATGTCATTTGAGTGTTGTTCCCCAAGAATGTTTGATATCGTAACTCATTTAAGTTTGGTCTCAGAAAAATTAAGACCTTGGGTTCCAAACTGCTTGAGAACTCAGTAGTACAACTCACTAACTACTGGTTGTATCTAGGTGTCCTATGTCAGTTCAAGTCACATGTGTTGATACTTGCTCCTCATAATAGAAGTACCAGTTGCATGAGACCAGCCCGGCGGTTAAGGCCTCAATTTTATATTTAGAAGTGGCGAACATTACCAGATGGTTGCTGTGCATAACGGATAATTGGGCCTTTCTGGACTCATGCAATGGTTACCACTCTCACTTAATAGGACATGGCATTGCCATAAGGTGAATTAATGCAATCCTTTCAATAAAATCCTATGGAAGCTCACAATAGATGTTATGAGAAAAAAAAACTAACATTTAAGTGATATGTGTGAAGGGATCAATGCAGTAAGAAGCACTAATCAAATGTTTAAGTCTTAGATGTAATATTATGATTTCCTTGTTTTAAACATCTCTGAATATTCGCTTCATTCATAAATAGGATGTAAAGGATACAAGGTTTATACTCACGGAGGTCTGTGTAGAAGTAGAAACAAACAACTTAATATTCCTAGGAAACGTGTCTATGTTTATACACAATAAAAATGAATGATACATTTTGCAACATATATTTTTGTTGGTAGCATTGTTAGAATGAGACATATTTTGTTAATAAAGCACTTAATTTTCAGCTATAAGGTACCACTTCCCTTGCTAAAGACATTTCTTCTATTTCTACTAATATATATGTTTTATTAGAATTTAGTATTTTTGAAAACACACATGATTCGGGTTGTCTGATATAGGTTACGAAATGCCTGAATGTACTGCATTATTATTTCACCCACTACCAATAGCAGAACTAAACGGGAATTTTACATAATGAAGTCTCCCGTGTGCAGTGATCTCCATTCCAATGAAACCCAGGAGAAAAGTTAATACCTCACCTACAATATATGTTATTTTTTAAAACTTTTTTTGCTCGCATATCTTGACGCTAATTTAAATATATTTGCGATTAAAAAGGCGCCTGCTGTAGAAAAAAAAGGTATTTTGGTTACAAAGTGTGTCAAAATGATTATTAATGGTACTAACATCAAATATTTACTTTAAAGTGACTGTTATACAATGGTATATTCTAAAAAATGTAATTCTGATGAGAAACATCATATATGTTTGATAATAAATAATATATGTTTACAGCACATTCAATTCTTTTGTTTTTAATAGGATAAATTATTTGTTTAAGACAAAACTTTAAAAATGAATTTTAATAAATTAATTTCAGCAAGGGAAATTAATCTGTTTCTACACATTTACATAACTTACTTAAAATTACTTAAATTTAAGAACATTCATAAAATTACTTAAATTAAAAAAACTCTTATAAATTACTTACTATACCTGTACAACTAAATAAAAATACTTAAAACATCCCACCCCATCATATACATTCCACAATTGTTAGAGTCACTTATTGTCCGAATATCCATTACACAGACATCTGTCACTCAAACAATTCATCACAACATATACATGTGCAGGGCTTTGTACCCTCCAGACATGCTGCGCATAGCCTGGCTTAGTACCTAAATTTTTTTCTATGATCCATAATTCACACCCAAACACAGAATAGCCCACCCTTAAATATCTTAAAACTAACTAGCTAAGTAACTAAATTTAATACAAAATTATGGCACAAATTTCCCCCACATAACTACCAAACCAAAATGTTTCTCATAGTACTTGGCCATGCATTCTAGATGCATTTTCACATAGTTAATGAATATTTAAAAAGCGAATAGAGACTGTAGGTGCATGTTACTTACAAGAACCATATTCCATATATAGGTTAAAGGATGCAGCTACTGGCTGTCTACCTCTCTTCTCAGTTGTGCAAAATTCACTCAAAACTACTTAAGATTAAATTATATGCTCAAGGAACCCTGTACCACATATTCCACAGACATTAGAGTTACTCAAGGCTAATTCATCCATCATACCAACATCCTTCACTGAAACAACACATTCAGAATTGAGAGTCAGGCTGGAGATATGTGCTAACACAAGTGTGTAGCACACAAGTGGCCTAGTTCTTTCTTTGTTTGACTCAATTCTATAACTTATACTCACAATCATAACCAAACCCACCCTTAAAATCTTACAAATACTTAAAACTAACAGTATATGGTCAGGTCACCCGGTACCCCATCACACATTAAAACATTTCATTTGGTAGATGTACTTAAGGCTTAAACAACCATCACTCAGTCTTCCCTCGCTATTCAACGACATTGTGAACACGCTTGGGAGCTAGGGCTATGCACCTTCCAAACACGCTTGGCATAGTCTGGCTTAGTCCTCCATTTTTTTATCTGTTGAATCAAACAGAACAATCCTAGTCAAAACACAACCTTAAACCATGTAAAAAAATTGTTAGAAAACCATGTAAAATGCATAAAAACATTTAAAATGCATAAATCTATACAAATACACGAAACTACTTAATAATATGCAAAACTAACCAAATAATAAACATTTTTCGAAATTTCATAATTTTCATTACATTTAGAACACTTTGTAAAAATTTAATGGAATCTCATTATGTTTTACCAATTTGTACTAAATTTTGTTAAAATGTGTAAAAAGTTTACAACATTTAACGTAGAAAGGAAAAAGTTTAACAATATTTCATATAAAACATAAAAAGGTTTACCGATGTTTCATAAAGGTTTGTTAAAATTTGGAATTATTTGTAAAAAGTTTGTGAAAATTCATAAAAGTTTGTTTAAAAAGCCATAAAAGTTACTAAAACATTAAATCATTTGCAAAAAAATCGACAAAAGTTGGTTATATTGAAAATGTAATAAATTCAGGAAAGAATATAATTTAATGGTGAAGTAAAATTAATAAAAAATACCAGTAAATAACGTACAACAAATGCCAATTAAACAAATATTAACATACTATCGAAAAGTATTAAAAAGCTCTTAATGTTATCACTATACACTAACCTAGATGCAGTAGCAAAGCTGCTGTTCGCTGAAGCCTGAATCCTCAGTTCAGGCAGGTGATACTCGAAGGTGAGTGCCTGCCTAGGTTAGAGAGCCTGCTAGTGGCGGGCCGCCTCCTAGGCTGGGCGCTGGTGACTGCCCCCACCCCCCAAGCTGAAAGCAGGACAGCAGGGATGCAGCAGAGCACCACACTCAAAGCTGTATGCCCAGGCTGAAGCGATGCCCTGGCAGGCTGGCAGGGATGCAGCGGGCGGGGGTGGTCAGTTTGGCAAACATGGGAGCCAAAAAGGGGTCCGTCCCTCATCCCCCATGGTGGTTGGAACAAGAATGGTGGCCACCGCTCTGTCACGTGAATATATATAACCTGACACCCACCTCCCCTCCCTTGCCCTGGGGAACCTACACGAACAAAGCAATTGGTCGGATTTGATAATAAAACATATTTTTACTAAAGGATATATAATCTTAACAGAAATTAAATGATTTTAAGAGAAATTACAATATTTCTAAGCATTTTCTAAATTTTAACGTGTACAAATATACAGATTTGAAAATAATCTTGTTTTATAATAAAATTTATTTTTTGCTAAAGGAAATATGATTTCCTTAAATGATTTTAAGCAAAATTAAATGATTTTTAATGTGTTATTTGAATATTTTATTGCTTACAATACTATTGAGTTGATATTTTAATGTGAAATATGCATATTTCTTTGGTTTTAGCAAGTACATTTAATTGAATTACATTTTATTTACCGATATTGTACGTATTTTATTACGTGATACAATTCCTTGCCCACTTTTGGTCTTTGTAATGCAGCATATACAATTTTTGGAATATCTATTAATTGTAATTATGTAACAAGCATTGAGACCGTTAGTGTACCATCTATTATTGTGTAAGGATTCTGAATTATAGTATCCAGGTAACTAAGCCATGTCTTACCTGGGAATCTAACCCAGCTTATATTACCCATGTTTTGTCCGGGAATAGAACACAGCTTATATTATCCGGGATTCGAACCTACAAACTAACTTGCCATGTTCTATCTGGGATTCTAACTCAGAATCTATCTTTTAATAGCCATGACTTACCTGTGATTCAAACTCGGAGCCCCACATAACATTAAATAATTACACTACAGATATTGGCGACGTAACAAATCTACTTTTGTGTATTTGTGTCATGTTAGAACTGTGTTAGCGAGTTGGACCAGGTCTATGTGAACGGGGGCAGAAATTGTGAAAAGTTACTCTCGCTATTAGTTCTACAAAAGGTATATCATGCTATCCTTTGTGCAGCGGGATTTTGACGGGGAGTGGGAGAACAGTGCTGTGCTTTCAGCGACACAAAACATTTTTACTTCCCAAGTCTCGTTTTGAAAAGGTGTTCTTTGCTTGTCGGGTAACTGGAAGTTTGTTGGCTAAGAACAAAATTCTTATTTCCCAGCTTTGCTCTCTTGTTGTACATACGTTAACTGTTCTTTGAAGTTTATACACTATTTCACAAATGGTTAAAGTGCTCGCCTCAAGTCTTTTTTTAATATTGTGTAATATATTCAAATTTGTTAAGGATTTTAGAGAATATTCCTTAATTTTGTATTGGATAATGTAATATAATATTGGAGGCGTTACATTTTAATAACATATTGGTTGTTAGTGAGGTGTGGTTGGCTAGGTGAAAGGGGAAGCGGGGTGCTAGCCTCTTGACTTGCTAGGCGTGTGTGGTGGGCTAGGGGAGGGGGTGCGCAACTCTTGTATTGCTTGGCATGTGGTATGGGCTGGGGGAGCAGGGGGAGCGGGGGAGCTAGGTGCACGCCTCTTGCACCCTCTGGCGGGAAAACTCCGAACTACTCATTCTCCATGTTTGCTTGCATGCGGTGAGGAGAGGTCCAGCAGGCTGTAGGACTGAACTGATTTTGATGGGGGGAGGGGAAGAGCAGATCTCAGCTTGTTTATATTGCGCTTGTGCAGTTCATGTTTGGAGGAGTGGAAAAGGGGAAGACGTGGCGTTCAGAGAGATTCATTTTTTTTATAATTGCTTGGAAGCCAGTAACATGTTCTATAGACGTCTTGTAATAAAATTTGTGGATAAGAATGTTCACTCTGAAGTCATAAATTATAAATGCTATAAATTGTCTTAACTTGTCTTGTTAGGGCTTCATGGTAAAGCCAGTTTCATATTTGTCTGTGGAATTGATATAAAGCATCTCAGCATTCTTATTAAGGATAGTACGACATTTCTAAAACTGGTAATCCTTCAGGCATGAATGCACTTAAGTAAATTTTCTTGACATTGCGATGGATTATATCTTTACTCTTAAGACACCAAGTTGTGATTTTTTCTAGTTAACATATATAAGTTCACTTATTATGCTTATAGTATATATATATGATTTTATTTGGGTAAACTTCACTTATTTTCAAATGATACTGAATTTTTCACAATTTGTTCACAAGAACCATGCACTACCTTTTTTTCTCTGTTTATTAATCAGAGTAATTTTTCATTGGGAAACCAAAACATTTTTGTAAAGGCAAATGCGTTCATTTTTAAGAGACACATTTATTAATTAATTTGTACAAAAATTGTATTATGTTTCTTTAAACTGTTTGTTTCAAAATTCACAACACATCAAATTTTTTTTAAAATACAAACAAGCGATACTTTCAAAATACATCTAAGAATTCACAAAAATTCCATATGACTCAGAATATATACACAAACATAGAACACAGGTTGTTTCAAAATATAGCACACATTTAAACTGATTTTGTTTGAAATATGTAAGAACAATACTTTCAAAATACACCTAAGATTTCACAAAATACAGGATGACTTACAATATACACATTTTTTTTTAGGAAGAAACATGTCCAGCACAATGTACACAAGGTGATCAACAAAAATATTTTAACACAAGATGATCCAAAAATATTTTCTCAAATGTAAGTATAGGTTGACCCACAAAAGTTATAAGCTATTTGCAAATTCAGTAAACAATGCTTCCAGACATTTTCGTATAATTGGATCCAAATCTCCTTGTTGAAGTCTACTTTCGAGGAGAGAACATTTCTGACATCCTGGTTTTATTCTGTATGTTTGAATAGACACTTCTTTACATTCAGGGGAGTGTTACAGACATTCAACCAAGGATGTGTATGTCTCAACATAATGTGAATGCACATCTTCGATACTATATGGAACAGGTGTGGTTGCAGTAATATAAAAACAGGACATTCTGTCGCATCTCTACACTGAATTAATTCGTGGCTTTTTTCATCTCCCAGCAGGAAATAAATAACCTTAAAATGGAACATAGAGTCACAGGACTCCATAAATTCCCGAAGAATTCCGGTTTGCAATAACATATATGTTACATTAGATTTGCCTGGTTTCACGACAATGTAGGGATTTCCAGGATGAAAGTATGTCATATTATGCATTTGCTATACAACACCCAACTGAGAACATTTAGTAAGGAATAATGTATGTGCATTGATAAATTAATTCATTAGATTTGCAAGTTGAAACTTGTTTGAGGGCTAAACTTTAATTTTGCTATTTTTATTTATCGATATATGTAACGCATTGATGAAACACACCCAGTACATACTAAGTAACCATACTCTTTGTTATTGTGCATAAACATATGAATATTATTATCACATTATTTGTAATACTGAATTGGTAAAACATCTGTATTGTAAACAAGATGTTTCAAATACTGCTCTTCCTCACCATATGACATTACAATACATTCACCCTTAAGCTTATAGACCCCATATGGTCTGGACTGGTTTACAAGACATTTCGAACTGTTACAATTAGTTAAACTTGAATTAAAACTAGCTGGGTCAACACATGTTGTTAAAAAAAATCAATCCAATATGAACATTTGAAATGAATGTTGACTCGCACATTTCCTTAACTATTGTATGGGAATATGCCTATCTATAAGTTACAGAATACGATTTATTTTTAATGAAGATATAATTACAAGTAGGAGAGAACATTATTCTGAATTTGCTACTTCACAAGCATAGATATTAAACACTGAAGGAAATACTAGCCCACCTTGCTCGAAAATAGAGTCGTGGATGTCTCAATCACATGTTTCCTTCTAACGGATTGTAGTTCCCTGAAAAGGTCTGGTGAGTTGGCAGGCGATTACCCCATTGTCGCACTTTTCTCCAATTCCTTGGTAAGGCTGGCTGACATCAAATCTTCAAATGTAGATGGACGTTCACTGTCGGGGCTGAGATACCTCACAGCACAATCACTTGCATGGTATTTCTTCATCAAAGCAAATTCTGAGACTGGAATTGTAAATGCAGCACCAATGTTCGATATCATTACACACTTGAACTTGTAGAATACCACTGTATGGCTTAAAGAATACTCTTCTGTATACTACTTGCAGGACATTGTATGCGACTATTGGGCTGAAGTTGCTAGCCATGACTGACAAATTTAATATTAAATGCTCTCCTTTATATCGTATGTCATTTAAGTGTTCTTGCTTAACCAAACGCTGTATTGCCATATGCGAAAGGGCGGCTTTAATTCTTGATTACCTATCTGCATGATGTATTCAATTTTCTTGCATGGCATGCGTTTTGTTATGGATTTAGAAAAGGCTTCAAATACTAGTTGACTCTCATTACAAGGTAGCTTGCTGTCAGGTCGCATATTTAACAAAGGACAAAATTTCTGCCCATAACAAACGTCGAACACTTTAAAAGTTTCTGTCGGACTAATTAATGAGAAATGCCAATGTTCGTCTCCATTGCACATTTGAATTTCTAGTGAACCATGTTCTTTGTGCTGAAACCACACTCGCCTGTAATCCGGAGTAGCACTAGCATATTGAAGTGTTGAGTCAAACCTCTCCATCGTAACTGATGTGATGCTGCTGTATGTTTGTTCCTATTATATATTTTTTCACCAAAGAATAATTGTTTTTTTCAAAAAATACATGTTTTTGACACTTTGCCAAAGTGTACCACCAGGAAGGTTTAAACATCATCATCTTGATATTTTCGTAATTTCAGCTCAGTTAAATCAAACTTACAAGCCACAAATGATACTCTGCCACACCTCACAGTCCCACATACTCCAAGGCTTTATTTTAATGATGCTACTTCCTTGAATTGGCATGGTGTGTTGCTTGTTATTACATGTTTCAGTCCATGTGGTAGGGCTGTCATAAAACTCTCTACTGAGTATATATTTCATTTGTCTAAATCCAGGCTCTTTTGTAATTTATTCGCTTCTCTTTTTAAAATACAGATCCCAATACAAGGGAGGCAGTTTGCTATCAGATCGCATGTTAAACATGGGACAGTCATCTTACTCATAACACAATACTCGTTCTGTGTATTTATTTCCTTCGAAGGATTTTGTAAATTTCCACTGTTCATCTCTGTTACACATCTGGAATTGGGAGCATATGTTCTTTAGAGATGTGAACCACACTCGCATGTAACCTGGAGTAATACTGGAGAAAGTATGCTCTGGATTGAATGACTCCATTAAAAAGTTTTTATGTAGGTCTGGACCTGTAACAGATCAATTTTCTAAATTATTTTCTTGACACATAAGTAGGATGTTGGTACAAATATTCTCTTATAGTTTCGCTTTTGCATTGCAAACAGAAAATTTCTTATCACAATGATTAGTATTGTAACAATTTACTAGCGAATTAATGGTTGAACAGTCGTAATAACATCTGATGTTTACGATTTCTGTATTAGTTAGACTTTTTTAAATTTCTTTCTGCATATTTCTCAACACGTATACAGGTTAGTCCTCGAGCAGCGCTTCGTTCACGTAGTGAAAACAGTCATCATAAGCTATATCTCCTGAGTCCCATTTCAAACCTTCTACTTCGTACATTTGTTGCCAGAAACTCATTTTCAGTTTCTGATTTAAGGTAAACGAAGGTTTCAGAGCTATGAAAGACGACACTTTTGTGTCATTTTAGTCAGTTGCATAAGAAATTACGAGTTATTTAATAATAAAAGAATTGTCTTGATAATTTTCGAAACCTTCCGCAAAACATATCATTATTGCTGATTACAAGTTTCAATCACAGATTTTAAAAAGTCTAGTTTGGTTTACAAAATCTCAGTTGTTGCTTCCGAATCAACTTCATCAACACCGGAATTGTCTCTTGTTAAAATGGGATGATTAGTGAGCTGCATAACATTTTGCCATCTTCGCATTACGCACTCCCTCCTCAAATGTATAGTGTTTGGCTGTTTGACGAAAGCTAGTGTACTATATGAACAATCTTCATCACAAGGCATATAGGAGATTACATCTTCATCGCCTCTTAAGTCCTCAGAGAGGAATGGACACAAGTGTTGCATTTCGTGTCCCGCAAAATTTAGAAGAAATTCTTTAGGTAGCAAAAAGAGAGTCTCAACGTCTAAGCTTAAAAACATCTTGGTTTGACCATATGCTGAAATGGCATTACACACTGTAATACAATATTCATCGCAATTTTTTCTAATGCCCATTGTGCATATTATCTGTTGTTGAATCTTGAAGACTGCTGAAAGTAACGGAGAAGTCTGTTGATGTAAGCCTCTCGGTGAAATCTGTAGTATGTCTCAGTGGAATCTGTTGAAGTAAACCTTCCCAGTGGTACACTCCTGACACGATCTGACTTCGACAACTGCTGACTCAAGACTGGAAGAAAAAATTATTTATTGCTACTTATATACTATTCTAATTCAAAATGGCCATGGTTTTGCATTAAAATAGTTTGAAATCGAACCGTTAAAAAAATTATTGATATATTGGTGTTTTTTCCATTTTTAAAACTCATCTCAGGCTGAAATCGAAGTATTTATGTATATTTGTCCAGAATATACTCATTTTTGCTAATAGTGGTTGGACATATTTGTAAAATACCCTTATTACAGACTCTATTTGTGTCCATAGAAAAAATATATGAGTTAGTTATTTTCCAAATATCCTGTTGGTTTTTTTTGTTGGAATATTGGAGCTTTATAACTTCGATACGAATTCCTATCGGTTTAATTTTTGATGTAAATACATTAATATTCTCTAAAATATATACATATCTGGTATAAATGCTAATTGGTTGTCTTTATAAAATAAACTTGTTAGTTACGAAGAGTGTTTTAGTTTCGTAAAGAAAACATATTTACAGAATATATATGCATGTACATTTAAGAATGTTACCTGGTAAAATGTTTGGATAGCAAAAAATGTTTAATTACTGGAAAACTGATTTTTCACATGTTTAGTTCTGTTAATTGAACAACATAATATATGCATTGCTATTCAGTACTATATTAAAGCGGTTTATTTTGTAAAAAGTTTCCTGAACTTTTGAAGAACTAAATGTGGTTTGCTGGGGATGTGAAATTTTCCTTGCTGGAGTAAGCTTTCTTTGGTAGATGAGTTTTGCTGCTCTGGAGAGCTGCTTCCCACAGGGGCAGGTAAGTGCTGGCCATGTGTCGCCCTCCACACCTGTCTCAACATGAGAGATTGCAGGTCACTCTTTGTGAGTGTGGGGCCACACTGGCGGAGGAGCATTGTTGGATGAGATGACTAGCGAGGTTTTGTCAGGCGGGCGGCATGACTTGATGGGGCTAGGAGTCCTTATTGTCAGGCGGGGTTGTGGGAGGGGGGAAAGCATAACTCCTGGGATAGCATTTAGCATAGTCGAAAGACTGTGCTGGGGAAGGAGGTGAAATGACAGAGGATGGGCTCCGAAACTCTCCACCTTCTTGCCAGCAGTGTCTCCGCACTGCTCGGGCAGAATAATATACTGTATTTTCTACGACACACCATGAGAGGAGTTTGGAGTGAAACAGCGAAATGGTTGGTCTCGGCCATCGTGAGAGCTTGTGGCGATTCCTTTGACCGGGTCGTGCATGTGGCCGAAGAAATTTTTTGGTTTCCGAGAGCCAGGCTTTGGTTAGCCTTCCCTGAACAAGTCGATATATCTTGCGTTTACACTGTTTGAGGTATTTGTTTTGATAAACTCTCATTTATAACAGGGCTGATTATACTATTATTGGGGAATATTATGCACATTAAAATGTATATAGAGCTGTATATATTATTAAGTTTCATTCTAACATTTTATGTAATTTGTGTCACAAATAAGTAGCCATCACGATAAAAATACATACGTTTATTTACACTTTGTGTTGAGAGTAAAGCGATTTTCTTGAATATTTGTGCTTGGAGAAAATATTTTATTGCAGTTTAATTAATAAATCAGTTCGTCTGGTTTCCGTTGAGTGTTTAGAGAGCTGATGAGGGTGACCCAAGAGTTGTAATTTTATTGTGTCAGCTGGGTGTTTAGTTTAATTTGTTAAATTCTGTAATCACATGAATACATGTCTGTAGATTCTATGTTAAGTGATTAAAGTGGAGATTTGCTAAAGAAAACAGTGTCATCGCATGATTAAAATCAGTTTAACTAATTTTTTTCGCCGAAATAGTTCGTTACTTTTATGCTATTCGAGGAGTGACTACAGTAATTCGTTCGGTAACCTTTTTTAACATCTCTTTTAATTAAAAATATTTACTTCGTTAAACAAAAACATTTCTCTCATATCTAAAGTAGTCAAATCCTCAGTATGTCTCCAGACCTTCGACCTGGCCATGTAGCCCACTCTGCATATCAGCCACAAACAAAAAAAAATTGAAAATGGTCTTTATACCACTTTTACACCAACATTAACTCCTATATTAACAATTAAAACCCACTCCTATGGTCAGTCGGTCCCAGGGTCTCAAACGGAACACATCGATGCTGCTCTGCCAATATGACCCTTATGACATGAATAAATTAATAGACGTTCTTTAATATAAAAAATTCTGTAAAATTAAAATACAGATTTTTGATATCGAAATGTTCTTTAATTAATTCTATAAATCGAATTGATCAATTTAATTAATATACAAACGAGTCTAATTAATAATTAAATTAATCAAACAATTAATCTAATTTGCATATCATGATTTGACACTTAGGCCACTGTTACATCAAATGCGACTTAGGCCATTCTTGCTTCGTTTCCCAGGATCCCGCCATCCCTACTATATGCTAACTAGGTGATATTTACACTGTCATATATTTGCTACAGGATATTTTATTTTCAATTGCTACACCTCATACTATATGTATTTTTTGTGGCTAGTAGTATTTTTCTTCACATGAGTAAGGAACCTGGGAAAGTTTACCACTGTATCACACACACACACACACACTCACTAACATACGTGATCCTGGGTGCCATAGGCAGGTTGTTCCTGGCTGGAGATATTGAAGTTAGCCAGCATAATTTGATGTTCAGTCTACAGAGTCAGGTATGCTATGCTACTGAGGGCGAAAGTTGGCAACAAGTGTTTTTAGCATATACTCGCACGTTTTGAAAAACCCAGCCAAATAAATGCTTAATGCAGCTGGCATGCATAATTGAGATAAATTTCATAATTTAATCTTTCAGAAGTTTCAAACCTGTACGAGCACACCCTCATGTACCTATCTAATTAACCACAATCAATATTCACCACTTTATAAACTTATTACATGTATACGCCATACTAATAAATTATTGTATTTCATAATTTTGTAGCTTTCTCAACGTGGCGGACTAGGTACTGCACTCACTGGTATACATAGAAGTGTTTTACGCAGCAAATATGTTTATTACTGTGAGTGACAATGAACAATTAATTCTGTCACCCACTATATTGTGATAAAAAAGGTTTTTTTTTTTTGGCACAGATAAAATGTTCTGTGTACTCATTGAGTGGCCAACACTTAATATTTTTCTCAAAAAAAAAAATAGTTTTGGGGTGAATAAGATAATAATTGACAAGGTGACTTCCTTACACAATACTTTTCTCCATATTCCATTTAAAAAGCGAACAATAAAAACTGTAACTAAAGATTACTTTGTTAAAAGTTTAGCAACCACATTTTTACATTTCTATGAATAGCTAGCTAATTTATGATTTTTTTCTCACACCTGTCACAGAACAATTTTTGGTATGCAAATTTTAATGATTTTTATATTTTTTTGTGATTTTTAATTGTAGAATTTTTTGCGTTATGTGTACCGATGGTGATTTAAAATGTATAAATGGGTTAGTTAGCTAGATTTTCAATTTTGTATTTATACTTGCTAATTTAAATTTTATTTTATTTTTGGTTCCCTTTTTTTGTTAATGTTTAAGGGATTATTTATGTGTGTACCTGCATTTAGAAACCGCATAGCCATGATTTTCAGTTGTTTAGACCATTGGAGTGGATTATTTTAGGTAGTTTTAAGTTGGAAGTTTTCCGATCGGCTGGCAGATTCAAACCCTGCACTAGAAATGGCTGGCAATGTAGGAATGGGTTATGTAGCGCCAGTCAGTTAAGAAGATCGCTGTTCATCATTATCACTTTAAGAGATAGGACGTATAGCAGGACCCTCGTCCGAAGTGGGCGAAGCCTAGGTATACAACTAGTGTGTTAGGGTGTCCAACACCACCCCTGTCTGCTTTTTATATTAAGAGAGTCCGCGATCAAGATGTGTGTGCCTTGTTGGTCGACGTAAAGAAAAAGCCCTACACTTTCTTCGTTCCTGCAGCGGGAGAAAAACACATCATTTTCCTGTTCCTGTTAATACATTGGAATTGCTATGAGAGCATCAATCTATTAAAAATGAAAAGTATTGATATTTTGTTCTTTCATAATGGTGAAACCTGTAATGTCTATTTGTCCTGGAAGGACTGGAACGACGACATTTTGAACTGCATCTTGGACACAATTCCAGTAGTTTTAACTACCGTAAACCCCAAGGAAGAGTTTATTGTTCCACCGAGCCTGACTAGTCACGTTAATGCAAGGTTTTAAAGTTTTGGTCGAGAAACAGTATCATTTTAGGATTTTTTTTTTGGTTATAGTGTACCGTGATTTTTGAAACAATCACTTTTTTCGTAATTGCCTAGTCAATATTGCCATCCAGGGTGTTCAAATTTAATCTCATTTCAGAATTAGTATATTTAATACTGGAAAAAGTAATAGCAATAACTCCCTTCATGCAGAAAGTAAATGTAGTGAGTAAGGTTTTTGTGTATGTATGTGTGTCACCATCTTCTTCTTGTGTAATGGTAATGATATATTTTTTTTACAATTGGACTACAATTAAGGTATTATTTCAGCTCACATGCAAACCGTATTGCACCGACAAATATTTCATAATGTTTGTAAATCTTCTGTGTAATGGCAATGATATATTTTTTTTTACAATTGGACTACAATTAAGGTATTATTTCAGCTCACATGCAAACCGTATGTGCACCGGCAGAGATTTCATAACGTTTGTAAATCTTCTGAGTGCCTGCTGCTCACAGCCTGTGGAGGAATAGGCTATAGTTACCTAACTGGTTAAGTATCAGATCGTTATTGTTTGTTCATCTGATCCAGAAATGTTTACACTTTTTCAATCACCTCTCAAACAATTGAATAAAATATAATGTGGATAGAAGTGACAGTAGTTCATGTTCCTAGGCATAACACTGAGACATAGGCAAATTGATTTATTCTTGGCTGGTATTAATATACACGCATGCCCAATATTTTGCATAAGTATTGTTGAGGTGTTGTACAGGGACATTTTCATTGTTTCTCTGGGGACCACCCGGTATGTACACACACGCACATACGTCCTACTGTTACCTATGTGAACTGCACATATATTCGAATTATTGTCATTCCTACGAGAGTGAGAGTATCACGTCATGTTCGCGTATTTTCGCGAAGTATCTGTTACTACCAACTGCTTAGTTAAAAATATTATGCTTCTAAATACAATATATAAATTTCACACATTTATATCATCAAAATACCATATATAGTTCATAATTAATTTATTTCAAACGTGCTACTGAGTGATTTATCCCGTAATTTCTAATCTAAGTTTTTCAAATGGTTTTACAAAGCATTTGATGAATTCGTTTGACTTTGCAAAATTGATAAGGAATCCTTAGTATTGCAAATATCACACGTGGGTGGCAGCTGTAGCTTATTCCTAATGGTTTCATTCCAAACTATACTGTGAGATGATGAGAATAATTTCTGGAGAGCCGCATACATGTACGCTCCTATGAATGCTGTGATACTTTCGTATATAATACCACTCCGAAAGAAGAACCCAGGATTGCATATTTCCTGCTGAATAAACACAGCCAAAAACCACAAGTCAACTTTCCTGCACTGAAAGTAAGGTTTGTTGCAGCTAACAAAATATTGGTTTGTGTACAGCCAAAAATATTTTTAGTCGCCTCAAAAATTCCTTGTTGAGTAAACAGAACTGTAAAAGCAGCTGAACTATTTTTTTTTCATTTAACAAGATATATGGTTGAATAAACAGGCTTATGTGTTGGGGTAAAACAACTTACACCATCAACATAATATTTTGTTGAATAAAAGGTATATATTTGTTTCGCCCCCCCATTTGATTGCCTTCTTAAGAAAATACAGCTCGAGAGTTTGTTTGTATTTTTTTGTGACCATTATGATAGTAACAGTGTTTCTTAGTGCAGTTAATGATGCTTAACTTTAATATAAGTTATAAATCCTAATAAAACAAGTTCAATTGGAAAATAAAATATAAAGCTGTAAATCTTGACATTATTATTTGTGCACATTCTCCATTATTGAAATGTATATAATGAAACCCTGTTAAGAAGTTAGAACTTAGGAAGTTTTCCTGCTTAAAAAATTGAATAATTGTGCACCTTGTCTATCTGTATATGTGTAATTTGACTCTTTTAAGAAGTTTCCCTGGTTACTGAGCATTATTTTTTCAGTCCATTCAGAAACGTCTTAACAGAGTTTTACTATTAAAAATATTCCAGTTCCATCAGTAGTCGCTCAAGCTGAGCTGGCTAAGGAGTAGAGCTTGAACTTGAACGCATATGATTTATGTTCAAATCATGATCGGCTTCCACTATATTTACAAGCTTTTATTTAACTTGCCTTGTTAGTTTATTTGTACATTCAGTTGATATGTTGCAAGTGAATTTTGACCCACTTGTTCAATCGAGCTGAAACTTGGTATACATAATGAAACCCGATGACAATGCAATAATATGGTGACAGCGACCTGGTGCTGCAGCCAGGATCATCTCCTCACGAGGAAACTCCTTAATGGTTAATAGTATTGACTCGAGTTTGGGCCCATTTGATTGCTCTTGATGAGACCTATGGAGGTAGATGGTAAGTAAGGCCTGATGATGGATTCGGAAGGTGGTCATAGGAACTTCATTAAAGCTAAACGTGGAATCTTCGAGTTTAGGCTCATTTGATTGATCGAAATGAGACCTATGGAGGTAGATGGTAAGTAAGACCTGATGATGGATTCGGAAGGAGGTCATAGGAACTTCATTAAAGCTAAACGTGGAATCTTCGAGTTTAGGCTCATTTGACTAGGCAAGTCGACCGTTTATTTCTCCGATACTCGTGGGTACACCAATGAAAACATATAACAACAAAATCAAAGAAATTGCAAAAACTCGTCTATAGAAGGCGAAGTTAACACATCAGCAGAAGCTCGCTAATGAAGATAATGAATAATAACAACAGAATTAAAGACTCTGCAACTACGAAAAAGACGTTTAGAGAATGCGAAGTTAACACGTCAGCAGAAACTCGCTAATGAAGATAATGAAGAAAAAAGTCAGAGGCTAGAAAGCGATAAGAACGCGAAAAAAGAACATAGACAGCTAAACAGTGTATTGAACGAGTAAATGTTCGCTTATGTGTGTCCCAATTAAGATGTTCTATCACTCCTGAGCAACGAAAACTTAACTTGCAACGTATAACAGAAGTGAGAGCATCTGAAACACCAAAGCAATGCGGTGCTCGTTTAGAGAATGCTAGGCCATATCAGTCTAAAAAGAGTGCATGTGAAACACCAGGGAAACGTGATGCTCGTTTGGGAAATACTAGGCAGTATGAAGCAGAAGTTAGAGCATCTGAAACGCGGGAGCAACGTGATGCTCGTTTAGCTAACGCTCGACAACATATGTCAATTACAAGAACAACACTAAATGCTGACACAGATAATTTTTAACAAAACAATTAACATATTTTGTGATAAATATTGTGAAATTTGCACTAAAAGATGTTATCCCAACCGAATTACGAATTATAGAGTAAATTTAACAACTGTACCATACTTACCAGATGAACTGGCCCAAAAAATAACATTACCTCTTTCCATTGCTGCAATAGCCATGTCACCAGTAACAAAACAGTACCACCGACAAAGGCTTACACCATGGTGTAATATCTAAGGTGATTGAACATTAACACAGCCTAAACAACGCATTCTGTCTAGAATCCTACCTTTTGTTATGCTTATTAAATTTGATGGACTATTGGAATAATGTGCATTTCGTGGGCAGGCAGTTTTGTTTGCACAAGATATTTTTGAAGCAACTGAAAAACTGCTCAACATGTTACCGAGGTCTGTTGATAGTATTGGCATGATAATTGTTACTGAACTTCTAGAATACTTGTATGAATCACGAGAATTCTCGATTTCATGCGTAAAAGTTTATACCACTTTGTGTTGGCTTATCACGAATAATCCATTGTACAAAGATGTAGTAATCAATGATGACATACAAATACATTCACAAAATTTGGTTCGACTTGTGAATGATAATCATGCTGAAATTCTGATAATTCAGACGTACAATTAGAGGGCATTGGCTGCCAGGAACAAATTGCACAGCAGAAGGTGATTTCTTACATTTCAATCAGTGAAAACAACATGTTTCGAGCTTCGCGGCATCAAGCGACCCAGACATTTTCACATCGAGATATGCAGGTGTTCAATACTGCGCGATAGTCATCACAAATATTATAAGAGCCACCATTCTTTCTCCTAGTCAGTGGTCTATGAATACATTAAATGAGAACATGATTTATGGTGATGCTTTGTATGGGACAGTTAGATCCTTATCAGTGAAATACCAATAGCGTATCCTGTAGAACAAAGCAGTTTTTTAGAAGAGCGTAATTTTGATGTCATCAAAAACCATTTCAGTATGTATGACCACTCATTTTGTGTTGAATACGAAGATGACACAAGTTTTAATGGGAATTTACATGACCAAGCAAATCGTGGCAATATAGGAACGACTTTGAAAGATGCTGTTACTAAATGTTCATAACTCATAATGCTGGTGCATTACTAGCTTCATCACTGACATTAGGAGTTAGGAAACATAGTAACGAATGCTATTTTACAGATTCGCATTCATGCGGCCCAAAGGGTGCAAAAGTCAATGACTCTAACAGAAAAGCCTTTGTGATAGAGTGTGATTCAATAGACTAGCTCATTAGGATCTGCAAACAGGCAACAGGTTCAAGAAATATACAGTTTACCTTCAATTACATTAATATAAACATATTGAGTACTAACACTCAAACACAAAACAAAGACGAACTAGGCAAGCCAGTGTTTCAATCAATAATTGCAAATAATCTGCAAGTGCAACAAGAGAACGAAACTAGAAATTGTTCTTCTGTCACTGTGTTACCTCAAAAAG
The DNA here is from genome assembly GCA_029891345.1 of Dryococelus australis. Lineage (NCBI taxonomy): Eukaryota > Metazoa > Arthropoda > Insecta > Phasmatodea > Phasmatidae > Dryococelus > Dryococelus australis. Next base: position 28,802,745 of record CM057005.1, read on the forward strand.
AAGCAATACCCATTGCTTCTTTTTGAGGTTTGTACATAAACAAATTGTTTATGTACATAAACAGATCGTACATCATTTTGTACATATTGTACATTCAGATTGTACATAAAACAAACGATAATATCGTTAATGAGTCCCACGAACAGAAGGCTGAAGAATTCACCTGGTTTCATTTGTCTCCCTATGGTATAAACAAGCTTAGCTAGGAATTCAGAACTAAAAAAAAATAACACAATTGGACTAAATTTCGGATACTAGGCAAAGATACAAGATTTCAGGGGAACAACTATTTGATTTACGCACTGTCCGTGTTCGAGTATCATATAGTCAAATCTACTATTAACTTGTTGCAAAAAGGTCCAAGGCCAAAATAGCAAGGTAGAGGATATCCATCTATACCTCAAAATTTTTAAGGGGCTCAGCAGCCTATTGGCGTGCAGCCTTAAATGAACTGTTAGCCCAAATTAGGTGCCTGGGTCCACCAACATATTTTGTAACTTTTTGTTGCAACAATGTAAATTGGCTGGATATGCATAAAGCCCTCTTAATTGCTGAAAACTGCACATATGAAAATCCAAAAGACCTTTATATGATCGTAACTCAGTTATTAATCGAACCATAACCTGTTGTGGTATGTCGTCACTTCATGGATAGAGTAAACACACTCATAAAATATTTACGGAATATCTGCTTAGTTTTGGGCGGTAAACTAAAAGATTTCTGGTGGCGAATTGAATTCCAGAATCGTGTAAGCCCACATCTTCATAAGGTGGTATGGGTTGAGAATCATCCATCATTTGTGACAGGAGGGAATTCTTCAGCTAGATCACGTATGTATGTGCCAAATGCCACCTGAAAGTTCTGAGCTATATAAGTTGATAAAAAAGACTCAATTACATCGACACACTTGCACCTTCAAAAAATATAATGATGTTTCAGCATATCACTTTAGCTTCCCACGTCAAGAATGTTATCAAACATGAATTGTTGCTCACTCATCAGACGATTTCCTTCGTAGTGGTAGAAGGATATGCCTTTTAAAGTGGCGAAATGAAGATATGTGGGTAAATAATTGTAATCCCACTCTTCTCCGACTATGGCAGGGTAATATGGACATTCAACCTTGTAGATCAAAAGAGGCCATACTTTTTATGTAGCCAAGTACATATCTAAAGCAGAACCTACTAAAGTTGATGCAAGTGTCGCACAAGCTTTATACCAAATACAATGTGAAGTGCCTAATATTTCCCATAAGCTTTTTAAGGTATGTATGAGTTCATTAAAAGAACGTCAAACCTTGGCTTGCGAATGCGCATACAGGCTGTGTCATTTAAATTTTAAAGAGAGTTCAAGAAAGTGCATTTTTCATAACATCAGAAATCCTGAGGAAAGATAGTGGGCTCCAGTTCAACGAAGCTGGTCAATCTACTGGCTATTGTTCAAACATTTTTGATCGAAATGAAAAACGCCCAATAGAGCACGCTGATTATGTCTTTAATAATATGAGTCTACTGGAGTTTGCGATGTTATTTGAACTGTATTACACCAGATGTCATTACAACACTGAAGAAAGCATTGATCAATATGAGTAATCCGAACAGCAGACTAGGTGACGATTAATTACACTTAATAACAACATCAAAATGGTTATCAGAAACACTCCAGCAGTCGTATGTGTGCCTTACTTTATAGCAGCTAATGATCCAGATAATTACTGTTATAGTTTACTTCTCCAATACTTACCATATAGATCCGAGAGTGAATTAGTGTAATATTACGATACACAGAAGACTGCTTTTCTGGAAAGAGAATCGAATCTTCGACAAACCAGTACATGCACGGACATTTTGAGATAAAATGACAGGCAACTAGAAAACGCCTTTTAAAACTACACACCTTTGAAATTCTCGATCAAGAACCACTTCAAGCTGATTTAGAGACAGAAGATATAGAAACAGAGCAAAATATAAGTGAGACCAGTTTCAGACAGCTCAAAGAGCGATGAATATTGGACAAAAAGAGATCTTTACGTACTTTACCCAAAAAATCTTAGATCAAATAAATGGAGCTACTGATCATTTACGTCTCTTCGTTACTGACAATTCTGGAATGGGTAAAACATTTCTCTTTAATTTACTTAAAAATCAAGCTAACAGATGTTACGCAAAGCTGGTAGTTGAAATTTGTACATTATCAGGAGTAGCAACTCCACTTGTTGGAGGCTTAACACTTCATTCTGCTCTCAAACTACGGCTACAGAAGGACGGAAGAATTGTAGAGATGCCAATTCTAGCAGGAAATTATTTGAGGCTCATGCAGTGACAGTGGCGGGACATTGAATTCATGTTCATTGGTGAAATATCCATGGTCCCCCACAAAATGTTGTGTATGATAGATTCTCGACAAAAACAATTGAAACACAGTGAGGATCTATTTGGCAGTATTAGTATGATACTATTTGGAGACCTAATACAATTGCCACCCATAAGAAGTAATCAAGTATTTGATCAGCCTCTCAGATTAGTACCAACAACACACTTGTGGAGACTCTTTACTTTGGTTGAACTAATGAGAACATGAGACAGAAAGGAAATGCTTCCTTTGTCGACATTTTAAATGCTTTAAGGAATGGGTAGTTACAATCAGAGCATTTTGTCAAACTCATAAGTAAAATTAATACTTCTAGTGTAGCTACTGGTGAGTTCTCTATTGATAAAGCTCTTCGGATTTATCCGACGAACCAACAGTTTAATGACCATAATCACGCAGTTCTTGAGCACTTCAGGGCAAAGGGAACAACAATGTTCAAAATTAAAGCCCAGGATAAGTTAATAGATGCAACAAAAAAGGCCAAAAATATTGACATTGAAACCATAATTCCACCAGACATTAATAAAACAGGAGGAATGCCTCAAAAACTGGAAATTTTTGTAGGAGCGAAGGTCATGTTACGGTCCAACATCGATGTTGACAAAGGACTCGTTAATGGTGCCATAGGAGACACCACTGAAATCATATTGCCATGTTTCCGATCTGCCCAGATGTATGAAATGGATATACCATCGGTTTGGGTAGACTTTGTTAATAAGGGCATTAATATCATACACTAAAAATCCATACAGTCTACAGTTAAGTTTAGCTATGGAACTGCTGAATGTAGGATGTTGCCAATGGCACTGTCTTGGGAGTCTACCATTCACAAGATGCAGGGCAGTACAGTGAACTATGCTGTGATCTATCTGGGGCTGCTGGCCAAGCCTATGTTGCTCTCAGTAGGGTAAGGTCTTTGGATGGTCTTCAAATTAAATAGTTAGATTGTGCAAAATTAAGTGGTATAAAGCCGTGCAATACTGAAGCCCTTGTGGAAATGAATAGAATGAGGAATTATGAACAGAATTATGACTAAAAATGAAAATAATAAATTAAAAGTAAACACATTATTTTTAAGACAACCTTTTATTATAGCATACTAAAAAGAAGCAATCAATAATCATTAACAGTCAGTTATCATTTATTTTACTCTGAAACAAGTCTTTGTTGAAGTCTGGATACCTAGAAAATGTTTTTTTCTCAATTGAAAGGACTCTTAGAGATATCAAGTGCAGTTGACAAATCAGTGTCTAATGTTTATATATTTGCATTCATTATAACTTAAAAATAAAAGTGTGGCACAAAATAAAGAACTAAATCATATGCTTGTTATGTTGAATAAGTGGGGTAATAGACAGTTTTTGCCATCAGCATGACATTGCTACATTAAAACTTCTTTCTCAATTAACACAATGTTATTTGGCTATAAAACAATCTTCACCTTAATGAATTAGTGAATAGATTAAAATTTCTCATTGCTTCGACTCAGTATGGGGATAATTCCCATACAAACAAAATTGTAACAATTATTGACGAATTGACTGGAGAAGGGCATATCGTAATGAATTTTAGTATGGTCACTAAAGAACTGCATACTCCTGCAAGAATAAGGTTTCCTAGAAGAAGGGTTATTACACATGGATTAAATGATTTCTTTGAAGTCAATTTGTGTGAAATGACATCACTTTCGAAATACAATAATATCAACAAGTATATTTTAACTGTAATAGACGTCTATTCATAATATGTACAAGGTATATATGTGAAAAACAAGACTGGGAACAAAGTTACTGTGGCAATGAAAACCATTTTACAAGAAAGTACTCCAAAATTGCTCCACACCGATAAAGGAAGCGAATTATTTTCTGAACGTTCCAGAAACTAATGGCTGGATATGGGATCAATTATTTTGTAATGTATTCTGAAATAAAAGCCAGTGTGGCGAGAAGTTCAACAAAAGTTTAAAATAGCTCATATACAGACATTCCACGTCGAAGGGGACTTACAATTGGGTAAACATTTTGCCTGAAATAGTGAAATTTTATAATTTGCGATATCATTGAACTATCAAGATGTCACCCGAAAAGGTTATGGATAATAAATAGATAAACACTATATATAATATTCCTAAAATACTCGACAAGAGGAAACAGTAATATAAAGTTGCCCAGTATGTATGAATCTCTAAGCAGAAAGGGCTCTTTTAGAAAAAAATACACTGTGAATTGGTCTTACAAGATAGTTAAAAATATTTCAATTAAACAGTCATTTCCCAGAGTTTATTACCTCAAAACCAACAGTAAGGAACCTATAAGAGTAGTTTTCTATTAACATGAATTGCAGAAAGTTCATTCACCAAATGTATATTTAATTGATAAAATCATTAAAAGGGAAAATAATAAGCCATTAGTTCGATGGAGAGGTTCCTCAAAGGTACACGATTGGTGGGTGACTATATGGACCTTAAAAGATTGTAAAAGAATGTTTGTAAAATTATTTTACACAATAAAGCATTTAGATATAATGTATGTGTTTTCATTTACTAAACATAGCAGTAGTTTTTGTGTAATTAATGACTCCTGTTTGTATCAGTAATTGTGATTGAATTGTTTACTTGAATGTCGTTTTGTATTTAGTTGGTAATTCGATATGATTGTAGTCATTTTGTAAGTAAGTAATATCTGTGTTTTTTCCTGGAGTTAGGTCTGTTAATTTTTTAATGATAGATTGTTACATTTCCGAATTTAGTTTATTCAAGGTCATGCCATATCCCTCCCCAACTTCGTACAGTAGCGCGCCAGCCATCGACCGGAACAGATGCGCTCTGGTCTCTCCCGACACACTCCCCTCATCATAATTTCACACATACTCCATCTGGGAATCGAACCCTAGTACAACAACCATGCTAATACCAAAAATTACATTATCTTAATTACCCTTAGTGGTAAACCAAGTAAAAAAATATATAACTTGTATGAGAATCGGAGTTGGTAGTCTACAAATTACTAATTACACTCATCGGTTATATAAGTAGCCAAATACATCATATTTTTTCCCATACCTCTCTCAGGCTGTAACTGTTTGCCAGTGATGGCATTACATCAGTCGAGCAAGGTACAGCATGATGGTAAGACATTCTGGGGATCGAGTTAATATTAAATGTTGCATTTTTAACAATTGTGTGGGTCATTTGGAATGCTATATTTGTTTATTTCACATTTCATACACAATTCCGAACTCCGCTATTTCACATGACCTCATTTCTCCACAGATATTCTAACCGAATGGGTGTGCCTTGCTCTCTCTCACACACACAAAGCTATATGCATTCCATCCTCAATATACCTCCAGACAATGTATGGTCAACATCGATGCTCTCCAAAAATAAATGGTCCTTATATTACTCTTCCACCAACCTCAAAACACATATACCGAATAACAATATACCCCTCTGCTCAGTCGAGTGGCGGATGTCAGAAGTGAGGATATATATCGCTCCCCACAAATAACCGAACATAACCTCACTTTTCAATCAGGTGAAGTAGGAGTAACACAAACCAATCACAGCACACCTCAAGCAAGGGGGTACAGGCAAGTGACGTGCTGTGTAACTGGCGCGACCTTCTCTGGAAGGTGCCATCGGCCTGGTAGACAGTACAAATTTTGGAGAGGGGTGTTAAAATGATGGTTTCTGGGTGAATCAAGGTGAACAGTACAATCTAAGACACTAAGCACACCAATGGTTCCTCTAGGCATGTGTCCCATATCAAGTATTTTTGGTTATGCTGGACCTGCCTCATTAGGAACATTGCTTTCTAAGATGGGGCGAAGTCGTTTAGAGGAGTGTGCATCATAAATGTGCGGGAATGTTTCAAGCATCAATACTCCCCCACACCCCTATATTTCGACGAAAAACAAGCCTGGATTAAAAAAACTTTTAGGTTTGGTAGATCTGAGTTAAGGCAACCTTGGGTTATTTTCAAATTGGCTTCTAGTGCAGCACCTGTTCTATGTGTGCTGGCAGCTCTGGAGGTTGGCATGCCAGCGCTTAACACTATATTTTCAGGAGGTGGGCATCTGGTTATTTTTCACTGTATGGTGGGGCTACTCTCTCTCTCTCTCTGTATGTTTCTTAGCTTCTTGCTGCCTCTTTCCCCTCGTCTTTATTTGGAGTGGCAGGTGAGCTCCCATCCCATCAGCTGACTTGGGGACATTACTCTCTCTGTTGGAAAGGAAGGTTGGTTTTGGGAGGAACTGCATCATGGCTCGTGAACTAATGCTGTGTTTTAACAGCTAACGTGTTAAGTGTCGCGGGCTTTCTTAGCTTTATCGTGCCAGCTCACATATGAGAGCCGAGGGCTTGGGTGCTTAAATACAAGTATAGTACATTGATTCATGTAAAAGAAAATATTTCAAATACATGCTGGCATCAACATCGACACTCGTGTCTGCAAATTTCCCACTTGTAAAAGGACTAGGGGATAGTGAACTAAAAATTATTTAGTATGGCTCTTAGTGAGAAATGTGAAGTTAAAGGTGGCTTCGCCAGAGCTTATATTCGTCTTACAGTAAATAAGATTTACGTGTTACTTTGTATTGGAATTTTTTCCATGATTGATTAAAAGTCAACTTTATTTAATGTATCCAAGGGTGTGCAGATTGTCATTGAGATACACTACAAGCTGAATACACATTAAACACTGCAAACCTTACAAACTAACAATGGAGAGGTACCTCATACATATTACTTATCATCATTACCAACACTTATGGTTTGATAATTTTAAACATTAATTTTATGGCTACTAATTAAAAATTTTAATTACATAGTCTACATTATTTTAGCAATGCTAGACACTGTGCATTTTGTGTAACGTTTCCTGTGCGACCTGATACAGCACACTATTTGTTAACTTGTATTTGCCTATTTAACTCATGTTATTTACTCTATGTTCCTACCGCTGATACACAATATCACAGTTGCCATTCCCTGAGTTAATTTGTAGGTATAGTCTGTTACGACTCGCTTCAGTCGAACTCTCTAAATTAAGCAATTCATGATATATAAACCCTGACAATATCACATTAAAACAAAAACACTCTTTATATTTTTTACCTTTCTACACGTACTTCAAACTGTCAGAGGCTTTCAAAATTTCTTTCTTCATTAGTGCAGTTCTCTATGACTTGCAGTAAGATTTAAATTTCTTAACTCCTCTACAATGTTCTAAATTCTAATAACCTTAATCTAATAAAATATATACAACTTACATAAGTACACAGAAGGTGTTCACTGCTAGGATCTTTGAATTTTAATTTTAAGTATACTATTCGGCCTTCTACAGTGGTCTTTAAGTAGAAGAATTAAATCTTATACCCCCAACATGTGTGTCATACATTTTCAATCTGTTCATCGATAGTCTCATCTTAGATCCAGTAGAATGACAATTCCTGTGTTATAGAAATGCATGTCTAACATTGTCTACCCTAACTCTACTACAAATCACAATAATTTATTTACTAGCGAAACACATACTCTTGGTTACATATTGACGAAGATATTATTTATGTTAATACTTTTGACTAACCTACTTATACTACGCAAACACTACTAATTGTTTTACATCTAACATGATTAAATTCTTACACTAAAGCTAAGACAGGTGATTATACAGGCACGGACCTAGTTACTGTTTTTACAGTGGTTGGCTAGCACGTCGAATGTCTCTATCATTTGTGCTTCCCCCGTTGTATATCTTTGGATTAGACACTTTCGGCCGGAGTGTTCGAATACCGCACAGGTCATTTTCATTCCATCACTCGGGTGAAACGTTCGGAAATACACATGGTTCCTAGGGGGTTGTGGCTTGAACACAGTTCTCCCCTTCACTTGCAATGTATAGATTCTCTGAAAGTGTTAGTATGTTTTTACTGTCGCATAATGGCACACACACAACCATATAAAAGTAACCACTGTTGTCTGTTAGTGCTCACCCACTGTTGTTCTACTGGTGGCGGCGTTTCTTGCATAACCCCTCCTTTTGTGGTCGGCCCCTCTTACTTGGTAGTTGGTGGGTTGGCTCTGACCACCTGTACCTCGGAGTGGGCCTCCACAGGGTTTCTTGGTAGTGTCCTGGTAAGTGAAGAATGAGGCTGGCACATGGCGGCATTTCTCTCCTTTGGGTCCTGGAGTCTCCATTAACTTCCCTGGTGGGGCTAGTGTTGGGTCATCGCACACCTGGGAGCTGCTGGAGGCACCTTGTTCGTGAAGATGGGTCATCTTCAGCATAACCTGGGGTCGAGGTTCTTCTGGTTCCCCTCCTCTGGTGATCAGATGGTGATCCAGGTCTCGTTCTGCAGGGGCGTTATCTGCCACGCCATTGAAATGCAGTGGCTGGATGTCGGTCTCGTTTGGGTCCTCCAGGCTGTGGTTGAGGATGGAGTCCCTGCAGGGTGCCACACCTTGTAGTATCTCTAGATTTTCTCGACTCTCGCTGCTGGAAGTCGAGATCTGGTTCTGGCCCAGATACTGTCAGGTACCTGAGCTGGTTAAGCCATTAGGGAGAGTATGCAGTATATATCTTCTCATCCCCTTCGAAACTGCATGTTGGAGTTACATCTTCGATGAAAGACCTGATGATTGGGGGCGTAGACATAGAATGTACCTCAGCCTGCAGGATCATGGTATACTGAGCCGTCTCTTTTTGGGTCGGTTGGTGAGGCTGGTAGCTAGAAGCCTTGTGGTCTGCAGCTGCAGAAATAGCCCCTGGCTCGGCAGTTGCCCAGGCATCCTCCAACAACAGTTACTCTGCTGGGGAGGGCAGTGGTGATACAGTGCATGCATCAAACTCTTGGCCTTCACATGTTCCCATGCCCTCTTGATGTGGCGTAGGTGGAACAGAACTGGGTGGCAGCTAGAACTGTGTCACATACAGCTCAATTTCCTCAAGATTCTCCTCCCCCTGTCCAGAAGGAAGAACAAGAGGGACCGTGGCTCCATCCGATGACATTTGTGGATCAGCCAGATCCATTGGGATTACTGTGGCCGATGAAATGGGTACCACAGGCGATGGAATGCACACGACATCCGCCTTAGTGGTTTGCTAAGGTTTGTAAACCTCGGCAATTACACTTGGTGATTGAAGTTTCTGTCGAGGAGCTGCCCAACGATAAAATTCTCAACGTATCTTGGGTTGTGGAAAAAGAAGACAAGTTTCTTCTGGTTTACTTCTGACTGTATACATACTCGTTCCCATGATGGTAAATGTCAGTTTTTTGGCGGGATGTAAGAACAGAATTTTCTCAGCATATTCCCATTTATTTTAGATTTTTATTATTTATGTCCCTTATCCATATACTAGGAGACTGAGGAGTTTGCAGTGCGTTTCCAGCATCTTACTCTAGAAAACACTTTACAGTTACCACATCTGCGGATGTGATGAGCATAGGCAGGGGAAGCCAACTATAGAGAGCGAACCTGCCGGGGTACTAGCCACACGGCTCGGAAGTTCATGCGAAGTTAACTTATTTTGTAAAGAGAAATTGCTTAACTGTGGGCTAACACATGCTGAAGGGCCTAGTGTAAAGTTATTTTATTCTTCTGTGTTTATATTCAAATAACAGCTTATTAATAATACTTATGGGAAAATGAGGAAAGGCGAAACAGATGACAAAACACTACGAAAGTGTATGGTCAGAATCACAGTGTAACATCGCCAGGACGGCTCGATGCTGTGGATATGCCAGGAGATTACCTGCCAACTTTCATATAAATTTCATTAATAAATGCATAATATAACTAAAAATTTAATATTTTTTACGAACGATATTATGGAGGAACGGTAATATTTCACAAAAACTATATATTAGGAGGGAAATTATAATTTTTACAAAAACTGTATATTAGGAGGGAAATGGTAATGTTTACAAAAACTGTAATTACGAGGGAAATTGTAATATTTACAAAAACTGTATATGAGGAGGGAAATTGTACATTTTACGAAAATCTGCAGGGTGTACATGCTATGAAGCAGAAGGGGGTGGGGTACGAGGCAGTTGTTTGATCTGGTCGCCTGTTAGATTCTATGCTATGTGATGGAAGACGAGAACCGCGATCTATGTGAATTAAATTCCCCCCCCCCCCCCAAAATACAAGTGAGGCAAAATATTTCTATCTAGAATATATTGCATGTTTTGCTTCTGGGAGAAAAGGGTTTTCACAGCTGAGTGAGCATGTCGAGATGACCTGTTCCCTACTGGGAATCGGACCTGGCTCACTGAGGCTGCTAATGCCGATATTACACGATACCTGCAGCCATACTTGGTTTTTGTACAAGCTTCTGCAAGCCCTGGTGCACGAGCTGGTATACCAGCTGCTATATGAGCGGCCATGGAAGATTCATATTACATAACAGCAGTTCGCGAACTAGTATTTCGCACACTCTGTATGTGCACGGTGTGTGGTTTGTAGTAAATATGAACCCCATTCATTGAACTGCTACCAGTTAGTAACTTGTGTAAGCCTATGAAAAAAATTAGCTAGCACATTTGAATATTGCTATATTACTGTTCGCCTTTTACATAAATTGATTGCCTACTAGTATATTAGTATAGTAAAAAAGGGTTATTTTAAGTTTTGATGAAAATTACTGATGGGTTACAAAAAATGTTTTTTTTTTCTTTGCATACTGGGATATTATCCCTATATAAAATTTAATGATAAAAACTGTTTAGGTTAAGCAGAGTTTTGAATTCGCGCCCAAAAGGCACATTTCTATTAAAGGTGTTACGACTTTACCAACGTACTACCAGTTCACACACCAAATAACGAGTCTATATAACATAGATACTATTAATTATTGATTTAAATTTTTTATGAACTACGTAATGTTTTAAGTATTTAGAACTGTTTCAAACAGTAATTTAAAGTTTTCATCATCAATATTATTCGTCGTTGTCGTATTTTGAATATAATTGAAAAAATTTCGAACTCATAGATGTAAAATCAAGATGGAGGCATCCTTTTCGGTATCTTCATCAATTCGTTTCAAGTAGTTGCCACGGGGAGCGCCCTACGCTCTGAAACTACGATATGACTGGCCAAGTACGAAAGCCGGTGTGGAACCTGCCACGAAAAATAGGACGTGTCAAATTACCAAACCTGGTGTACGAAATCTGGCCGTACAAAGCAGGAAATGCCATGACGGGTGCCACACTAGCCCGTATAATGGCCACTATGGCTGACCTTGCACCAGCTTTTACATCTAGTATCGTGTAATATCACTTCAAGGAAGATTAACAGTAGAAATCTCAGGCAAAACTGCTCCTATGGAATTATGATTTTTTATCATATAAACATTAAGGAATTTTTAAAAATTAAATCTTAATATTTCGATAAATTTGTATTGGAATTAAAAATAATCATATTGAAATTTAAAATAAATTACTCAGCTTGTGGTTTTTATTTCAAATAATTTAGTTGACAACTAGCGGTGATCGGCATGGTGAATCCCAAGTAAGGGTGTGCCGACTCAACGCTATACGATGTGGTCACAGGGCCTCAAATACGAATAACAATATTAAAAGGGCGCCATCTAACCTCAGGGGAATACGCTCAGGTTAAAACGAGAGGTAGGTCTAGAAAGAGGGGGAATGTTGGTAGGGGAAGTAGAGATAGTAGGATTAAAAAAAAAAATTTAATGAGAGTTTAGAGGATTTCGATGAGAGAGGTATTGGGAAGGAGGGTTTGACAGAAACATACAAGAGGGAAGGAGGTAGAGTTGATAAGAAGGAGGCAGAGGAAATAATAGTGGCGAATGGTATTTATGATGGTGTGGTTAATGAGGTAAAGTGAAGAGGATGGCGATAGTGAAGAGGATGACCAGAGATGAGATTAATTGGAAGAGGATAGGGAGATTGATGAGGTTGAGGATAAAGCTGAAGGCAGTGATTTTGGGGGGAATGCTTGGATACGTTCGAAGTACTCTGAGTACTTTCTCTATCTGGTTGACATGTGCACTCCTTTATGCATAAGCTTCTACCCAGCGCGAGAAATTATCTATGATCACTGAGATGAATCTTTTTCCCTGGCTGACTTGGGATATGGTCCCATCAGTTCAAGGCTGACTGTTTCGAATGGATTTCTCTGCTGTCTCGCCAGCTGCTGCCCTGCTTCGTCAGTTCTTCTTGACTTAAATTTGTTACACATGGTGCACAGTTGTGCCCATTTCTGCGTGCAGTGTGTTAAGCCTGGCAAGAAAAAGTGCAACTCGTACATTGTGCACTGTCTGTTCGACTCTGGTATGCTCTGCTATTGCACTCCTGTACGCATGATTTAACACCTTTTCCCTCATACTCTGTGGTAGATACAGTCGGCATGTGGTTCTTTCCTGCGGTGAGCACGTTTCTATAGGTTGTTCGTGGTAAAGTGATCACTTTTGGGGCCCTATTACTTTTTCCTTTCAGCCATATTTTACCCTTTAACCACCTTTTAAAATAAATTATGCCATTTAAATAAATAAACACAGTATGAATATTCCACCATACTCAGAAGTCAAAGTCTATGGATACAATAAAATATATTTATTGAATATTATTCCAAATGAGAGGGCTTTCAAAAGTGCTCACTTTATCATGAACAACATCGTCATGAACATGGTCGTCCACTACTCTCCAGCCATCGACATTTCCTCTTGCGCAATGTGCCTTCATTGTTTGCACAAATGCGCAGTCTTCTTGCGCAGTTGCCACCTCCTGACAAACATTGTTTATTAATACCTCGTTTTCTATCACTGTCACTTTGTTTACATTGGCCTCATGAACCGAATCTCGCGTGTCAGGTGGCAAAATTTCTTCCCATTCCGTGTCATCTTGCATAATTACCTCCTTATTCGGAGCCAGTGATAGTGTAGCTGCGAGTTCATTTTCTCGCCCGAGGACGTGCTGTACTATAAGCTCATAAGCTTGCAGGAGCAACTCCCACTAGGTGAGTTTATTGCGAGCCTCTTGCATCGTGTGTAACCACTCGAGATACGTGTTATTTGTGCGTAATGTGAATCTACGGTATTCCAAATATGGGCGGTACTTCTTGATTGACCAGATGACAGCCAAGCACTCTCTTTTGTTAAAATCGTAATGTCTCTCAGTTAGGCCTAACTTCGCACTGGCAAAGTCAATAACTTGTTTTTCCCCACTTTGCATACATTGATACAACTCTGCGCCCAATCCCTCTTGGCTAATGTCAGTTTGTAAAAAGAAGCGGTGCACTGGGTCGTAACTTGTTAATGCAGGGCATTCTCTGAACTTCTGGCGATAACAAGTCTGTTAACGGTGCAATTATTGTTGCGAAGTCTTGTATGTGTTCTCGTAACCAGTTAATCAGCCCGAAAAATCTGCACAACTGCTTGCACGTGAACGGGGCTGTGTAGTTCTCAATCAAAACCAGTTAGTGCAGGGTTAGGTCTGTTTCCTGCCTTGCTTACTATCTATCCCAATAACTCCCAGTTCTCCTTTCCCAAGAGGCACTTATTGGTTGCGGACATCAAACCGTTCATTTCCAGCCTTTCGAGTACTAGTGATAAGTGATTTACATGCTCTTCCCAGGAATCTGACCAGATTACCATATCATCGAGGTAGGCGAATGTGAATTCGCCTACCAATCTGTCAAGTACCCTGGCTATCATTGACTGAAATGTAGCCGGAGTGAACTTTAGCCCAAAGGGCATTGCACAGAACTGAAAATGGGTGCCGTCCATGGCAGTGAAAGCTGTCCTGGCGTACAGGGATTTGCCAATACTCTCTGTGCAGGTCTAGCAACGACATTATCTTTGCTTTGCCCAACATGCTGAGTACATCCTTTATGCTTATGTAGGGCGGGAGCACGCTACATGCCACCTGATTTATGGGATGGAAATCAACGCAAAAATTCTGCGGCCCATCCTTTTTCGGCACGAGCATAATGGCTGAAATTAATCGGCTTCTAGTTGGTTCGATCATCCCATCGACTAGAATTTCGGCAATTTGCCCTCGGATAATTTTGGCCTGATGTGGAAGGTAACTGCGGGGACCAAAATTAATTGGCCCTTCTAGCATGAGCGGAATCTTGTGTTCTGCAATGGTTGTATGGCACAGCACATCATGTTTTGCAAAAACTGTTTTCCTCTCGTCAACCACGCGCTGGAATTTGGCTTGGTGTTCTAACAGATTATCGTGCACAAATTCTATCAGCTTTACTCACGGTGTGTTTTATAGAGCCCTGCTATCTATATTTTATACCGTTCCTCTCTCCTTAGCCCCAAAATATATCCTATGCTCTGCCAGCTCTACAATTATGTTCTGTTCGGTTAGCCAGGGCACTCCTAATATTATATCCTCTGTGATTTCTGCGGTTACAATTGCAGTGGTTATAGTTTCCAAGTCATGGACCCTAACTGTCACTGCCACTTGGGCTACAGTTGAATCACTTTGGTGACTGAATGCTAGCCAGATCACGTGTCCCAAGGGTGTTAAATCCTGTGTGGTCACGAAAATTGATTGACAAAAGTTGTGCGAGGCTGTAGTGTCGATTAAGGTGTGACATGGTACATGGTTAATAAACAGAAATATACGGATTAATTTGGCACTGCTGAAACTAACCTGGTTTACCAGCGACTGCTGTGTTGTCAACTCTGGTCTGCTGCTGGGCTGAATATGTGTGGGAGAGGCATCTGGCCCCTTCACCCCTAGTGCCCATTTCCTGGCTGATTTTCATGGGAGCTGTTCTGCGCATCAAAATGGTTTTTTTTTTGGGCACTTAGAATGCCAGTGGTACGTCTCCTCTCTGCAGTATCTGCACGGCTTCCTAGGCGGCTGCGACTTGACCTACTTCACGAAATTCGCATTTCCTCTTCTTGCATTTCCAGTGTGGACAGGTCCACACACACTGTAATATTGCCGTTGAGCGACATTGAATCGATTTGGTTTTGTTCCAAACTGTTTCCCTCTTCTCTGCTGTCTTCTCTGAGCCTGTGGTGCCATCATGTACTCGCAGTTTTCCATCGTGGCTGGCAGGGGCTATGCTCAAGAATTATCGCTGCCCTCATAAATTCTTCTAGCCCGCTGTTCAGTCGCAGCACTGATGAGGCACAATATTATGCACTGATGGTTTCTGCAATCACCTCTAGCACTTCCTGCTCTGGAAGTTCCGGTCGGAAGCAGTGAACGATGTGGGCTTTCTGATTGATAAAGACACTCAATTTTTCTTCAGGCTGTTGCTCCTGAAGTGTAAGCCTGCTCTGTGCTTGTATTGAGGTGAATGTCTCACCAAAACTGTATTGAAAAGCATGACCGAATTACATCCAAGTTATACCATAGTGATTAATAGAGCACCACCATTGCTTGGCATCTCCCTACAGCTGTTTTCCCACAGAGCAGGGCCACTCATAATCAAACTATCGATTCCTTTGTAATCTCGTCGTGCAAACATTTATGGAGGCACCTGGGTCTTCATTCAGCTGTCCAGAAAATGTGGGCAGTGTTTGAAAACGTGTTGGTGTCTGCTAGTGTACGGCTCCCAGTGGTTGATTACTTGTGTGCCATGCTACGGCATGTTCCCTCTCTCTAATTTTTTTCTTGAATTTCTTTTTTTTTTTTTTTGCGATTTAAGCACGTTTTGCAAAGCCCATTTTTATTTTGCTTCCTTATTACTGTCCCGGACACTACATTTGTTTAATGGTAATTTTTTAATTTGTGTGAAATTGATTTGTAATTGCTTATTCCTCTTAAAACTTAGCAGACTATAAGTTTTTATAAACCAATTAATTTTATTACTAGTTTATTAATTTGTAAACGCCACAAACGGCGTGCATATTGACATATTGCTATGGAGGTAATTGTGGCCGCTCCACCATCAAGGTTGTTTTTAGAATATTAGAAAGAAATAACTAACTGTCGCAGTATTGTTGAGAAGAAAAATTATGAAACAGACTTGGCGTATAACTGTTACCTACGAAAATTGAAACGCTCCACAACTAACCATAAAAATGTGCTATTACATATTTAGAGACAATCAATCAGTTTTTTTTTTACCTTTTAATAAGTCTCTTCCTGTTACTACACACCATAGTATAATCATTTGTTAGCTTAAAAAAACAACTTATTTTGGCAGAATATGCTTACACATTTTTACCTTCATAATAAAAAAAAAGTTTTCTAAAAAAAAATTAAATATGTTAATTATAAGAATGATCGTGTACTCATCTATCGAGAATCAGCCACCTGAAGCATCATTTCATTTAATATCACACTTTAAGTGCAGTGATATACTTGTGACGTCACATTCTTAGCCATATCTGGGGCTTCGACGTTCACGAGTGTCACCAACATGTTTTAGCTCAGTTATCATAATTATGCACAATGCCAGTTTCTTTAATCATGTTAATTATGAAGTTACGCTTATTTCATGTTTTCATTTTGGTGCCAGATTCGCCGGACGTGCGACGCAGCCGACGCCATGTCATTAGTAAGACTTCAGCACTCCAGATGACCAGCAGGGCAGACGGTAAGCTATGGCATTACCCCCCTCGGTTCTTCAATTTAAGCTGTAACCTTTCAGTTCAATAGTTAATGTCAATTCCAAATCATTTGATTACTTTGTTAGCCGAGGGTGGTCTCCCTACATCCTGAGGTAGCATACCGGGACTTCATGCATGATACACGTTTTTAATTAATTATAACTTAAGGCCTAAACCTTATTTTAAACAGTAGCGACCACCGGCAGGTACAGAGTGCTGGGTCCGCTTAACCAAAGATACACATTCTCATTTGCAGCAACATTTCGTTGTACCTTTTCGGTAATAAAACAATCATACCCTAATTAGACATGTAGTATTGCATTAATTCTCCTGAGTTCACCAGGTACTGCACACTAACAGCAGCATCAACTTTAAAGTGTATTTCAGTGTATGTTTTGCATTTATGGGGGTCTTCCTTCCTCAATTATAGTAAATTGAGTGATAATACAGGCGTGCGAAATGGCCCACAGATTCGCCCCAAAGGAAATATTTTATATTCAATATAATTTTACTGGCGATTAAATTAGCTCTCCTTCATATTGACAGTGTATCCAGAGTCGCCGTAAGCCATCGGCCGTACCACCCCATTCATCGTTCGCTCTCCGAACATGGTACCGAGCTAATCAACAGTTCCTGTTCTGCTCCCAGGCGGGACACGAACACATCACAGCACCTCTGGATGTGCAACGTGTCATTTGGCTTTCCAAACTCGAGCGAATTAAACAACAGTATAACATCACTTTGCAAGCAGAGCACCAACTACAATGTCAACAGTCTGCTCAACACGACACGTGATCAACAGGCTATGCGCAAAGGTAAAAGTGCAACAAAAGTAATTCACCACGAAGAGCTACAGTCATTGGTTAGTAACCTGAGACATTCATACACCTTCCAAACAACATCAATACTATCAAGGGCTTTTATCTTTCCATTTATCACACTATTTGTACAATTATTCATTTGTCAATTTGTCAGATTTGTTTACACTGTAGAGTGCATGTGTGTTACGTCAACAGACGTTCAGTGATTCGAGTGGGGAAACAAAACATGTCAACTGACGTACAATGAAGGCCTGAATCGGTTAATACAATCCATTAAGATTGGTTGTTTACTTGCAAAGTCATCAGACATTTTAACTATTGTAAACATACACTGGTTAGACGTGACATAACATAATGCCAAAGACACAACTGGAAGCCGAAACATATGAAAGTCAAACACACCTGCTCGACACTGCAAGTGTAAATTGTATGTAAAAGTGTACCTGTACTCAACACTGCACAGCAGCAATGCAGCAGCACAGCAGATGTGTATATGTAAGAGCGATAGTGTTTTGTAAACAAATGTACATGGTGTCTATCAACATATGCATTAAGTGGCAACAGGAATCACAACGATAAAAGTAATATGGCATTTTCCAGCAATACCAGTCAGCAATTTATGATACAAAAGCAATAAAAATTTCATTTCATTATTTCCAAAATTTTTCTGGAAAATTTTGCAGCATATTCAGAAATTAAAATTTTAAAACTTTTCAAAATAAACAATAAACTTGTTCAGTGTTTTCCCTTAAACATTAACAAACTTGAAGTGCAACAGTTAAAACTAATCAATTTTTAAACCTTTTTTGAGGATTTTTCAAAATAATAAAAAATGTTAAGAATTTTTCACGGATTTTTCAAAAGTCAACAATATGTCTACAGCCATTTGTCAAGAGCATTTTTGCAAAGCTTTCCAAAGCTGTTGTGCGGTAATCATAAGTCAACTGCCCAAAACTAATTTTCAAGAAATTTTTCAAGGTAATTCTACAGTTTTAAAAGCAAGCAATATACTGGGAAAACACGTGCATCACTCGTGCGGCTGGAACATGTGTTCTCAGCGGGAAGCGAGGCGCCGGGAGAAACGGTAAATATTTCCCCCTCCCTAGCGAAGTGCGACAGAGGGACGGCCGCGAACTACGTCAAAAGGCTTGACCTTGAAGCCCGTGTGCAACAACATGTGGCAAAGCAAGACAGCTGAAAGTCGTACGCGACCTTGGTCAAGCGCCGGTTACGTCAGTAACCACAAAGAAACGCAGCATGGAGTTTCAATTTGACATACAGAAGTTAATATTTAAACAGTGCAAATATATTCACATCAGTTGGCGAACCTCACTAGTAACTTTTCAATATGCACTTGCAAACCAGAGTCAGAACAGGAACAATTTCAAACTGCGCCATTTTCAGCCAGTTCTGGCCCAGCAGTGCCTTTTGCATGCAGCATTTGGCACAAAAGAAAGCAGTGCGATCGTTACTGTTTACTGTAACACCTGTGTCGCAAGTCCGCGAGATAACCTCTCAATAAGGGAGCGACAAATGTGTAACGTGTTTACCAGCGCATACTGGAGTGACGAATGACGGGTAAGGGAGGGATTATTGTGGTACAGTCACACCCAAAGTATCTCTGAGGGAACCAACCAGCCAGCTCCAATTTCACGAGCGTCTGGGTTTGCATCCGCGACCTTCATTCTGCCCAGCCAGTACAGCAACAGCAGACCACGGATTAATAAAAAAACAGAAGCACACAGAAACGAACAAGTCGCAGCCTTGCGAGAAATTGCGCAGACAGCCGATTCCGAGGAAATCCGCAACGCACCGACGCAGGTATTTTGGGACAAAAGACGAGGCGAAGTAAGGGCAAACTCGTTGGAATACCTGCTCAGCAATGCACCTATCAACAACAGAAAACCCATGTGATCAGTTGTCGCATAGGCTGTACATTAGCCAGTTGAAATTTGCAAGCAACCAACAGCAACAGGGGTGTAAACAATGGGCAACTGGACCACACTGTCCTCTGCTCCCACTACATCCATGCATCAGCGAGGCAGCTGCATCGCAATCAAATCTGTTCGGGAACACTATGACCGAATGAGTAGTACGAGCGGGAGATGTTGAGTTCATTGGTGAAAATTTGGAAAACGATTCTTTGACCACAGAAGGGGTGACAGGGATGGCAGGTCCAAGCGAACAGCCATTACTTGCCATCATCATGGTGCAGCAACATGACAGTGATCCAAAAGCACGTTTTTTTCCGCCAACCTCATAAAATTCGGAGGGGGGAAACGTGTAGCTGCCAACTGCATGACAAACAGGACGCGTGGCAACCTTAAAAGCCACCGGCCAAGAGCAAATGCATCAGTACAATCAAACAAAACAAACACAACAAATGGAAAGTCTTCACAACTTGGCATCATTGGTGTCAGAGAGAGAATGCGGAATTTTCTCATTTCTTTGAGAGGTGTAAGGTTCCTTTATAAAGCTTATTAGTGGCATCACCCCAGCCAGTTAGAGTACCCATTTCTGTAGTGGGTAAGTATTTAAAATCCCCCACGATGGAGGAAGGCGCTACAGAGACTTTTTATTTTCAAAGTAAAGCCCTCCCTCTCCTCCATTCATTTTATGTGGGTTTAATCTATGATGAGGATATAATTCCTTATCTCACTAACATAATTTATGAGTTTAGTGGGCGTGGTTCTGGCTGGACTCTGCAATTTTTGAGGTACATGAATGTACATGTGAGTCAATATCTGTCATTCGCCGTCGGTGCTGTGCATACTAAACTGCCCAAGTTTATTGCTGACAGGAAAGCTTGTATCGATGTAGACTGCCCAGAGGGAATGTGTTTCCAATACGCCGTTGTAGAATCGTTGTTTCCAACCACATAAAATGCCCACAGAATTAGTTCATATCCAAAACCTCACCAGGATTAGAATATCGAAGGTCTGTCGACACATGTAGTCATACAGGATATCTGTTTGTTCAAGGAGAACAATTATATTTCTATCAATGTTTACTGTGTCGTAGACAAAGATAGCAATATAATTGACGAAACTTATGAAAAGGGTGGGGCTGTAGTACCCATTTGTATTTCTCCTGTACGCCATAACAAACATCTAAATATTTTGGCGATTCGTGCCATGTTAGACTTAAATACCCTACGTCCACAATCAAAACTTGATTTGGTTATTGCCAGCGTGTCCACGTGAGAAGGGCTGATTGGTAGTCAGCTGAGTAAGGAGAAAAACGAAAACTTTGTTTGCAAGTGTTGCCTCCAGTATTTCGCAAGTCACACTATTCTTTGCTAGCAACAAAAGGCAGTTCGCAGTATTTTCCCCACTGGGAACAAGTATTTGGAATTTGAAGATTACAGCAAACAGCAGTGATTGGGTTTCGTCGCCTATTGCGATGTAGAAAGTTGCCTAAAATCCATGACAACTTGATTGCCTAATGATGTAACAAGTAACACAACTACCATCAACCAACATAATCCATATGCTTGTAGCATTTTGTTGGTTTGTTCATACAATCCAAGTTTCTCTCAGCATTTCGAGTTTATGGGTGCTGATTGTATGTACCAATTAGTTGATAAATTAGTTGAACTTACAAAGTGGGTTGCAAGGAATTGCCAGCATCAATGTTCTAATGGAGCCAAAAACTCCTACTGATGAAGCTAGGTTGCCGGCTTAGAAAAATTGTCACATTTGAAAGTAACTGCTCAGTACAAATGATATTGTGGTCGACCATGACCATCTGATGGGCGAAATCAGAGACCGCACACATAATAAGATCAACTTGAATTTCAGACTGCCCAAAAGACAACTTGTCACTGTTTCCATAACCTGCAGAATTACGATGCTCACTTTCTTATAAAGTCCTTGGCTGAACATCACGTAACGTTACATGACCGAACCATGGTAGTTGAAAATCCTTGAGAAATTCAAGTGATTGGAATGACCCTAGAGAAATACAAATGTATCACAAAACGGATTCCGAATGGGACTGATTGCATTTGAAAGGAGCAATATTTCAAGTTAAGAATGATTGATTCATTCCAAATTCATGAGCACCTGTCTGGAAACTTTGGCAGGTAATTTACTACCTGTGCAATTGAGCATCACCCGCTCTATGTTTCCAGACAACACCCAGTTCGAATTGGCAAAACAGAAGGGAGTTTTTCCTTAGTGTGTGTGTTTGTGTGTAAAATGTTTGTTTGATGACAATAATGTCCTTTTTAAACATGATTTTTAGTAAGTATCAATAACTTGTTGTGACTCATAACTTCTGAGAATAATAATTTTTTGTATAATAATCTTGTTTTTATCCTAAAGTGATCAATTTGATAAATAAAATTTGTGATTGAAATAAGACTTTTGCTGTGTGTATAGATGTTTGTTGTAAATGAGAAAAATTTTGTGTGATATTGTAAATACTTGTCTTATAAGGATCATTTGGAAAAAAAGTAATATTTTATAATAAAATTTTAAAAAGGAATAGTGTGTGTCTTTTTATTTAATTTTTTAATACCTCATGTCACTAACTTTTTTCAATTATATCTTATGTATAATGAGTGATGAGAAAATTTTTTGTTGCAATGCTATGAATGGTTGTCTATCAGTATTGGTAATCTGATGACTTGTACTTACATTCAAATTTATTAATGTTTGCTTGCTTTCATGAAGACTTAAAACACTTACAACCATTTAAATTAAAACTTGATTTAAAAACTATATTTGAAGGACTGTGGGGAAATTACAAAAAATCAAACTTAAGGTGTATGAATTAAGTTTTGCAATGAAGCGAGAAATCATGTTATTATCTTGAGAGAACCTTGGTCAGCTTAAATTGAAGTTTGGAGTAGAAAACACGACGTCCAGCTGGTCAACTTTTGTGACATCCCAGGGAAACATATTGAAAGCAAGCCCGAATACTTTTACAGAGGCAGGTAGCAAAGACATCTGACCATCCTTGCCTACAAGAGAGTTCTTTTAGTTCAAACTATTATGACTTCACCCAACAGAAACCAGCAAACAGAATGCAGAAAATATTTTAAATATTTTATTTTACATTTTCACTGATTACAAGAGTTCCTTTTCAAGATGCAACACAATGTTGTCTGGAGAAGAAGAATAATATAAAACAATATAATATATTTAAACTAATTTTTAAATAAAATTAAATCTAATTTGTTTGCAAGCCTCTGAAGAAGTAATTTTTAAATAATCTGTGTTTTAAAATTATTCGTTATATTGTCATTGATTTAATACATTCCTTTATAATAATTTTTGTTGTGATATATTTGAAATTACTGGAGAGAATCAGTAACCTACCCCGTGGAGTACAGGTTAGCATGCTGGACTAACAACTCAAGAGTCTTATAGCCGAATCCTGCACTCGGCAAGTGAAAGATTTTCGTATCATATGATTTATTTCGAAGTAAATGAAATGAATATATGTAAAGAGAAAATAACAATTACTAAAATTTAGAATCGAAAAGTTAAGGTTTTTTCCATGGTTAGACTGCTTATTTCTGGACATCATGCCGCTGCAGGCCTGGCTTCGTAACGACATCCAGCCATCGCAGGACTGGCATCATTGCGACATCTAGCCATCGCAGGCCCAGCATCATTACAATGTCCTTCCATCGCAGGCCCAGCATCGTAACGGCGTCCAGCCATCGCAGACCCAGAATTGTAGTGACATCCAGCCATCGCAGGCCCAGCATCGTAGCGACATCCAGCCATTGCAGACCCCGCATCGTGACAACCTTCAGCCATCGCAGGCCCGGCATCGTAACAACATCCAGCTGTGGCAGGCCCGACACTGTCAGTTAGCCACTTGTCCATATTTGCATTGGGCCGATTCCGGAAAATGACATCGAGCCAGTATCGGCTGGCCGAAGTTTGTCTGCTAGCTTTTACCAGTCTGATTCCGGCCCATACTTTTCGTGTATGTTCGGCCAGAATACATTATGTGACTTGCTGGTAGCAGTAGTGTATTTTTTATACTGTTTGCAAACACTCAGCCGCCAGTCCATATTTCCATCAGGCTGATTCCGGAATATGACATCGAGCTAGTATCGTCTGGCTGGAGATTGTCGGCTAGCTTTTACCAGCCCGCTTCTGGCCCGTACTTTTCGTGTATGTTTGGCTAGAATACATTTTGTATCTTGTTGGTATCAGTACAGTGTACTTTTGACACTGTTGTCAAACAGTCAGATGCCAGTCCATATTTATATTGGGCTGATTCCGGGATATGACATCGAGCTGGTATTGGCTGGCCGCAGTTCATCGGCTAGGCTTTTACCGGTCCGGTCCTGGCCTGTATTTTCCATGTTTGCTGGGCAGTACTGCCTTGCCCTTATCTGAATTAATGACGAAGGGTAGAGATTGGGTCTGGACAGATGTTCACCAGTAATCTTTCGAGGCAGTCAAACATTTCTTTCTGGACGAGCACATAATTCACCATTCGCATGATCGGAGCTATCTACTGCCTGCATATGGAGGCATCAGCAAATGCTTTAAGGGCTAAGTTTGCCCAGTTGGACAGCAAAGGGAAGGAGAAGACAGTAGTTATGGCCAGCAGGATGCTGAGCAAACCAGAACGAAACTACACTGTTACAGAGAAAGATATATTAGGATTAGTTTGATCATCACACATTAATCTAAGCCTACTCCTTGCAGAGAATATTTTACTTCAAACTAACCACCAGGCCTTACTCAGTTTGACTACAGGCAAAATTATTTGTAGCCATTTTATAAAATTGTCCCTATTAATCCAGGATTTGGATATTGAATATCAGCACATTAAAGGGTCTAACATTCTAGCTGCGGATAGTTTAACTCCCATACCAGACAATAAACCTGCATGCACGTAGAGAGAAAGCCTAAAGAGTATGTTGTTGCTCTGGTTATGACACAAGTACAGTGTCTAGTTGACTGGCCAAGAAAATTCAGCAATATTTTACAAGAACAGCAGGTCAACGTGTTTGGTAAAATATCCTATATAAGCTTCTTATGCAGATACCACCAGAACATGATCTACATAGGATTTAATGTGTCAACTATGATAGTTCATTGTTTTGTCATAATGCATCTAAGTGCATGTTTGGAGAGGAATGGAAGCTAGTAGTTATAGGTAAGTTGCAGCATAATTTAGGAGTAGGCACCCATGCTGTGTTAGGCCATAGTGGCATCAAGAAAGTATACGAAGCACTTTAGAGGTAATGTTATTTCGAGGGCATGCAACTAGCTGTGACACTCAATGATCGTTTGTGTGATACATGCCTAAGGTGCAATAATGCCTCAGTAAATTTAGCAGGAGAAGTGCAGCCAATTATTCTTCAATGGCCTCAGGATTTAATATCCATTGATTTGTTTGGCCCACTCCCTCAGTCAAGAGGTCCTGTTACATATATATTTGTAACAATGGACATATATTCGAAATTCTCTAAACTGTATGCCATAGTTAAGGCAAATGCCCAGATGGTACTGCACAAGTTTAAATCTTTGGAGTAAGAGGCTGGTCAGCCTAAGTGCCTGTTATCAGACGAAGGAATGCAGTTTGCCGGCAAGGTCTGATAAGAAGGCGCAAGTAAGCTAAGTATTTTGCCTACTACTGGCAAAGTAAGAAACCCACAAGGAAATCCTGTTGAATTGCATATGAAGTCACTGGGGAATATGTTGCGAAGTTATTGCCATGTTCGCCAACAGAGCTGGAGGGACCGATTACCACTAGTTGTCTACCAACAATTATTCTTTTTGAGATGCTGTTGTTGACTATCAGAGATAATCCAAATTTTATTCTTGATACTATTGTTGTTTATTTGGTTCTTCATCCCTGTGTCGTCTCGACTGTAATATATAAGTTTTTGGGTTCTTCTATGCTATTTCTTATCGATTAGATTGGTAATTCGACTTGTATAAATGTGTTGGTCTTCTTGGATTGTTGGAAAACAGAACAGATTTTGTGTTTTATTTTCCTACATTGTTGTTTGCACGATATCGCAATGAGCAGATAATAGTTTTCCCATGTAAAGTTACGCGATATGATATACTTCTGATATGAACCTATTGTGGTCTATATGGTTTGTACATTGAGTTAGGCAAAATATAATCATATTCGATTTAATTTTCGCAGCATGCCATTGAGTCTAGATAGACAGTGCTGTTGTTGAACTCTGAGAAGGTTAGGCAGTGTAATTTGCGTGTGAAAAGGAGACCACCCTAAGTAATCGGTGCTGAAAACACGATGAACTATTTATGTGATCCAGGAAGATAAAGGGAAAGTGAATTTCTATGCACACGTTATTCCAAATTATAGTGCAACTGGCTTACAAACCTACCTACAAGTGCTAGAACTGTTCGTTTAACCTTGTCGGCGTCTTGTGTTTTGGACGCTTTAAATAGTGCCAGCACGTAATATATGGGTACCGGCATTCTAATAAGCCACAGGTTCTTGTTCTTGAAGACTGTCCTGCTGCATGACCGCCTCGCCAGGAACTGAAGTAGCTTCCCACAAACATTGTGCGATCCTTGGTGGCGATTTAGGAAGTTCTAACAGATGGCGACCCAAGCACTGCCGAAGATCGGCGATCTCCTTGACATCGACACCGACCTACGCCAGGGGAGCGCGGGTTGTAAGCATTTCCTGGGCAGCGGGAACGCTCCCTGAAATCTTAAGATTTTGCTTTCAACTTTAACTCACATATTTTAATAACTCACTAAGAGAGAGCTTATAATGAAACTTTGATATTGTTAAGGTCACTTTCTGTTTTAAGAATTGCCTTCATTTATAGTTGAAACACAAACATTAAGCCAAAGCTTGGCGGAGCTTTTCTGTGACGTATTATTTCAATCTATATGACAATATACAGCCATATTTGCAGTGGCCAATGTGAATATATATGTGTGTGTGTGTGTGTGTCACACACACACATACAGGATGATTATTTTCTGGTATTTTAAATTTATGGTTGGTCTTGTATGTTTATTATTTTATTCTACATTTAAATTTGAAACATCAGCATATATTTATTTTATATTTTTACAGTTTCTTTAATACTATTCATTTTTTAAATGTATGTTGGCAGCTGAGATTGACATCAATAGCTTGAGGTAAGGCCTACAGCTGTAATGTTAATTTAATTGGGAATTTTCACTAAGAAATTCATTATTGAGAAATAACCTGGTCGACTTACTGAATGTTATTCATCGTTGAACACGACAGCTAGTGATGCTGGCCCAGAGCTCTAAATTGATTAAATATGTGATAATATTGTTGCCTCGACGTTTTCAAGTGTACTTATCTACTGAATTAAGGCATAGCGAGAGCTCATGATTTCAAATGAAGAGGGCCAATGAGTATTTTCTGCATTTATACTGCAAGTAATGTGGTATATGTATCTCGCTAATTTTCTGTTCGCCAAATTTACCAAAGGTGAAGAAGTGACGTTTAATCCTGCATTAATTATGTAACTAGACTTCTTGTAACAACCTCACATAACCCTCAGAGAAAGACCAAGTAGTGCTTTTAACTGTGTTCAGGTGACAACGAAACAGTTACGATACTTTTGAAATAGCCGGTCGCAATACACTGACCAATGAACGGTGAGATTTTTCAAGTCGCATATTTGCAGCCCCGCCTTTCTATCTACCCCTGGTTCCATGTTATTCTAACAGAATACATTTTTGTTGTATTTTAAATTTGCGATTGAGATGAAATCCAATTTCTTTTATTTATATTTGGGGACTGCACAGTTCAGTAATTTAGTTTAAAAAAAAGGGGGGGGGGGAGTAATTATACTAAGTTTTTCTTTACACGATTTTCACAAGCAATTTCATTATCCACTCTGAAACATTTTCTCGCATATGAAGTCTTTTTTTTTTTATGATTTTCTTCTTATACTTACTTCATTTCACTGTTAAATATAACACACAGTACACCAACTCGAAACACGTACCTGATAACGCGAGTGCTCGATAACACGCATATCTAATACACACCTACCTGATAATGTCGGTGTGGTGTGAGCGAGCCATTAACTGACGCTCGTGTGAACCTAGCAACGCATTCAGCGCGGAAACAGGATGCAAGTGATTGCGACATACGGTAGCCAGTAAACAGTATGGCGATACATGAAACAACGCCAGCGCGAGGTTCGTAGCGGGGCCAGTAGCCAGCGAGACGCCAACGGGACGTCAACCAATGGCAGACCTCCCAAGAAGGGCCACGAGAGTGATGTATCCGGCACCGTCGCTGCTGACACGTGAAGAGACGCAGCCTTCGGCAACGGGGATTAAGGCGAACTGGTTCCAAACGTTTACGCCGGCGAGACATTAGCTTGATGCCTTGATAATTAACAAAGTGGCGTTCGCATAAATGAATAGCAGTAGATATTATTACTCTCCCGTTTAATATAACGTAATGATATTGTAAAGTGTTGTACTCTTGTGAGTTATTGAGTTATATATAAAGACGATTAAGGAGAAAGCCGTTTTTGTCCTGAATACGCCACCCATTCTTAACAGGTTCTGATTGCTCAGGCGGAGTCGCCTGTACTTGCCAACAGTATATTTATATTGTCTGCCCGATCCTGCAGCCAGGTCGGAGCAGGACACTGTGTACCTGACAACATGCACAGTACTCGAGGCACTGGCGAAGTAGCGATGCGACGCGCTCAGGAATTCAGTATCTGATACAGTAACTGTCAGATACTTCGTATCAATTACAGGTCAGTATCTGCACCAGTTTGGAACAAGTGCCGAAAATAGCTGTAACAACCTATCTCTACACGTCCTAAACAAATATCGAAAAGAAAAAAATAACGCAACCCTCATGTTACAACTCATAAAAAATAACAGAAAAAAAGGAAAAGACAATTACGTACATATTGCAACAATTATAACAGTACTTTAATAATGACAACCATAATTACTTTATTATGCCTCTGTTACTAAGAAACTCTGTTACAACTCAATGTGAACATTCAAAATTCTTCCAGCGACATCACACCAGTTTTTTGTGCTCGCACGCCAGCCAAGTGTGTTTACAACCTGCCAGCCGTTGTTTCCTGGTAAGATTTACCGTGACATCTCGTTGCAGTCTGTCGCGTCGTGGACCTGCTCTTGATGAAACATGGTTGACAATCGTTAGTGAAAATGTATCATCGCACTGTGACGTCGGGTCTGGCAAAAATGGTAATGTGTGTGGCTGGGAGGGGGGGGGGGGGGGCACTCACCTCCGCACTAATAAGTGCGAGGGGGCAGGAACCGCATTTTGCCTCTCCGGCTTTAGTAAGGCGTTAGCTTAACCTCACTATGCCGGCGTCATACCAGCTTCAGTGGCGCCTGGCGCTAAGCGGCGCCTTGTCTTCAGACGTCAGGAACAACTCAACATTTAGCAATAGGCCTACGAATCTTGACCCTCTTCTCCACATGTTCAGATTCTCCTAACGTACGTTCGTTTCTGGGACCTAAATTACGTACCGAACTTTTGTTGGCGCCGGGGATATGTGCGAAATTAATCCCGGAGTAATTAAATGCGCCGTAATATTCAAACGTCCCTCCCAGAAGCTCACTACTTCCGGCAACTATCTATCTTGACAGAACTGTAAAAAATTCTTCTGAAAACGAGAAAAGGAAAATTACATTTAAAAAATTACAAAATTAGGTCAGAAATTAAAAAAAACAATTAAATACAGACTAATTATTGAATATTTTTGGTTAAAATTCCACAATTACTATAGAGTCATTAAAGATGGACATGTGGTGTACAAACACCATATTTAAGATTATGTTACTCTACCGAAAAAATAAACGTTTTATTCTATTAAAATCAAGCGAAAAATATATAAATAAACTCAGAAAATTAAACTGCAAAACCAAGTAGTCCATGAAAATATTTACCAAAACAATCGTATTATCAAAATGTTCTTTAGTGACATGCTATTAAGAGAGAGGCCTTTCTTGCATGCTGGTTCCGCGTCTTCACATTTGTTTGCATTAGTAATTTAATTTACCAGTGAATAATACTCTAATATCGGAACTTAAGGTTATTTATTGTTATTTTATAGGCCGGACGTAGTGCCTCCATAAAACCTAATCCTTTTTTACCCATCCCTGAAGCCACGAAAACAGGTTAGTTTGTAAACTTCCGCCAACCAATATTTGATGCAATTAGATTAAATTCGAATTGGTAAAAAAATGTTATTCATTTAAAAGGTTTGGTCATTTGAAAATTAAGATAAGATAACTCTTATCACTGTTGACAATGTGAATAATTGTTGTATTGGTTTGCGGACGGTCAATGTCGGGTGCATGCGCAGAAGAAGAAAAATAGGCCCACCTCTTATGTTATTATAATAATGAGTGCGTGATCACAACTCCTATTCAAGACCGCATTGACTTCATGATCAGTCTTCTGCACAAGCGGGGGTCATACGGGGTACAATATAGGCCAATCGCCCACGAATAACACTTATTGGTGAACCTAAACTCAACGAATATGTTGTCAAATACCTAGACTTACACATGGAGCGAAAACTCACCTGGAAAGCACATACAGACGCTAAATGCATAAATGAGAATGCCAAGCTTTCCGCGATCGAAGTAGATGAAGTGCTATAACGCAAAATACAGCAGTACACAATGTTTATACGGCCTGTCATCACCTATGTTGTGTCCACATGGGCAGATACAGCTAAATAACATAGATATTAAGAAACTGCAGTTCGTACAAAATAAATGCCTACGGATTGCTACAATTGCCTTTAAATACTGCGCCATTAAAGATTTGCATTACGAACTAATTATTAAAAAAATGAAAAGAGCACTTCGTCAAAATGGCGGAAAAATTCTTCAGCAGCTGTGCCACTGGCGACAACCCGAAAATATCTAGTCTCGGCGCTTACGGCCTCGACGAGACTCATAAATACAAGCAGCCAAAGAGCATATTGGCTCACAGAGCGCCTTAAACTGATATATCTTCGAATGCAGTCCCTCAGCCATGCACGTGTTTGTAATTAACATCGGTAAACCCGTGTTACTGCCCCTTATCAATACTCGTACTACACTCATGAACCAACAAATTTCGAAGCATTATGTGATCGCAGAACAAGGCAAAGCATGCACTGCACAGCCTCTGACTCAGTGATGGCGCTGTTATCTACATTACATACACACTGCTGTACACACACCTGCTCCGAAATATCTTCCTCCTCCAACAGCTGTATGTATGTATGGTCCTTCACCTCGGCCAAGTACAAGGCGTCAGGCGTCATGACGTTCTCTGCAGCAAGCTGCTGGGACTTGTGTGGAGGAGCACCTATACTGACATACTCATTTAAACACGCACATTACTGCACTAAGCTGCAAGCGAGGTCGGAGGAAAGAGGATAAAATAATTACCCTAGTTATAATTTCTCCCGTTTCATAATTGCCTATAACACACTAACACTTTTCTCTGCGCTGCAGAGAGATGACTACCATCTGTCGGATGGGAGGCTCAGTTCTGTCTCCCGCCTCCAGGGCCACATGGAGCAACCCTGGTTACACACTAGCTGTGCACTCATTTCATATAACCCTGCAGCAAACCCACACAAGTCTATCTTCACTAACTAACAACTAACCCTACTTTCTCCAGCCCTTATCATGTCGAAGGAGCAAATATTTAACATCAGCGACTGCCGCACAGATTTTCCCAGTGCCCTCTGCACTTTGCGCTGGTTTACTGTGCCCTACCATCTAGACCTTTCCTCTTTCAGGGTGTGTCCTTGGCTACCATTGCAGCCGTGGCACCAGACAACTCTGCTATAGCCGCGATGCATGTGTTGCTTTTAACATAACGAACTCGCACTAAGGCGTAAAGGGCTTGCCCTGAGTCGCATTCCATTCTCTAACCGTATTAGTTTCTAACATGCATGTCGGAGGGCTCAAAGAACTGTGAAGGATCTCACGCTAGCATAGCAGGATTTGGGGGCTCGCCAGAAAAACAATTACTATAACTATCACACGCAGTGTCACGTGGTTTCCCTCCCTCCAGCCGCATGTGTTATGGTATACCCTCCCATCCCTTCCATCCCTCAGAGCTGGGCCTAGATTATTTTCGTAATTTGAACTACACTTTAAGAATTTTGTTTTACAGGATAAAATATCAGTGCATTTTTCTTAAATGTCTGATCCCATAGAGTTACTATTCTCATGCTGAGGTCTAGTTTATGCTATGTTTGAGAATCCAGTCATCTGTAGGAGAGAGTAGTACTTGCAGTATGAACTTCAACCTGTTTTTTACACAGGGGTAACTTTTGTCTCAATGCCTTGCTTTTAAATTTCCGAAGTGTGTATATTACATAGCAAATCTGAAAGGTACAATGTAATGTACTTAATGAATCATATTACTGGCTACATGTCTAAATTTTTGTACATTTTGACATTTGGATGTTAAATCTTTCTAATACTTGTGTATGAAGAAATATGTGAATTTGTATTTGGTTTTGCCACATTGTTATTTATATATTTTTGCTATTAACATTTTCCTCCATATTTTTAATAGCTTATTTTTATTGGAAAACATTAATTAAATTGTCAGATTCTAAGCTTAGAAAAGAGTGTGATATAAATTATATATAGGACACAATAAAAACTATGTTTTCTTGTTTTTTTTCTAATACCTAAGAACACCTCATCTGCAAGGCATGTATGCTTCAGATTGTTAATTTTATTCTCAGTTTCGTCTTGAGAAATTTTATAATACTCTAGTTCCTTTGGGGCCATGGTGCTGAGCGGTTAGTCTGCTCGCCTCCCTCCGAGGCGAAACGGTTTCAATACCCAGCTGTGTCACTCCCAGATTTTCACACGTAGGAATCGTGCCAGACGTTGCCACTGGTCAGCGGGTTTTCTCGGGGATCTCCAGTTTGCCCCGCCTCTTCATTCCGGCACTGCTCCATACTCAACTCAATCACCCACATCAAATCTCAACACCTCGCTGTTAAGATCACACAAATCTCTTCACTCACTCTAGTTCCCATTATAGATTTTGTCTGATTTGTAGCCATTTTATTGTATATAGAATTGTCACAGTTATGTTGAGTATAAAGTTCTGAACTGAGTAAAAATGCATCCAGAATAGCTGTTGGCACTGGCAGTTCATAGTTGTCTTTGCATGCAAGGCAATGAATCAACTATACATTTGAGATTATCCATTGCTTAAATACAAACTTCTTGCTGCTTGTGGCACACTTCAGGATATGTTCAATCAAGATGGAATATCATTTGTTGAATAACAGACATAAAGCAGAAATAGAAAAAACGTTTCATTTGGAATAAAGGAACTTGCAAATTCTCACATTTGGTGCACTTCGTGCAGAAAAGCGTTCACATTTTTAGTTAACAAGCTATCACAGAATGTGTTACTAAAATGAGCAGTGAGAGAGTTTTAATTCTGCTGCAAAAACAACACAGTTTGTTGCGTGAATTGTCTTGCACACAGACACAACTCAGCAACGTTTTATAGTTTTCAGCTGAAACTAATACTGTGAGTGAAGATTCGGACATCCGTGTATTTCACCAACATATCTTATGTGGCTGTCTTCAAAGCATCTGTAGGGCTTCTATCTGGTCTATAACAAACCAGCTTAGTTTTGAAAAGAGAAGTTTTTCTGTAAAATACCTCTCCCTCACCTTGTATTATTTTTTGGCAGATCCACGTTCAAGGGCCCTGCTACAATCAGGCGATGCTCTGCCGGCTGGTGCCGTGTCAGGTATTATTGCCAATCTGAGACCTGATTACTTTGTTTGACTGTGACGTCAGAGTCGTTGTTGCTGCGGCACCGTGACGGCGGATATGACCAATTGACCAACTTCTATAATTCACTGGTAGACGACCGTCAGATGGTCTAGCACTTTGCTTGTGATTGGTTGTTTTATTTGCACCAAGCCAATGGGGTGCTTGCCCACGAGCAGGTGCAGTACGGACAACAGCAGAAATCAAAGTTTTAAAGAAAATCATGTATATTTTCCAAATTAGTGTAAAATAATAATACAAACATCTTTAATAAAGAATGTTAAGTTCGTCATGCGTCAGCGTATATTAAATCAATTAAACAGGACTGGCAATTTCTAAATGCGATGTTTACGGCCGCGATCTTTTACAAACATGATTGGAAAATACAACAATAGAAATCGACATTTTTAAAAATTAATTGGAAAATATTTCTAACATGTGAAACAAGTAGAAGGTAAACAATAAAATGTGGGTATTTGTAAACAAAGAACTTACCACTGGAGGTTTCTCCAATTGTGTTTGGTACTACGTTAAAAAAAAAAAAACAACAAAAATATCACCCTAAAAAGGGGTGGAGGGAGGCTGACTAAATTTGTTACTCTGTACTGAAACATTAATTAGGCTAGATTCCTCAGGCGCCAAAACATAGCAACCGTTTAATTTTTGCTTTGGGGTTGCATGATTCGTAGATATATAATTCCTGTACAACTAAACATAAAATACTTGCTAATACTAAACCTAACTAAATTATATAGTGCTAAGAATTTAATAATTATGTTAATGAATTATTTTAACAAAACGGGCTCCTCAATCACCACTACAAAGCGCACGCAATGATATGGCAACACAAAAGGGGGGGGGGGGAACAAATAGCAGCGATCGCTCTGCCACCTATAGTGTGGTAAAGAAATTACACACGCAATGGCGGCTGCCTACCGACCAATGACCGACGGCGCGCCACGCGGCACAAGAATGAATGACACCTACACCGGCAGCGAGACAGCAGCTGCAGTCGCGCCGTGTCATTGCAGCGCGGCCCTTACATGGTTTGTTTCCTCAACTGATAAACTGCTAATGGTGGTAGTATTTATAATTGTGTCCAATAGGCAATGCATGGAAACAAAAGACAACGGACCGTGTGATCACTTGGTACGAAGCTGTGCGTGTGGACGGCCCTATTCTAAACATGGTATTACATTATGCACTGCTTAATGAAAAAAATACAGGCTAAACCGCACTGCCAGTCTGCTTAGTAGATCAGTGCCATTGTACTTGGTGGAGCAGTATCAGTGTTTGTTGGCTGGATCTACTGTAGTGACCAGTGCTGACGGATTCTTAGTGTACTGCTTAATATGCTTTCACCTTGGTTTTCCCTTGAATGTTTACAGGATAATCATGAGCCGACCAGAACAATCAGGAAAAAAACTTGATGAGGACTTTGTTTTCTCTCTGTCATTCATTACATCAGCATTTAGACGTCTTGGAAGGCACGATAAATCATTGTGCGAGGTAAGTTAAAAACCAACATTTTCTCAAAAACATTTTTGTGCAGGTTGCCGTATATAAATTAAAGGCAGATTTATTTGCTGCAGTGTTGCTTTTTAACAGATAGAAGCTTTATATGGCTGGAGTTTTCAGAGTATTTGCTTGCTATATGATTATCTGTAACTTACTGCATTATAAGCTTTTCAGGCAGGTAGGTTGCGCTTAATGTCTTGTAGACAGCAAGTTCATTAGAGATGGGGCATTTTGCTCAGAGAAGCAGGAATATAAAAGGGATAGGTGATGGCTTCTATAATGACACCGTCCCAGCATTCGTCTGGAGTGAATTAAGAAATTCACGGAAATCCGAAATAAGGATGACCAGACCGGTAGTTGAAGCCGGGTCCTCCAGAATGTGAATCCATTGTGTCACCATTGCATCACCTTGCTCGGTACAGATCTTCATATTTACATGTTTTCAAAAGTTTTGCCTTACATGTGACCTTACAATTGTCACTATCTTTGGTGAGGCGAGAAACACGTGTAATTTATATAGTTTTAGTCATATGTGATAACAAATGCTTTATTTCACACTTGAAGTGCACAATGAAACATTTGCCCTTCCTCCTAGCCTTTAGGCTGTATTACAAGCACTATTCCCGATACTCAGTTAACCTTATGAGGCGGCAAGGGTGTGCTTGGGGGTGTAACTCACTGGTAGCTGAGTAAGTAAGATAGATTATAAAAATATATATTTAATGGAATAACACTTACTCATAAAACACAATACAATTACTTCACACTGAATGACAGATGCCGTTAATATACTGAATTACACTGTGACCATTTACTTACACTAAGAGGCAGTTAATTCCTTTCCTGGCCGAATATAATAAATGATAATGGGGAAGGGGACGATGACTCTTTGCCAGCATTGGTCCCTACCGCTACGCGAATTATGCTCACCCTTAACTTCTAGACGGTTGGCCTCGGAACACTTCTTGCCAGTAGTAGGTTGGTGCCCTCGTCTTCAGCCTCGATCACACACTCAATACAAGTCGTAGTCTCGTCGACATCTGGAAAAAAAAGGGGGGGGGGGGTAAACCGGCCTGCTAGGTCTCTCATATAGCCGGGCGAAGTGGGACATGTTTATAAAACAAACGTGCCCGTCCACCTTCCATACTCCGCCCGACCTAAGGTGGTGTAGCGCCGCCACGACGCTACACCACATAGATGAACAAATAATTAGGCTATAAAGTTTGATAATTTAAGATGAATATGTACTGAATTAACAGAGCAGTACAGCAAAGCATACATGTATTTACGTTCTGAAGTTTGTTATAGTAACAACAGGAAGAAGTTAAAGTTTCTGCTTCCAGAGCTGTATAACAGTAATATTTATTAGTTATCTAATCAAAGAGAATATAACATTCCATCTGACGACATCTGTATAACAGAGAAGCAGTTAATAATGTCTAAACGCGCTCTCTCTCTCTCTCTCTCTCTCTCTCTCTCTCTCTCTCTCTCTTGTATGTGATAGTGATCATCTCTCACATATTGTTTCTGTAAGTATATGATATGAGAATACTAGTAACATTGGCACACGACACAGTTCGGAAATAGTTTTCAGTTTTTCATTGTGTGCCCCAAAATTATCACACCATCTGGTTCACTCCAAGCCATAAACACCTATTTTAAGAGGTGTTGAATGATTTATTTTAAACAAATAATTGTCAAACTGCAATACACTCCTTTAACACGTACTTCACAATAGCCTCAATTCAATTTTTTTTACCACATATTCATTTCGACTCTGTAGTATATTGTACTTGGGTGGGTGTATGCCTTCTTGTGGTCCAATTGTAATGTACGACAGAGTCTGTTAATGGGAGATGGACTGGCTTCTTAAAATCACAACAAAATTTACCTTCGTATTGGCTTCAGTTGTCACGTTCACTTCGAGAAGACCTGATATTTCACGTTTCAATACATCTGCTGTAATAAGTATAGAAAATAATAAACAAGTTATTGAAACAGAGCACTGCTCAGTCGGTCAAATAACCAGAACTATTACTGAAACAAAATATGGAAATGTAACTGAACAATCGTTTTAAAATATGCTTCCAAAATTAGATGTTATTGTCAACGTGCATTGATTTCTAAAAAAATGTATTTCGTTAACTAAGAATCAGTTATTAACAGTATGCTGCTTAATTTATTCTTACTTTTATTTTATTTGAATAATATTTAATTCACAATTCAAACACGACATGACTGTCCTTTATTTTTTGTCTTTTTATTTAATCACTTCCTCACCTTCATTTGTCTATCACATTATCTAATTTCAACATAATTAGTGCAAATTTTCTCTCGCTGTCACATGAATGTTTCATTACAGAAATGGCTAGGCAAACTGTGTGCAGAGCCGGTAACTGGTCAAGCGGCCAAGGAAGTGCGAAATTTGTACATGTCCAACCTGGTGTTGCAAATGCAGGAAGGCTATATCAAATCACCGTTCAATTCACCTCCACCAGTTGGCAAGCTGAAGTCTCCGGGTGATGTCTTCCCACCTGAGAAACCCATCACTAAGGTAAAATTATATACAGTTTTTCTGAAGCAATGTAATGACGAGTAGCAAATGCACAATTAGAAGCACAAACTTTAGGACTATAATTATGTGATATTTAGGTGGTTTGTGTAAATACTGCAGCACGTGATTGTTCACTTCAGGAACCTGCATGGCTAAAAGCTATTCTTCGAGGCACGGGCGCCGACCTCCTGAACACGTCGAAAGATGGGCGCGTGTACATGGCGTCTCGCTACTTGGAAAATGGGAGAGGAGCCATGACCTACCTGGCAATCAGCACGGCAGACGAGCAGCCTTTGTTTCTGACACCCAGCAAGATGTAAGTGTTTACGTGTTTGTAACATTGAGCCGATTGTGTTACACGGGTGGAATGGACCATTGCCTGCGCCTCCAAGTCTTTGTTGAGTTTGGCAGGTAGTTAGGGAAGGAGGTCAGTACAACCGGAGCAAGCTGCCCCGAGGAACATGGACGTGGAAGATACTGGCAGTGGCCTGTATGAAGGAACCGTCCCAGCATTCGCCTGGAGTGAATTCTGACAAACCAGGACAACCAAAATTAGGATGGCTGGACCAGGAATCAAACCCTGGTCCTCCCGTATGTGAGACGCGTGCGTAACTACTGCGCCACCTTGCTTTGTTGTAACTTTAGTAGATGAATTGAATACTGCAGTCCCTTGAATCTTACCAGTCCTAGAAACTATACTTGCAAGTAATTTAAAACAAATTTTTTCTGAAATGGTTTACTTTTACGGAATATAAACCAATAAGCATCTGCAATATATATTTTTATAAATTTATTTGTTTTATTTTCGTTCAGGAGATCTCAGAAACAGAAATATTGATCATATTAAGAGAGTACATTTAACAATAAAACATAAATGTATAGACATAGTTTTATGCAAAGTTATAATAAATTTAATATATGTATAATATAAAAATTTATGAGAGGTTTAACAAAACAAGGATACACGATACAAAATATAATTATCAAAGTAATGGGACGATGATATATACAATAAATCTGATAACATAATAACTGATGTTCATAAATTACAACAAAATAGTAACAATAGTGTTTTACATATTTCACTAGTACACAGACAACAAAACACTCCAACAGTCATCATTACTAGGATAAGGTTTAAAGTTTTATTTCATAACAGCTCTTCAGCATGGTAGAAGCACTTCTCTATAAGAAACTCGAAAAGTTTATGGCGAAATAATTAATAGTTTTCAATAGTTTTTATGCTATGTGGTATATTGTTGTAATAATTTTTCCCATTTATTTGTACCTATCTCAATGTGCTGCTATTGTTAACAAAATTTAATGAATATCATCTTTAGTTCGTGTGTTGTATTTATGTATTTGCATGTTTAACTGATACTAGTTATCAATTTTTTAAATAACAAAATACATTTGTAAATATAAAACAATGGGGTGGGAAGAATATTAATTTTTTTATAAAGAGGTTTACAGTGAGTCTGTGAATATTTATGACACATTATTCGTACTGCTTTTTTTTTTTCATTATAATGCATGATTTAGATACTCTTTATGTATGCCTCAGAAAATTATACCATAGTTTATTAAGAATTTATATAATTAAAATAAGCGGATTTCATACACATATATATTGCTGTACTAAATGTATTTGTTGAGTGTTCAATGTAATTAATCCAATTTAATTTACTCTAATGTAACTTCTGGTTGCCAGCACCTACTTAAACATAGGCTGCCCATGGAAAAGTGAGCACTTTTGAGGCCCCAGTTACTTTTTCCTGTCATCCATATTTTATCCTTTATCCATCTTTTTAAATAAATATTTCCTGCGTAAGTAATAAACATAGTGTGTTTGTTCCAGGACACTCTGAAGTTAATATCTAAGGCAAAAGTTAATTATATTTATCGGCTATGATTCCAGATGAGAGGGCTTTCAAAAGTGCTCACTTTACTGTGAATAGCCTATATTATGTATGCCCTCATGTAGTCTATTCAAGAGAAAAAATGATGCTGGTCCAGAAAGAAGTACCTCATTAGTTTACCAAAGTATTATTATTATTATTATTATTTTGCATATTCCAGTTTATCAATAACTTTGAAATCATTTTCTATTTATAACTTAGGATTAAATTCGTAGGTTAAGTATATTTGTTATTCATGTTTACTCTTGCTTAAAATGAACAAGTGTAAGAAAAGGCTTACCAGCTTAACTTTGCCATAAAAAGACTTTAGTAAATAATAAAAAATTATTTTTAAGCCCATAACGACCAAAATTTAATAAAAAATATATTTCAAAATTGTTGTGGTTCACTACTCATGTGTTGCATTGACATAGATATTATTTACATTGGAGTGCAGGTTAAATACCTTTTTTATGATTGTCTGGCTAAATAAAACATATTTCCTCGTAGTTAACTGCTTGTAACCAAGTGGTAAGCTACTCAACTTTGTTTTTTGCTGTTCAATGACATAAAGCTGTTTATTTTTCAGAGCCTCTGCATTGGAAAGGAAGGCTTCCGACAGCAAAGAAGAAAGCTCTTCTTCATTATCAAATAGTTCAGAAGAAAGAATATTTGAAGATGAGACTCTAGAGCATCGTAAGAAACCTGACAAACGCCATCATGTTAAGACTCAAGCTAGGGCACCAAGGCACAAACAAGCCCTTCCGTGTAAATCTCGCACATCTTTGGATACACAACGGAGTCACTCACCAATGACTGTGACATCCAATGCGTCAGTCATTGTGAACACTGCACCAAAACCAGAAATGGCCAGAGAAAAACCACCTAGGCGTGTTCAAACATTGTCAAAACCGAATAAGTTCTCTAAAACAGTGTCTCATAGGTTGCAACCAACTGAAGTTTCATCTGCAGCATCTGTTGTTATTAAGTCTGTACATCTATCATCAGATCCATCCTCGGAAAGTGTAACTTCTGGGCATGTAAAAGTTGAAGCCACCAAGCCAAGTGTGACACATTCCAAAACTCAAGTAAAAAAACCCAGCTTTGCTCATGGTGCTGCACAAAAAATAGAAGATGTCATAAAGAAATATCCACTGAACAATTACGGTTTGCCAGAGAAATTTTTTCTTCCTCCGCAGAGGAAGCCTTCATCAGCACAAAATGAAGCAAATTATTTGGAACCTGCAATATCTGTCAAAGTCCAGCCGAGTGGCTCTCACCCTCGCATGAGCACCAAAGGTAGTGAACACAAAGTTGAAGTTGCTGTTTGCTACAAACGGCCCAGTGAAAAAAGTCTGCAGCGCAGCTCAAAAAGTTCCTCATCTAGATCGAAAGAAAGTGGTGATTCGGATGACATGGTAAGTTTTCATAATACTTGTTATTTTCATGCTTGAGCTAACTGACGTTTATTGATCATGTTGGTTTTTTTTTAGTACGGGTTGTTTTACCGATGCTTAATTGCATTTATTCAAGTTGATATTTGGAAGCACTGGGCAAACACAAGTCCCTCAAATGATGCACACTTTCACATCAATGGGAGGCCCTTCAGGGCTGTTTCCCGCAGGGTTCCAGGCAGTATCTCCTTACACTAGGGTTTTGTCTCCCTGTGTGAGAGGCACGCAAAACTCGCTCCCCCCCCCCCCCAGCAGGGTAGTGGCCTGAGGGAACCCGGAGGCAACTCATCCCTGATGCCCAGCGGCCTTCTAATCCTGCCCCTGAAGCACGCCTACTGGAGGTGTCTGGCGATAACGAGGATGAAGGAGAGTACCCAGGAGAGCGGCAGTTGTGGATGTAATATCGAAGCTGA
Organism: Dryococelus australis; assembly: GCA_029891345.1. NCBI lineage: Eukaryota > Metazoa > Arthropoda > Insecta > Phasmatodea > Phasmatidae > Dryococelus > Dryococelus australis. The sequence goes on from CM057005.1 coordinate 28,844,096, forward strand.
AAACATAGTGGGTCGTATTCGATAGTTACTTCGCACATACTCACTGATGGATGTTTTTACTCTAATCATTGTACATTGGAATCTTGAAGTTATATGTATAAAAATACATACAATTAATAACTCTAAATAGAGTTATTAGTTAGTGTAATATATTGCATAGTATAATGAATATTTACAATATTTATATTACACTAATTGAATTTTAAATTAGTAAAACTCTTCTAATAACTGTATGATAGATTGATGCATATCGCAGGGATTTGTAGAATTATTTTTGAAATAATTAAAAAAATATATGTTTCAAACAGGTTTCTAGCCTGTAATAGGAAAAACGTGCCCTTTTAAAATGATGGGATCAAGAGGCGTATATGGTCCTACCTCTTGATGAACATTCTCGGCTTACAATACGCCCTGCCACACCATATTTTGCGAGCTCCCGAAACACTACCAGCTACAAAATATACACTGGTGGAAAATTAAAAATGAACACCACTATATTGGTGATGTAAAAATATTATATGCTTATGGTGCTTCGATAGAGGGCAATACATGAGATTGTTAAGAGTGCTCTGCTGTGGATAGAGTAGGAACCGCGTACTAGGCATAACATTACTGAGCCCAATACAACTGTAATTAACTCAGTGAAAGAGTAATCGGTTGATTCACTCATCAGCCTGTGTAATAAGTATTGTGGATATGCAACGGTGGCACTTCGTGACATTAACGGCTTTAAACGAGGTCGTATTGTGGGCCTGAGGGAGGTTGAATGATCCTTCCGAAGTACTTCCCAACGTGTAGGAGAAGTGTATGCTGTGCATCATTGGTGGTTCCAGTCGTCCAAGGATGGTGCACTTGCTCGTCAACATAGTTCCGGACTGCAGCGGCGTATGGATTCCCAGATGAGGGACACTGTTGTACCCAGGGTTTCAGCTAGGACCATCACCAACTATTTCCTGAATGCTGGGCTACGATCAAGCATGTCTCTTGCCAGGCTTCCTCTAACACCTCATTACTGTGCAGCTCACCATGGATGATGTTACGAACGACGCAACTGGAGGGAATAATGGCACGGAATTGTGTTTATTGATGAAAGCAGATTCTGCCTTGGTGCCAGTGATGGTCGTTTTGAGTGTGACGTCGTCTAGGAGAGTGGCTGCAACTAGAGTGTATATGGAAGCGACATTCAGGACCAATTCCTGGCACCATTGTCTGGGGAGCACTATCCTGCAATGATCGTACACCTCTGGTGTTTGCTGAGGGAACACTGACAAGTGAACTCTACTTCCAGAACACCATCCAGCCCATTTTGTTGCCCTTCCTACAATGCCAGGGAGATATTCTCTTCCAGCAGGACAATACCCGTTCATACACATCTCGTGTTACACATTGCGCTCTTGAAGGTGTTCGTCAACTCCCCTGCCCAGCACGATCACCCAACCTGTCCCTCATTAAACACGTGTGTGAAAAGATGGGACGGCATTTGATGCGATCTTCAATACCGGCAACAAACCTCTACCGATTGTAACAACAGGTGGAATATGTTTGAAAATCTATTCCCTAAGATGACATCCGAGACCTTTAAGATGGCCTCTATGCACGACTGCAGGACTGCAGGACTGCATCATCACTAAAGGTGGCTACAGAAGATACTGACATTATTTTTCAAGTCACTCTGTAGCCTGTCCATAGGTGTATGACCTTGTGATCATTATCATACACAGCTTACAACCTGTATAGTTATTAAATGAAATCTCCATTCATGTGGGACCATTGTGTCCAGGTGTCCATTTTCCATTTTCCACCAGTGTAGCTTTCTTGTGTTAAATAAGAAATTTATTTTGTTCTTTTAATATTTTGATACTGTACTTCATTAATAAAACAAAGAAAGTGGGATGCACGTGGGTAATTTTTACTCAAATCTTACATTATACCACTCAACATATTTCCAACTGGAGCTGTTTAGTGTCAGCAATACCAATAGCGCATTGTAAAGCAAGTTTCCTGAATTACTTTTACATCCAGTCTTAACATATAACCTGTAACGTCCAAAGTGTGATAAAAACTACAATTACTGTCTTGCAAATGTTAACCCAAATTTTCTGTCTGTATTAAATTGAAAAAGAGTTAACAAATATTTAATTTGGGCAAGATTTTTCTATCTTTTTAATTACCAACTAATTTTTTAGATATATATCAGCTGATAAATACCTTAAAGTTTGTTTAGCATTACAATGGCAATTGGGTTAGCTGACAGCTTGTTAATAAAATGTACAGCCGTCACTTGATGCACCAACTGATAGCGAAATGATACATAAATTAAAAATAATCATTGGTGCTTCTTTCGTCGAACTGTTAAACTCTTGCCAAGTTACACGAGACAGAGAGTAAACACCTTACTAGAGGGGAAGCAGTTACCTAGCAACCATCATGGTGTTCTTGCATCCTCTCCTTCTCTCCTCTTTCTGTCTCTCTCAGCTGACCGCCTTGCTTCCTCCCCTTACATGACGGCAAGAGGGGAAGATGTTATATAGCAAAAGAAGTTGTGTAATATGATGATAGAAATTTTATCCAGATTATCTGTATCTCAAAATAGATACACCTATCATCACTAGTGTTTCAAAGCAAATGGTTTTGACTGAAAATATATTTTAACAAGGAATAATTTTTTCCAAAAAAGGTTTCCTTTTGTGTTTAAAGTTGGTGTATAATTGTATGTTGCGTAAAAAAACGCGATTTTTTAAACAAAATATTAATTTAACACAATAGGCAGCTTCTTCCGAATACATGCATATGTCAAGAAGCGTATACTTGACCTCCCGTACGGCCGTTTGAACATCGAGCAACTTCTATTAACAAGTTAAAAGTTCCTTGTCACTAGCTTATTGCTGGGAGGTAGAAACATTTATATTAATTTATTTCAATATATGCCTGCCATCTGAAAAAACTAATATCCTGTAAGGGCCTATTTTACACCTTTTGCTGTCAAATAATGCGTAAGCACCGAGCCCGAGCGCAGCGTAACTCGCAACAGGCGTATGTGTATGGGAAAATCAGATGATGTTCTTCTAGGCGATTATTTATTGAAGACAGCCAAGAAATTTATTTTGATGCCCTTATTTATCCTACTCTTTCTCAAAACAATACTTCGGTTGCCCTCGGGGATACTCGTTTCCTCCCCTGATATGTCTGACGGGGAGGTAGGTAGTTGCCTAGCAACCAGTGTAGTATCCGTGTGCCCTTCCTTGGCGGGCGACCAGTTTGGAATGGAAGGTTGGATTGTTTCACTTGGTTTCCCCTTCTACATCTCGCCCACTGTGAACACACTGGCTGGTTGATTACCTCTCCATGTACTCTAACTTGATTGCGTGGGCGTGGGGAAATTAAAACTTGCTGTCATTTTTTTTTGCATTTGAAAGTATGGGGGTGGCTTACATTCAGTGTGCGACACCTATAAATTATATGGTATATGTGGTGATATATTCTTTGTTTAAACAAGTGGCGATGATATTATCTTCAATCTATTATTTATATTTATACTAAACACGTAATGCATTTTTTTACATTCACATTTTTATTGTGTTTTATTAGTTAAAATTTCTTCGCAGACAATTTTAAGCTCAGATTATACTCAACATGAAGTTTAATAAGGTTAGAAGTTGTATTTTATTAATGTACATGTAAAACCTTCATCTACTAAAATTCTTAATGTATGGAAATGTTTAGACAGTTCCTTGAAACACTGTAGATCGTGAGTCCATTGTACATGCGCAGGAGACAACCAAGAATTCTTACTAGAGCGAAGATATACGGCGATTGAATTACCCACTTCCCCTTTTTCAGAGGAATAGACTCACCCTGTCGGTTTTGTGCTTCTGTACATTATCTTTTCATTTACATAACACAATACTACTGATAGCAGTTTAAAAATAATTACATTGGTTTGGTGGGAGATGTGTAGACAAACACTGTTGTTTACCCAAGACCTGAAGAAACCTCTGGCAGAGCAGCAATAAACAGTAGGAAATACAGTAGGTAGGTAGGTAGATAGGTGTTAATGTCTTGTCGACAGCGATGTCATTAGAGACGGAACAGTTGTTCAGAGAAGCAGGTACAGGTAACCGACCTGTAGTAAGAAACATTCACTTGCAGAGTGATTTCAGGAAACCATGGAAAACCAAAATCAAGATGGCTGGGCCGGATTTCATACCCAGGTCATTTCAAATGTGAGATCCAGGTTTCACTGCTGTGCCGCCTCACTCATTAAAGAGGAAAGAATGGAATGAAGTGTTCTGCGAGGTTAGCCACTATAAGCGCAAGGAAGATATTCAAGTAAATGAGGTGCAAAACAAAACAGAAGTCCAGAGACTACTGCAAATAATTCCCTGCTCTCTTATCATTGAAGGAAACTATTACAATGACAATAACTTGGCAATTACATTTATTTAAAAGGATGGGGTAGGGGTTGGATTGATCAGAAAGGAGCCCTAGTGTTTTGTTCTTAATTCCTTGAAAAGGTACATCCCCCGTTAGGCAGGCAGATTTTTTTACTTTATATTCAAACTACAAATTAAGATGATGTGTGTTATCACGTGTTTGATATGTAGGTCTAATATTTTGTCAGTTATGATCATGGAGGCTGGCATTCTGTAAATTAGTGCATAGTGCACTAGATGGTGCCAATAGTGTGACTTAATGTGTTGTATCCCACTTACTTAAGTGGCATCACTTTTGGAGTTGCATCTACAGTTGAGATGAACAGTGCCGATTCAGTGTATCTCAGTGGTATTATGCATAACCTGGTCTGCTCTGTGCCATTAATGAGCCTATAAAATGTTTTAATCTACATTGTATATAAATACAGTGCTTATTAAATGGTAATCAAATTATATGCTTGTTTACATGTAACAGGTGAACAGTGGCATAGCCATAAATTTGTGATGGGGAAGAAAGGGGAAATTTTCACTGACTGAAGGTTTGGGAGGGAGGTTACATTGGTGTCAGCGGTGCTGGCACACATGTTATTTAGGACAAATGCCAGAAGAAAAATTACTGCACATCATCATCAGAGTTTACAGCAGTTACATATATTTACTGCAGTTAAAGTCTTATTTGTTGTAATACTGCTTGTGGACAACCTTAGGGAGAAAGGAGTGTTAAACAACTTGCCCCCCTCTCCACCTTCCTCATTTTCGAAATTGCAGACAAGTCAGTTTACGTTTATTTAATAGTTAAATCCAAGTAAATCCATTAAAAAGTGGTAACTTCTGCAAATAAACAGCAAAAATATTTCATTCATATAAACGAATTTCATTTAACCTTCTTAGAAACCGTGTTTAAACAAAACATGAAAAACTAAAGACAATAAGTGTAATTTTAGCTCCCAGGAAAAATTGTATGAAATTGATGTTCGGAAAACCAAAATGTCTCGTAAAACTTTTTGAGTAAACTTTTTTTAGACTGTTCACCTCCCACCAAGGCGAACAGGGTTCGCCCCCCCCCCCCCCCCCAGCCGGATCACTCCAGGATATTTGGCAAGTGGGATTCGTGCCGGACGATGCCGCTTGTCAGCAGGATTTCTCGGTGTTCTACGGTTTCCCCGCACTTGGATTCCGGCATTGCTCCATTCTCACCTCATTTCACTTGTTAAGAGCCGCACAAATATCTCAACTAAACTATAATGTTAAAGAAGGACAAATAATCAAATTCCTGCACGCACCCAATGCAAATTGGGGGATAGTCTTCCTCAAGGGTTAGAAGGCTATGATAGCTGTAAAAACAAAATGTACGCTCGCCCTACTGACGTAGGTCTCGATTAGCTCTTTACTAGGGGGTGTTCAGTGATTAATTAATAGCATATAGAGAACATAGTTATTAATTATGTAGAACTCATTACACACTTTATCAGCCTTGCTGTAAATTCCTACAAAGAAATGAAGATATAAGTGAGATATTACATCTTAAAACGAGAGGTGTTTGTTGTGTGCATTGTTATTTTTTAATCTGTTATAATTCTTTTAAAATCATCTGGGCCCATGAGTTTTCCTTTTTTTTTCCTTGCAGTTAGCCTCATTTATAACACCACATTCAATATAAAGGAGGCGTCAAAGCTCTAGAGAAGTGTCATTTTCTAGTTTTTCCTTTAAGTAATGAATTTCATTTGTTATGATCAGAATGGATGTCATCCTGCCCACTATGTATTCTACAGCTACTTCTGGATTAACTTCCAGAGACTAGCTTAAATTTTTCTATATTTTTTATAATGTCAAATTCATTAGTGTTGTGTCCAAGTGATATCTCACAAAGAAATGTAATGTGCATCAGGAAATTTATTATTATTAGTCGAAATTTTCAAAAATTGAGTATGTGGAGAAAACCGCTTACCCATGCACTATCTACCTATTGAGAGTACTGAAATGATTTATTTTGGCTTTATGATTTATTAATGCATACAAGTGTATAAACTTAACAAGTTTTAAATATATTTACATTTATAACAATTTCACAGTAGATTTATTGATTTATGCATACATAAGAAGTTATCATGGCCATGTCAATGTTAATTTTACATATGAGGAAGAAAACACAATGCGCATACAAGTTCTAGAGATGAAGCAGGGCTTTCAAAATTGCTAAGTTTGCTGTCAACAACCTTTAAAATGAATATGAACTTGTTAAGAAGCAGTGATTATACGAAAATGATAAACGTGTGGTGTTCCAGTTGTACGAGACCCATAGCAGCTTGCAAGAGCTGTTTGTAAGACGTGGCACGCCGAAAAAGAGGTCGGAGGTGCTAGGAATGTTTGACGACACGATCCAGCATGCGACCAAGGTGTTGGAAGGCCGGGAGAAACCCACGGCCGTGCTGATGGCGAAGCTAAGGAAGATGGCTCGACGTTACTTGCACCTGGCGAATGCCATGCCAGATAAGAGCAGGATCCTCTGGCTGCTTACACTTCTGAAGGAGAAGCTTATAAGTCAGCGAACACAGGTTGCTAATGATACTACTGTAGTGATGACACTTAGTTCTGATTATTTATACTCTTTTATTCTATACAACTGGGTGTCCCGCATATTTATTATATTAACAGTTTCTTCACAGCTTTTTAAATAAAACCTTTAAAATATCACCCAATGTTTGACGTGCTTAGATGTGTACTAATCAGGTCAATTATTTCAATCTTTCTATACGTGTGTTAAAATGAGAGTACATTTTTTCATTAAAATGAACTATTACTCATATTCTATCAATAAATTATGAAACTTCATTTATAATGAATATGAATAAAAACAGGGAGAAAATTTGTATTTTAGTAATACCTAGTAAGAAATTGTTCTTATGCATGATAATATTACAATGAGTGCATATTAATCAGGTGCCTTGTCCTGTAGGTTTAAGTTTCTATTTGTAATCATTGTGTGCATGAGGGGGAGGAATATGCGGGAAGTAGAACTTTATTTGGGCTTCAGAAAATTCGGCAGTAACTGTGAATTGATTATAGTAGTTGCATTGTAGGTTGACAAAATGCCACAAGATATTTAACAATGGCAAAATACACTTATAACAATATGTTTCCCATTCATATTTGGTAGGTATTTGCAATCACAGTACCTGAAATATATATTCATGTAACATTACTTACTTTGTATCTTCTGTGGATGTTTCATTGCTTTTACAAGGTACTTATAAACAATAGTCGATCATATTTTGATAGTAATTGTTTGCCGATAGTTTGTTATGCGCATGGCCAAGTTAGACTCCATCGAAACTGCGGTGAAAGCTGACGGCAAGAAGAAATCATCTGCCGACGTTGGCCTGCGGCGGTTGCAGTCTAAAGTCGGAGATGTTGATCCAGTGTGGAGAGCTGAAGTGGCTCGTATGCCGACCCCTACAAACATGCAGCGTCTCAAAAAGCTCTACCATCCGGCAGTTGTAAAACGGTAACTCTACACAAGCAACTTCACTTATATGACCTTTTCTGTTCTGAGTAGCTATTATTTCCTACGCTTACTGTTTTATTTTAATCAAGCGTAATATTTACATTCAATAGTGCAATAAAAATAATGCCAGATACATTAGAGGAATAAGCTTTTATATTATCTGAGAAAATCAATTGTCTGAAACTTAGTGTAAATACGTCTGTTTATAAATGATATGCTTATTTCGTGAATGTTTATATATTTCGCAATTTAACATACACATATGTGCTTGTTGAATGTAGGTAGCTTTGGTATATTTACGTTATGTTTAGTTAGTTTTTCTCTGATGGTTTGGCTAGAAATTTGCACCATTTATACTATTAGTACTGCATTGAAATAATTTTTTTTACACATACTCCTTCCAAATTAGCATTTATTTTTCTTCAAAATTGTTGTCCAATTACATTTTTTACAGCACAAATTCCCATCTTCATATACTTTTATCAATTTTTTCACCATGTTTCTCATGTTTTCTTGAAAATTGGTATTTACTCTGTAGCATGTGAGACTGCACATGTCTGAGGTATATTTCTCTTGGTGTAATATTGTTATATCGTACTTTCCTTACATTGACTTTCTGTTTGTGTTCATAGTTTCCTGCACTACTTCCTACAAGAGAAAATTAATATTCTGGACAGAAACAAGAACAAGCTCGACAAAAAAGAACAGGTTATGAAGGGTGAATTACGTCAGGAGATGAAGGATAGTATCGAACAATACAACGTGAGTACAAACCAAATATCCTTCATAAAACAAATATCTTGAAATTCCAACAATATAATTGACACGCATAACACTTACAAAAAATAACCAAATGGTGGGGTGAAATGAGGGTGACGTCATGAGGCAAACACAAGGAACTTGCGTAGACATTAATACAAACTGAAAAAAAAAATGGAGTGTCTCTCGTGTTTAATACACACCCCTTCGTCTCTTTGAAAGCAAACGTAATTTGGCTTTTATTTGCTGTGCAACTTTGGTTGGAAAAACCCTTCCGCCCTTCCCTTTTTTCCAAGGTTTGTAGGTTCGGGGAGGGAGGGTAATTGTGACTCTGACTTGCCCGTACTTGCACTGCACCATGCACTGATCCTGCAGTAGGGGTCGTTCACTCGTGCACATCGTGCAAGCTGATGTGATGACGTGGCAGACAATCTAGAGCGCAGGACGCCGTCTTGCGTCATTATATTTGTAATTGTTTCACTAGTGTTTCTGGTGCTTCAGCTTACTTCTCAAATTATATCTTTGTTATAGGTTGTTCATGGTTAACCGAGCACTTTTCAAAGCAACCTTTGAAAAATGTGACTGCTCCTATCTGCATGTAGGTTAACGGGTGCAGTGAGGAGCATGCCCCCAGTAAAGTTGGTAATGACTGTGGGAAAGTGATTACTTTTTTTTTTTTCACGCTGAATTAAAAGTATGGGGTAAACATTTGTGAATACAAAACATATTTCTTTTGCTTTCAGTTTTTATATGTGTACATATGTAAGAATGTATATATATGTATATATATAGTAAAATATTTTCTTTTCTAATAATTTTACAATTCCCACACAACCTGGGCACGGATAAGGTTGCCAGACCCACCTGAGGCAATGTTAATTTTACATGTGGTGGAGGAATACACAATGTTCTTCTATGTAGATCTTAAGTACGGCTTAAAAACTTGCTCAGTTTACTGTGAACAGTCTATAACAAGATGTCAAGGCCTACCTACAATCAACACTTTTAAAACTTCAACTAAACTATTTGAATACCTGTAGAGGAAAGTAGGCTCATTTGATACAGTATATTGGTAACCTCTTGTTGAATTGCTGATGTACTTGTTCCAGCAAGTGCGTAAGGCATGCGAGGAAGTGAAGTATGTGGTGGATCAAATCAGCAGTGCAGTGAACGGAGCTAGGCTGAGTGCAGACGCTGAGCTCCATAAGGACAAGCTGAGCCAGCACAAAATGGAAGCTAGGTACGCTGCTGTGTCGCGAGACATCCAGGAGCAGCTTGACAAAGCCAATACCACTCTGAAGGTGAGTCTATGAATGCAGTTCAAAAAGAGTGAGTGAATTTTAACTCAGGGGAGTGGTGGTGTAGTGATCAGACCACATACGTCCCACCATTGTGAGCCAGGTTAGGTCCCTGGCGTCGTCAAATACAGATTTTTGCATCTGCGGGAAATGTGAATTATAGTGTACTGGGCCTGTCGATTTTACTGAGATATTCCAGTTTTCTTCATCGCCTCATCCACCCACATCGGCACTGAAGAACTAAGATGTTAAGCACCTCCAATATTTCTCACTTTTGTGAAAAGTCGGAAAGTTGGTGGAGCCAACATTATTCTGCCAGAGGTTTTCTGCCACGAGAACCAACTTTAACCTTCTTAAGTGTACCGGTTGTTAAACGCAACATGGTTAAAATTTAATTAGGTGCCACTGAACAAATATAATTCATTTTTTTTTGGAAATAAGTTACTTTATTAACAAAGAGTGCAGTGAAAATTTGCAACAACTTATAAGTTACAGTGTTACTCTGAATGTGTGACGACATGAAAAATAAGATTACCCCCAACACTTTTACTTTGGTCTAAAGTAAAAATTATTTTCTCGAAAAATTATTTCAACAAATAATCTAACAATTTATTAGGGTATTGGCGTTATAAGGCTGAACACTTGCGTCCAACTTAAAAAAAAAATTAAAAATGATTAATATAATATGGGGAGCGAATACTTGACGCTGTGCTAAAAAAATATTTAAACGAAAACATGTGGTAAATTATTTACATGCCGTTAATAATTCACAAGTTTTTAGTTTTTAAATTATTATGCAGGTATTAGAATAAGGAAAATATATAGGTACTGAAGTAAAAATATGATCTCAAAATTTGTAGTATGTGAAATTGTTACACTACTTACATCTTTTTGAAGTATTTAAAAAAAACCTTGTGTAATGGTCACATAAATACATTATTTAAAGTGAAAAGTAATAAACAGTATCAAAATAATGTTTACTGTTGGAAGTCCTGTGAACCTTCAGGCCTCAATCTGCCTCAAGTGGACTCCCATGAATTTAAACTTAACTGTAAATTAAACCAGGTCTACTCGGCCATCATGTGGGTACTATAACATATCCTGTCACCTGATATGGCACATGTGGGGCTCACAGGGGTCGGTCTATTCTTGAGCGATGTTGCAAAGTCAGACCCTACAAAGGAGTTGCGACACAATGGAAAAGCAGGATAAATTGGAGTTCCCAGAGAAAATCAATCTGCTGCTGGCAACATCCATCGTATTGCCTGTGGGACGACCCCCGTCAGGAATCGAAACTGCAGCGCCACGGTGGGAGGCGAGCAAGATAACTGCTGGCCCAGTGGGGGCTCCATAGATAAATGTGTATGCCTGAGTGTGCGGTTCTCCCTGTGCAGTTTGAGAAATTGCGGTCGCGCGACCTGTGCAACATGATAGAGGCGGAGAAGAAGAAGCTACAGCAGAAGGAGGACATATTCCGGAAGAGCATGACAACAAAGGAGACACACAAGAATGCCCTACAGGAGGAGATCAAGTGGCTGTATCGGGAAATAGATGCTCACACCAAGACGATTGTTGACCTCAAAACGAAGTAGTAGCCCCGAGCTATGAAAAAATAAAGTCAAGTTGAATTTTGGCACAGTGATACTACTATCTTTGGTGAACAACTTATGAAAATACTTCGACATTGTCGCTTTCGTGTCCTTCAGTTTTAGGCCCTCAATTTTCCTGGCCCTAAGATTTGCTCTATTTTAATCTATCTAATATTAATAGATAACGGATTGTTCGATTGAGCTCGGTTTGATCTCAAATTAATGAGTAAACTTTATCAAACACATTGCTGTAAAGTTTATATGAAGAGTAGTGCTGCAACATATTTCTAGAGAGCAAATAAATATTTAAAAAAAGATTATTTTTTAATGATGTCAAACTATTGGCTCTAGCTGCTTTAAATTCATTTTAGGCAAACAGAACTCCATATAAAATTGTTGTGGTTTAATGCCCTCTACAATGGTATACCTACTCTTTCTGTGCGACCAATGGTTCTGAAAATACAGCCAAATTATGTGACACATGCTTCACTTTACATCCATATTGCATTCTACGAACACTCATCTTGTGATGCATTAAATTTAATTAATAAGTTAAAAGTTGGTTAACATATTAAATAATACACACACAGTTTAAGGTGGATTAAGACAAAGATAGCGTACTGGAGATGTTTCTAAACGGTAGAGACACAAACAAAAAAAAACTATACAAAAGGACAGAAATTCAAGTACTCACACTTGTCACAGGCACACATACAAAGAAGGCCGACACATTTTTCACATGGTTGTGTGTTTGCGAAGTTTCTCTGGCCAAGGTCAGCTTCATCAGGCGGTGAGTTGTATGACGCTGCAATATGTTGGATTGGCGCTGTTAGTAGTAAGCCTAGCGGCCAGGTGGCAAACTAAACTACTGCGGGAAAATGAGAAATTCGCTAGTGTAGTTGATGAGTATGGTTTGCACCTGTGATTATATTTTGTTGAGGTCCAGGGACTGCTAGATTTTGTTATAAATTTGATGCCCCACCTAACGAGAGCTAGTGGTGTTTGCAGGAGTATGCGACTTCTTCATCCTTCCCTACAGACGGTTGGGAAGCTGGAGTCATCGTCTTGACAGGGTTTGAACTAGGGGCAGGACGGGCTGTTAAGGGCAGTTCACTTGTGGCCCATTGTACACATGCAGGTGCAGTGGGAGGTGCTGATTTGGTTTGTGTGTGTGTAGGAGTATAACTTGGTGCTAAATCTAGTCGTCGAACCACCCATTCAGAGTTTGAAAACTGTGCGACAGTGAATGTTCTCTTGGGTAGCGTGTGTGGCAGTGATGAGAGAGCTCATGGAGCGTACCAGAGTGAGTCGTAGTGTAAGTTGCCGTTTCCAATCGACGTGCTGGTTGCAGTTCCCTTCTGGTGTGCAGCTTCTTCGCGCTCCCAGGTGTATACCCGGCCAACACACTGGCCTTCCCCAACTAGACGTCCGGCCACCTTATCTCGCCCAGCTCTGTGTCAAAGCATATTGGGTAGTAGGGAAGAGAAGAGATAGTCAGCGTTCCTAGAAGGGGGTGCGACCTGAAGTAATTGGGTGTAGGCAGGTGGGAGATATAGGTAGGCTTGACTGCTGGTCTCCAGCAAGTGACTTGGTGGGCGGAAAGTCGCTGGCAGACAGATAATTTGACTGCAGATATCAACTTCAGGATAGGGGGGACCACATTCGTGTTATACAGGAAAGTGGGAAGTCACCATAGATCCATGTAGAGCCGGAGCTCCCTGTTGTGGCTGGCTTTCCCCTCCCCCCCCCCCCTTTTTCATGTCTAGGTGAGTAGATTAGTGGGGCGGAAGTAGGTGGCAGACCTACACATTCACAGAAAGGTGCACCAGTCTTATGGGTCACCACTCCTAAGAGACGTGACTCGCAATTGACGTGGATGGGATTCGGGTGTTGGCATGTGGCTGCTTCTGCAAGAGTGTTTGCGGTTCTTTGGACGAAATAGGATATAGTAGTACGCAAAGTGTTCAAACAAAGTGGCTGAGAGTGATATCTCTACTAGTTTGGTTTATGCCTGCTTATTGTCATGACAACAACACATGTAACCCCACATGTACCCTGACTAGGGCCTGATGGTAATTCCCCATTCATTTTGGAATTCAGAACATCATCGCAGAGAAATAATAAATTGTGCATCAAACAACTTAAATTTGCCTGCAATGTATTTACCAGGCTATAATTATTGTGGACCATTTACAAAATTAAAGGAAAGATTGGAAAAAGGAGTCAATGGAATAAATAAATTAGATGAAGCATGTTAACATCATGATATTGTTTATAGAGAACATAAAGATTTAGAATCAAGACATGAAGCTGACAACATTTTACAAAAAGAAGCAAAAGAAATTCTTTTAGATAAAAATATTCCAATTGGTGAAAAAAATTGCTTCTGCAGCTGTTGCTTCAATTATGTTTACAAAAAGAAAATTAGGTTGGGGTATTAAAATTTATTAGTTAATAATATTCTTTCTTTATAAATGAAGATAACCAACATAAATATCGATATACACATTCATCAATTAAGATATTTGGGTATAGACAAATAATTTATGAAAAGATCAACTTGAGAAAAAAATTAAAAATGAAAACAAGGGAAAGGTTTCAAATTAACTTTACCAATACTAATAATCAAAAAATACTAAAGAAATCTGGAAATGGTTTACATCATGGAGGTTTTTTACCATTTGTAATTCCAGTTCTAGCTGCACTTAAAGCTTTAGCTGGAGGAGCTAGTGCAATTTATAATGCTGTTGGACAAACAAAAAAATATAAAAGAATTAGAAGAACAACAGATATATAATTTAGCAATAGAAAATAAATCAGTAAGCGGTTCAGATGCAAAAAAATGGAGACAAACAAATTTCGAGTTTATTTCCATCATCTAATTTTGTTATTGAGAAATATGTGAAAATACTAGATATTAAACATTTCAGAAATGTATATATGACTGATGAATTACCAAATATAATGCACAAAAATGAATGTGCTGTGGATAATTTTAACATTTCATCACATCCTTGTACTCACTGGGTTTGTTAGAAAATTAGGGTTTTTACTATTTTTATTCACTTGGAGGTAATATTCTGAGTAATTTAATTAATTTCTTCAAAAAGAGAAATGTTTATTACATTTATAATCGAATTCAGAATTTTTATTCAGTAATTTTTGGACATTCATGTTGAATTGTATTATATCTTTATTCGAGAGGATTTAGATTTCATGATATAATTTCTTTGTTATTAAATGACAGATATATTTGGGGAACCATTAATCAAATATTTAAATAAAAACTTTGACGCTAATGCTTATTCATTTAAAAAAGATGTGGATTCAAAATAAAAAATTATTTCTTTTGCTTATGCTCAAAAAAAATATGTGAATTCAAAATACTACACTATTGCCTCTGCTTAGGCTTAAAAAAAAGTGTAAATGGAAGATTCGATGCAATTGTTTCTGCTTATGCTATAAAAAAGATGTTAGTTCAAGATTCCGCACTATTGCTTCTGATTATGCATTAAAAACAGATGTAAATTCACGATACAATACTATCATTTCTGATTTAAAAACAGATGTAGAATCTAAATACAATACTATTGTCTCTGCTTTACAAAATCAAATAAGTAAAGTTTTTATTTATACAAAAGATTAGGCTTCTCCTCAAAATCGTAGAATAAATAATATGGCTGATCCTATTGATGGAAAAGATGCAGCCAATAAAAGGTTTTTTGATAAAACAATATCTGTTAAATTGCAAAATTTATACCAATCAGTTTCGAATTATTTTGATACACTTGTTAAATCTAAAATTGAAAAAAGCAAATAAGTTTTTGATAATAAATAGCTGATAAATTACAAAATTTAAACGAATCCATTTTGAATAATTGTGATACACTTGTTAATTTGAAAGTTATAAAATGCAATGAAGAAAAATCTCACATATTTTATTTACCTGCAAAGTGGGACAAAAAAAAAAAACTAATATTTTTCACACAGATATTCAAATTTTCTTTTCTATTTTGATGGATTGTACTGTTTATAAAATAATTACTGCTAATTTCAATTCGCCTCATGATACTATAACTTAAATTAAGGACTCCAGAAAAATTGATTACAGTAAGCCTTTTGCTGTTAACAGAGGTGATAATTTGGTTTTAAAATAAACAAAATAAAATATCTGCATATGAAAATGGATTTATGACAACATTTAGAATATTCGTGAAATGTATAGAATAATAATTTTATTTTTTTACTATTAAATGGATAGTTCTTTGTGCTTGAAGTGTACGACAGTTACTAAAATTAATGTTGTAAAAATTGAAAATACAAAAAATGGACACTTAGTTTAGAAAAGTAAATGTTCGATATGTAGTTCCAAAAATCCAATATTAAAAAAATTGCTAAATATAACAGAAGGAATAATCAATGAACTATATAAACCTGCAAGAAGGAGAGTAATTTTGTATGGAATTAATTATTTATGGTAAATCGATCTTGTTGAAATGGATACTGGTAATTTAAAAGGTATATCAGATATAAATAATAGATACAATTCTATTTTGAAATTTTTTTTTCAAAGTGTGCATTTGCTACCTATTAAAGATAAAACGGCTAAAAATGTATTAGATCTATCAGAATGTACATTGATTAAAATAAAACCACATAATATATAAAGTGATAATGGCTCTGAATTTTATAATAAGGCATTTAAAGAGATTATGTAAAAAATGTAAAAGCAATCATTGATCTATATTCAGCAAACTAAAGGCCAGTATTGTAGAAAGACTTAATCGCACAATGAAAAATATTAAGTGGTGAAATTTTCTTTGAATGGAAATTACAAATGGATAGTTATATTAGATGAATTAGTGAAAGAATACAACAATACATAACATATAATTATTGGTATGAAATCAATTGAAGTAAATAATGCCAAACATGCGTTTACTGAACTGAAATACATAGTTGGCGATGATGTTCGTGTTAGCAAAAATAAACGAATTTTTTAATAAAGTTTATACTCCTAATTAGATATTATAATTACATACTATTCTTAAAGATTTAATTTATGATGTAACACTGTACAAACTAAAATATATATATGGAGAATAAATGAAAGGTAGTTTTTATGAATACGAAATAATTAAAACTAGTTATCCTGATGAATATTTGATTGAAAAATTTTAAAAATCCAAAGGTAACCAAATTTATGTTAAATGGTTTGGTTTTGGTAATTCGCATATCTCATGTATGAATAAAACAGCTGTTTTCTGAATTTTAAAATTTTTTAGCAATTATTTATTTCAAATGCAATATCATTTAAATGTTCATAACATACATTTTCATGAAGATTTAGGTAGTCCCAAAACAGGATTACCTGAGAATATACAAAATATTTCTAAATTTGTTAATTAATCTGTTTTATATCAATAACATACATTTTTATGTTCCAAAAACAAGTTTTTTCATTCGAAAAACATGTTAAAAACTAATGAGTATTTTGCAGTTTTTTTTTAATAAATAAGTTTTTGATTTTGAACCGTTTTTAAATATAATAAAGTTTTTGATTTTATTTCTGAACTAACGTTCTTTCAAGTTTGTACTGATATCTAATGCAATAAAACCATGAGCTTCATCGCAACACTTTGCACAAATCTCTTAAAAATTTTCATAAGACATATCTCCACCAACATCATTATAAATATGTTTTTAGTTAGTATAATTTTTTTTTAAATACACATAGAAAATTCGTATTACCTCTTACTAATAGCTTAGGTATTTTCTAAAAAATTTGAGCTAAAAAAATTAGTCTATATTTGTATGTCATCCTCTAGTGAAATATTCGCGAATCAGTATCATATATAACAGGAGAAACATATTCACATTGATCTAAAGTAATCATTTCATCATTATTAGTTTAAAAAAAGCATCCCATTTTCTCTTTAACCTATAGCTTTTTGGATAAAACATCAATATCAATTAGAAACTCAATATATTTGGGTGGTTGTAAACTTTTTTAGCAAAATACGATTTATTGAAGTTTAACCATCCTTTCTTATAAAAAAAATTCAACATTAAATTAGTTTTTCGACAGTTACTTGGGCCCACTATATCCTGTCCTCACATTGTCAGGTTCTCAAATTTTTATTTTTATATTTTTCTTTTATAATTAAAACATCAATATGCCAATCAACATTTTTCATTTAATATGTTAATATTTTGTATTAAATAAGATCATTTTTTTACTTAATAAGATAATTTTTTTCATTTAACAAGACAATTTTTTCATTTAATAAGTTATTTTTTTCATTAAAAAAGACATTTTTTAAATTTTAATTAGAATTTTTTTTTAATTAATATGAAATATTTTTATTTTATAACATTTTTCATACAATAAATTGTTCATCAAATAATATAATTATTTTGTCTAATAAAGTAATTTTTTTCATTTCATAAAATAATTAGTCCCATTTAATAAGATATTTTTTATTTAATAAGATAATTTTTATTTGTAATGATATAATTATTTTATT
Source organism: Dryococelus australis (assembly GCA_029891345.1). Lineage (NCBI taxonomy): Eukaryota > Metazoa > Arthropoda > Insecta > Phasmatodea > Phasmatidae > Dryococelus > Dryococelus australis. The sequence continues at coordinate 28,862,207 of CM057005.1, forward strand.
AAATGGATAATAAAGTATTTAAGTAAACAAATGATAGTGCCGTACTAAAGAAAAAACTTTATTATTATATCATTCATAAAGATAAATAGATTGCTTTAATTCGTTTTCATGTGAAATTTGTAACACCTAATATAAACAACAATACTATAGCATTGATTGATAACAAAATAATATAAATATACCTAGAGGGCAATACAATATTGAACCATTAAAAGAAACAATAAATTCAATTTAATCATTTTCAACTGATAACATTGAACTAACATCAGACAATGTGAAAAATAGGATATTGGTTAAATGTAAGTTTTATATTAAATTTGATGATCAAATATCTGTTATTCTTGGTTATGAAAGATATATGATTATTGAAAAAGAAAAATTGTTATAGGTACTAAATTACCTAATTTTGATCATTTTAAATCAATAAAAATCCTTTGTAACTTGGCTTATGGTATGTTTATAAAATATTATGAAACTAACAATTTAGAAACAGATATAATCACCAGTTTTCGACAGAAAATGCTGTTTGGATTCGGAGATTAAATTATTAATGAATCTTCATATCCTGTTTATAATAGAATTAATAATGAACATTTTAATCATATTGGTCTGGAGATTAGAGATGAAAATGGAAAGCTTATTGATTTTGTTACGGTGCTTATATTGACATTATTTTGGAAACTAAAGACTGTGTTGCTTCACCCAAAAATTGATGTCTTGAAAGCACAGAGTTTGCTTAAAATTTTTCTTTACCACGTACCAGCTGTTTGTACCTTGTTACAATGCAGCCTAGATGTGGGCTGCACCATTCAATGGTGTCACCATCGGCGTAGATTTCAGCAGCAGTTCCAGATATCGACTTCCCACCGGCCCCTTTTCAGCATGTATGGTGGGTGCCTGGCCGCTTGGACATTGGTGCACGTATACTAACAGCACTACGAGGAACTACTCTGCTGTCTTCACGTTTAGCGGGCTAATCGGCTGGACACATGAAATTTCATGTGCTTGTGACATTGCTTCCTCCAGCCTACTTGAACGCCGGGAATTTCGTGTCATCTGAGCATGTGTGCAACCTATATTTGAAAATGTTGCGATCCGATGAGACCAGATTGGACAGCAATAAATAAACCCCTATAAAGAGTAACGCTTACTTTAAATGAACTTTTCCCTAAATGGACACATAAAATCCTGTTGGTTGTGTTATCTGCCATCCCCACTGGGGACATTGCTTTGTGAATTGTATAAATTGTGTGGGTGCACCTCTCGCTTGGGGTCGGTTCCTGCCACTGCCCCAGAAGGAGTCACCTTGCCACCAGTTAAGTAATGCTCAGTAAATAATTTATCTGCATAGGCCTTGTGGCTTTTGAAACAGGAACACTTGGTGTCCTAATTAGGAGACAGGCAACATGTTGGTGAGAAAACTTAAAAACTTGTTCAAGTGATGTTTTCCCATAAGTTTTACATGGCAGGTTATAATTAATAATTTTAATCTCTCTAAAATTTAACATGGAACTGATGTGTTTTGCTGGATTTGGTAAGGATAAAGAAAGAGGCATTATGTTTTGTCGGCTTTGTGAAGAGCATATAAAGCCATAATTAACTATTTGAAAGGTTTTGGAATTATGATTATAAACAGAAACTTTTCCCACATAAAGTGATGCTTTTTTTATGTTAGCCAAAATAAAAGATTAATATAATCTTTTTCCTTCAAAATCGTATTATTGTCATAGTCAAACTTAAATCTTTTCCCCATAAACTTATTCACCAGATGTTTTGTCTTCTTATCATGTTGTTTTTCTAATATCTATTTTCTTTTTTTTCGTACTTAATCAGCCACCATTTTTATGTTCAACTTCGAAGCATTCTCATGATTTACAGTGAATCCTTTAATTTTTGTAACTTGTTTTCCCATAAAAGTTTTGTAACCATAACATTTTGCACCAGTACTTATCCATTTTAAACCATCATCACTTTTTCCAAATTCATCTGTCCATTCACCAATAATACAATCTGTTTAACAGTATTCTTATCATCGTCAATATAAATTATGCTATCTGTGTCATAATATACTACTTTATCACCTAATCTATCAAGCATTTCATATAATCTTAATCTAGCATTTTAAGTAATGAAAGCTGCTATAAATATATTTGTTGCAGTGTTATCTTCTACAAAATTATTTTTGTGTCGATATGTCACTTCAATTATTTTCTTTTTTGGAGGTAAAGAACATTATTTACTTCTTTTATATAGTCCAATAAAAGTTCGTACCACCGAAGCGGGTTATCAATATATTCTGTTTGTGTCAAATTTTGCCTTTGGTCAAACTTTCCCCAGAGTGAATTTAAACAAATTTTGGCAACAGGACTTTCCCTATTTATTTGTTCAATATTTTTAATGGATAAACAGATATCTTGCTAATTTTTAATAACTTGAATATATTCTTCTTTTGATTTGTAATCATCTTCCAAAGGACTAGTTTCCAGTTTTATTTTCATAGATGTTTTAATGTAATTTCTGAACATATTATTACTTCTTTTGTTGAAATGCCAAACTTCATGAATTTGAAGTATTTTGTAACCTATTTCGATAGCTTTATTTAGTTCTAACATATTCTATGTTCCATCTAATGCTCTTTCTTCATAATTGTGTTTACATTGGCCTTTTTTCTATACAACATATCTTGAACATAAATTCAACAATAGTTTTTCTCTCTTAATTGGAAGCACCGGATGATACAAATTTCGTGGTGGCAAAACTTTACATTTGATTAATCCAAAACAATTTTCGTCCTACTTTTTAGGATTAAACATTTTAATAGGCTGACTAACAGGATAGTAATCATAAAACATAACTGTTGGATACAAACTACATATATCTATATACCTTAATTTTTTTTCTGAAACATTCGGTTTAGAAGCATTTGTTCTTCCCCCAAAAAATGCATCTCGAGGTTTTAATAGCTCTATTACATGTATAGTTTTATTTAAACTCTTTTTGTAGAAAATCGATTTATTCCACTTACAATACCATATTTCGAGAATTTGTAACCATCTTGTCTTAAATTTGTCGTTCGTTTCATTGTTTTAGTAAACAGGTCGTCCATATTTTCATTATTGCATTTATTTATTGTGTCTGGAGAGTAACAATTGGGACAACCATGCCAAAAACATTCATGATGGTGTTATACCATTTTAGTTTTATCGTAATAACTGTCAACTTTCCCTAATTTTTAGGGATTGATCGTAGGATTCCATATGCAAATAAGAAGTATAATTCTGGTTGAATATAATAGTTACTTCTTCACTGTTTAATGCATGACGTACATTTGGAAATGTATTTAACCATAATATTGACTCCTTACTGATTATTTCTTTTTTTTTCTTTTCTTTAACTACAGTAATAGTATTTCCCATAAGGAAATTGGATCTGCAAAAAGCCATTCAAGCACTCATTATTGTTATGTATTGAAAAATATCTATATTTGCTATTTCTAAAAACTGTTTTCTAAATTTAAGACAACCCCATCGTAAAATGTAAACATCAGAATTACAATATTCAGCAATTTATTTTTTGAAATCGAAAATATAGTTATTTATTACTACTACAGCATGCCAGTGTAAAAAATCTTTAGGTTGTTCTTCTTTCATTGTGTTGGCTCCATAATATTTTGTTGATGGAGTTTTTCCAACATAATTTTGATTTTCTGGTTTATTGAAAGAGTGTGGAAATATTTTTTTAAGCTCTTATAAACCAAATGTTTTGGGAAATGATACAAGACTCCCTTGAATAAAGATTGTACTATCAATAATTTTGATATTAGGACTCGATATTTTAGTTGCATAACTTTTTAATCTTGGTATATAGTTTTAGGTTTTATGGTGTTTCTACACAATATTGTAAAATAAATATCAATCGTAGCCTTTGGAATTATTTTCAATAAACATATATCCATTGTTTCTTTCAGCTATAGCCCATTCCCAAAACTCGTCATTTGATTTAAATTGTCGTTTCACGACGCCATGAAAATCTAGAACAGATATAAAGTATGGTGTGTGAATACTAATACCTTGCTTGGCTTCGTAATAAAAGAAGTAATATTTTTGAGTGTACGTGCATTCTGGACGATGCACCGGTGCTCGTCAATTACAACAACAACGTTCTGTGCATTGTCCGCCCTTCTTCAGTTTTTCTGTATGTAACATTAATTTATGGCATTCTACCTTCACAAATTCTTCACAATTTCGACGACTGTCAATGGTTCCTCAAACATATTTTGTTACACGTTCTACACTTATAGAGCAACTTACACACTTCATCGCGTTTATTAAAACAATCCTGCCCAAAACCATATATATTACAATTTACGCAATGTATTCTCATTCGATCTTTACCTTCCAAAGTTTTTAGTGATGGGGTTTTTTTTTACACAAATATCATATATTTCTTATTTCTTCTATACGACAATGTTGATCCTTATGGTCGTTCGGTTTGTCACATTTCTTACTATAATAAACACTTCCTAAAAATGCTTTCATACTATTAATTGCATCGAAATGTTCATTGTGTAAATACAAGTAGATAGTTTTATTTTCCAGAATGTATAATTTAAGTGAAATGTACAACTGAAACAACTTTAATTTGAACATTCAGAAAATTGTCTGCCTCCATAATATCTTCCAAATTGAAACCAATTTCACAATTTTTTCCCATTCTCACACAAAGTTCCTAAGCCATTTCGCCTAGCAATTTTCTTCCTTTTCTAATGTAAATGTAATATTGCTTGGGTACACATAAATTATCAGTATTGTTAAATTTATTAATTCATTGTTTTGCCTTTATATATTTAGCTAAATTGACTTTTATTTCTTATTTCTTCGTCCATTTCCTCTTGGCACACTGTAAACATCAATGTCGAAAGCAGTTTCGTTAATGTCTACTATTTCATTGAATGTAAATATTCTTTAAATTTGATGAAGTAAATTTTCAGCATTTATATTGTAATTTCTTGCTGCTGAAATTGTACGGTGAAAATTCTGATTGTTTGCATATATTCTCATTTGATCACTATGTTTATTACCAGTTATTTTTTACAGCTTTCATGGTCTACGTGAACAGAATTTCGCACAGTAATTATTTTTTCTATCGAATAACCCTGTAAATTATTTATGCAAATGCTGTATTTTGTTTGCCAAATGTTGATGTTATCAAATAAATTTCGACTGAGTTCACGAATCTCGAATGGTGGGTTCATTTCACCACGCTCATTAAAAATTCTTTGTTCAAATGGAAAAATTTTACCTAAATGTTTATTTTCTTCTTTAACATAGCAATTTGAAAAATATAATTTTTTAAAGTATTGATTACTTTTATTTCTTGGGTTTACAAATGCATTATTAAAAAAAAGGAAATATTTCTTTTAATTGCTTTTTAGCTTTTTTATATATAAATCTGCCTTTTGGAAAAGACAAATTTGTAAAATTATGGTTTGTTTTTTTTTTTTTTTTTTCATTTAAAATAAAAGGTATAAGAGTTGTAATTAAATAATGTTTTCTTCGCATATATATAAATATAAATATATATATAATTTTTAAACTTTAAGCTATAGGTCTTAACTCCGCCGTTTTTAAAGCATTTAGATTTTCCACAGAAATTGTTAGTTGTTTGTTCATTTATAAGAAAAATTTATAAATTTTGCAAAAAATTTAAATTCATCAAAAGAATATATGGAATATGAAGGAAATTAATAATAATATAACTAAACGAAATTAAATTGAAAAAGTTTTTAAATTATTGATTAAATAATTTTAACTTATTTAACTTCTTACAATATTTCTCAATAAAACATTTTTTTTACATATTAACGCATGACTGTCCTTAGAAGTTTTTTGACAAGAAAATAATTTTATAGATTTATTCTCTTTACATACTGTACATGTTTTTGTTGAATAATTTTAACATGTTGAATTTAATTTATAATATCTACTGTTGTATTGTGTGATTTAGTATTTTAATGCTTTTTGAGATGTAGATTTAAACATATTTGCCTCATTTGCATTGTACTTTCTCTTTATTTATCTCATAATGATTTTTACCATATGCAATGGAAATTTTTTATAGGCACTAAAAAGTTTATCTTTCGAGTTTTTCTGTGAGTAAAAACTTTTTATATTCAATACTTCATTGCACTTTTTATGTACTTTAATATCTACCAATTCATAATTGAGTAGTGATTGCATTTTATATTATTTATAAAGAAATAAATTTATTAAGAACAAAAAAAGGTGGTAAAATTATAGTATTGAAAATGTTATTATTGATTACAATTCAGTTTCATAATTTTTAAAAACTGTATAATTATTTTCGTTTTTTTATCTTCCCAATTTTCTTTATGAATAAAACAAAAATGGAATCGTTGCTCAGAAAGTCAAACATTCATATGAATTGACTAAAAACAAGATCTTGAAAATAATTAATGTATGTTGCTACAGAATTTCAATTTTACGAATCGAACTTTGGTAAAAAAAATTAATTGTATTCTCGATGGTAAATATAAAATTACATTACCAAATCGCTATGTAATTATATTTAATAACAATACTTTAAAATTAATAAATGAGAAACAAGATCTCATAACATATAAAGGTTTAAAAGAAATGAAAATTGGAAAAACTATGCATAATAAAGAATTCCCTTAAAATCGAAAATTTAGGAACTTTTAAAAATATTATCAAATCTTCTTACTTACTTATCAATTTGATAACAAAATTTTCCAAATAATAAAATTTTTGTGCTTCTTGTTTAAGTCTGAAAAACCATGTAAAAACCTTGAAAGTTAAGGAAAAACCCGAAAATTTCATGAAAATTAAGGAAAAATGTTGCCTATTTTTTATCCACCATAAACTTGTGTTTTGAAAGATCTGGAGGCTTTTTTTTTTTTTTTTTTTTTTTTTTAGCCATTTTTGGAGTTGTTCTGATGCTGAGTTAAGGAAAAAGAGGGGGTGGGGGGACCTTTAAAACTAAGGAAAACCCTTTAAAATTAAGGAGAAAACCAAATTAGGTAAATATCTGCCCCAAGGAGCTTTGGGCAGAAATGAAAAATTTAGCAGTCTATGTATTAAATAGAACTGGCCCATCATTAGTAAAATAAAAGTCTCCTTTTGAACTTTGAGAAGGCAGAAAGCCAGGAATAAGGAACATACGAGTAGTCGGATCAAAATGTTGTGTATATACCCAAAGAAAAGATAAGAAACTTTGATTAAAGGCTCAACCAGGAGTTCTTGTTGGATATGAAGGGGGCAATGGGTACAGAGTGTTCTCAAATAATAAACTCATAAGATCAAGATATATAATTGTTCAAGAATCACTTGAAGCACTAATCGTTGAAAAATCACTATATCAACCAATCAATGGAAAAGGAATCAGTATATATTATGAAAGAAGATCAGGAGAAGATCAGAAAGAACAAAGAGACGATCAAGAAGAAATTGGTGTAGAATATCAAACAGAAATTCCAGAAATTGAAGAAAGAGAAGAATAGGTAATAAATGAAGATAGCTCAGACTCAGAAGTAGAGTATAAGACACAAAATGGAAAAGAGGCATAAATCTGAGGAACCAAGGTAAAATAAATAAACCTAAATTTATGATGGATGTCAACTTGTTTGAGGGGAATGAAATTGTTCCTATGGATTTCACGAGGCTATAGAGTGTGAGGATGCGGAACGATGACGCAGAGCCATGGAAGAAGAGATGGCTTCACTTAAGGAAAATAAAACCTGGCCACTCTGTGATTTACCTTCTAATAAAAAGCCATTACTTCAAAATGGGTATTTATTAAGAAGTGTAAACCTGATGGAAGTCTCGGCCGACATAAAAAGTGGTTAGTTGTAAAAGGTTTTGCACAGAAGGAAGGTGAAGATTTTGATGAAACTTTTAGCCCAGTTGCTAGACAAACTACATTTAGGACAGTAATAAGTATTGCTGCAAAAAAAATTTTGGTCTCTAACTGCATTTTTAATGGTCAACTAAAGGAACAGATCTACATTCGCCAACCAGAAGGTTTCAATGACAATTCCAAAAAGGTATGCAGATTGCATAAAATCCTGTAGGGACTCAAAAAGACTCCACATTGTTGAAACAATAAAATAAATATTTTCCTACTTGATCTGGGATGTAAAATTAGCACTGCAGACCCCTGTCTAATTATCAAGGATGTAAATGGCCGAAAAATATAGTTAGCATGGTATGTTGACGATGGGTTAGTTGCTGCATCAGAATAAAAAGATGTGTTAGTGGTCACAAAAAAATTTAAAACATCAATTCAAAATCAGGACTAAACCAGCTGATTATTATCTTGGGTTGTAAATTAAAAGGAGTAAGGAACGTATTAAGGTCAGTCAAACTTCCTGCATTAAAACGCTTCTCGAGATATTTCAAATTAATGAGTGTCGGGCTGTAAGTACACCTATTTTGAAAGACGTGAATAAGGAGTCAGTGAAGGAGAATGTAAGCGTTAAGTCAAGGGATTTTCCTTGCAGGGAAGCTGTGGGAACCCTTATGTACTTAATGATTTGTACAAGACCGGATATTTCTTATGTAATCAATATTGCTTCCAGGACACTTGGGAATCCTTCCACGAGTGACATTATCTGAGTCAAGTGAATATTTCGTTATTTAAAATATGCGATCAGGCCGAACAAAGGCATAGATAGAAAATTAATTAATTGTACCAAACGAAAATATTTAAAATATTCTAAGTCATCAAGCAGTGAGCCGAGGTCGCAGAATGCATTACTACTTGGCTCATGGTAAATAGGGTTAAATATTAAGAGAGCCTATTCATATCCCAAAATGGTTAAAAGCACGTTCAAAATGCAAATTTCCACTAAGCTCCGACTGAGAGTAACAAACCCAAAATTAATTAAAACAATTAACTGTCTACTGCAAATGATTACTATTACAATATTCACTAAAAGGGCCAACACAATGAACTACGGCCTCTACTCACTACTGATACGCAAGTTTCTCACCCGGCATTATTACATTACCGACATTAAATTAAATACAAACAGATATTACTTTAGGTGATTCGCAGCAGCTGAAGAAGACTCAGCGAAGAAGCATGATCGTGTAAAATGCTGCACCACGGCCAGCTATCGCAGTGACATAAAGTCGATCTGTAGAAGGCTTGTAGCACAGGTGAGGATCAGACAAGAATTGTTCGCCGAATCATTTGCATACAAAAGGCAAGGCTATGAACCAGTGATGCAAGCAAGAAGGGTTGTTAGTGGGTGAAGCAAGGAGAAAGAGAGGGTGTTTTAGAACGATATTGGAGGTTGGCACGGGTGCTAAAAAACGAAGTTGCGAGAGTTCGAAATAGCATAGTGCTTGTGTGGCAAGAAGTACTAAGGCAACGAAGTTCACAGTTCGTAGAAGGTGCCTCAACACTTTAATGTTGGAGAAACGTCTCCAAACACTCGGCGCAACGAGTCATCATTTCAACTCCTACCTGTAGAAATTTGCTATCCACAAGCACAGTTCAAGCAAGATCCTGAGCACCCTGGTTACCTAGCAAAATCACACAAAACAACCAGTTCACAAACATAACATAATAGTTCGAAGAGAAGGTCGAAGAATAGAGCGTAGAAAGAGTAAGGCTAGCTTAGAAAAGTTCAACATGACAGACCACAAAATTATAAAAATCAATCATATTTCAGGACATAGACAGTTCACACACCATTCATGATGAGAATGTGATCCATCCCCGGGGATGACACCAATGTCTAGAATCACTCCATAAAGCTTCCAGGCACATTCTTCTCAAGTGCTCGGAATGATGATGAAAGTGGAGGTGAGTCGCCCCAAATGCCAGTCTTCAGCTATCAGCGCCCTAGCAGTCCAGGCAGAAGCCCTCCGCAACAGCAGTAGGAGCACCACCAACATGCCACCTCTGAACCCCTTTGCGAAAGACAGGAAAACATAAAAAAAAAAAAAAGGATATTAGAAAAGGAAGAAAAAAAATGGCAAAATCAAAACACTGGAAGGACAAGGTAAAAGAAGGACATTACGAAACTCACAAACAATCATTACAAATAGTCGATTACACACAGATAGCCAAAAAGAGATCACTTAATATCTTAGTACATAAGTTTTCATCTGACTAACATGCGCTTTTCTAAATATTCTACCGAATGAGAGGCTAACCAGTCTTACAGTGTTGGGAACAAGCATTTTGTCGACCCTGAAGGGGCCGACAAACATAGGTATTAACGTTCCTGTCACATTATGGCCCAAGTCGGGGAGGGAAATATTACGACAATCATCCAAATCACATACTTTAAAAGAGGGAAGAGATCTAACTTTATTCAGATGAGTATTATTTAAATCTTTCACCTAAACCATCTTTAGATGCACCCAGTCGAGCAGGTTATCCCGGTCAGCATGTTGGAGAGGTGAAGGGAAAGGAGGGATCCCCCAGATATTGAGCAAAGGATGGGCGAGGGAGCGGCCTAAGGAGGAGACAGAAGGAGGGACCCGTGTTGAACCATGAAGAGCACTGTTGAATCCTACAGTGATCAAATCAAGGTCCTGATCCCAAAGAGAATTATCATAATTATAAACTATAGTCAAATATACCTTAAGATCTTTATTAAAGCCCTCTACCTTTATACATTTGGGGAATAAAGGCTGGAAGTGAAATGTTTATTGGACCAACGAAAACACATATTTTGAAATACAGTGGAGGTGAAATACCTGGCACTAACTGTTATAATTTCAGAAGGAGCACTAAAGAGCTTCTAAACCTGCTCACTCAAGGCCTTAACAATAGTTGAATATTTCATGTTCCTAAGGGAAAGTAAAACAACAAATTTGGAAAGGTGTCGAGTAGGATTGGAAAACAAATATTGCCCCTTTTGGAATGAATAAGAGGCCGAAACTATTGACATGAACTGTTTCCAGGAAGATTGAGGCAATCGAACCACATTTTGACCAAAGTTAGCCTGTCGGACCTGTTAGCAACGCTGCCAGGCGTCTCAGAATTTTACAAATTAGGAAAGCTCTTTCCTCATACTTGGCCACGGGAAATGCATGTAAATTTTATTCAGAGTACGACTTACATCTCCGTGGCCCCCAAAGACAGAATCGACAGAATCGGGGTAGTAAGATAAAATCATTGGCATCAAGGGCTCTAGAACTATTACCTTCCTAGTTCAACCATTCTTTCCAGTAAAATACAAGGTGTCCTTATCGAAGAGATATGGCAGAACCACACCAACATTTAAATTTTGAACTATTTCTACTGTCTCAAAGTCCTAGGGTCGTACATATGTGACATGACGTCAGCGATCTTATTATCCGAACACAGAATATGGTGTACTTTAAAGCAGAATCTAGAAAGGCGAAGGACCTAGTTGTTGAAGAACCTTGTTCTTGGAAGGTTGACTATGCACCTAAGAAAGAGTCTGATTATCTGTGTATAAATCGCATTCGTCGTGCTCGATAAACTGGGCGAACTTTTCCAAACAAAAAAAGAGCTAATATTTCCTTTTCATAAATATCCTGGTGGCTTTCCGCCTCTGTCAGAGTACGATTAGCATATGCGACTGGGATTAAGCCTCTCTCGACATGCTGACCTAGGAGGGCACTTAAAGATAATGAAGAGGCGTCAACCTGGGGAAAAAAACGCTTACGAAAGTTCGGATGATGCAAAACAGGTGGAGAAGATAGCATATTTTTAAGCTTGACAATGACAGATTCCTGTTCGTGATCCCAGCGAAATGCCATGCGATTATTTTTTAATTTGTTCAAAGGGGCAGCCACCTTATTGAAATGATCAATTAATTGGGCGTATTAATTCTTAACACCCAAGAATTTTTGCTCAACCTTAAGGGTCTTCGGCCACGGAAACATTAAAATGGGAGCAATGCGGTCCAGGTCGATCAGAAGTTGGCATTCACTGAGTAAGAAGCTTAGAAATTTGACTTTACTGACACCTGAGTTCACCTTATCGGGATTCACTTTTAATTCTACTTCTCGCATCCTCATCAAAACTTGTTTTAAATGCAACAGATGTGATTCCCAGTCTTCACTGTCGACTATTATATCGTCGATGTAATTGAAAACAAATGTAAATAAGTCCGATGTAACATGATCTAAAACACACAAAAGTGCTTCACTCCCGAACCTACCGTGGGTATCCTCGTAAATCCACAATGACTCCGAGGGGTAGAGAACACAGTATATTTCCTAAATGATGGGTCCAAGAGGCATTAATGAAAGCTATTGTTTAAATCCACTACAGAAAATACCAGTGCTTAATCTAGATGTTGAAGAGCACAGTCGTTTGTGGAAAGAGTACTTAAGTATTTTTTGTTAACTAAAGAGTGGTTCACTACAAGCCGATATTTATCACTGTCCCTCTCCCTCAAAATAACCCAGGAGAACAATAATATTATTTGGAAGAAACAATTACTCCGGCTGATAAATTTTTTTTTCGATTATATCGCAAAATGCTAGGAGTTTAGGAGAAGGCACTTAAAATGTCTGTTTCTGACCGGAATGTCAACAACGAGAGATAACTTATATGGAAATGCGACAGAAACTCCTCTGATACGCTGTCACCCTTCAATGGGGAGGTAGAAGATGAATAATTCACCGGGTTACCATGAAAATGCAGTCTGACATGTATATTGGGTGCAAACCCAAAACACAGATACCCTCCATCTAAATTGATATTGGCCCTATCCTTACCCATAAAATCAAGACCGAGAGTGATATTTTGTGCGAGAGAGGGCAAAACCCAAAAATCAAACGACCAAGAAACTTACCTATTTTTAAATGAAGGGCAGAGCCATGTTAGTATTCATAATATTGCAGTTAGTGATACACAAAGATTTATCAGACCTGACACTTATTTTACCCTTGAACACAGCTCTATTTTCAATAAGGCAGCTTAAAAAAGATTCACTTATCAGACTATGAGTTGCCCTGGTATCAACAGGGAAGTTCTAACACCCCCCCCCCCCCTCCCCCACCCAACACAGGTAACCATGACCTGATGGTGAGTAATGATGGGCGAACTTTGAAAAATCTGTGGGCTGTAAGGGCCACGCCTACTCTCAGACACACGCTGTTTCCCGGCTTTTTACAAGTACCATGTAGATGACCATGAAGTCCGCAACAAAAACAAAGTCGCTGCACCAAACTCACTTTTTTTTAATGGGCAAAAGGCATCAACATGCACAACTTGGGTGCAGTTTGCGCAATGTGCTGCTACGCCTCGCTGATCCACCAAAGGGCGAGGTGAAACACTGTTGTCTAAATGATATCCAGGCGGTCTAGGATTTATGGCCCCCAAAGGCGACAAAGGGTAAAGGGCTTGGTATTGAAAAGCAACAACCAACTGACCCTGGATATCCACCGCAATCTTGCGTAACCCCAACAAATTACACAGGCGAACACCATCATCGAATGTATATTTCCCATAAGGGCAAAATTATCAGTAATAATCCTCAATAGATCCTAATTTGGTAGGTTAAAACAAAGGACCTCGTGACACATGCATAACTGTACGGGTAATATTTATGAACTCCTGAGCACAAATACCAGTAAATCAACATAGGCAAAGCTCAATAAGCAAGCCAAAATACAATATTCAAATGTCTCTAGAAGAACGACAGAATGTGACAAGAAACTTTAGGCCCCCAAGCCTCAAACACTGCAAAATTACAAAATTACTAAAATTCATTATGAAAGCACAGACATTGCAAAACTCAAACTAATTATTAACAACTTTAACAGCTTAAAACCTCAAAAAACCACACGATATTAAAAGTTGGAAGACAGCGACTTGCAGCCCTACCAAAGCGCCTTATCAGCCCAACATATTAAAACATAAATTTAAAAAGTCGTAGCTAATCGAACTGTCTACGGGCAACTGATAATAATTAAAATATTCGACTGACCGAACAAAGCCCTAGAGAGAAAATTAATTGTACCCAACGAAAAGATGAAAAATATTCTAAGTTATCAAGCAGTGAGCCGAGGTCGCATAAACACATTACTACTTGGCTCGTGGCAAATAGGGTTAAATATTAATAGAGCCTATTCATATCACAAAATGGTTAAATGCGCATTCAAAATACACATTTCCACTAAGTTGCAAATGTGAGTAACAAATGCTAATTTAGTTAAATAACAAGCATTCTACTGCAAATGACTACTATTTAAATATTCACTAAAAGGGCAACACACCGAACTACGGCCTCTACTCGCTACTGATACATAAGCCTCTCACACTGCATTATTACATTACCAACATTAAATTAAATTACAAACAGATATCACTTTTGGTGATTCGCAGCAGCTGTAGTAGGCTCAACGACGAAGCATGTTCGGGTAGGATGCCGCACCACGGCCAGCTACCACAGTGACATAAAGTGGATCGGCAGAAGGTTTGTAGTGCAGACGAGGCTCAGACAAGAAATGCTCGCCGAATAATTTGTATGCAAAAGCAAGGCTATGAACCCAAGATGCTAGCTAGCAGTAGGTAAGGGGGGTAGAGAGAGTAACAAGGAGAAAAGGAGAGGATCCAGAGTGTTATTGGAGGTCGACATGAGCGCTAAAAGTCGAAGCAGTGAGAGTTCAAAACAGTGTGGTGCTAATGTGGCAAGAGTTAAATAAGGCGACGAAGTTCATAGTTCGTGGAGGGTGCATCAACACTTTCACATTGGAGAAACGTATCAAAACACTCGGCGCAATGTGCTATCGTTGCAACGTTTGCAGCAGTGGTAATATCGAGGAAGGAACTGGTGGCTCTGTTGTCGCTGAAGCTGGATGCTCGATGCGTTGCTGCTGTAGCCGTCGGTGTCCACCATTGATTCCCCACTGGCTGGTGGACTGTGCGAACCACTCTTCTCCCCACTCCTTTTCGCCAGTCCCATTTCAGGTGTGAAGATGCCGGGCGTCGGTGTAGAAAGAGGGTGTCATGGTGTAGCTGCAGTGCCGGTTGCTGGCGTCAAAAGTCCCATGCTGGCTGGTATGACCCCCCAGACCTACTCAGTGACTGATGCGGCTTCCTTATCGGGCGTCGGGATGCCAGGAAAGAGGTATGTCATGAGGGGTGTGAGTGGTGTGTGAAGTGACGGCTGGTATGTCCTGCTGACCGGTGATAGAGGTGCCGCCGAGAAACTTTTCCATTCGGCTTTGAGCACTGCCACTGAACCCTTGATTTGCGGCTGGGCGCCAGGCATTGGTGTGGCTCAAGGTCATAACATGGTGGGAGTTGTTGCAGGTGATGGATGTTTCAGCACAGCACTGATTATGGGCATAAATGTGGAATGTACAGGTATGTTGTCACGTTCTTGACATTTGTAACGTATTTTTTGTAACCAATCGTATCTTCAAAATACAATAATAAAAATTATATTTCCATGAACAAAGCCCTAAATGGTATAGAGTAATAAGAGCGAGCACTGATGACATTTTGCAGTGGTAAACACTAGCTGATGAATGTAAACAATGAGATGTTGTAAACGTTTACACTAATAGCTGTAAACATTGTCCTGGCGAATATGAACAATGTGAACTAGAGTATTAAATATGTGCTGGTGAATGTATACAAGGTGAAATAGATTGCAAAAGAAGTTACATGGCAATAAAAACTATGATTAACTGGCAATGTAAACAATAGGGCATGTAAAATCAAACACTGATGTAATGGCAATGTAAATAATAGGAAATGTAAACATTGTCCGAAGTTTTCTGGCTACTATAGATAAATATTGAATTTCCCCTTGGCCAAAATGACGATGTATGGAGACAATGATGCGTGTGCTTGCTGCTTGGAACAATTCTGTGTCTCGGCTGGCTGTCACTCTATGAGAGACTGGACGTCACGACTGGTTTGTGCGAATTCCACATGCGAAGGGGGGACTGGGATACCCACCGATTATCTCCGCGAGCATGGGAGGTGATAGGTTCAGAGGGGAGCTTGTGATACACTCCGATTATCTCTGACCATAGAGGATGGCACTGGTGGCAGAGGGGAGCATGAGGTATCCACCGATTAACTCTGCGCACCTGATGATGAGTGAACTAATGAATAACGTGGCTTCTCCTTGTGTCGAGCGTGCTCGATCCCTATTGGGTACCCATGCAGCGGGTATCGAGGCGACGCCCTCCAGTGTCGAGGCAGCGATGGTAGTCGGAAGTGAAGCGCTCGCGACATAACAAGTCATGAGCATGAACAATGTTTACACACAACAAACAACACTATGTTGTTTGGCATGCACTTACCAGACTGGATTGATGAATGCTTGCCATTATGTGAAATTGGTAGCTGTTGACTGCTAGTGAATTTGTTACCAGTAAGAATTTAATGCTAGCATCATGCACAATTTTAAATCAACGAGGGTTGCACGAAAAACATGTGCGAAAACAACTACAGAAACTAGACAATGAACATGATTGCGAGGAAAAATGTGTTCAATAACAAATACAACAAAATAATTGACCCGGTTGGTTATGAGAATGTACAAATGAATTATGGTGTGAATGAAAGATTGTCTCACATGTTGGGTTTTAGTACTGACAGGCTGCTGCTAAACTTTGTGATGACTTACATCCCAGCTGTCAAGTCCTGCATAATGACTCGTGTTCCACTGCATCATGGTGTGGCAGGAGGGGAGTTCTTGCCCCGCCGCTCGCTCACTGGATGTTATGTGATTGTGGTAGGGGAAACATCTGTTCGCCGATTAACTCCCATTGCCATTATGATGCTGTGGAGTGGGGGGAGGTTGATGCTGAGCTGTAGCCTACCCTTGCAAGTGTGAAATGAAGCGTGGCAACGACATAACACAAACACATTGTACTTGCTTGGGAATGTTTGCTGTTTTTGAATGTAGCAGCAACGTCTAGCACTTGTCACTAGTTGAAGTTACCATACCATACCATACCAGTTTGTAACAAAAACTCTGTTTCGCACTTGCTACAACCCAGAGATTCACATAAGGTTTGCACAAGCTTCCAATGCACTTTTCATTGTCCCACATACCTGTCTGGGGTGGTTGTGGTGGCTCGGCTGGATTACATGTGCGTTCCTTGTTTTGCGAGCAAGTTATGTCATGGTGCTTGCATTGCACTGACGTTTCGCTGGAGCACTTTTGCCTGGGAGATGGTGTTGACAGATTATGCTTGTCTCATTCTTTGCATTGTTTCACTGCACTGTGGTGTTGTCTAACAGTTGCATGTCGGAATCGCCAGGATGGGCGACAGAAAAATTCACTAGTAATTATGTTTATGTCCACTGTGGATTAGAAGTTGGGCAGTTTGTCGCTTTTAGGTGGCAACTAGGCAACAGCTGCTGCCACCCTGGAGACACATTCTGTTGCTGGAACACCGAACACCATTAACACTGTTCCTCAGTTTGCATTACCTGTTTGGTGGCCAGATGATAATGGTTCATTAATGGTGGTTTTCCCCTCATTGCCTCTAGCACTGCTGCTGGCAGTAAAGGGGCTATGGTGTCCACACAGGCAAAATGGTAATGGGTACACACGAAAAGATTTGCTCCTGCGCTGAATAATTCGGTCACACACACAATACGTGCATGGCACTAGGTCACGCCTTAAGTCGCTGCACTCTTTCTGTTTGCATGGGGTTTCATACATGCGTTCGGCTGGTAAGCCAAGTAATATTTGTTTAGAAGTGGTGTGTGTTGTCCTTGGAAGGCAACAGCACATGTTCCATTTTTGGTCATGTTTTGCAAATGGGCCACTGTCACTTGTCTTACAACAAAAACTGAAAATATTTCCGAGATAATCTATAGCGAAAACTCGTCATGTGTACAGTTATGCAGTTTGCACAATGCAGTTGTGCAGTTGTCATTGTGCAGAATCTTTGCAGGGTCAATGGACTTCCTGCTCGCAGTTGTGTCCCACACATATGGACACCTGTTTTTGGGGTGACTGTCATGGCAGGTGCAGGTGTAAGGACGTGCTCTCCCTCCCCTGCGACAGGTGACACAGCCGATCAAAGGGTTGGAGGTGCATGGAGGCAGTGAAGGAGGGAGGAATGCTCCCATTTACCCTTGGAATTCAGCATCAAAATAGCTGCAAAAATCTCCATGAGTGGTCATCCATGTGGCCACATAATTTAGCCACATGGAAGGGTGCCTAATTGATAAGTTTCGGGGTGGTCATAAAGTCTCAGAATAGATGTTAATGTCCGGTGGCTAACCAAATATAGGAATCGACTAGGGTCAGCATGAGACTCTTTAGGTGGGGCTTGTTCGAAAAGCCTGGGTTAATGATCATGTGTCCCCTGACATAATTTAAATTGCGGGAGCAAGTAAAGACCGGTGGCTGGATGTGTGGTGATACTTACACTCCCGCATTGGGGTATTGTGGCTTCCCAGCACACCTTCCAACACTTATGTCAACACTTCCAAATAAATATGTACATATAACATACTTCAACTTATATGATCGTCAAATGTGTGGCAGGTTATCGATGGTTTGTAAGGCCATCGCCATTAAACTCCTCGATAAGTAGGAATAATGGTACACAGGCACATTATTTAAGTTAATACCAGTCGTATTGAGTACTCAAGATATGGTGGTACAGGATAGTTAAGCAGGCAGATGGTACGAGGCTCCAGATTGGCCAATGATGTAAGACCAAACCCATCATGAATGCACAAAAACATTAAATGTGGAAACTAGCTGGTGGGGCCACAAGTCTGCTCCGGAGGGAGGCTTCCTCAGAGGTGCATGATGAAATAGTGAAAGAGATTCCATAAATAATCAGAGTCTACTACCGTTACATGATGATAAGTACAAATAATGCTTCCATCTGAGTCGCAAGATGTAACCTGCACCGATGCCCACTGAATTCAGACTAATGAGGGATTGGCATGGTTATGCTAACTGTTACGCTCGCCCACCAAAACAGAAAAGTCCTTCGCTTGAAAAATTAAATAAATTATGTGAGGCACACAGATCCCTTCAAATACATAATAATGCATGGTGTACGAGACAATTAGATTACACAATATATAGACTGATAAAAATAGAGTGAGAATAATTTTTATAGGTTTTTGAAAATTTGTCATTAAGTTTTTTTTTGTGGTTCCTGGAAAATAAAGTATCTACAAAA
This sequence comes from Dryococelus australis, assembly GCA_029891345.1. Taxonomy (NCBI): domain Eukaryota; kingdom Metazoa; phylum Arthropoda; class Insecta; order Phasmatodea; family Phasmatidae; genus Dryococelus; species Dryococelus australis. The sequence goes on from CM057005.1 coordinate 28,881,364, forward strand.
CACTCATTAGTCATTAAGAAACATATTGTTATTTAAAAATAGTTTAATTAATGTTACAATTACATATAATTTACCACATGAAATATTGTGTTTATAATTTTAAGTTTTAGCATTCCTCTAGTGGCATTAAAACACATATTACAACAAAAATTTCAAGCAAAACCTATCAATTTTAGTTAATACTGTATTCTGAATTATTTCATTATTGGTAACACAATGCATTTCTTAGTTCTACAAAATATAAAAAGATTAATTAAACATAAATTACCAGTTGGTCGGCAGTTTGTGTTGCCTGTGCTACGTGTTAATTTGCAGGGATTGTGCTTCATTCATTTACTGATTGTTTTTTTAATTTTGTAATAAATAAGCATATGTTTGGCGTCATTCAATCACTATTTAATAAGTAACGTCTTACGATGTTAAAAGTGTTTGAACTGATTCACTGGGTAATGGTGGGTTTATGATTGACTTAACAGAATAAGTTCGCTGTGTGCTTAAGATAATATTCAATGTATTCAAGGGCATTCGTTTATGATTGTTGAGTGCGGGTCTTGACGGCTCGTGAGCATTCTTGGCATAACTTAAGAGATCGTTATATTTTATATCTTATGTACAAGTCAAGACGAAGTAGCCAATTAGAGCAGTTGTTGGCAGGAAACTGTATTTATAACTTGTATTTAGGTTATGTCATATTGTGAAATCGCATGAAAGTAATTATTTTAACCAAGAGACAGTATTTTCTTAATTTAAAGAATAGTTCATGGTCACATTTTCTTTTGTGGAAGAGGTTAATGCATTCTCTTTAATGAACTTTTTCAGATTTATTGATGTAAATGCCTAATGTTGACATCGGCTTCCCCTTCTATAAGATTTCCCGAGTTTTTTTTAACAATTGCACAAGCTGTAACCACAGATAATTACATATATAAGTTGTCAATTTTTCTAGGTTATTTCGGTTGATTACATCTAGTGCGATTTTGATTGGATCGACATAAGAGTTGCTAATTCAATCATTAACTGCAAAGCTTCTTATTGTTCGTTTCCGTGTGCTTATCGGGTCATTAAGTTATATTCTTAATTCTTCAGTCTTTTAATCATAAACCCACCTTAACACTTTGAAACATGGTCTTCGGTTGCGTGGCATGCGGCCAATAACTGTATTAGGTAGTTCCTGCCTTGAACAACTGATGGTGTGTGTGTGGGTCGATAAGGGCTCTGGGGAAAGCCATGGATGGCATCATTTGATATTAACACATTTTTAAAGGATAGGCCTCTGTCTGTTAAAATTTGTTGTGGGCTTTCATACCTCAAAATTACTTCTTTGATAACCTCCACACATGTTTGCGCAAGTATTGCTTTGACTGGTTTAGCTATTACAAACCTATTGATAAATTCTGCCATTACTAGTGTATAACGATTTCCTTTGTGAGATGTTTGTAGCAGACCTTTCGCATCTAATGCCCAAGCTTTTAATAATAAATTTGTTTTCTGACATTGGAATTTTTGACAGAATTCTTAACTTCTTTGCTCTTGGACTCCTGGTAATATGTTTGTTTAATTTTCTGAAATGTTTTGATAACGCCAAAAATGACTACCTACTATTAAGGTGTCGTGATGGGCTGCTATTATATAGTTAGAGTAATAGGTTGGACTGAGTGTAAGTTTTATGAACAACTTCTGACAGCGAAACTGAAGTGATTCGTAATGTTGTTACTACATGTTTGACAAGTATTTGCCATTGAGGGGTGAGCGCGCTGTTGTCTGTTGACAACTATACAATGGTTTGCCAGGGGTGTTTCTCGAGAAGATGGGACGGCAAGTACACTCCGTGCACATACATAATAGATTCTAGGAGACCTAATGAACCAGCACGTGCTGCTCTGCCGTAACTCCTGGACCCTCGTCAATGTGTATGAACACATGTTTCATCCATGTACATTACAGGTTTGTTAGGTCCATTTGCATTTTGCTGCAGCACATGTATATAGGCTGCATGCTGTGCGACAATATCATTTCGCTCCATTAAAATGTGTTTAACATGTTACCTTTTTTAAATTTAAATCCCATGGATTTAATAACTCTCCAAAATGTATCCTTCTTCCTAGAAAATTTATATCTTTTCTTTCACAGCATTAAGGAGTTTACACAGAGTGGGAATTCCTTTGCGCACTTCATAATATTCCATGAACATTCGGTGCACGACACTTTTATCGAATTTGTCAAGTTCCGTCTTCCTTTGCCATGGACGATGTCTACCTGGGATGAAAATTGCAGTTCCATCATTGTCGGCTTTCTCACACTGTCTGACAGTGTTACGGACTGTCTTTTCACTTACACCTACGGTTTTGGCTGAACCTTTCTACTGCTCCACTTCCCATGATCTCTTTCGAGGAGTCTCCATTCTGTATGCAGGGCCTGATTACTTGTCAACTCACATTTCGTTCTGTTACAAAGATAACACTCATAATAACTCTTTTACTTTACAGATGAAATAACAGCAGCGATCAAGCCCCACTGCGATCTTTTTATACACACAAAACACTCTGGTACAAAGAGGGCGACTCACAGCTGCCCGTGTGTAGAGGTGCAAACTGTACACTGCTGTCTGCATGATGCGATTGCGTCATAACAACACTGTAGCTCCCCCGACTGCAGCCGGTAATAACTTATCAGACAGTAGGAATGCGGAATATTTTCTGGAATGGTTCCAAAGAAATGTTTCAGAGAGAGGAACTGGAACTACAATTCCGAGCAAGCCAAATGAATGGTTCCATCGGAACGCCATACTATTCCAAAACTTCCATACAGAAAATACATAACATTTGTTTATATTTTTGGTTGTTAACTTCTAATTGGTGAAAAAATTTTATGTCCCATCTTAACATTTGTATATCGCGAGTAATATTTAAGTATACTGGGTTGCTGATTCCGGCAATCGGGTGGAACTTTTCGCAGACTCGGAACTGTACAGTCTCGGAGCTGTTGCAGACTCGCGAATGGTTCCAGAGACGGAATCGATCTCCTCGAACTGTTATGAACTCGCGAACAGTTCCGGAGATGAAATCGCTGTTTGTCGCGGACTGGTGTGACCTTGTGAACGGTTACAGCGAATGAATGGAACCTGCTGCAGTATTGGAACTGTTGTGAACTGTTAAAAACACATGATATATAATACCAAACACTTAGTGAAACAGAATTGTTAATAATATTTCAATAAATAGTTTTATTGAAACACGGATGCCACAATAGGAGTATTTTTTTAATTCAAATTGTTTTGCTCAGACTTACCAGTAAGGATAAAATACGCTAAAATAAATGTTTGTTTTTTCTCACTCCTAACATTTTTTTTAGTGTTTCTGTGTTGGAATCAGCGTGAAGGTAAAAGTCAAAGTGTTGAAAAGACAGTAGAAATCTTCCAGGTGTTCGGGCAAGCCATTTGACGTGTGTCTAATGTGCAGACGGCTAGGGATAGTGCCAAGGTATTGGTCAATAAGGATATTGGTTAAGTGAAGAGCAGTAAATGTAGTTTGGAATCTCGGTGGAGATAATTACCAAGGGTGCCAGATATTGACGTGCTGACAATATCGTGAAGTCGGAGAGCTGACTCGTTCCTCAGAGTCGTTCGGCCGACGACCATGGCAAATCCTCCAAGTGCAGTTGTCTCCTCTTAGAATAAAACGAATATACTGATTGAAAAACTTCCATACCTGTTGCATTGTGGGATATATGGGCTCCCCACACGCCCATACAAAGCACTATTACTTATTATATTGACTCGTGACCATTTCAAATATACTTGCACTGTAAGTTACAGGTTAAGAAAATTGGTGGGAAAAGGCCCTTAACTTTACATGCTTTGTGGCGAACTGGAAATAAATCACTCATGCAAACTCGTCACTGATGAGATTTATTCAGTTACGTTGCTACATCCCTGTAAGAGGAAACTTACATTGGTGATGCTTGTTAACCCATCAGCTCGGGTGATACTACTAAACGATCGTAGGGCACAGAAAATAAATTAGTGCAGTTCAAGCCTACCCATGCGATGCAAACACTAGGTAGGTTCGAGTGGCGGTAAGGTCTTGGGCAGCTCAAAACGAAACGTATATGAATTAACTATTTCAGTGAAGTGATTAGTCCAAAAGGATGATGGTTGCCCGAGCATGCGAAACACGAGACCCGACATGATGCGGCACACCCCTTGCAAAGACGAAAAACTACTGAACTTTCTCTGGGCGGCATGCTGGCCAGCTTGGCAGTCTACCACACCCCCCACCCCCACCCCCCCCCACCCCTTTCCCCGTTGCACAACTTCCTTGTACACAGCATTTGCAAATCGGACACACACCCTGCATGCTGGTTGCTACACATTGCTTGCAAAAATAATCCTGTAAATAATATTCATTACAGCGTAACATTACAACTGCATGGATGATGTGGAGATGAAAAACACATGAATGAACATAACAGAAAATTGCATAAAGACACTTTGAAAACACTGAGGTCTTTAGGGCTGCGAAGGCAGGTGTCTTTATTAGTTGTGTCCCCTTGCGTGAATTTGCCTTGCCCTTTAATTGCACAAATTAATAAACAGAAATTTTACATGGTCTACTTTTAGATTTCCTGCACCACGCGCATGTGGTCGGAGATCGCCCTGTTCTGCACTTGCATGTCCCTTGCCACACTGCACTGCACTTGCGCCTGTAAAGAGCGCACACACACTGCTTTACGGAATCTCGTGCGGAGGACAAGCGGGCTAAGGAGAAGGGGTTAACGTGGGTACACGTCAAATATTGGGGCATTAGAGAGTTATTACAAAATAATTTAAATGTAAGAAAATGTGAAAATGATTGTTTATCCTCAGTTTTCTGTGATAACATAAACTGTGACATAATTACATGTATAAATGTCATTCTTTCATTATATATTTTCTTACATACAATAGAGAAGTAATTGTGTTTGCATTACAGCAGTTATATATTCATTTAGTTGGAAAGCATTTGTGTAATGTGGGTGTGTGTGTGAGTGTGTATATCCCTCGCCTTGTTTTACTAATACCACGATTACATCATAAAAATCTAGTCCTACATAACATATCAGGTGTCGAGTATGCTATGAACTGTTCCAAAAAGAACGGTTGAAAAGAAGGCTTCTTTTTGATGAACTGGAATGTTCTGGAACATTTATCATCTCTATTAGAGATGGGCGAATGGTTCACGAACTGCTCAGGTTCTCTCCACACCTCCTCAAGCTAGGTTCGCTGTGGATCGTGGTTCTCATCAGCTTGCAGTTTGCGGCTCTTCTTCGCTCACTTCTTTTCTCTCTCCCCCGGCTCAGCTTCCATTTTGCTCTTTTTCGTGGTTCTTGCACTTATTTCTCCACTTTCGCCCTCTCTCTCGTCAACGCCCTGAACTAACTCGAATACTCTGTTGTGAATTGGTTTTAACTGTAATTATTTTGCACTTCGTTCGCGAATATGGGTCGAAGCCTTTTGTGCATATTCATTTGTATGTACCCATTAATTCATTCTTGTGCAATTTTTAACACAGATTAATGTATTACATAATTTTATATTGTTTCAAATCTCGCAGTATACTTTGTGATATTTAATTTTAATGGTCGTGTTTGTTCTATTCGGGAGAATATATTTCGTGCTTTCAAAATACAAGATGTAAGAGCATTAATATAAAAATTATATTTTACTATAAATTTAAAGAACTCCAATACTTCAAGTACAAATTGTTTATAAATCCCAGAAAGGTCCCGAAAATGTAGTTTTGTGTGGTAGATAATAATTATAGCACAAGGTAACGTCTAAGACGTATTTATTTATGTTGATATGGCCAAAATTCGCTAATTCAAAAATATATATTGATCGCCAATCACTATTTTTAAGAAATTTAGCCTCAAGAACCATACTGAACCGATGAACCATACAAAAGAGCCGGTTTATTACGGTAGAGATGGGCGTTATAAATAACCTTTGCAATTTGAAACACGTTACACAAATAACATGTTACACGTTTCGTAGTGCTATCTTTGGAACTGCTTCGATGCTTGACTATTGTGCATGCGTAAAAGTTATTTTCTGGCACTGCTTCAATGCCTGACTACTGCAGATGCGTAAAAGATATTTTCTGGAACATCTCGGCTTGGAACTTTATGCACAAAAAAAATTATTTTCTGGACCGTCGAGGAACCGAAGTTCAGGTTGTTTCTGAATTCTAAAAAATTGCATACTTGAGGGTACTTTCCGTAAGTGACATCACCATGTGTAAACTAACGCCTTTCAAATTCCCAGTATAGTACAAATAGGAAGTATACTTGGTAAGTATTTGAAATTGTATACTTGTGGAGCATACTGCGTATTTAGGTCAGTCGCATATTGTATTTCAGGTGTGAAAATTAATGTGTATGTTTTGTGGTTATAAAGCTCGCAAATTTTAAAAGTTAATAAGTAGTATTTACGAAATGTCGTTCTGTTTTATATGTAAATAATTGTCATATTAATAGATTTGCCTTCAATTGTGACTAAAATTCTGAGTGTTGTTTAGACATCTCCAGCATATTTTCCAGGTGTATGCTTATATAAATAATATTACAATTTCAATCCGCATTTCCTAGATATTACTAACCTCATTGTATTGAAGGCCTATTTTTCTTACTTTTGTTATCAATGCGTATATTGCTGTTAATGGGTTGTGAAAATAATTGTCAGGTTAATTTAAATATGGGTCACATTCTCAGTGTTTTATAGATTTCTGCAGCATATTTCCGATGTGTTTGCATATAAATAATATTAAAATAGCATTCTGCATTTCCACTTTAGTACTAACCTCATTTAATTGTATTTCGCTTTTTTTTTGGTATCAAACACATTATAGGTTATGTATCGGGGGAAGAGGAAAGGATGCCAGTGTCTGTGTAATGCCCCTTTACATACAATAAATAAATGTAAAAATTAAAAAATCCTACAACTGCTCTAATTTGTTTACTATCTTCTAATGACGCGATAGAGTAATATTGCAAGGCTATTGGTGTGGTATGAATATTTGTGAAATGATCAGAGAAGCTGAACAGATAAACATAACCTCAGGATACCGAGGTGCAAGAATTTTTATATTCCTGCTATGGTGTAAATTTATAATACATAGCATCTGTAATGTGTGCGACTAACATAAACCTAATACTGACAGGTTATTGTTTATTCGTTTATTTTCACTCTTAGGTGATCCTTTGCAGTCTCTCTTGGCCCTATGTGGTTGCATATTTCATACAACAGATGGTAAATTTACCCTAGAATTTATAATAAAATAGTGGTAACCATACGCAGAGTAAAAACAAAGTAATTCGTAATTACCAGCATTTGTGAGTGCAGTGTTCAAATAAACTGTGTATGTTGTGAAAAATAACAGGGGAAAAAAGGGGGAGTTAAGACATTGTAGAGAAAAAGCATTTCATGTTAAATTGAGTTCAATAGAGCATTGATATACATTATATAATTGTAACAATACAGGATGTTCACAGTCAGAGAAAACAGGGGAGTATCAGGGAATTACATGTGATGGGGAAAAATCAGGGATATATCGGGGAATTGTCACTTGGGTCAGGTAAAATGTAAATAGTTGCTATTCTGCAAAAAGTGTTAGTTGTCTGAATACACGATAATGTAATTATGAGCATACACATTGTAAGATTACAATTTTTCAGGGTGAGATCAGTCAGTAAGACCTTATTTTCCGTGTGTTTTCCCTTCGCCAAACCTTCGGGCACATCAGGGAATTGGATCCTCCAAAGCCCACCGAAACCACCTTAACTTTGAACAGTGTGTTATGAGTGTAATTCTTTCAATCATTCAATGAGTCAGCAGTTCAGTATCATGTGTGTGGGTCAGCCTTTAATAGGCCCACCGTTTAGTAAACACTGCAGATAGTAAATGTGAGGGGAGATCGGCCCGCTGTTCCAGAGAACGTCAAGAGTCTCCAGCTATCCAACAACCTCGACACTGCTGCATATACATATAGTGTCATGCATCTAGTCGGGTAACAAATACCTACACAGTACTTACCAACCTTAACCTCACTGCCCCTCAAAACATTTTGCATGCCCAACCGAGCCACCACACTGCATCAGCCTATATATATACAAAGTAATATATTGGTGTGATTGTAACGAGCACTCATGTGAAGTCAATAACATGTATTGCAAGAAATATCGATGGGCTGAATCAAATGTCAGTCCTGCTTGCTTGGTCTGGTGCAGTGTAATTTAATGCAACTTCACTGGTGGCATTTTGTTCTGTCAATGATGACAAAATACAGTACATATTGTGTTTCAGTATTCCCGAAAATTATTGCAGGGAAAATGGTAAGATACTGCCTGGTAAACAAGGGAAAGTAAGGGAATTCCAAAATAGAAATCCGGTGGACACCCTGCAATACTTTCACGTACACACAAATGCCTAGTGAAGTAGGTGTAACTCTTTGCTTCATATTCTTTCATCATGCTAATCCACTAAACATATGGCAATGCTTTTGGTGGGTTTTCGCATGGTACTTCCACAGTCTTTGCCCTTTCATTCCGTCATAGTTCCAGGGCTCTCTCTTCTCAACACACTAATCCTTTAGGCTAGCTAACAATGACAAGTTTGGCCCTCCTGTAGGGCAGCATGTTCTACTTGGCACTATTCCCCTCCCCTCATTGCATTGATTGGCCCTGCCTGAGGTGGGAACAAAATTGGAACAATATTATTGTAATCCACAATTACATTTTGCCACAGATTAGCTACATTATGTAAAGTGATCTACAGTTTTGTATGTGAACTGTGGAACATCGTTGAACTAGAGAAATGTTAAGTGTTCAGTAACATATTCATGGTTTTCAAACCATTATACAGCATGGCATCGTGATGACATGTAGTCAAATGCTTGAGACGTGGCATTGTAGGTTAAAGTAAAAGTCTGAAAAATGTGTATTTATATTCTCTCTTTTCTCATTGTAACAGTAAACATTCTGAATATGAACAATTAGAGAGTTTGTTGCGCATGCAATAATACCAAGGATTTTATTTCACATTAACCTAAAATGAGCACTGTAATATATATATATATATATATATATATATATATATATATATATATATATATAAGTGGGCGTCCAGAAAACCGTCTAAGAGTTTTGTGTGACTTTTGAGAGGTAAAGTATTAGTTCCTGAAAGACGAGATTCTGGTGCCCCTTTGACAGCAAAGCCCCATTTATGCAGCAGCACCCTTTCATAAGGGCTTATTTGTGTGATAGCATACTGGCAACTTGAGTCATACAAGTAATGCAGTCATGCTTACAGAATAGTAATACAATATAATTATATTTCTTGGATAAGATGTTAGAATACAGTAACAAGCCATCACAAAACATTCCACAAGTCCATATATTAATTTGTGGCGTTCTTAATTGGCACCTAAAAGTATGTTCGCAGATTATAAACGTTGCATTATCATCATAATGAAGAAATAAAACAATATAGTAAAACCATTACTTGTAACAGTGCACTGGTGAAGTAACAGCATTCAAGTTTTAGGTATGAATATTAATGTGGGACTCTTGCCGTTTTCTTTGTTATGTACATGAAACAATAATAAATTTATTTCTAGGAGCCCATAGTTGAAATGTTAACACTTAAGTGTTACTGCCAAGGTGTTCATTTCGTTAGCAACATACTGCTTGTATGCGAGATAGCTACATGATTTGTTCTATAACATGAGCATAAATATGTTTCTTGAATGGAGAAAATGATTGAGTGTATGTAAGTAATAATATGTGTGTCTATAACACATCTGCTGTACAAACATGACAAATGTTCCATAATCCAGCTTCACATACATGGCAGTGTGTGGCTGAAGTGATTATGTTATACAAAATTACAAAGAAACAAATGAAACATGACTTCATTAGTAAATGATACGCTCCCACTATTGCGTCTATTATTAGTTTATCTAAAGACAGGTTTCCGCGCTTGCCCTCGTGATTATTTGTTTACTTTGTCAAAAACCATAGACGATGTAATGTATTCATAACACAGTGCATCAGATTTTCTGTTGTCACAGCGTATCTGATATTTCCGCCGGAATGCGCGACCAGTCCAGCAAGGTGATTATGTCTCCGAATAGTTTCAACAAGTACGGAACTAATACATATCACTGCTAGTACGCAACTAATACATATCACTGTTAGTACACAAATGTATACACTTCACAAGTATACACTGAGAATTCAGAAACTGCCTCAGAAGAACAAATTGTGTATTACAACTTCCCGAAAGTTCGTGCTAATGTTTAAAACCCAATTCGCTGAAAGTTGAAGTATCAGTATAGATAAGCTTTAATTTATTTCTAATTAAATGGAGTAGCGTGATTTTTAATATCTTTAACGCGTTTTTAAAGTTGCAATGCCATAATTTAAAAATAAAATGTGATTTACATATAGAAGGGCACGTGTTACATCTCCAACCAATATTCTGCTTTATAGCTGACGAAAAACAAAGTTTCGGTGCTTATTACGCTAGTAAACGACATATTTACTTTTTTTTTAATACGAAAAATTACGTAATATAAATAGTAACTACTGTAAATATGTTTATTACACATAATAATTTGACTAGATTAAAAAACAAACAATATTTAATTCGCCGGTGCAGTTGGCTGTCACTTATTCAATCAGTAAAATTGTTTCACGTCACTAATTCAATCAGCGAATTTTCCTTTTAACAAACAATAGCATAAAGGCCATGCATACAAGACTTCCCCATAGATTCATGTGAACTCCAATTAATGTGAAAATATAAACACCTTCGGCATTTCCCGGCACAGACATCTGCTATAATTGGATTACTTGCTAGGGATGTACGAATAGTAACGATTCGTTACTTTAGTATTCGCTACTGTGCTGGATCCGAAGTAAAGATTATCGATTCTTGGAAATACTCGTTACTCTAGTACCTGTTCACGAAGCTGTTTCGGGTCGTTATTGTGCAGGCTCGGTAGGATTCGTACAGAAGAACGAAACGAAGATGCACAGTATAAAAGTAACGCGTTCCTTACCTCAAGCCAGCTTGCTATAGCATATCACTTGTTGAGGTGGGGGAACTGGAGGGCGGTTAAAACTGTTATGTCTTTTGGAGGGAGGGGTAAACCTTAATTTTGTTCTAGTGTTTTTAAATACATAGTTCAATGCGTCACGAAGTAGTGACGTTATAAACATTTTTATTCGGATTTATGCATACTCTGAATATATATTTATTAGTACGAAAATGTTATGCATATAACCTCTGGGAATAAAAACTAATCTTTAAAATGTTACATAAGTATGATAGAAGGCAAAAAATTAAGAAATTTTACTTCATCACTAAATAAACGTTATGATACAGTTGTTTATAATGTACTTCAATAACAAATGATATATAAATCAAGAACATTTAATATGAGAATCCAATAAACATTATTTTTATATATTGTTGTTTTTATGGACAATATAGGATTGCATAATCTATCCACATTACTATCTGTAAAAAATTAACGCACACTATAATCAACTAACCTCCCTACTCTGTGAGACTAACTTATGCTACAATAAAAGAAAATACCCAACATAAATTATGAGTGCAATAAAATATCTACGATTTATTATATTAAGTAAAAATCATGGGTCGAGTCGAGTTTGTTAAGAAAACTTTTTTTTTGTGAAAGTGTACCTATGCTAATAGTACGAATATTTTAGTAACGAGTAACTGCAGTAACTGTTCCTCTGTTCACAGCACACCACTTTTTTCCGCATGGAGTTATGCGTATACAGGATATGGTATGTTGTGATGTAGATGAAGTCGCCGAATATAGGTGGTTTTAAATGGACTCTAGCCGCCATCTTGCCAGTAACCCAAAACATTGTGTTTACATTAGAGTTACGTTAAGAGAAATGTTACATTCGAAGCATTTCGTGTTGAACAAAGAAGCTGATGAATAAATAAATACATATTACAATTCACGTGTGAAGGTGTACTAGTTTATATTGGCTTGTGTTAGTTGTGCAATCAAAAAATCTCCTCATAAAACTACAGATCGTGAGTGTATTTACCATGGACCAGTCCAGTAGTGGGTTATGTGCGACAATAAGCACGTGTTTTAGATATAGTGCTCATGTATCAGGATTTGTGGGAAACTATTTTTTGAATAAATGATTAAATAAAGTATAACAAGCATTCTACCATTGTCGTGTAATGTTATGCAGGTTGCGTATCAGTAATGAGCGCAACAAAACAGTGACCAGCAGCCTAGCTGAATTTCTGGAAGACAAAGATCACATGTTCCTGAGCCACGAATAAATAATTATTTGCTGACATTTATATTTAAATTCATAACACTGACAATGACTCGAGAGGTTTGTTTCCATATGACTTCATCTCCTTTATACATATTTTATGTCAATATAGTAACTGGTTTCTGGTAAATAAATTAAAATCCCATTTTAGTTAATCCCTTTCTCTACATTTCGTTAGTTCTCTGTTATGATACACTTTTATACTTATTTATCCTATATTGAAGGGTACAATTTTGTTTCTTGCATCTTCAATGATGGAAAGGGTTAAGTTTTTAAGATTTTTTTAAAGATTTTTTTAATTTTAATTTTTGTACATCACAAGTTATATCAGGATATATATTATTTTTGATCCCCTTGATCATAGCTCGTATGGGGATCTTAAAAAAAATACAATTACTACGACATAAAGATGATGGACAAAGACAGAAAAAAAAGTTTAAAAAGAATTGCAGCTAAGCAGTAAGCATAATATTAATGTATAATAGTGAGATATACATACAATTTACATACACATTCCTACAAAAAAATCAAAGAGAAAAAAAAGCAAGAGACATACAGACTACAGATAGAACAGTTGCACATTATTAAACATTCCCTCTAGGTATGTGCTATTGCTAATATAGCAAGGCATATGGCCAATATTTTATTTTAGTTAGTAGGATACATTTCAGTTTTGTTTTTAGGGCCACAGGACTTTTACAACTTTTAAAATCATTAATCACTGAGTTGAATAACTTACACCCCTGAAAGGTTAGAAGCAAGGAAACAGAAGTGAAGATAAATGGAGAGGATAACATTGATGAGGCCGCAGGGGTGAAAATAGGTGGTAAGCAACGTAAGATGGTAAAGCAGAATACTAGTATGTAGATAATAGTGGTGAACTGTAGGAGTGTGTACAATAAGCTGGAGGGCTTCTGGGGAAAGGTTGAAGGATATGGGGCGGATATAGTGGTAGCTGTGGAGTCTTGGCTGACTGAGGAAGTACTGGACATTGAATGTAGGCAGGATAAGTTCACCATCTTCAGAAGAGACAGGGATGGAAGAGGAGGAGGAATATTGGTGTGTGTAAGGAAAGGGCTAAAAGGGGCGGTAGAATGGGTTAGTGAGGCTGTCGAGGTAATGGATATTAAATTGAGTGGTGGTAGTAATAGGAAAATTACTTTTCCAGGGATGGCAGGCAATTGAGATGATCAAGGAGAGGGTTGATAGACTAAAGAACAGGTAGTGGGTTGTTGTAGCAGGGGATTTGAATATGCCAGGTGTGAAATGGATAGAGGGTGCAGAAGGAATGGGTAGCATGATGCAGAGAATGGCAGCACAGTTAGTCAACAGAGGATTAGTCCAGGTAGTAGAAACACCTACGAGATGGAATGAGGAGGGTGTTGGGTCAGTGCTGAATGTGGTGTTGGTCAGACCTGGGAATGCTGTAGTTGGTGCAATAGTATTGGATGGTATAAGCGACCGTCATATCCCGGTCGTGTATGCCGACTTGCCATACTCAGCCAGAACAATACATAAAAATTTCCCACTTGATTTTCTGGTGGCATGGTCATGTTTGGCTCTATTTGTGTCAGGGTCAGCAGGGCACTTACATCTATGCAGTGAAAGAATGAGGTTGTATTCATATAGTCCCTTAATTAGCAACATTTTGTAGACTAGGTATATGTCTTTACTAGGAGTTAATTTGGGTAAGTTGAAGACAGACTTAATGGACTTGTTTTGAATTATCTGCAAAGGATGGAGAATAGTTTTTCCCGCAGCACCCCACAAGGTGATCATGTATCTAAGATGACTGTGCACCAAATAATCATAAATTATTCTTTTAATGTCTGAGTCTACACTATGTAATGTGTTTAAAACATTAGCTAGGACGAGGATTTTGTGAATCACTTTATTTACATGTACGCTCCACTTCAATTGTTCATCTATGTAAAGACCAAGATATTTAACACATTGAGCTCTCATGATAGGGTAGCCATTAACTGACAGTAAAGGGTATGAACTCATGGAATGCTGAGGAGCTCTAAATACCACAAATTGAGTTTTCCCAGTATTTATTACAAGTCTATTGATTCTAAGGTATGTAACTAGTGTGTTTAGATCATTCTGCATCCCAGTTTCCAACTGTTGAGGATTGGTATAATCACAATAGGATACAGCTGTGTCATAGGCAAAAAGCATAAGTGAACCATTTAACCTTAAGCTACCATGTCATTTATGTAAATCAGAAATAATAGAGGCCCCAGAACACTACCTTGAGGAACACCAACACTGATAAGCTGGGGTAAACTTTTATGTTTGATTATCTGAACATACTGATAGCGGTTAGATAGATAACTTCTAAAGAGCTTCTATGCCAAACCCCTTACACCACAGTACTCTAGCTTTTGTAGTAGTGTGTCATGGTCGACCATGTCGAAAGCCTTACATAAGCCTATAAATATGGTGCCAGCTAACTTGTTTTTATCTATAGTTTTTCGAATGCTGTCAACTAATTTAGTAGCTGCAGCCTCTGTATTATGGTTCTTTCGAAAGCCGAATTGACAGTTAGTTATTATATCATTGACTTCAAGAAATTCAGCTAGTCGCCGTTTGATGTTACCCTTGGTACATAGTTAAAACCGAAATTAAAATTTTACTGAATTGTCTGCACTGGACAATAAAGTATTTTAGAAATTTTTCAGAAGGAAAAAAAGGGGGGAGGGACAGGAGACATTTCTGGATAATTATATTCTCTATATCTACAAAAATTGTGTTGCAACTTTCTCCAAATGAAATTTAGTTCCAATGGCTTAGTCAGTCAGTAGCCACAATTTTAATTCAGCCCAACATGCTAAAAAACTTCACATTGGGAGATAAAACTACAATAGGGTATAATTTCTATAAATACAGGTTTAGGGATAATAAAGGAACCACCCTATAATATATGAAAACTTATTCGCCAGTATTTTAGGTTTCTTTGGGTAGTTTAATTAGATTAGCATACATTGTTGAAATACACTGGGTGAAACACGCATGCACCACAGTGATATTGATAACAAGCCCACATGTCCATTTTAATCATGTCTTTCAGGAGAAATTCTTGAAAGAAAGGTAAAAAACAATGTGTCAAATGCTAAGAACCCAAGGGAAAAACAAAAATTATACTGTAAGCAATACGAAAAATGGATGAGGAAAGTGGAGGAGCTGATACCGGTCACGAGGGTGGTGGAATGGATAGAGGACTTCCTCAGAGGGTGAAAGTGGGGGAGGCAATATTGGAGGAAGAGGAGGTTACATCAGGGGTACCACAGGGAAGCATGCTGGGTCCTTAGTTATTTACCATAATGGTAAATGACATGGGTTTGGGATTAGGGGAAACAGTTGGCAGACTTATGGCCATGCAGTGATCTTTCGTATTTTGGTACTTTCTTGTGCCGACCCCAATTGCGTAGTCGGTTGCATGCCGATCTGCGGTGCGAGGGGTTCTGGGTTCGAAACCCAAACAGGGTATGGATGTTTGTGTCGTCCATTCATCTCGCTTCATCCCCATCGGCACTAAAGACCTTGCTGTTACAGTGTCGTAAAACCCTCTCACTCACTCGTACTATAAATACGATGTCAGACATACGGAAATTCCCGTATCTGTAAGAAAATACATCTGATAACCGCACTAATAGGAGTATAGCTATGTCAGTAAAATATAGAAAAATGCTCATTAATGTAATGTCAGGTTTTACACACTCGCAATAAAGAATTGAAGAACAGATTTTTTCTAGTATATTCACTCAATTCTTTGGATATAGCTTTTTGACATTATTTGTATCATATAAAAATTTAAGTTATTTTGGTAATTAAAGTTCTGTTAAAATGTTTTTAATACTGGTACGAATAAATTCATTGTGTCGGCACCATTTTTGTCCAGTTTGTACAAGCCTGACTTGGAAAAATTAATGTTACACCTGGTTGTCTCTTGTTACACAACCTATAATAATATTGCTGTGGTCGTTACTATCAGTGTCAAAAGTAATTTGGTCTTATATTTCACAACATAGTCGTGGATAACACAGTATGAAGATATTTTCACTATTCATTTATCTTATTTCTATTATAAAAAAGAAGTAATTTCATCTACACACAATAATGTACTAATTCTTTAGACATTAATTTACAAGCATTACTTATTTGCTTTTCTTTCCGTTTCACGCTTGCTTAGATTCTTCTGGGAAAGGGAAAATGGAACTGTGAAAGAGGAAACAGAGAAAAACCTATGTAGTTCTTGGACCAATGTGTTGTCTTGGACCAACCAAGGTCTTGGACCTGTCTAGTTCTCGGAGCGAGGTTACACTTGCGCTCTGCATTTCACCAGTATGCGTGATCATTCGACTGTGACCTATATTATAGCTCGAAAGAACGATTCCCAATGAACTGTTCTCAAATATGACTAGTTCGGAAAGACCTAGTTCATTCTAGTGAACTGAATTTCCCATCACTAGAATACACTAAACACAGGACTCGCATGGCCCGGCTCGCACGTATTTTCATACATATATTACCTTTATAGGGATTGTCCCTAGACAAGTTTATTATGTCTATATAATTTATGTTTGAGGCAAAACATAAGAGTTCATATTAATTTGTATATAAAAACTTCAAAAATACTTTTAAGATTTTACAGTGGCTATTTGCAACATGACCACGTGCACCAGTCCACTTTCATGCATGGTTTTGGAACGTGATAGGAAAGTCCAGTATTCCAATACAGACAGTACTGGTCGAACACACTTTAAAATATTAAATATTATATATGATTTGCAACGCATTAAAAGTTACGTTAATAATCATCATAAATATTATACAGATGTCGACGTGTCACAATAGCATCGTCTATAGCCGTTTATGTAAGTGCACAAAATGGTGCCTCTATCGCACGAGTTGTCAACAACATAATGTTATGTAAACACAATTGCACTCAAATACATTAAAACAATAAATATAAAATATAAAGCGACCATTTGTCTTGTACTTAAGTGACATGGTTAACATGGAAAAATAAAACACTGACATAACATGTACCATATTTACACATTGACCCTCTAAATGTAAATACTAAAAGTAAACAAAAGCATGTGGCACTCAGCCTGACGTATGGACACTGACATTCGTACAAGTACGTACCTGGTTGCATGATAACCTAACTTCATGTATTTGTGCATGCTGATACACGATAAGGAACACTGACACTTATAGCATGAGAATATATGATACTTATACACTAACACTTGTGGCAGTGCAGGATGATAACCCACACATACAAAATTAAACATACACTCTACACTCTCTAACATCTGACATAGACCTAATTACACCTTCTACAAGCCATTGCACTTGACAATTAATACACACGTGGCACTGGTTCGTCGACTCAGGTGCTCCACTATGCTGTGTTGCATTTTTGATGTCTCAGCTGGCACAACGTCGTAAATGACCCGAGGCCTAGGTGCTGTCAACGTCAAACTTCGGAGGTCATTCACTCGGTGTTTCCTCTTGCCACTCTGTTGCAGCATCTCGCCGGCGACTGAAGCTTCTCTCGTGGTCGCAGCTAATACACACATGGCTCTTGTTGTTGGCATTGAGCTTTGGGCGCACGTGGTAGAGAACTGTCAAATCACTCCTTGTGTTGTTTTCTTACGAATGCACGTGGTCACACATTGTAAAAATTAGAGTATTGTTCTGCTGGTCCACGAGGTCGTTAAATATCAACCCTTCCTTCCTGTTGTTGTACGTTTGTGGCTGCTGCTCTGTTATGTGTCCACATAGTCGCAGAAAGTTAACATTGACCTGTTGTTGGTGTTCTGCCTGCCCATGTGGCCGTAGTTCCCGCACGATCTACAGTGCTGCGCGGGCTTGCTGTTGTCCCAGGGGCATATCGGCAGGCTACGCACGTGGCGAACCACTGCTTTCTCGGATGTTTCTGGCGGCGGGGAGGAGAGGAGAGTGCTCCTGCTTCCGACTTGTCGCTGCAGCTGTCCTCTGCATCGTGCGGTCGGCATTTTCTTAGAGGGGAAGAATCCTCACTATGTGCACCTCGCATCGGCTCACTTCCCATCTCTGTTGCCCTGTTATTTGCGTGGCGGATTGCTGATGTCTCAGGGGCGTGAATACATCTTACACGCCCTGACTGTCTGTGGTGCGTATCCCTCGGCGGCATTGTGGCGACATGAGAAGCTGTTTCCCTTGTGAACGAAATCTCGCCGGGCATAGCAGCTGTCTATGGGCTCGATGGCGAGGCAACCAATGTTCCGACACTTGTAACCTCCGCTAGCAGTGTTGTAGCTCTTTCACTCTCTTCCTGACCACTTTGTTGTGTGTTGTGGTGTGTTGTTGGCTTCCGTAGTTGTTAGCCTGAGAGCAGCTCTGTGAAATACCGCCTTTCTCCTCGCGCTCAAACCCTCCTCATAACATGTATATCCCAGTTGCCTTTTGATGACGTGTGGGCCACTCCACTTCTCTGGGAACCCTGCCCAGAATCCCTTCTGCCCTGCAGATTGGTGATACACCTTGACATATACATACTGACATGGTTGGAGTTGTGGTGGGGGTCGGGACGAGACCGGCTTCCTTTGCATGATGTAGTACTATTGGTCTCCCCTTGCATCTCTCACTGTGCATGCGCGCCGCTCCTCTCTTGTTTCGCCCCCTTCCATACAGCTGGTGCAATGTCTTGCTCCGCCCGCGATCTCTCCTGGGAGCGTCAGATCACTTCCTTGTAACAGTTGGGCTGTTGTCATATCTGTGGCCTTGTTTACCCGCATTCTGAGGGTGAAGAGGGCAGCAGGGAGTTGTTCCGCCCACGAGGCATGGTTTTCACCCACATGCAGATGCAGCTGGGTCTTCAATTCCTGATTACGTCTTTCAGTCGGATTTGCACATGGTTAATAAACAGCTGTTGTGATGTGGCCCACACCCCATCTCTCGCACATATTTCTCCACATATGACCGGTAAATTGAGTGCTGTTGTCACTCAATACCGTGTGTGGGTATCCCCAATGTACGAAAAACTCATTCTCTACCACATTTTCCCACAGTGTGTGCACGGGTGCTGAACACAGGTTATGCCTCAACCCACCTGAAAAACAAGTCTGTTACCACGACAATGAACTGCTTTCCATCAATGTGCGAGGATATAGACCCATTAAATTTCAATGCTACCATCTCGAACAGCTCTTTAGGAGTTCGGGGTTTTGCTATTGCTGGGTACCAACTGTGAATCGGCTCTTGAATCTGTTGCAGGCTGTACAGGTGCATCCAAAGGTGCAGCGTTAACTGAAACTCCTGTCAGTGAAAGTGCTTCAAAATATTTCGGTGGGTTTGTTCAGCACCAGTATGTCCTGCAAGATTGTGGCAATATGCATATTGTAACACGATGCTGCGGGCAGCAAGCACCATGTATGTTCTCCAGACGTCAGTGTAATTGTTGGCATGTGACTCCAAGGTACCATTCAACAAGCACCACCGGTCGTTGACTCGTTGCTCGCATTTCAAAGTCCACATACGTGCGACGGGGCACTCAGCTGGTTTGTTTACCACATGCATTTTCACTGTAACAAAGGAGGGTGCTTGTGGTAGCACAGTGACGTTCGCGCATTGCACGCATGACGTGACCTGTGTATATCCAAAATGTATCAGTCGAGTGGCAGGTTCAAGACTGCTTTTTATTCCACTAACCAGAAAATACCCAGGATGATATCTTCCCAGATGTCGTGGATGACAAAGACTCTTGTTGTTTTAATATCCTGTATTTTCACAGTAACTTTCATTTGCCCATAACTTGCCTGTATGTTGACGTGTGGCCAATTACATTACTTGTTTATTTATCTTGATTTCTACCAGATCAATGTAACTAGCATAAACAAAATTATGAGAGACTGCTGGGTCTATTAATGCTCTGCAAGGAATATCATCAACTTGGATCGGGATGCATAAGAAATTGTAAGTTTCACTCGTAATCTGGTCTAGTGATATTGCAGGTTGCGTTCTGTTTTTGTTGTAGCAGCTTGAGGTGGGTGTCATCAGGCTGCCCTACCCCCACAGTCCGTTTCCCAGCAGTGGTCTGTGTTGTTGTGTTGTAGATCCACATGGAAAATCTGCCCATGTCGGACACTCGTCCCAAAGTGGTCTATTACACCACCTGGAATTGCGCGGAGTCGGTCGGTTGCTGTTTGTGAATTAGGGGGCAGTTGTGTTTTATCGATTCAACTGGTTCACTCTAGGCTGAGAAGTTGTTATTTTCGTTGGGGCTGACGCCATTTCAGGAACTCTTGTTACGGTTTCTCCTGTGGGTTGGTTTTTCTGTTTAATTTACGTTTGTGTCTCGCAGCAGCTGTGGTTCATCACAGTCGTTACCCGGTCTTGCGATACTGTTGGCATCCAACATATGTGCAGTTTGAAGAAATTCTTACTCTGTCATGTGGATGGCTGAGGCTAACTCAGGGCGATGTACCTTCCTAGCTGAACTTGCCACTACCTCCAACATGTCTCATAGCAAAAGTTCAGGATGATATGTATGTATTAAATTAATTTTGTTGGTGGCGAAGTCGTAGAGTGACTTGTCAGTTTGTTCCCTTATAATAGTCTGGATGAGTACACGTAGTGATGTGAATGTTGTGGCAAATTTGCATTCAAATTTCCTCCGGAATTCTTCACACGTTATCCCATAGCGGGTTACATCATGCCACCAGGTCTTCTTGTCTCCTGAAAATCTTTCGCCTATACAGTGAGGCCAATCTTCCTGATCAACCCGATACCTACTCAAGCGCTGTTCGCAGTCCTGAATGAAAGCTCCGGGGTTTTCACTTGCTGTACCTGCGTAGGTTGGTAGTGACTGGAACCGGGCTGGGGTCGCTGGATATGGTTGGCAACATTGGTGCTGGTTTACATACTCCAATACGAGTGGTGGGGCTATGTAACAGGATTCCATTGGTGCTGTTTGCAGGAGTGGTGTCGAATACTGTGGCAGATGAGGCAATACGAACTGTGGTGTGTGGAGCAGGTAATCATCCACAACATTTCACGGTACTTCACGTAGATTTTCTTGATGGTATTGCGTTTATGTCGGATATGTTTGGCCGGCATTCTCCTCAGCTTGCAGATGTGTTTACGAGGCTGGTTGTGGACTCTGTTGTTCAAGTGCACAGCAGACGCAATCTATGTCATGCGCATTCCTCCTTGTTGTATGTTCCAATGGCATGATACAACCTTCATGGTAGGCGCATTTGCAACTGGCACATGCCAGTGTGGTGGTTCCATTTCCATCACACCAATTTTAGTGGGCACATTTCCACAGCATTTTCCTCAGTTGCCATTTCGCTGGTTCTGTGTCGATTGGCAGTAGCAGACATGTAAACGTCGATGGCAGGTACACTGTATTAGCAAAACCATTTGTATCATTGTAGTTTAAAGCAATTGTTACATATCTCCTCAGTTTTCTCCTGGCTGATGTGGGATAGCGCAGTGATGTAAAGTTCTTGATTCACCTTCTCGATTCCTTGTCGCATGTGTTGAATGATGGTGGGATCTTGACAAATGCAGGCATTATTGTTCTCTCATCCAAATGAGAACAGATCTGATGGTACAGTCGTTCGTAAACATGGGGCTCATAGGGAAGCTGGTATCTCATTTGCGCTCCATAGATCAAAACGTTCTTGGTTGGGCATGTGATGCAGTTGATGCGGTGACAGCATCTTTGTTCTTCTGCCGGACCATGTGTCCATGGTCTGTGGCTGACACCCACAAGCACTCTGCGGTAGGGTGGTTCCTGCTGGCACGATACGGCGAAGATGGAGGTAAGGAACGCAGGTAGTCATGTCCCCTCATTGGAACAGTGTTCCAAAATGGCCGACTTATGTCACCAAGCTGGTTGTGCGGTAACAAACAAGTTTCAAGATGGCGAACGGTAATGCTAGTTTTGGTGCACTTTTCCATTTGGCTTTCCTGGCTTCTCCTCGTAAATTTTCCACGTTCTATTTAACCCTTCTTCTTGTTGCATGAAAGGAAACTCTGCCAGTAACAGTAATGGTGAGCAAAGCTGAATAAAATGAGATACATACACCCACGTAGTCGCATGTGGTGTACGGGATGGTGATTCAGTATGCAGGTTACCAGGAGTGGTATACAATGTTGACAAATATATAAAATTGAAGTAGGCGGTTGTTGGGATAATTGGTGGGAAAGGTTGAACTGAACGTAAAAACCAAGATCTAATGACCCAACTACGTTTGTGGGTGGGTGATAATCACACATCATGGACAGAATACCTCCCCGTTGCATTTTTTACATTGAAAACCTGCATGAACCAGTCAACCGGCAGAACACCAGTCCAGCTGTTGCAGGGCCATGACCTTCCCCTCCCTGGAGAGTTCGTCAGCGGAGCGAGGGAGCATGTTGCCAGCAAAGGGGAAAGTAGGGTGAAAAGGAGAGGGAGGGAGCTGAGGGTAGCAAGAGAACAACAGTGCCACTATGTTCAGCAATGGCGGCCGGACTCAATCCACACCCTCCACCCCTACAAGCCAGTCAACTTGTGTAAATGCATGTGCGCCCGCAATCTGCTGGGCAATGAGCATTTTGCACTGTATTTGCAGCACATTGGAGCGAGCCACATCCCGTGGTCCAAGCCAAGGGAGACACCTGCGATATAGTCCAGCTGAGACAGCGCCGCGAAGTGGTCTTCCATTGGGACCCTGTGCGGATTGCCAGAGATCGCGTCACGACACCAGATTCCATAATTTCCCCGCCATCACCTAGGGGAAATAATGCATTTTGCTGTCCTACCAACATTTTCGTCAGGCAGCCCACCAACATCACTTGCCAGCGCGCCACATCAAGTAAACACAACTGTAATAATGGACATCGCCATGTCTACAGTGGCTCCAGCTGGGGATAGTACACATTGGTCATGGCAGAGTAATACAGCAAACTAACTACCGACATCCCATGAAGTCTCATCAGATGAGCAAAGGGGGCCAGCTGAGGTTGGCCAGTATTGCCAGGTACAGACACCACCTGAGGGTGTTATGACGTCATAGAGACACGGGTCATATCCCACCAGTAATTTTTCAGAGGGATTTTCAGTACGATTGAGAGGGCACAGCTAGACAGTGTGTCGGGGATGCCCATCACCTCAGTCGACTTAGACCCTACCCAACAGAGAGGAAGGAGAACACTGGGCACTAGACGGGGAAAACTGAATTCTCCTCTTTCCTGTGTGGTTCAAGAAGAGTTCGGAAACGGCATGCCACATGTACGACCTGCAGGCACTCTCCAGTGCCAAGCACAGCTGTTAAGACATCGCCGACCATCAACAATAAGTCAGCTTTACGAGTACAGCTTGCGGCCTCGGCAGAATCTTCGACCTCCAGCATGTTTCTGCACACGAATGAAGAGAGAAAGACGTTGGTGAGAGAACAATCACCAGAGGGGAGCAAGCACATTTGAAGTGTGTACCTCATTGCTAGACCATTCACCATGCCTCCTGCCAGCACAACCATCTGCACATCAACAGAGGAGAGCATTAGCGCCACACAGTGGTCCCTTTGTTCAATGTGCCAATACAAGTGCTTCGATTTATATAAGTGTCGCCATGTGTGTTGAATGGCCCATTCTAATTCACAAGAGTGCAGCGTTTGGTTTGTGTTATTTTTAAAATGTTAAAACGAAACATAGAGTAGGAAAGGTAAGTACTGAGCCGCGTTCCCTGTTGTACACACAGGACATTAGTGCAACCAGCAGAAATAACACATGTGAACCACTAACCTGTATTAATTTCAATCACTAACAACACATGACAAGCCAGGGATGCACCCACGTGCATTTGATTATGTATTTATATTATTTCTGGGGTGTTATGTATTATGTGTTGATTTGGAAGTGATAGTTGACAGTTGAAATCGACAGCACCTTCGCTTCAGGCCATTCAGCACGCTGTGGGAGCTAGAACGTCAGAATGCACCACAACGTCATGGAGCAGCACCTGCATCACAGAACCAGTGCCACATGTGCATCTGTTTTGTGCAGTGTTTTAGCAAGAAAGTGTAGAAAGTGAATTTTTCATGTTCTTTTAAGATGCTTAGGAGGGTGAGAGGAGTGTACTGTGTATTCATCGTGTTTGTTTATTTTCATAAGTATTGCTGCAAAGCCATGAGTCAGTGTTCTATTTAGATTTATATTATTATTTAGCGCAATGTCTTTAGTGTTATGTTGTGTTTCGTTTCATAATGTTCACAAATGCACACAGTTCATATATGTGGAGCAAAACTTTCAAAACCAGACATGTCTACTTAATCCAATTTTACAGAAACGTGAAAAACTGATATCTTGTGATACTAACATAAATAATCAATATTGGTTTATTATTGTATGTCATTCTAGTACTCAAATTATTGTATTAATAAAAAATTTGTAAATCTTATATTTCCTTAGTTATTAAACAAAAACAAATGGACACGTCTACTTTTCAATGATATCACGGACTTTTCTGGTTTTGAACGCACACTTATGAGACATGTCTGCTTTTGTTTGATCAAATGTAAACATAGTAATAAAATTACTTTAGGTAAAATTATAACAAGTGATTAACTTAATGACATAGATGGGTGGCTTGAATAATGGAACATGACTTATCATGACTTGTATATTATAATAATGATTAGGCCTAACAAAACATTTTTTAAACAGTTTTTAACACGATCATAATATTTGTGATCAATAAACAGTTAATTACGATTTATACATATATGTGTGGTCCATCATCTCCTACACAGCTACACAACAGCTCATCATCAGACACATTTTGTTCGTCAGTTCTTTCACCTCCTGAATCCAAAATTCCTTTGTACCAGTACAAATCCTCTTCGACACGCCAATCTTCACCAAACTGTTTACAAAGTAGTGACTGTATGTCATGTTTCTTTTATATGGATATGTTATGCACTGTGGAAATTTCTGATATCACATCTGGAATCATTTTCCATGCTTTAAAATGGGCATGGCAGGCTCTGTGTCAGGATCAAATCTGTAATGTGTCATTGCTCGGACACACATTGCTACACTGGATCATTTGGTTTCATGTTTTAAAAAAATCGTTTACAATCACTGATACCACGAACATTCTTGGAAACCTTTAATAATGACTTTACATCATGCAGTTTCCAGTCTTTTTCTAATGCATGCACATTTCCTACCTGTGAATATATTGTTTTGTACTCTCTTTTAATTGTTATAAGTGGTCGTTTCAGCAATAGCTTCTCCACTTTACCAAATACACGGTTAGCAGGTAAAAAACTATGACCTCTAACTGGGAAAACAATAAGTATATTCTGAATAATCATGGGTGCAGATTGTCGAAGCCAATGTGGCAATGTATGTACAACATGATTATTTTTGTTTTGACCTCCACAACCATCACAAAACAAGCAGATACTGGTTATGTTGTCAGGTAAACTGTGGCTGAGACAGTGCAACAATGCAGAAGAAACTTCAGTCGAATATCTTCCTGATTGATCTTCTGTCTAAACATAAAACTTTGATGTTTTACTGTCCATTGGCACACAGCACAGTGAATAAAAACCTATCTGGCTGCTATAAAATGCTTCCTGGATAGGCATCCGGGGAAGTGGCTGAATTTGTTGAAGATTAAAATTCATAGAATATGTATTGGCCATTGACTATTTTGCTAGATCATAAAATTCATTTACCCTGAGCTTATGCACTTTAAGTTGCATAAGTAGATTTATCTTACTTGTGTCGTCTTTTGCAGAGTGAATTTTATGTTGTAAATGAATACATGTTGTGCAGCAATTTGAGGCACATGATCTGAATCCTATATTAAAATCGTGTACAAAAATCCACCTGCACATAGAAAAAGTAATTCTCAATGACTTACCAAGGCCAACACTTCTATTGAGCATTTTGTGCAATCTAGAAATTTTTAGATTGCTTGCTAGATAAGTACATTTAGATTTAGACCTACTATAGAGAATTTCACATCTTTTCAGACTACCAATGAAATTTTTCACGTAATATTTCTTTGTAGCTGATTTTACTTATTTCCTGTCCCCTCTCCTGCGTTCCTTTGGTATCTCACCTTTATCCAGAATTTTTTGCAACAGTATTTAGTCTGTGTTTGGAAACCCCCAATGCAGAAGTAATAAACTTTTGGCATACCTGAACAGTTCCTTTCACTGTTTTCATGAAGTATGTTACATGAAATCTTCGAGGCTTGGCTTTCTCATTGGAAGTACCTGTTTGGGGATGCTTCTTTTTCGGTTCCCCGACTGACGTGAAATGGAATAAGCACTGATTTTGTAATGCTTTGTTAGGAGTCTGATACAGTTATCACTCTTTTACATGAAAACTGCTTTTTGTCATGTTGGCATGGTCTCTTGAATGTTTTCATATTAGGATCCCTGTATTCACATTAGAAGCAAAATATCACTGATAATGTCCTCAAAAATATATAAATATTAATTTGGTTAACAAGTACACTTTTCTAGACTATATGACTGTTAGTTTCCATAATAATATTTTGTATCGCTGATGCAACTATTTGTTTCAATATTAATTTGAAACTATTAATGTGCATGAAACTATCATGTATTATTAATCAAGTGCAACAAACAATACACAAGTACAAACTGCAAAGGATAGCCATTTTTATTTATTATAGTATGATGTGTTCCTTGGTCAACTGAATATGATAAAAAATATTGTTAATGAATGGTTTAACAATTGCATAGTTGTTACTGTGTAACATACTGGATATGGGCATAGAAATTAAGCAGGTTATTATGCCAAGTTAGGTCACATTGAAAAGTTTATGCATTCATAACTTTCAATTTTCTCGGCTTCATGCTTAGTAAGCTTTAGCTTCCTTCTCTTACATGCACATGATGATGTCTACAACTAAGGCATCCATTGATGGCGTCTAGGTTTCACGAAAATCAAACAGTAATAAGATGGTTCTCACAAAATAAAATTAAACACTCTAATGTGCATTAGTTTACAGAATTTCGACCCCAACACTTTAATTCATCTTTATCTCAGTTGTAGAAACATGAGCCATGCCAACAGAAAAGTAATAGCAAAAAGTGAATATCGTTACCATCTGCTATAACATTGGGAAGCCACAGTACAATATGCCAAGCACAGAAAGTTTCTAGGGTATTGTGATAAATAAACGAAATTAATTTCATATAGAACTGTTTCCAAAACAGTTGTATAAATATCATACGTGATTACAAACCAATTATCCATAAAACATTAGGATGCGAACACTTCTTAAATACGTGATAATGTTAAAACAGCATTGGTTTACACACTTTCAATGAAACATCTTGGTTGAGATTTCTCGATTAAAGGCACAATAGCTGCTATCTAGTAGGGGGAGTAGAACTACAAAAGGCAGTAACTGAAAACTGAGCTTGAGCATCCCAAGAAACCTCTGTCATCAGGGGGCGACTAGTTGAACTACTTCTTAAACATAGGGTAGTGGACATGTCTAGTTATGATTGTAAAGTCACAGTGGAGTGGACATGTCCCAGTTTGAATGAAAACACGAACTTTCCCTGCTCTCTGAATGGGACATGTATTTTTTTGTACTTAATATGAATACATATTCATGTGTAACTTACCAAGCTTATATATAATTTATGTTTAACTCATTTTCGGATTTTTGTGGACATGTCTGGATTTGAAAATTGGCTCCTCATATCACGTGCATATTATTTTAACACGCCATAGTAGTCTAACCTACAAATACGTCAAGCATGCAGGGATGCACACCATGTTCTAGTGTTCATGTTTCAGTGTTCTCATTTTTGTGTGTAAATTTACTTTGCCAAGTGACATGTCAACATTGTTTTATTCTCCTGTGTTAATTTGTCCAGCATGTAAGTATGAGACAAATAGTCTCTTAGTCACATGTTTATATTATTATTTCATTTCAGTGCCATTCAGTGTTATGTTTATTTATTGAGGTATTTTGACAGTTCATGCACTCGAGCCACCATCTTGTGTGAATTGCGAATGGCCACATGCAGGGCAACTGTGGCACGCGTTAAATACCATAATAGTCATAATAATTATTTACGTAGAATTTATGCCCATAAAGTGTTGTTTAAAAATTTTATACATAAATAATTTTTCATCCAGTTAAGACCGTACCATAAGTATGGCAACACTGCCATTTTGGCTTGCGTTCCGCAACCATGCACCAAGGCTAACCGGTACACATGATCACATGGCCAAATAGTTACACGTTATTTTTATTGTATATTATCATGGTTTGTGGACCACCAGATATGAACTTGTATTAATTATACAGTATAAAACAAATAAGGTTGTGATGAACTTAATTAGGGAAATGCCCTAGATTGTGATTACATTTTTTTCCACATGCATAAATTGAGGTTATGTTGCCACGGCAACATAGCATGGTTGAAGTGTATCAATTATGTTTATATACCAGTACTCTACCAGGCGCTCATGCGCATCTATTGAAGAGTACCCCACAGCAGTCGATCCGCAAAGACCTCAGTTATGAGTGCGGTCACAAGGGCCAAAGAGAGTGCTCGTGACATGAGCAGGAAATTGAAAGTGTTGAGCAAGCCATGTGCGCCCACACACACACGTGTCTTAAAAGAAGACCCTGCAAATTTGGGCCTAAGTGTAATCAAGCTTAATTAAGAAATTCTCAAGGACGCCTATCTACGAAATGGCCAATCAAAGAGTCCTATAATATTTTTATACCCTGTGGGCCTTAATTACAGTGTTTTGTAGTTTTCATTAATTATTATTTTCATGTTTTTCATCCAAATTTCGTTTCATACAGTGTACTATGTCTCTTAAAGGGTTCCTGTACCAAGGGTAATTATTTCTGTAAGTGTGTTTTCTGGAGTTTGAGAGTGTTAGAAAATAGTCCACGCGGCTGGCTTACCAGCGAAACCGCAGCCAGCATGCTGGGCGGGACAGTTAGTCATACCATGGTGTTTCGAGGAGTTGGATGTGCTGACCGACAGGGTCATGTTTCATGCTCTTGAGCAGCACTTCATCTTTGTTCACTAATCACTTCACAGCAATAGACATTAATTTACCGGAAACTTTGTTTACTTCGTAGCCATCCGAGATTCACCACTCCTCCATTCCCGTGGAATAGCATCGCCCAGGAAGGCTTAAGTTTTCACGTAAGTTCTTGGTCGCCTTTGGGCCGTTTGTATAGTGTCACCCTGCTGGCGAGTTAAGCCCAGCACCGTGTATAAGTTTGCTTCCTGGAGTAGCTACTAAAAAACCCAATTATTTAATGTAAAATATTGTGTCCGTTCTCATTGGGGTCGCCTACGGGCCATAGGGGCACAGGCCCCCCAACTTTTGCGCCTATCATTAAGGGTTATGTATCAGTGTTTTGTATTATATTTCAATGTTTTTATCTACATACAACTAATTATAGGTGTGTGAGATAATTCCAAGATCTTACTGCGCAGGGTTTCAGTTACATAACTGTTTTTTGTATTAATTACGACGGCCAGAGCACCATGAGGATACCTCCCTCAGGTCGTCGGAACATAACCTGGATAGGAGAAGAGTCTGCTCTACACTAGCTAGTTGGTATTTCACTTAAAATACCTGGCACCGATCATCTACAAGTAGAAGAGTTGGTGAGAATCTACGTAACATTTACGTGTCTCGCTCCAAACCCTTCATGAACACCACTTTGCTGCACTACCTTGCCGTCAGTATTAATTTGTGCTTTGTTGAAAAGGATTTATTAGAGCTCTCATCCATCGGCATTGCAATGTTCATTTCAATGTTCTTTAGTTTCACAATGTTTTAGTAACAACATTTGATGTAATCGGTGGCAGGCTTGACCAATGAGTAAGGTCTGTGCTAAGCAGCCATATAGTAGCATCTTGAGTCTTGTGAGATGACCACTGCATCGCTGTGCTTCGCGCACATCAACTTTGTAACCAATCATAATGTAATTCTGTATTGTTAATTTTAGTTTACCGGTACCTGTTTTGTCTTGCTCGCCTGTAGTACACAGTTTCTCACTTCTCTGTCCGTCTTTTATATGGCCGAGGCATACTGTATTCTTAACCATGTAGGCCTTACTGCGATTTTCCAGTGTAAGAGGCCGCCAAGCTAGAGCACCGGAACTTTAAATGTAAGTGCCCTGCTGGGGAACTGAAATACAATAAATTATGTGTTGGTAAGAAGCCCCTGTGTTTATTGTAATAACCACGGAATGGTTACTTAACCTATTTATGTAATTTTTATTTTACCAGGTTTCTTACATAATGGTGTTGGGTAACCATAATAACCCACCCGGAATGAGCTGGCATAAAAGGGAGGCAAATAGCCCTTAGCAGATGAAGCACTATTGGATTAAGTACGTGACTGGTAATATTCATCAAGATGCCGGACATGAGCGAAGACCAACAGTCGTCAATAACACGACCCTGAGAGAGTCTACAATAACATTATCATTGTGCTTGCACCACGAGCTGGTGCCTTAACCCTGGCAAGTCAACAAACATAACTGTTCCTATCCTCATCATTCAATCTCCTCATGGTCCAGAATCACCAGGCATCAATTGGCACCGCTACCTGTGGCACTTCATTTCCCACCAAGTAACTCCAGTAACAACCTACCATAATTTCATCCTTAGATATAAATCATGTGTATTGCTTCCGACAACCCGTGTTTCACATCATCATCATTTACGCCGCGTGCGACAACGTCCATGTGCCTAACATATTTCCTTTGAGCATGGCTCTGCTACCGGCAGAGTTTCCTATCACTCAGTAAGCTACTTAGATCAACACAACATGAAACAGCTACAGCGAAATCCAGGGAAATGCAAACTGGAAAATCATGCCAAAAATGCAATTGTGTTACACCATTATTAAATAGCTCATCTCGTCATTATGGGCCAGGATCGGTGACATAGGGCAGCCACCTTGGACAGTTAGAGCTGAGGGGAAGTTACCACATGCCACCCGATGATCCACATCACTGCTAGATATGTTTTCACTTGGACTGGACAGTGACAATGGATGCATTTGTCACGACCCAATTTCCATGCAACAGATGCAGGAAGATATTGAACAAGCAAACCAGGAGCTCTGTAACAGCGCATCAGCTCTATTAGTATGGGAAAAACAGAATAAGTTTACAACCACTGTCTAAAACTAAGGCAAGTCAAGGGCTTCATCAATCTGGCCTGCATGCCAGTATTGTGTACGTGCCCAGTATTACCCACTGACACGGAACCAGAGAGATCTCAATTACAGAAAACCATGCAGAAGTGCACACACAATAGTTGGTTCGACGGAAATGGGATGGCCACGCTATCCTGTACCACTTGCAAGTGTGTCTACCATGAAGGATGCATTACACCATGGGAACAAACCATGAGAAGAAATGCACATACATCAGCTGTGCATGCTGCATACTCGAACAGCCTAGTCTAGAACCAGAACAACAACTGTATGTACAAGCTGAGGGAAATGAGGGTCAGACATAGACATATATCACACCAATGCAATATCGAACGGAAAACAACCACGAGATAAAGCCGAATTCAGTGGATGACTACCCATTCTGCACACCACAACTAATGTTGCCCCGTCCACCACTACAATCTACTCTACTCCTATTAGAAGCATCGATGGCAACCCACTATGCACCCCCGAACACTGCAACAGAATATGTGAGCAAACATCATGGCTGCCAACCACACCAAGCATTACTAGCCAGGTTCCAATCACTGCCAACTTATGCTGTTAGAGCTAGCGTGAATCCCAGAGATTCATACAGGACAGTGAACAACGACTAACCAGGTGTCGAGTCAACCTGGAACATTGGCCTCATTGCATTGGTGAGAGATTCTTCAAAGATGCTAAGACCTGGCGATGCTGTCTTGTCTACTACTGATTGACATGGGAGGAATTCCAATAGAATTTCAAGTGCAGATTAGCTAATACATTCACATCTCTATGAGCATGCAGTGAGACAATCATGTGGGAGCAAGCCGACGAGTCACTGTATGATTTCGCCGTAAGTAAAATCAATCCCATATGCACCTGCCACCCACTCGTCACTACGGGGCATATTGGAAGTAGTTGCCTGCTCTGCCCACAAGTAACAGTGCCCCACCCTAGCATCGGTCAAACAAGCTATGGAGCAGGAATTCGTACAAGCAGTGCTATTGTTGGTTTCTAACAACGCTACGCAACAGTGCCGCGACCGTGACAACCTACAACCACGTCGTGAGTCGAATGTAAACAAACCCAAAAACCCATCCACGGGGGAAACTGTAATTAGAGCATCGAAAACAACTGCAATTCCATCTAAAACCACAACCACTCGGTCAGGAGTGACTGAATCAACCCGAAACAGCACACCTGCACCGAGATATTCAAGTGGAAATAGACAGGCCCCTAACCCCTGCAGGTGATGTGGCGGGCTACATTGAAATGATTGGCCAATGTTGGCAGACTTCCCCCATGAACCGCAATAATAACAACATGGATCGCCGCAGCTGGGAAACGGACTGTGGTGGTAGGGCAGCCTGATGCCACACACTCCAGGCCACTACCAAAATAACAAAACAGAATGCAAACTGCATCTCACTCGGCCAGATCATGGGCTAAACAGATAATTTCATTCACATTCTTATTCAAATTGATAACATCACATGCAGAGCGTTAGTGGACACAGCGGCATCACACAACTTCGTTAATGACAATTATGTCTATCCGGACAAAGTAAATAAAAACAAGCAGTCCATATAGTTAGCGACGGTCAACATTCGGGATAAGTGATCGGTGAAATACCAGCTACGATCATTATCCGGAACACCACAACAACTACCATGGCATTTGTCTCGTACAATATCAGGGAAGACGTCATACTGGGGATTCCCTGGTCGACAGAGCAGAAGGCAGTCGTCGGGCTCGCTGCACGGCGGATATATTTTGGACGAAAAGAACACCATATATTCTACAACCTGGAACCTCGAGCTTAGGTGGTCATGCATGCTGTCACTTTGGATGACCTAGACAATGCAATTCCTCCATAATATCCCGAACTGTACACCAACTTCTGAACAGACAAAAGGGACGTATTCACCATTGCCAACCCGATACGCAAAACCACCATAGCAGAACACACCAACCCATTAACCATGGATATCCCACTATACAACAGTCCACGCTGTTACTAACCCCACCAATGTGACTTAATACAAGTACAAATAGCAGAGAAGCTGGAAGAAGGTGTTATTGTGTTGTCAGAAAGTGCATTTAATTCAGCAATCATCTTGGCACCAAAAAACGATAGCACTTGGCATTTTTGTGTAGACTTTCGTCGCCTTACTCTGATAACTTGAAGTGCCCCACTGCCATATATCCATATCCAAGATGCTTTGAACACTTTGGGACATGCGAAGTTATTGACAACTAATGACTTCCACAGTGGTTTTTGGCAAGTGTCTGCAAAACCCACAGATCGCCATAAAACAGCATTCACCGCCCCTGATAAGCGTTGGTTCCAATTTTGTGCTATGCTATTCAGCTTGAAATGCACCTTGTCAACTTTCCAGGAAATTATGGTTCGTGTACTGGATGGGCTGATTGGTGTCTTTGCACTGGCATATCTCGACGATGTGATTGTGTGGTTCGAACCATGGCTGGAACACCTGCACCACCTGTTACTCGTGTTTGAACGCTTGGCAATAAACTGTCTCATGTGTGGCAACAATAAATGTCATACCTGCAAAGAAAAATCCAGTTCTTAGGCCATCTCATTTGTGAAAATGGACGGAAATCATTACCGGAGCAACTTAACCTCGTTGAAAATTACCTCATGCTAACAACTCATAGGTAGCTAAGAAAATTCTTCGGATTAATTAACTGGCTGCGAGAATACATTGAAAGATGCTCGAACATCACCATGCCACTGACCGAACTTATGTCCCCGAACGTATGTTTCAAATGGCAAAACACCCAACAACAGAGCTTCGAGGAAGTGAAGAGGAGTTTCTGCGATTGCAAGGCTCCATCAAAATACGGCCCCAGCTCACAGTTATATGTCCAGATTGATGCGACTAAGAAGGGGCTAGGTGTTGTAGTTTTCCAACTGTCAAATAACAATGAGCGCCAAATTGTTGACTTTGGGAGCGCCAAGTTCGGCGCAGTAGAGTGGAGGTATGGCGTTATGAATGGGAATGTATGGCTGTAATTTGGAGCTTGAAGAACTACAGGGCATTGTTAGAGTATAAAAACTTCACATTGCTGACCGACAACTGCTGCTTACTGTGGCTGCACAGCATGAAGGAGAGCCGGAGTAAGCTGATGCGCTGGGCCTTCTTAATGCAAGCTTATGTCTTCGAGGTGCAACACATGGCCGGAGAGGGGAATCAGCTCGCCGACCACCTATCCTGTACACCAGGAGCGGAGATTGCATGAGATGAGGAAGAGTGGGAGAGTGTCCTACTACCCCCCCACCCTGCCTACGACCTTTATCCAAGCACGAGGCACGACACAAGTACAATCTGCTAACATCATGATATTACCACAATTACCATCATTCACCACGGTAAGAACACACATAATAAACAAACAGGCGGAATGTCCCATTGCACAGAAGTGGAGTTGGGAGTGTGAACAGATTGTCAATGATCGGCAGCATGTGTTAAATGGTGCACTAGAATCGCATGCGAACATTAACACCGACACATGGAAAATGCATGTATCAACCGCCACCTGCAGCATAGTATTGCAGTACGCGGATTCCAACAATCTCACAAGACATCCCAGTGCCGAGCAAACTCTTCGGAATATTATGAAGCATTTCCACTGGCCATAAGTGTCAGTCGACGTCTGCCATTTTGTATGGGAATGTGCAATAGCCGACGTGCAGACTGAACACAACAACAACAACCCCACATATCGCAAGAACCATTCGAGACTGTGGTGCTGGGTTTGTTGAGCCCTTTTCCACAAACCTCGACAGGCAAAAGGTTTATTGTAGTTGTGACCGACTTATTTTCCAGGGGGGTGGAAGCCAATAGTCAAGTGCTTCTCCAAGCCGTAGGAAAAGTTGTAGAAAGTGAATTCTTTGCACTATGGGGATACACACACAGAGTACTGAGCAATAACAAAACCCAGTTTACGGGTCTTACGTGGTGAAGTATGTGTGAAAAATGGGGTGTTCGCTACATTACAACAGCGATTTACCATATACAGGCAAACACAACAGAACCACGGAAGCAAGAATCATAAACTGAGCTGTATCTGCACGTAGGTGAGAACCATGCCTCACGGGCGGAACAACTTCCTGCAGCCCTCTTTACCCCCAGGACATGCGTGAATCAGGCCACGAGAATAATGCCAGCCCAGTTGCTACAAGATCATGATCTCCCCTTACTCGGTGAGATTGCAAGCATAACCAGAGATCGCTCCAGTGACGCAGAAGGAGAGAAGGGAAGAACGATGCGCATGTGCAGTGAGGAAAGCAAGAGAAAATCAGCAGCACTACATAGCACAGTGGAAACCGGTGTCATCTGGACCCCCCTCACCACTCAGGCCAGGCTAATCAGTATACATCAGAGCACACCACCAATCTGCAAGACAGAAAGGCTTTTATGAGAGGGGCTTACAGAAAAATGAAGCGGCCTGCATGTCATCACAAAAAATATGGGGCACACATGCCCCGAAGTACAACTGAGTATTCGGAGAAAGGCAGTTTTTCAAAACGATGCCCTCAGGCTAACAAGCACACACATTACCGCCCCCGATAATGCACCACAACAATGTGGTCAAGAGAGTGAAGGAGCCACCACAACACTAGCCAATTTTGCAAATGTTGGAAGTTTATTCGCCTCGCCCCTCAGACCACAGACAGCTGTCATGCCCACCACCAACCCGTCTGCAAGGTAAAACTGTTGCTCACGACGCCACAATGGTGTGGAGGGAATCACAAAAGAGTATGCCATCAAACGGTCAAAATGCATGTGAAAAAAACACTATGCCCCTGCAAAGTCAGCAACTTGCCCCAACCGGGAACAGCATCATCCACACCGGGAAATGAGTCAACGCAAGGAGACAAGTCTTGGGTACATGTCGGGGATATCTCCTTTCCAAACAGACGCTGCCTACATGTAGAAGAGGACACTAGCAGTGACGAGTCGTGGACAGGTGAACTCCCCCCCCCCCCCAACCCAAAAACATCCATGGCAGCATCGGCATGCCACGTGCGCAGCTTGTGTACACGCCCGTAAGACAGCCGCAACCTGCAAGACCTTGCTGCCAATGCAACAATTACGACCATGTGAGCCAGCAGAATCAAAACAACAACACAGATAATCAAATATTTACAGTCTGCGACCACGTATGTTTGCGACAGAACACTGGCATCAAGAATCACGTGTTGACAGTTCGAAACCCCGTGGATTCACTCCAAAACAACAACCGGAGACACATGTTTTCGTGTAATGACCACATGGACCGGGAGAATCAAACAACAACATGTAGAACCGAATGTTTACAATCTGCGTCCACCTGCGTTCGGGTCCAAACAACAAGAAGGTGCATGTATTGACAGATTGAAACCACATGGGTTCATATAATCACAACAATAACAAGAGCCACAAGTCTACGGACTTCGACCATGGGGGACACTTTAGTCACCAGTGAGATGCTGCAGAAAAGACTGAAGATGTCACGACGAGTGAATTACCTCCTAAGGCGAGGGCATTTTATGTCGACAGTGCCTTGGCCTCAGGCCATTCACCACTTTGTGCCAGCTAGAACATCAGAATGTACCACAACATCACTGAGCAACACGTGTGTCACAGAACCAGTGCCACATGTGTGTATGTTTTGTGCAGTGTTAAGTAAAAAAGTGTAGAAAGTTAATTTTTCATGGTCTTTTAAAATGCTTAGGAGGGTGTGAGTGAGTGTGCTGTATATTTATCATGTTTGTTTATTTACGTTTTGTTTAGTTTACGATTATAATTTAGTTCAATGTCTTTAGTGTTGTGTTATGTTTCATACTGTATTGTGCATGAGTGCATACAGTTCATATTTTTCGTATTCAGAGAGCATTTTTATGCAAGTCCGAGGATCATCTACCTTTAGTACGGCCTAACTTTTAGCCCGGGCTGAGGGTAGGATTAACGAAATATTAAGGTCAAAAAGAAACATGGCGAACATAAAATACAATAGTTTTGTTAATATTACATGCCAGTGAAAACTAGATGAAGTTTACAAAACATGTTTAGGGTCGATTCTGTCAATCTGTATGCAAAAATCTGCCGATAATAATTCAAAGGAAATATTCCTTATAATCTTAATAAAACATGAGTTCGTAGCTACATCAATGCTTTTCTATTTCTGTGTTAATCAAATGCCTTTTCTGAAAACAAATACTTAGGAGGCATGATATTAATACACCCAAAGAAAATTTTATTACATATCTAATGTTTAGTATACATTAATAAAAGTATACATCTAAACCATAAGTAATGGTAGCTGAATGGTAACCTAGTGGGCTGAAGAGCAGAGGAATGCAAGTTCAAACTTACTCTCAGAGATAGAATTTCAACCAGTTTGTAATGCATTTTTGTAATGTATTCAACATTACAATACACATTTAACATCATTATAAGGACAGTATTGGCATAATAAAATTAAACCAGCCCATATTATCAGTGCTTGGTGGTGTGTTATGAAAATTTAACAAAACAAAATGGAATAATAAAATATTAGTATATTAATTTTATAATTCTACATTCTGCAGTAATACCATATATGATACAGTCATAAA
This sequence comes from Dryococelus australis, assembly GCA_029891345.1. Taxonomy (NCBI): domain Eukaryota; kingdom Metazoa; phylum Arthropoda; class Insecta; order Phasmatodea; family Phasmatidae; genus Dryococelus; species Dryococelus australis. The sequence continues at coordinate 28,919,594 of CM057005.1, forward strand.
ATGAAAAAAGTGACGTTAATATAATGATTAATGTGATTCGTATATACGAACGCCAAAAATAACACAGCACATTACCAAGAGCAACAATTTTGAATGGAAATAATCAAAACCAAATGCCACTGCCACCGTCGAACCCTCATACACCACCGAATGGCCTGTGTGTCGTGAGACCAGTAGCCAAGACTCCCATAACTCACAGGGTGTTTGTAAAGACAAAATGCACCCCGACGAGTACTCAAATAATTGGATAAGGCGGTGGGGCGCAGTGTAGCTTTGGTTTCTTGGGCACCGGACCCATGTTAAAGCTGTTTAAGTTGATGCTTATTTTTTAATTAAGTTACGTGTAATTCTATTCGGCGGGGAAGTGAGGCTCTCCTCACGACTGGAGTGAATATCAGTGTCGTGATGTCTGTTTAGAATGTTGGTCTGTTGTTTGCAAGTGTGCTAATTAAACTCGCATCTTTTGTTTAGGCGCATCCCTAGTCTCCCGGGGGCAGCCCACAGGGTAGGTTTCATCGTTTCAATGTGTAGTGTAGGAGGGAAATGAAAAATTCTTAATTATATATGTATTTGCGCTGATGGTGCTTATTCAAAGGTATGATATACTTATTTACATTTACTTTTACTTATGGCACACTTCTGTTTTAGTGCTGAAAGCACTACAATTTATTTGTTTTTTAATTTATCGGGGGTAAATATGACTCAAATTGGTTGTCTTATTATAAGTTGATTGTAATGTTAATTGTGTGCCATGTTGTCTCATTCTGAAACCTGAAAAGAAATTAATTTTTTCCAAATAGGCAGGGGGTGGGGGGAGAAAAGTTTGAATTTTTGGTTTTCACCCTTTAATTTTGTTGAGCACTGGGGGTGCAATCCTGGAAGAAAGTGAATGTTATTTGTGCATATGTTATGGGAACCCTTGGTACCATAGTCCAGTCGGATTTCTGGTAAAAGCAGGGCTTCCCCCCTGTGCCCTCTTGGTAGTCAACTTCTCCCCGACCTGACACAAACTATCAAGTCGGTGCATCACTGTGGATACATGTTTGCATAAGTATTTTGAAGTATTTTCGAATTTTTGTATTTCTTTTATTAAATCTTTAGTATTATTTTATATATAAATATATTTTGTCCCTTTTTTATTTGTATATATTTTTGTTTTGGTTTTTGTTTTTTTATTTATATTTATTTCCATAATTTTAATTATTAATTACCTATTCCGGTATGTCCAGTGTATTGAAAGTGAACTAAGTGATATATACAATGATGATAGTGATGATTGTGAAGTTACCCCTTATGAACACTATTCCCTGTGCCAGTGTGTGTGCCACCAGGCCTGACTCGCAGGTGGAGATGTAGCAGGTCTCCTTGCCCGAGAATCCACGCAGTTGACCCCCTGAAAGAGCACGCCTCTGCTTCCTCTTGGTAGTGTTTGTGTGTGTATGAAGTTAAGGTGCGGTGTGCTTAGGTGAGTGTAGTGAACATAACGTGCACATCTTGGGAGGTGCGGTCAGTATGCGCACTCTACCGACACACACTTCCTTGGAGAAGGGGGGGGGGGGGAATCAGAGCCCCGAACAAATGCGCCGGGTCGTCTGTCGCGGACTGTGTGGTAGCTCTAACAAGAACTACCCACACTTGTATACTTTTCAATTGCACGAGCAGCTCTGAGAAGAGCCACTCGGCCGTGTGTACTAAGTTTGGTGCTTTGCAACTGTCGCCTCTCGGCTCACTGCTCTCCGGCTGCCAGAATTTTTGGTAGCGCGGTCATATTTACAGCCTCGTGGGGGCGTGCGCTGTGATTGGCCGGCTTCACTGGCCAACTAGCGGGTGGGCCCATTCCTGCTTTTGCAGTGTTCGAATCGATTTGGATTTTTTTTAAATTTTCTTATGCCTGCAGGATCATAGTTACCCAAGTTTTTGATATTTTTTATTGTCATGCCCTTCTAAATTATTAAACAGATTTTTATTTTTGTCTACATTAATTTATTTAATGTATTTTGCAGAGAGCAGCTCATGCATAGTTTGATTGGTTATGAAATTTTCTTGAATAGTTATTACTGTCAAATATTTATTTTGTACAGTTTGCAAATCTTTTAATCTGAATTTTTTGGCATGTCCCCATACCTCACATCCATATAGCATAGCTGGGAGTATTACTTGTTTATATATTAGAAGTTTTTTGCTTAGTGGGAAGTTATCTGCATTTAGAATGGGGTATAGCAGCTGAAGTTAGCCTAGTGCTGCATTTCTTGCATTATTTATGTGTGGCTGCCAAATTAACCTATGGTCCAATGTTATGCCTAAATATTTTGCTGTTTTAACAAATGGGATATTTTAATTAAACAGTATTAGTTTCTTACTGATCCCGGTAACATTTTTGTAATTATTTTTGTTTCAGATTTTTCAGGGTTTGTTTAATTCTCCATTTTGTGTATCATTTTTATAGATTTGTTAATTGTCTCCGCAGGGCTGCTAAGGCATATTTTACATTATAATGTTGTTTTATTATAGTAGTGTCATCTTCGTACATTTGCATACTAGCGTTATTTATGGCGTCTGTTATAGGGATGTCAGCCGTGTAGATACTGTATGGGAAAGGGGAGAGTGCTGATCCCAGTTGAACTCCTGCTGTTGCAAATCTAGTGTTACGTAAAAGCGTCTGTTATTTAAATAGTGTGCTAGTAAATTGATGTATGTGGCTGGGAAATTATAATTGATCAATTTTTATATTAATCCTGGTAGTCAGACTTTATGAAAAGATTTTTCTGCAACTATTAGTGTTATTATCTTGTATCTTTGTTCTTTATTATTAAATCCATCTGTTATATATTCTACTATTTTAATTAGTGGGTGGATGGTGCAGTCGAGCTCTAAAGCCATACTGATATTCGGGATTATTTTGTTTATGTCTGCATGAAACTGTAATATGTATAAAAGGTTTTTTTTTTTTTCAAAAATTTTGCTCATGCTGTTTAGTAAGCTTATAGGCCGTCTGTTTACTAGTTTACTAGGATACTTTCCGGGTTTTGGTAGAGTAATTACTTTTGCTTTCTTCCAGGGCTGTGGGAATGTACATAGTTTAAACATTGAATGATATATTTTTAATGCGAATTCTGGGGCATTTACAGGTAATTTCTTTAATGCCTCGTATTTTATTCCGTCTGGTCCTCCGGATTTATTACAAGGGTGCATTATTATTATTTTTAGAATTTCCTTTAAAGTGATGGGCTCGTATTCAGAGGTTTCTTTTATTTTTGATTTGTAATTTCTGTCATTATTTACTGATTGTGTGAATTGCTTAACTTGTATATCTTTATTAGAGGAAAATTGTTTCTCTAGACTTTCTGCAATTATGTTAGCTTTATCTCTTTCATTGTTAACAAATTCTTCGGGGGTTTCTATTGCCGATGTGTTTAATTTTTTTCGTTTCCCTGTTAGTTTTTTAGTTAATCGCCACATTGCTCAAGGATATTTACCCGCGTTTTTTTAATTCTTCGAGCTTACTTTCAACTTGTGTTTTAAGCCTATTGTATTCGGTTTTACTTGCGGGATTTGTAGTTCTTTACCAGTAATTTCGCACCTGTATTTTAAGGTCTATTAAGAACTCTAATTCTGGATAATTTTCTCTCATGTACTGACGTTTTTTTCCTTAAATATTTCGTATTTTAATTTAGCATTTCTTTTATCGTATCGGTAAATAGTTTTACTTGCACATTTATTTCCAATACATCATTAATTTCTGATGGGGTTTCAATTTTATCTATCAGGTCTTTCTGAAATCCTTCCCAGTCTGTTACTGGACGTTTTATAGTATGTTTATTATTAGATCTGTTTGTGTTTAGGGTAGAGTTTAGAAAGACTGGGAGGTGGTCTGAATATAATTCGTCTAATACTTCCGATTCTATGTTTGAGTTGGGAATGTTAGTTAATACTATGTCTAATTTATCCAGTCTCTGGCCATTATTCGGTATGTGTGTCGGTTTAGGTGGTGGTAAGATTGCATAATTATTATTATCTGCATGTTTGCTTAATTTTCTGCTGTTTGTATTATTAATTAAACAATCCCATTATTAATTTTTACTGTTAAGGTCTCCTGCGATTAAGAAGTGTCCTGTTTCGCCCATAACTTTATATAAATCTTCATAATTTATTTTTTATTTCGGGGGACAATGTACAGTGGCCATTTGGAAGAGTATGGCTGGTTTTAATTTTTAAAGTTGTGGCTTCAATCTGCTGTAAGTCTGTAATGTTTAGTGGGTGGTGATGGATATTATTTTTAATTATTATAGCTGTTCCGCCTCCTTTCAGGTTCCTGTCTGGTCTATATACATTATATCCTGCTTATTTAAGTTTAGCTTGGTTTTCCAGTTTAGTTTCTGTAATAAATGCAATATCCATTCCATATATTATTAGTTGTTCTAGTTCATATATTTGCGATCTGATCCCGCTGACATTCCAGTTTAATAGGTTTAGTGTGTGCTCTTCTCTAGTGTTAGTCATTACTATGGGAGAGATGCCAGTGCCGTTAGCAACAGTATTTGCTTGTATGCAAAGGTTTTCGCTGCCCTGATGGGCCCGAAATATGGTCGTAAGTGTGTTATAAGCCCTGTGATGTGCGTGTCGTGCAGAATGTTTGTAAGCTTCCGGATTTCGCTAATAGTGGCACCTAGGTCCCCATCCCGTGTGGGTGGCTGGTCTCGAGTTGGCAGTAGAGGTTTTCGTCTGTCTGGCTGTTGTGCTGGCCTGTTTACTTCCACTCTCATTGCCCAAGGGCCGGTCCCAGCCAGTCCAGTGCCCAGAGCACACCGAGAAGGCATCTCAGGCGCAGCCCTGCTGTTTCCAGACTGGCTTCTCTCAGCTATCCCCTCCTTGGCCACAACTGGCACCGGCCGAGCCTGAACCATTACCTCAGGACATGTCTGTGTGTGTGGGTGTGTTCGCAGTTCTGGGAACTGTGTGGTGCTTGTGATATGTGGTATATGTTGGTGAGTGTACTGGGGACGTGTGTTTCTGTTCATGTTTCCTAGTCGATCTTGCACTATTGTCTTGTATGTTCTACAAGATTTGTCCACAGTGTGATGCCCCTCTTCCTTGCAGTTTGCACACCACAGGGGCTGGGTAACTTTGTTCAGGGCGCAGTTCATGTGTTCGTGCGGTCCCGCACAGTTAACACGCACTATCTTCATGCTGCAAGATTTTTCATGTGGCCCCACAGAGAAAATTTGCGGCAGTGGGCATATATCTGGGACATAGTTTGTACGGCTCTATCCAGACAGCAGTCCAGTAGAGTCGCGTGACCCTGAGAAAGTGTTGCTTTGTGTTCTTTATTGTTACTGACCAAGTTTTGATATCGTCCCTGATGGCATCAATATCGACATCGCTCTCGAGCAAGCCTTTAATGATGAACCTCTGGGCTTTCTCGTCACTGTGGGCATATGTGTAGTGGTGTATGTCGCAGAGAAGCACTCAGGCTTTCTCGTAATCTGTCCGTGTGCTGAACGTAAGTTTGAGTTCTCACCTCCGAGTGAGAGTATTACGAAAGCTGATATTGCTATTGCAGAGCAGCTTTGCCACTGTTTTCAGTGACCTGCTGTCTGGAATTATTATAGCCTTTATCTCTGTGTGTTTGGTTAATTTTGAGAAGAGGGGCGGCTCTCTTCCCTTCCTTCCACACCCTCTTCTATCAGGAATTCGAACCTGTTTTTTTACTAGAAATGTTTTCCCTTCATCCATCATTGGTGGGTGTTTTGCAGTCTTTTTGGGGAAATAGAACTCATCCCCGTCAATAACTTGAGTAGAAGGAGCCCGACTCCCAGTGTCAGAGTTTTGTGAATGTTGGGACGAGATACTGCTTCACCTGCTTCCCCCGTCAACGGTGGAATCGCTGGTGATGTTCACAGACCCCATAGTGCTCTTGTCTCCTTCAGACAGGGTCTGGTTGGCCTCTCTTGCACTCGTGTTTGGGCTAGTGATGTCTTCCAGTCACCTGTCTTCTGTTCTGTTTGTGTTGTTTTTTAAGATGTGTGTCCACAGGCATCTCCTTTCAGGCTCATACTTGTTTTACTAGATACAGGTATCTTAGACTCTGCATGCTTTTTTTCTGTTTTTTCTTTTGTATGTTCAACAGCAGTTTGTTAATGGCTGTACCTTCAGTTTGTCGGCATTTTGTCTAAGGTGATGGGTAGGATTTGTCTAGTGATGGGTAGTTCACGAACTACCAGTTCATTATGAACCGGTCTTCAAAAACAACCAGGTGCATAGTTCACCGCGACATAAAAGAACTAGTATTTTGTGATATCGGTTAGTCATTCTCAGTACCAGTAACTATTCCAGGTGCACCACTGCGCATGCTCAGATAATCCATCATTCGTTGCTCTCTGCAGCTTTACCACCCTCCGGCTATCCCGCCCTCCTACTATCCCACCCTCTGTGACTGGCCGCATCGCAACGTGCATATTTCTTATCTATCTGCCTCTTTCTATGGGTATCTTTGTTTTCGCTCATTCAGCACTGCCTCTAACTGTACGGATCGCAGACCTAACTAGTAAAATAGTGACATGAGTCGCGAATCGGTCAGGAACTGCATGACACACAGCGCAAGACAGTTGGCAGAACTATGGCTATGTAGCGATCTTTCGTTCTTTCTTACTTTCTCGTGCCGGCCCCAATTGCATAGTCGGTTACACGCCGATCTGCGGTGCGAGGGGTTCCGGGTTTGAAACCCAATTAGGGTATGAATGTTTGTGTTGTCCATTCATCTTGCTTCATCCCCATCGGCACTAAAGACCTTGCTGTTACAGTGTCGTAAATCACTCACTCGCACTATAAATACGATGTTGCCAGACTTACGGAAATTCCAGTATCTGTAAGAAAATACATCTGATAGCCGCACTAATACGAGTATAACCATGACAGTAGAAAATAGAAAAACGCTCATTGATGTAAGTTTTATACACTCACAATAAAGAAGTGAAAAACAGTTTTTTTCTAGTATATTCACTCAATACTTCGGGTATAGCTTTTTGACATTATTTACATAATATCAAAATAAGTTATTTTTGTAATTAAAATTCTGTTAAAATGTTTCTAATACTGGTACGAATAAATCCAGTTTGTCGGAACCATTTTTGTTTAGTTTGTACATGCCTGGCTTAGAAATATTTTCTGTACACCTAGTTGTCTTTCGCAACACACCCTGTTATAATATTGTTGTGGTCATTACTATCAGTGTCAAAAGTAATTTGGTCCTATATTACACAAATTCGACGTAGATAAACACATTATAAAGATATTTTCACTATTAATTTATCTTACTTCTATATACAAAGAAAAATAAGTAATTTCGTCTACATTCAATTATGCATTAATTCATTAGCAATTAATTTACAAACATCACTTATGTCAGTTATGAAGAAAGTTACAAAGACTATTTCTTTAGTAAAATACTGTACAATTGAGAGTAGTAGTGATTAACCTCTGGAAAACAAGACTTTCGCAAACAAGAACATTATTTCATATTGCTATACAGAAACAAAAGTTCGGATATTTTTGAAGATGACAAGCATTTGTCCAGCTTTGGAAAAAATTCATCATATTTTCACTAGAATGCGCATGTACTATATCCTCAAAGTGAAGTCCCCCTCCACACCCCACCCATGTTAGCAAATCATTGCGATCAATATTTTATCTTATTTCTTTGTCTTGTTCCTTTAACACTAACCCTCCCCTCCTGTAGTTCGACGAATGGTTGGCTCGGGCGACAAACAGCTGCTGTCAATACCATTATTTGCTTCTCTTTCCATTTCACGTATGCTTAAATTCTTTAGGGAGGGGAAATGGAACTGTCAAAGAGAAAACAGAGAAAAACCTATCTAGTTCTCGGACCGACCTGCAAGACCTACACTTTCACTCTGTAGCTCGCCAGTACACCATTATCATTCGACCGTGACCTAAATAGTTCAAAAGAACGGTCCCCAATGAACTGTTCTCACATGTGACTAGTTCCGAACGACCTAGTTCATTCTAGTGAACTATATTTCCCACCACTATCGAGCTGCTAACCGACTCAATTACTCTACCTGAAACACTAGTGGCTGACCTTGTTCCCTTGAGGAGGGTCAAATATGCCTTTGAGAGGATGTTTGATCAGCACTGGGGCATAGTAATGGATGTAGGGCCAAGATATTTTATATACACTTTTTATATTCCAAAGTAAAATATATTTATATTTACAAAACATATACTTTTATTGTCAATTCAACATACAGTATCATAGATTATATTATCTTTTTGTAATGTGCATTAAGATTATTTTAAGTTACTATTAAATTTGGAAAGAAAAACCAGTTTATATAAGTAAGTTATATTAATTGTAGCGCTATCTGGAAATGAAAATATACAACGTGCATGCATAGTAAAATGACAAATTGTATAACTGTTATCCTTCGACTAAGGTTAGTCCTACTCCTACGATATAATTAGTCCACCCTTAGTCCAGACTAACCTCGGACCAACTCCGAGGTAGATCATCTCTGGATCATCCTTGGACAAAGCTCACACTATGAATAAAGCCCATAGTCTCTTAGGGTCTTATTCATTTATTCATAGTCATTTATAGTCCAGATTAAGGAAAGATCATCCTCCGACCAATATTTTTCATATTCAGGGAGCTAGTCCAAGGATAATCTTGTTTTAGTACAGACTAACTTTTAGTCCGAACTGAGAGGAGAATTAACGAGATATTAAGGTAAAAAAGAAACTTGGTGAACATAAAATACCACAGTCAGTAAATATTACATTCCAGTGAAAACTAGATAAAATTTACAAAACCAAAAAATTACATTTAAATTCGATTTTGTCTATCTGCGTGTAAAAATATGCCGACCTAATAAATGAAATGTTCTGTAAATAATAGTTCAAAAGAAATATACCTTATAAGCTTAATAAAACATGAGATCATAACTACATCAATGCCTTTCTATATTTGTGTGAATCAAATGCCTTCTCTGAAAACAGACTCTTATCTCAAAAGAGAATTTTAATACAAATAAATCTCTATAAACATATATATAGTAAAGTATATTGTCATTGAATTTAGTGGTAGCTCAATGCTACCATCGTGTGCTGATATGCAGAAGGATGTGATGTCGAATCTTGCCTTGGTTATAGAACTTTGACCATTTTAAAATGTCTTCTTGTAATGTATTTAGCATTACAATACTCATTTAATATCATTATAAAGACAATATTGGTATAATAAAATGAAACCAGCCCATATTACAATATATGACAGAGAGTCATAAAACCAAGGTTAAAACGAATAAAGTTAAGTTAATATAGTAAAAAATAACGAAATTGTTATTCTTGCTTAGCAAAACATAGTGAAGGAATGTAAAAAGAGATTGAAAATTAAACTGAATGAATAATGTGATTTTTTTACATGAGCTGGGTAGAAAATACTTGGCACGCTATCGAAAGCATCACTTTTGAAAATAAATAATAAACACCTTATAAGTGTCAAGACCTTCCATATAATCTTTTGCTTCCAAAATTACTTTGTAGGTTATAAGAACATTAACAAAACTTCTGCTTTTATTTTCAGTTCACCACACAATGTAACAAATAATATTTTTCTTGTACTTAAACAGACTAATACTCATTGAGCATTTCTGTTCAATTTGAGAAAGAAAAACATTTTTATTTTTAATAAGTTATAATCCGTTAAGCACTATCTAGTTCCTATTTCATTACGAGTGGAAATTAACCTATTATTTGAGATGAAATATATGTAATGCACTCGCGCAGCAAACTTGGTAACAGTGTACTTCGATGATCCTTCGACTAAAGTTAGTCTCCCTCTAATCGGGGTTTATGAATATGATATAGTTAGTCCACCCTTAGTCCTGACTAACCCCAGACCAACTCCGAGAAAGATCATCTCTGGATCATCCTTGGATGAAGGTCTGACTATGAATAAGGCCCTTAGTGTAATGTATATGTTATCGGTTAATTTTAGTGCCATTCAGTGTTAAGTTTATTATTGAGATATTTTGACAGTTTGTGTGTTTGAGGTGCCATCTGAAGTGAATTCCGAATGGCCACACCTAGGGCAACTGTGGCACGTGTTATCTACCATAATAGTCATAATAATTATTTACATAGTATTTATGCCCATAAAGTGTTGTTAAAATATTTATATACATTAATTATTTTTCATCCAGTAAAGACAGAACTGTCAGTATGGCAACACTGCCATTTGGATTGTGTTCTGCAACCATGCACCAAGGCTAACTGGTGACCGCTCATAACCTTGAATGAATGAATATTATCAGTGTTTGGGGACCACTAGATATGAACTCACAATAATTAGCCAGAGTAAAATAAATAAGGACATAATGAACTTTATTGGGGAAAGATTACATTTCTTCCACATGCATAAAGTGAGGTTATGTTGCCACTGCAGCATAACATGGTCGAAATGTATTTATTATTTTTATATTGTCAATGTATTCATTTGTTCTTTTGTTAATAAGGGTTTATTAGAGTTTTCACCCCATCGGCATTGGAGTGTTCATTTCATTTGATCTAATTAGTATCAGAATATTGAAATTATGTCATGTGATTTCATGGACAGGAGTCTCGGCCAGCTAGCGAGCTCTGTGCCAAGCAGCAATTTAGTAGTGTCTTGAGTCTTGTGAGGTGACCACTGCATCACGGTGCTCCAGTCACATCAACTTTGTAACAAATTTTAATGTAGTTGTGTTTCATTAATTTTAGTTTACAGGAACCTATTTCATCTTGCTCACCCAGAGTACACTGTCTCTCACTCCTCGGTCCATCTTTTATATGGCCAAGGCATCATGCATTCTTAACCATGTAGGCCCTACACCCATTTTCCAGTATATGAGCCCACCAGATTACAATGGCGGAACTATAAATTTAAGTGCCCCACTGGGGAAGTGAAATGCAATAAATTATGTGATGGTAAGAATCCTACATCTTTATTGTAATAACCACTTCACTGTTACTTAACCTGTTTATGTCATTTTTATTTTACCATGTGTTTTAAATTATGGCATTTAGTAGCCAAAATAGCCCACTGGGAGTGAGCTGGCATATAATGGAGGCAAACAACCCTTACTAGAGAAAGCAATATTGGATGTAGTACGTGAATGGCGACAATTTCATCGAAAATGGTAATATTCATCAAGATGCAGGATATGACGTAAGGCCAACAGCTGTTGGTAACACGACCCGAGAGAGTCTATAGTAAAATTATAATTGTGATCACACCACAAGCTGGCACCCTAACCCTGGCCAGTCAACAAACACCACTGTTTCTATTCTCATTATTCAATTCCCTCATGGTCCAGAATCAACCTTAAGGAAATTTAACCACACTAGCAGAAGAAAATTGGTTCAGCAGTCTGCTATGCATGATACAGAATACACAGAAACTTGTCTGCATGCAGTGTGAAATACAGTGTCACCGCGAGTGGCTCAAAGAGAGGTAGACTGAAAGTGCAACCATAACATTTGCAAAAACTGTAATGATAACTTGCAACAAAAACAAAACACATCGTTCGACTGGGAGGAGTTTTTCACAGAATTCAGAAGGCAAATCATGGCGTGTTCACGAGCCACATGCTCAAGAGAAGCAAGGGGAGAGTGTTACAAATGCCACAACAGAAAAGCACCAGTGCACGAGAAGTGTCAGACAGCACGAGAGAGGACAATGGTTCATGGGCAGGATTTTTGTGCAGAAACTGCGAAGCACAGGAGAGCACAGAGCAACAGTCGCATGTAAACAAAACACACATGGCAGTTCACAGCATGAGAAGCAAGGAGGTACATTCGGTCCCACAACAACCCACCCTTACCTCAGCACCTCAACCACTGATACCAACCTAACCTTATCCACAATTATTACCGGCATACTACCCTAACGCAATAATTTTTCAGAATATCCCACCTTTATTTACGCCATATTCAGCCACAATACCCATGACACCAATGCCAATGAATCGCACCGAAGCACCAACAGGGCAAAATTGGAGTAAGTTTAGCACATAAAAGCAGCGATGCCAACAAACCAGAGTCAACAACAGCAGGAATCAGACAAGAAAAAGATGCCCAACCAATTTCAAATGATGCTCACTTTTGCAGGAATGCCAATAGAAGGCCCACAGGCATTTTTCAGAGACTGTACAGCATGTTTACAATGATACCGAGTATGGCAAGAGGAATGGGCAAGATGTGTGGGAGCCCAGCTGCAAAATGAAGCAAAAGTCTGGTGGAATTCACAAAACCAATATGGACTATCATGGGAAGAATTCATCCATGTCATTCAGTGCCAGTTCGGAGGTGCATTCTCCTCATTGCAAGCAAGAAGCAAGCTGACACTGCAAGCCCAACAATTTGGCGAGCCTCTCACCACATTTATCATGCACAAGGTACACCTGGTACGGCATTTTCACCCACACCTACCAGAACGGGAAATGGTGGAGGTAGTGGCAGAAACGGTCTTACTGGAATACCGAGTAGCAGTTGTCCTGCTGTTAAACAGCACCATGGAAGAGATGATGAGAGCTGCCGTCATACTGGAGAGAAATACATTTTAACTGTGCAGCAAGAAAGAGTCCGCACAATGGTGGCATGGGCCGCGAGAAGACAACAGTGCAAAGAACAGTGTGCAACCAAAAACCTTACAACAAACCACAATTCCGAATGTCAACCTCAAAATTTTTAAATATCAACAGCAATGTAAACAATGCACAGAGTGTCGAGTACAGTAAACAAAACAGTGTCGCATGTTTTCTCGCGAGTCAAGATGTCCGACGGTAAGTGACAGGAAGGCTGCAGTAGCCTTGTAGCTACCACAGGCCAGCGGAGGCTTAAAATTGGCACAGCCAATGGCCCAACAACCTGCACCTTGATGGCTATCAAGGACCATCAAGCATCCAGCAGGGAAACGGGAAGCAATGGTAAGGAGGCCTGACACCTCATATACCCCGGTCCTGCCAAAATATCAACAACCCGAATTGACACCCCAGCAGGCACTAGTAAATCAGGTGAGTGGAGCAACTGCAAAATTTATCGGCATACTTGTTATTGTGAATAATAAACCATGTCATGCATTGATAGACACAGCTGCTTCACACAATTTCTTGCAATCGCAATTTGTCAACAGAGCCGATGTAACTCCTCTAAGCACATCAAAAAGATTAGCCACGGAGCAAGAGAGTAATAGTGCACAAGGGCAAGCAATGGTCACTATTAGAATGCACAATTTAGAAAACATCATCGCAGCTATAATTACCATAAAGATTACAGAGGAAGCAATATTAGCTGTGCCCTGGCTAAGTGAACCAAACACTATTGTAGAGCCTGCTGCAAGGCGAATTCACTTTGGTGCAAACATACAAAGCACTGTGTACTATATTGACCGGTGTGTCACAGATAACACCCTCGTGGTGCAACTTACTGAGTTTAATCATCTGATACTGCCACAACCCCAGGCCACATTTCAGAGATTACTGAACGAATCTAAACAATTTTTGTACAACACAATTCCCTCAGGCATACCACTGTTGCAGAGCACGCAATCCCGTTAACACAAGAAGGTCCCATTTATACGGCACTGTTCAACTACATGCCGCATCAAGCTAAATTATAAAAAAACAAATTAAGGAAATGCTCGCAGACAGTGTAATTGAACAGGTACATAATCAATTTAATTCAGCAATCACTCTAGTACCCAAAAAAGATTAAGAATGGTGCTTCTGCGTCGATTTTAGGCCAGTAAACGATGTAATGAGTAGTGCATTGCCACCATACATAAATATCAAGGACGCCCTGCAATCATTAGGGAAAGAAATACTAACATCACTGTACCTAAAAAGCAGCTACTGGTAGATCCCTGCAAAATCGCAAGATAGAGAGAAAACAGCTTTTACCTCACCTGACTGGACACGCTACCAATTTTGCAGTATGACATTCGCTTTGAAGTGTGCTCCCGTGACTTTTCAAACGATGATGGTGCTTGTGCTAGGCAATCTGATAGGGGAATTCACTCTCGCCTATCGAGACTATGTAATAGTGCGGTCGGATACCTAGGAGGACCATGTGCACCATCTGTCACTTGTGTTGAAAGACTAACAATATATAGGTTTAAATATGCTGTAAAAAATGTCACATTGGCAAGACAGAATTAGATTTCCTGGGTAACGTAGTGTGTGAAAAAGGGAAGACTCCAAATTCGGAACAATTGCAGTTAATCGACCAGCAACATCCACAACACACGTGGAAACAGCTATGGAGGTTTTTCGGCCTAATAAATTTGATCTGTGAGTACATAAAGGAGTTCGCAATAATAACAGAGCCATTAATAGCACTACTTTCAGCACAGAAATAGTTCGTATGGACAAGCTAAGCAGAACAAGTGTTTGGAGCAATAAAGGAACAGTTCAAAACATGCCCAACGTTAGCGCGATATGACCCGATACAACCGCTGTTTTTACAGACCGATGCCAGTCAAGAGGGGCTGGGTGCAGTCCTGTACCAATGTAAATAGGATGGGGAAAAGCACATTATAGATTTCGCGAGTGCGAAACTGGGTCCAACAGAAAACAGGTACAATGTCAATGAGAGAAAATGTTTGGCAGTGGTGTTGGCCATTAAGAAGTACCGGGCCTATGTAGAATATCATAGGTTCACATTACATACAGATAATCGATGCTTGGTCTGGTTAAGTAACATAATGAGGCACATAGCAAGCTAACCCGGTGGGCGCTGCTCCTGCAGGCATACGACTTTGCTGTAGAATGCGTCCCTGGGAAGGACAACAAGCTAGCGGATGCATTGTCGCGAGCACCAAACTCGGATGTTGTCGTGTACGACGAAGCAGAATGGGACGAAATACTTCCCCCAAATTCGTAGGAATAACTAGGCGAGGCACAGGTAAACCAAATAGATGTAAGACGAGCAGAGACAGTAGTCAGTGAACTATGCGAGGAAGTCGAAGCTACACAGGAAAATAGCGTATTTACACGAGCACAGGTATAGAAGTATGCGAATAGACACGTGGAGTAATAGTGAGTAGTAAACTATAGAGTGCAGATGCGTGCGCCGAGAGACAGCAGCAAATGTTGGCTATTTGTACCCGTGGAAATTAGAGGAAGAATTTTCGCACACGAGCATGCAAGTAACATGGCAAGTCCCCCAGGTACGACCAAACAATCAGCAATATGAGAGAAAAGTTTTTCTGGCCTGGCCTGTCATGTGACATGCAGCAGTATGTGAGCGAATGCGCAAAGTGTCAACAGTTCAAGTCCTGATGCACAAATGGCGCACAGCAGCAATAACCAAGGATACCCAAATGGCTGTTCGAAACTATTAGCTTAGATCTCATGGGCCCTTACCCCAGCTTTGCAGGGGGTAAGAGATCCATTCTCGTTGTAACAGATAATTTTTCGAGATGGACAGAGGCCTATACAATAAGCAGTACACGAGTACAGAATATAGTCAAACCAATGAAAAATGAGTATTTCACACATTGGGGGTACCCAAGGCAAATTTTGACCGATAATGGGACAAAATTCATGGGGAGAAAATGGCACGAGTTATGCAACTGGGGGGTTTACACTATTTAAAGACTACAGTATACCATGCATGGGCCAACCCCATGGAGCATCGTAAACAGGTCCTCCAAACACAGTTGCGACTCCATGTGGGAGACAATAACAACAGCTGGGCTGAACACCTGCCCACTGCCATGTCTAACCTCTGCCGGCGAGTAAATGCCGACATAGGAAGGATGCCTGCAGGTGTGCTATTGGGGAGAAACCTCACTCTACCAGGCGAACGCAACTGCCTGTAGAACAGGGCAACCAGCAGTACAGAGAGAGGTTGCCAACAGCATGAGAATCGCAGGCAAAGGTGACACGAGCAAAGAGAGGCCCCAGAGGAGGTACATGGCGAGGTGAGTCCCACCAAGTATGAGAACATCGCATGCTTTGTAGGAAGGAGAGCATTTTTTTTGTGGACACTCCCGCAGTCACCTGTCCAGCAGAACTTCTGTGTGGGCCTGGCAGAAAAATGGAGCAGCCTGCACATAATTGCGAGGAGTGTTAAACCGACCACATACATTGTCCAGGTGGGGAGAAAGCTGCTGAGATCACACCGGGATGATATCTGTCGCATTGCAGGAAACACCAGGAGGGGAGATACACCCGATGCCTCACAGCCCCACAACGGCAAACAGCACGTCGAGCTCCAGGAAGGAGCAAGTGAGGAAGAAGGTAGGTCCACACCTCCTACAGGGAGTTAGCTACGAGTGCTAACAATCTCGCCGATGCCGGACATCGCAAAGTCCACCAGGCAGGGAACTTGACACCACACAGCAACGATAACGGCGCAACAGCAGTGAAGGTAGAGAGATGAGAGCAAGTGGACCTCGAGACCAGACTGCAAAGAACAGCAGCACAGAGTGGAGTAGAATGGCAGGGGAAGAGAAGTTTGGCCCCGACGATGGTCGACGACGTCGCCGATGCCAAGCAAGTTGGAACATGCACGAGAAGATGGTCCGATGCCCGACGTCGCAGCGCACCTGGGAAGGGGTGAAACACCGCTCAGAAGAGGAGATGCAATGGGAGAGCAAGTAAGTATGGTAGCAGGTCGCACCTGCGGAGTTGAGAAAGAGGAGGTGAGCAACGGGCAAGACAAGATGCAAAAGGGGAACAGAAGAAAGCATGAGAGTAACAACGATGATGGGAATGAGTTGGCTGGCTCAGAAGTCCTGCATCGGTCGCGGAGGAGGAGAAGTCCGCCAGCAGCATGTACGAGCTGCAGGGGCATTCTGGCACCTTACAGGCCAGCACAGAAGCAGAGGACAACCAACAGGGATCGGCTGCAGCAGTCGTTACCAGCACGCTGAGGGGAGGCACCTAGGTGCCCCTATCAGCTGCATCCACGATGGCAGGTCAGTAGGCATTGTGCCCGCTACCAGAGAAGACATTACTGCTGCAAACTGTTTTTAAAAAGTGGCCGGGGGGAGGGGGGGGTTGACATGAGGTGAGGTCCCAGCCCTTAGACAGTTTGCTCGCCGTCCACTACACCTGCAGCAAAGAGTCGCTCTCTACCAAGAGGGGTAGCATATCAGTGACCGACACGCAGCAAGTGCAGTGCAGAGTGTGTATGTTACAGGTGCAACACAATGCAGAGCAGGACAGTGGCCATCCAGCTACGTGCCCAACAGTGCAAGGACACAAAGAAGTGCTACCCACATACATTATTTTCCTAAAACAGTGCGTAAAAGGGCAAGGGTGGAGACAGTATCACGTGCAAGTGAAGGGACACCCGCAATGTAAATTCCAAAGCCCTAAACTTCTTTATCAAGTATCATTGCAATGGTTTGTAGTGTATCATATTCACGTGTCATCATCCACATATAATTTCGTTTGTTTTGCAGTTTTTATGTATTGTTTATTATGCAAGGGAATATTTTTAAAGAGTGTTATAGCAAGTGTAACATGAGTAAGCATAATTATGCAGAGTGCAATGTGACAAAAGTTGTTCCACGTGGCATGCTCTGGCGGCAATCCCAGCTAGCATGCCATGTTGGAACAGCAGTAGACACAGAGGACTTCGAGAGGCAGGTTCCATGCCATTCACTTCCATGCCCGGGCGGCATTCACGTTCAGCACCAGTCATTTTCATCGCAATAGTCTTTTAATGTAACCAGAACCTGTTTCGCAATCCGCCTGGGACACCGCCTCTCACCTTCCCCAGTTTTGTAATGCCTGGGGAAGCTTTATTCGCACTGTAAGTCACGCACGGGCCTTTGCGCCATTTTTCAGTATCGCCTCTGTCAACCGGTTAATGTCCGGTCCATTTAATGTAAAGTGTTGCCCTAGAGGCTTTGTAATCAAGCACCTAAATAAATGGTTCGATGTTGAACCGAGTGTTTTTATTTGAGGTAAGCTGCAAGGCGTTTCAGGGTAAAGGACATTACAATTTCGTGCCCAAATGCACGTGTGTTGGAACTTTCCTAACAGTCTTTGTTTGCAAGTGTTTACAGTGTTAAAATAGAATAGGTGTGTGGATAGCCTGAAATATTCACTGTGTAGTGTGTGTAACAGTTTAAAAAATCTTCAGCAGAGGAGTTATCTAGCACAGCAGAATAATAGCTGCCTTGTTCGTCAGTTGTACGACCCAGAGTAAAGAAGAGTCTACTTTACCACTTCAGCGACACTAGGTCTGGATAGTCCCTGGTGCCCCGGGTACAATACCTCATTCCAATCGCCTCACATAGACAAAATCACTCCTCAATTTTCTAAATTCTGTTCTGACCACTGGATTACCATCCTCTGGCCGAGACCTACAATTTTCCGAGCCACAACAGACGTCACCGACATAGGGGAAATAATACTACAGTATTGAATTCTGGCCTCGCCCATTACCGTCAACCTGTTTACCAGTAACCAGCCACTGCACCCGGCAACATGGCTAGCATGTTGCCTGCTAACCTCGAAATGTGAGTAAATAGAAGTTAAGAGTGTTTTGTTGTATGCTTGTTATTTTATAATGTTTTATTAGGGTTTTTAGACATATTATGCTATTAAGTGTGATACGGGAAGGTTCCCGAGGAATCCCAACTCCTTTTGCAGTAAATCAGAGAGTAAGGTTATGTAGATTGTGGCAACTCTGCCACGGCAGATATTTTTTATTGATATAGTTTTGTTATCAACATGTTGTTTTATAATTACTGTAAGGGTTCTTGTGAAGCATATCTAATGTACTTGATTATCGGCCATTTCATCTACTATTTTGAAGTTAAAAGTTGTATGACACAAATCCATTATATGCGGCTGGAGACCTGACCAACCAGCGGGCTCCACGCCAATGTGACTTCAGTGGTGTCGTAATGGTGTAGCAGAGTTGACATACATGTGAAGACCTCCCTAGACATTCAACATTTTGTAAAATCATGTGGCTTTCAATAGTATTTTTAACTCAATTTTACCAGAATATTCTCATTTATCTATCCAGGGAGTGAGCAAATCCGTGCCTGGTTCATTTTTATATGACCAGGTGGTAAGTAACAGTAACTCCATGTAGTCCTAGTGCTGTTTTGTCTGTATCAGTGTTCACCCATTACAAGGTGAAATAATAATTTAAATACCTCTTCAGAGGGAAAACATAAATAAATGGAGTTGTGGGCAATCTAGTCTTTTATTTACCCAGCTATTTCTCGGCTGTATTACCATGAGTGACTACTGATGACTAAATGTTGTCTTTGCCATTGGGAGGATGGTGAGGTTAGAAGGATTGGAATGTTGCTGAGTAGATTTCCTCGGAGAGGCACCAGCTCACGATGTGGCGAGCATGAGACTGCAAGCGGGGTCATGCGTACAATGACCAGCATGGCTTACCCTCCAATTTTTCGCTGTCTGTGGAGGCTTACTCCACGTAATGTTGTAGACTTGATATCAATAAATTTCCATGATGCCTGGACTAGTAGGGGTTGTTGGCTCCACCCCCCTAATACTCCACTCATTCCTGAGGGATTGTTCTGGCCATCACACACCTTTGTTACATCACAATATCGATACATATTATGTGGGACATTAGGTGTCCCCAAGAAATAAAAGATGGAGAATTCCATCAACCATGCGATTTATTTCTTCATCCCTCGTAGCAGGCACTAAATTTACAGTTCTCCATTACACAGGAGAGCGTGAAAATTGAATAAAAATGGCACAAAGCCGACATGACAATTTACATAAAAGTTAAGGTCTGGCCATGCATAAACGGACCAGACTATGGTGCAGAGCTCTGCCCAGGTGATACCAAGTGAATTACTGTTCCATAAAAAAATACTACATTATTGACACTACATGATTTTGAACAAAAATGATGAAGGCTCTGGAGGCCGCGATGCACGTCTGCACCACGTGAGTACCGCTAGATAACAGAAGATGGTGATGCGGATGGGCTGCTGCAAGGTGGCAAACCTTCCCGCTTGGCCCAATAAAAAAATTGGAAATGTGGTTGAATTATATATGATAAGAATGATGTCGTTAAAATAATGCTAACGAACATTGAATCACACAAATACTTGTGGAGAACAAGATAAAATACCTTACGTATAAAACATAATAACTTCTGTCCACATGACACTGTTATCCTGGCTGTCCTGCAGCCTGTAACCCTTAACCTTGATGCGCTGCACCTCCAGAGGTGCTGGTGGTTGGTTCGTATCCCGCCTTAGAGCAGGTGGGGAACAGGAACTGATGATGTGCCCAGAGCCACGTTCGGTATAGAGAACGATTCTTGATGGGGGTCGTATGGCCGATGGCCTATGACGACTATGCAGTCAATATGAAGGAGAGCTGAGTGAATTTGTCTGTTATATTATGTAAAGGTAAAATATTGCCTGTGGACGAAACTGTCGGCCACTTTGGAAGCCTATATTACCATTGAAGTTACCCTGCTTAAGGGAGGAAAGCCCAGTAAATGCAAAACACACTATAAAGTAAACTTGTAAATTTGAAGGCTGCTATTAGGGCGCAGTACCCATTGAACTCAGGAGAGTTAAATGCAATAAAACCCATCTAATTATGGTATGACTGTTTTATTACCATAAAGGTACAATGGAATTGTTACTGCACTTGTGTGTACCTTAGTTAAGCGGACCCGGCACACTGGATCTGCCGGTGGTCGCTTCTGCTGGAAAATAAGGCGTGGGCCTTAGATTGTAATTACGTGAAATGCCTCTCGCGCGTAAAGTTCTGGTCTGTTATGTCAAAATGCAGGGAGACCTCCCCTCGGCTAAATACAAGTACTAATATATATTCTTGAATTACGTTAACTATGGATATGAAGAAAAATACAGCCTATATTGAATTGCCGAGTGTGGTATGCGGAGCTTAGCATCTGCTCTGCCGGTTGTCTTGAGTGCTGAAGTCCGACTAACGACATGGCGTCGGTTTCGCCACATGTCCGACAAATCCAACGCCAAAATGAAAACATGAAAAAAACTGAACTTAATAAATAACATGATAAGTAAAATTGATGTTGTATATAATTAGGATTGGTAAACTAAATCACACATTGGTGACATACTCGTGAACGCCGGAGCCCCAGATATGGCTAGGAATATCATGTAATGAGAATGTCAACGCACTTGAAGGGTTATATTAAATGAAATGATGCCTCAGGTGGCTGATTCAGGATAGATGATTACATGTACACTCTTATAATTAACCTTTTAGAATCGGTGTGTCTTGTTATGTAATTAGTTTCAGGTATGTGTATGGCTGTGATGACTCACCGATTTCGTAACAAAGGGCAGAGCTACACAATGTTTTTTATGGAATGTTATCGACTCTCTATGCTGGAGTTGGTGGTTTCCCTAATGAGTTATGGTATAAACATAGTGAATTATACTTTAAAATGCCCCTATTGATTAATTATGCTACGGAACCGCTCGCCACTTCACACTTCCTGCAGGAATTTGATTACACGTCTTTTGAAACCACTTGGGGTCACTTCGCACTCCAGGTTCGGCCACGGGGCTCGTTGACATCGCGCACATTGAAAAGTCGTGGGAATAAGCAGCACCGCTTTCCCCAATGTGTTGTGTCTAACGGTCGTGACTTCACAAGACACCCTCGATTAGGTCACATATCCATTCATCACTAGAGTTACCTCTTGTGGTGAACGTTAAATATTATAACCCATGGCCACGAGTTACAGGGCAGCAAGAAAAGTGTAATGCAGTTCGTGTAGACCTGCACTGATCGAGACCACGACCTAATGTCGATCGGTCGAGTGTTGCTGTGTGATTAATGCATCTGCGATTAAACAAATGGGCACAAAGGATACATGGACATCAGGAACACGTCAACCCCCCTCCCCCCCCATCTTTCTGGTGACTGTTTTGTCCTCGCAGATCCGCAATGAACTGCCATGATGCTAGGCGCAACAGAATGTCGGCGGTCGCATCTGGTTATAGGGCCTCAGGTTGTAAGGCCCGCGATAATGCTGTGCTCCAGTGCCTGCCGATGCTCCAGGGTGATGACCCTACTGATGTTGATGATGATGTGCTGCGGCACCTGCTTGAAGAAGGGAAATGGCCCCGTCGCAAACAGTGCATGGCGGTCGATGCTGATGATGATGATGCTGGGTTTTGATATTGTGGTTTCTTCATTCAGTCAGGTTGGTGCATGGGTGGTAGACAGCCGTCATTGCTTGCTGCACTCCCCATTTCGTTCATTAGTCTCGCCATGGTTTGTCCGTGAATTAGGAACCATTGTTACTGAGCAACACACTGGGATATCCCCAATGGGGGAGTACTCAGTATCCAACACTTTCCCTATTGTTCGTCCATGAGCACTCGTCACCACATAGGCTTCTATCCATCGCAAGAACAAGTCTGTGACAACAACACTGAAGTGTTTGCTGTGCGATGTACGCAGGTATGGTCCAATGAGGTCTAATGCAACTGTTTCGAATGGTTCTGATGGTTCGCATGGGCATAGTTGTTGAGTGCCATCAGTGTGGTGGCTTTTGAAGTGGTTGTACACTATACACGTGTGCACAAACTCCCTTAATTGTACTGTCACCCCTGGCCAGTAGAATGTTTTCAGAACTTCCTCCTCGTCTATGCTGCGCAGGGGTATCCAGCCACGGTACTGGTGTGAGCATACTGTATCACTACATTGCAGGTTGCATCTGGCACAAACACACACCATTTGTTGTTGTTATTGTCTGAATGTGTTTCCACATGGCTGTCCATGACATGTCATTTATATGTTAATTACGTTCGCGCACTACAACCTCAATTTCTCTGCTTTGGGGCATTGCAATTGGGCATTTGTAACAGTTCGAAGTAATGTGTCCAGATTTGGAGCCGGTGGGCACACTGTAATGTTGGCACACTGTGTAGAGTTGTTTATTGACGATGGTGGTGTCTGGGAGAAGGGAAGTATGTGCTCCCACTCCTCCTCATCGTGAGCTATATTGTTTCCTGAGCACGGGAAATATGATTTGCAAGCTCGTTATCCTCGCCCGCGATGTGATGAACTTCAAAGTCGAAGGTTTGCAAGAAGAGTGCCCAGCTCGTCAGTTTACTGCGGCTTTCAAGTACGTTATGCAGCCAAACTAGATGGCTGTTTGTGAGAAGGGTGAATCGCTGATTTTAAAGTAGTTGATGGTATCTTTTGATATGCCAGATTACCGCCAAACACGCTCTCTCATACACATTATAGCAACGTTTGACGGCGCTAAATTTGGCATTTGCAATAATCTATCTGTTCCCATCATCCCCTACCTGGAAAATGATGGTGCCGATAACCTGTTCACTAACATCTGTTTGTAAAAACAAGTGGCAGGCTGGATCGTTGCTTGCCAAGGCTGGACTCTCACAAAAACATAATTTTATTTCAGTGAAATTGTTTTCTTGTTCTTACCACCAATTGAATTTGACACTTGTTGACGTGAGGTTTGTGAGAGGTGCGGTGACGATGGCAAATTCGGCAATGTACTCGCATAGCCAGTTGGCGAGGCTGAAAAATTTACGCAGCTGTTTGCGGGTTGTAGATTTTTGGGTAGTCGTCAATCAGGCACAGTTATTCCTCAGTTGGCCTACTTCTCTTCTCGTCCACCATATGGCCAAGGAATTGGATCTTTTCTTTCCTGATGTGACATTTTTTTGTTCGCACAAGCAAGGCCATTCACTGTGAGATGTTCCAGCGCCAGTTAAATATGGCAGATGTGGTCCTCCCAGCTCTCTGACAACACGACCACATCGTCGAGGTAGGCAAAGGCAAACTCTCTGATGTAGCTATCCAGCATTCTTACCATCATGGCCTGAAACATAGACAGTGCACATTTGAGGCCGAAGGCATCGCGCAGAATTGAAACCTGCGGCTGTCAGGTACAAGCGGTCTTATGGCAGTTTTCTCGTCGCACAGGCACCTGCCAGTACCAGCTGAGGAGATCTATTGTTATTATGACTTTGGCTCGGGTTAGGCTGTTGAGAGCATATTTGACATGGATGTATGGTGGTGGTTTGTTTTGAGTAACATGATTTAATTTTCTGAAGTCAACACAAAAATTCCAAGACCCATCTTTCTTGGATGCTAGTGTTAGAGCAGATTTATATTCTCTGTGGGATGGTCCAATGACACCGTCCTGAAGCATTTCGGAAATATGCTCCTTTATTATATGATGCTGATGGGGTTGGTATCTGCGAGGTCCGTCAAACCCTGCCTTGTCTGTTGTTAATGTGCTGGAATGTTCAGCGACAGTGGTGCAATGTAGGGGATCGGCGGCAGTGAAAATGTCGCGGCGCTCATCCAGGAGATGTTGCATGGCATTGAGGAATTTTTCAGGCACATCGTGCTCCAACTCATCCAACAGTACCTGTAGTGGTTGTTCTGCTGGTCACGGGCCTAGATTATAGACTCTGCGGCACTCCTGATTCCCAAAATGGATGTGATGTGGAGATGATTCCAAGAATGTATTTTGCTCAGGGAGGCATGGGATGCCAAGGATGACGTCCTACCAGATGTTGTCGGAGACATAGGAGATAGTGTGGATGTCGATGTCCCTGATGCTGACCACTATATCCACCTAACCTGCCACCTCGCTGGTGTGTTGCCAGATCGCTCGGTGTATCATTTGTTGCATCGATCTGACTTCACAGGGATTGATGAAAATGGCACTTATGAAGTTGTGAGATGTGGTGGTGTCGATAAGGTCTCTGCACTGATGTTGGTTGTTGATGATGAAAATGCGAATGAAGTTGCTATAAGGGCCGATGAATTGTGATAATAGTGTTTGTTGTGATGTAAGTCCGGTGAATGCACTCGTTGCCCTGGGGCAGGTGGCGTCGGGCCGCTCTATTCCGACATCTCGTTTCCTGGGAGAAACATCCTCGTTGTGTTGGTACTCGATGTTTCCGTTCTGTTGGGACATTTATTGTTCAGTGCGGTATGTTGCCCCACCAACATTGTGTGGACAGCGTGTTTGCATGACTTGCAGCACACGGTTGCGTGTATTTCAAATTTGCTGGGCTGTTGACACAAGTGTTGTTTGAGGTTGTGTTGGTCCTCCCAGAACTTGCAAGTGTAGTCGACCTGGCACTTTTTTCATGGGATTGTTATTTTTCGCGATGCAGATTCGCGGTTTCCTGGTCGTGTCGCAGTTGTTATATGATGGTTGCATTTAGGAGTAAAATGGTTTGAATGAAATCTGTCCCTGTTGCATGAATGACAGGTGCCAATGCTGTGAGGTATTCGGGTCGTGCTGTGCTGCTGACGACCTCGAAAATTTTCTGCATCGACATCTCGGGGTGGTATGCATGAATTAAGCTTACTTTGTGCATGGCGAAATTGTATAGTGATTCTTCACCCTGCTCCTCATGAATCACTAGACTGTGGGCTAGTAGCGATGAAAATGTGCTGGCAAAATGGCACATGAAGGCACTGTGAAATTCATTCCATTACATGCCATAGTGTTAGATTCCACACCACCACAATCTGGCATCACCTCCCAATATTTCAACAATACTGCATGGCCAGTCGTCCTCGTGTACTCGGTAGCATCGGAGGTGGTTGACACAATCTTGTACCAAAGCCAGTGGGTCCTAGCTAGCCAGACCGGAGTAAGTCGGCAGCAACTGGAAACGAGCCAGTGTTGTTGTGAGGGGGTCGTGGTCTCCCCGTGATGCGAGAAAATCGGCAATACTGTCATTTGTCACATCATTCACAGATTGCAACACAGACGTAGATTGTGCAGGGTTTGTGGCTAATGTTCGATTCCCGATGAACGGTGTCAAACACATACATGGTACCGTGAACGGTGGTGCTTATTGACAACAGGAATCGCCTTCCAGCAGTGCTACTTCCTCTTGACATGTGTATTGCTTCAGAATGTGTAATCGAAGAATAGGTGCTTCGGGTTTTTTAGATGATTGTGGTTGTGTTGCTGTATTCAGTGCTTCCAGTTCGCATCGTGCACAGTTTATCAGAAGGGTTCCAAGAAGTGTGGCTTGTTCATTTGGTGTTACACATTGAAAGTGGTAAATTCATAGACAGCAAGCACACGCAAGTGATGCTTCTCATATTCCTTCGCACCCTCACTGATTTGTACATTTCCGTAAGTTTCGCCGAATGATTGTGGTTTGCGTGTCGAGAAATTGTTGAAGTGTCAGAACAGATGCAAAGTGCAGGCATGCAGACAAGGTTGACAAAACTCCGGACCCATCGAGACCTTAGGCATTGTACACACACATTGTCCGGTGTGCCCACAGTAGTGCATCACCATGCTGTGTCAGAAATATTTGCATTTTGTGCTGAATCTGGTCTTGCATCTGTCTTACTGCTGCTTTATCACCACACAAGCAGGTCTTGCCTTGCAGGAAGCTCAATGAGAATGGGTCTGTCGAAGGCATGGGGCATGGGAATAATGAAAAGTTTACTCGCCAGTAGCGAGGATGAAAAGACAGTTGGTCTAAAAGGAGTCTATATATTTGCACATCGAAGCATATATGTATACACAGAGAAAATGAAACAGTGGAAACATAGGAACACATAATGATGGAGTGGTTCGCATATAGGTTCAGATTTTCTGTGAGGTTTGGATGGTCTGGCAGGAAATGTTGTCCACCAAATTTGGAAAGCCATTTTTACCACTGGATATTGTCTGAACCAGAGGGGTGAGGGGGGTTGGTGAGGATTGGAATGTTACTGAGTAGATGTGCTCGGATACGCGCCAGCTCACTATGAGGTGAGCAAGTGACTGCAACCAGGGTCATGCATCCTACGACCAGCTTGGCTTACCCTCCAATGTTTCGCCATCTGTGGAGGCTGACTCCACTTAGTGTTATAGACTTGATATCAATAAATTCCCATGATGCCTGGACTAGTCGGGGCTGTTGCTCCTCCCCCACAACTCAAATATGCCACTCACTCCCGAAAAATTGTTATCGTCATCTCACGCCTTTGTTACATCACAATATCGATACTTATTATGTGGGACATTAGGCGTCCCCAAGAAATAAAAGATGGAGAATACATTCAACCATGCGATTTATTTTGTCAATCCTCATAGGAGGCACATAAGTCACAGCTCTCCATTTAGCGGGAGAGCGCGAACACTGAATAAAAATGACGCAACGCCAATATGACAATTTACTTGAAAGTTAAGGCCCCACCATTCACGAATGACCGGACTGTGGTGCAGAGCTCTCCTCGAGTGATGCCACATGAATCACGGTTCCATAATAAAAGACTACACTATTAATGCTACATGATTGTGAAGAAAAATGATGGAGGCCCGGGGAGGCCACGACTGACATCTGCACAGCACAAGTACTACTAGATTAATAAAGGTGGCTGCACGGAATGGCTGCTACAAGGCACCAAACCCTCCTGCATGACCCAATGAGAAGAAAATGTAAATGTGGTTGAATTATATATAATAGGGATGATGCCATTAAAATAATGGCATTGGACATTGTATCACACAAACACTTGTAGAGAACAAAATAAAATATCTCACATTCAAAACATAATAATTTCTCACCATGTGATTCTGTTGTCCTGACTGTCCTGCAGCCTGTAACCCTTAAACTGTAAGGTACGGATTTTTGCTGAGCACACGTGGCTCTTTCTTTGTGTGCACTATCTCACATTTACTAGTGTCTGTAAATTATGCTAGTCTCTTTATTTTCACTATGTTAGTTTGCTTGGAAAACTCTCAAATTGTAATTTGGCACAACATAGCCTATGTTTATGTTGTGAAGGGACACGTCCGCTGTTGTGCCATCATGTGGGTCACTGCGTCTTGGCCCGATTTGCCCTTGAGGTTATGTTCACTCTCACTAACAAATACTCTTAAATTGTAAATTAATTTTTTAACACAAATTCTTTTTCCTATGATTTAAAAACATTACCCTATGCATGGCATTACACACTGATGTTTTTGATGAAGGTAAAATATTATGTGATGGTTATGTTTATATCATGAATGTCAACACAATACAAGGAAAAATACATAACACTCTTATGTACCAATATTATGTAAAATTAATGGTGGCATGGTGCACTCTAGTGCATGAAACGAAACATACAAACAAAAACAACTATAACTCTCACATGATTCTACAAGTTAGCAGAACTGTCAAATGTAAACATAATACCCTCTTATTAACTATTTATTATCTGTGTGTTCTTCGCACACAGCACTTACCTTGTAGCATAATAATAATAAAACACTTCAAACATATATAATATTAACCTTTCAAAAAGACAATACACAATACACCTAAAATACAAACATGAACACAAAAGGTAAACAAACACACTCACGTGGTCGCTGCGGCACACATGTGACATGTGATGTCAACACGGTTTTGGAAATTGAAAATACACAACAGGATACAAACACTGTACTGCATTCGTCGAAGCTGAGATGTGGCGAACAAACAGAAAAAGCGGGTGGGAAACGTCGTACACAACGCTATGAAACCTTTAAGGCGTAAGCTTGCCTATAACAACCTGCCAGGAATGAGTATGAGCGTCTGGGGACAGCTCAGATAATCCCCACTAGTCCAGGCATATTGGGATATGGTAATATGTAATTCTGCAATGACTACAACTTCAGACGTCAGACATCGAGGGGGCCACTTAAGGCCGTCGGCCGCACGACCCATCAACATCTCGTGCTCTCCACAGAGAGAGTTGGCACTCTCCTGGAAGAACAACAGTAAATTGATTTCCTATCCACATAACCCTACTCCTCGATGGTCCTACCTAAACAAGCCAGACGTCAGTAACATCATAAAACTGCCATTTGCCATACAAATTTCATGGTCGCATCACTTTATTTGCTATATATATTGATGTGTCCCACGTGTTCACATCATCGGGTCGTTCCACACATCACCATCACCAACCCATACGACCCCATTCGCTCCCACATGAGAGCAAAAGTGAGCAGCAGCGACCATTCCTTGGGTGTGCATATAGTGTTCTTGTGCAGTGCATTAGTGAAGGATTTATGTATGTTTTATTTTCAATGGCCTTTTTTAAATTTATGTGTGCAGTGCTTCATTTTCTTCTAATTAAATTTTATATTACATGTTGATGTGTGCCATGTGCCCCTTCCTTAATCCATTCACCACTCCACCAGCTATAACCACACCAGTTCACCTTTGTACCATGTGAGGGCAGCTCTGCTGCAATCATCCAGTATTCCGCGTGTGTGCACGAGTGTGTGTAATGCATTGCACATGATGTAATCTATTAATTTTATTCATTTTTATTTTTCATGGCCCTTATTACTATCCAGCATGTTTACTTATTTGTTTCACAAGTAAATATCAGTCTTACATGTAGTGGCAGTGTTGTTAGCGATTATGTGTGGAAAGTGACATGCAACATACCATGTACATGTCAGTGCATATATAATTTTAATATAATTATTTTCGCACGCGATTAAGTGTTTCTAGGTTTTTTATTTTTTAAGAATGTTCTGAGTCCCATTAGTATGTGTTTTGATTATGTGTGAATTGATGCCGCCATGCTCAATAGAATTGTCCAAATTTAATACCATGCTACCACGAGTTGGGGTGCACAGTGTATAAAGAATTGTTTTGTGTATTTAGCCATTAAGCACTCGCATGTGCTTGAACAAAATAAATAAAACATAATTTTACTATGTTGTCCGGTATAAAAGAGACAGTATGTACTGACCTTTTCCAGTACCAAGTGTGTATATTTATGAACCAGCCACACATACAACTTAACACAATGACCACATGGTGAGAAAACACAAATAAAATATCATTAGTTCTTAAATTGCTTTTTAAAAGTGTTATGTATTATTGTATTATATTGCACTGTAAAATTAGAATATCGAATTAATAAATCTCAATATTCCGGCATGGACAGAACTGTGCATGCAGCTACGCGTAACCTCCAATTTGAGGTTAAGAAATATGTGTAACTGGTAGGAGTTGTGTTTACTTATAAAATTTTGCATTTTTATTATGGTTTTTGAATGTAAAGTGTTAATGTCATTCTGTCTCATCTCCACCCAAGGGTCATGTTTATTAACTTCATTCCATTTATTATTAATTGTTTATTAAAATAAGTGTGTCACGTAATGTGTGCAGGAACTGCAAACCAGTAAGCAGGCATCCCATCGCCATGTTCTTTAGTACCAATCTCATACTCGAGTGAGGCGGTCATACATGTGCATCCTCCCCTGACATTCATCTCTTTTTCATATATCGGCATCACTTTGGTGAATTAAACTCTACAGAATCAGCACATCGTCATAATTTTGTAAAGTGGCACATATTTACTTAAAACTTATTCAAAATTAGTTGTAATAATGAGAGAGCTATATCACAAAATAAGTATAATGTCATTCGTCTCAATGGCAGCAGCCAATGAGCATGCTTTTGCTTATGGCCTTCAGACCCACTGCACTATTTATGTGGTTAGAAAAGACTTGGATAATATAAAAATAACTAGTTTTCAGACTAAAAAGAAACAACACAAATTGAATGAAATTCTTAAAGCTATTCCATAACATACAAATAATAAATAAATAGTGTTTAAGCTACAGAAACAATAATTACTGAGAAATTGCCATGTTTAAGATGTTGCAATACTAACTTGAACAGTACACTTACGGTGCACAGGTTCATTTCAATAATTTTCCTTAAACAGAAATAATGTAAAAACCATTTGAAATAAATTGGGAAAACATTTTTATTCCTTTGATCACTTCATTGTCACCTTCCCTAAAGTTTTACAAACATGTAGTAGAATTTGAATGAAACCTCTCCAAAACACCAAATATACCAGTAACTTCCATTTTTGTAGGACATTTCATTTCCATGTCATCCTCCTTTCAGTTTCCTGATATTTTTTGTTCTCTTTAACTTTTGGTGCAGTAGCATGGAACTGGAAGTAGGTTGCACATATGAACAGTATGGTGCGTATAACATCCCCCTGATGCATACGCTGGTTTACGGGTAGGTATTTCCTGATTATCCCTGGGAGTTGAATGGACGTGGTGCCCAGTGCATAGATATTATGAGCATAGTTTACTAACTAGCATGGGTAACCACACAATCTCAAGATATTCAATAGAGGCACATTCTGTACTGTGTATAATGTATTTTTAACATCTAATACAGCAGTATAAACAGACTTAAGCAGGGAGGTCGCCGAAAAGAGAATTTCTGACAACAAGTTGAGATTTTCGACCAACCCATTGGAGTCGAGAAACGCCCTTTGCTCAGGTGCAACAGCCGTACCAACTTGGATTCTTCGGGCCAATATCCTATGATGCAGCTTAAGAGCGATCAATGCTATCGAGATAAGTTGACAGTTGGGAGGTGACTGAGGCACCTCCTTCTTCAGTATCAGGACTATTCTCGCTCGTAGCAGCCATTCTGGAAAATCACCATTGAAAATAAACAGTTTAAACAAGATAACCTTTACTCCAGATGGAACCTTCATCCACATCTGAACAAATACTCAATTTGGGCCTGGAATACTCTGTCCAGATATCACCACAGTTTGGACCTCCTCCAAGGAAATGGTAGAAGCCATTCCATGTGGGTCATCCGGATATTCCTCAATGATCTCCTGAGGATCCAACCCTTCACCGACAGAGAACAGCTCAGCCCACCACTTGGTTGTCTCAGGCGGTATCTGTACAGATGCTCCAACCTTCTCCCCTTTCAGGATTGCCAGGGCGACCCTTGTGCGATCTCTCTTCCACATATTTTGCACAGTTGCATAATCATAGCGATGCTGAGTGTACTTAGTGGATACCACATAGGATTGGCCAGTTCTCCTTAAGGGGAGAATCTCATCCCTCTCCTTCAATACACTCCATAGCCAGCGATCAATTCCGCCACAAGGCGACAAACCATCAATTGCCATTCTCAAAGCAGAATCCAAAATGTCCACATTGAAGCCAACATCCCTGATCCCCTCCAGATCTTCAGATAAGGCCAACAGTCTCTCTTTGGTCGTCATACCAGAGGTGGTTTGACACACCTCTTGATGCAGTTGTGCACCTCTGGACACGCCAGACACACCACCCTTTGGGGATAGTGTATCTGAGTAGTATATGGGTACATTGAGGAGAATCCATTTTTGAGGCCAAATTAAACAAATTTTCATGGAAAATCAAGCAATTTCAAATAAAAATATAGCAATTTTTCAAACTCCAAAAATCAAGCCATTTTCAATGTCCAAATTTATGCAAAATCCTGCACGAATAGTGAATGCAAAATTTGCCTCAAAACTATGCAAAAATCAAGTAAATTTCAAGCAATTTTTAACATTTTCTAGAAGTGATTATTTTGCAAGCAAGAAATCTAAAGCAAGCATTATTATGCAGAAAAATTAATGAAAATAAGATAAAAATCATATGAAAAGATACAAACTAATAGAATTCATAAAATTTAATCAACAAAAGTAAAACATCAATAAGATAATATAAAGTCAAAAAATAAAGAAAAATCTGAAGAATAGCCATTAATGAATCCATAATCCCAACAATCGCAACAATGCAAACCATAAACATTTTTAAAATCAGAATATTTATTTGATCTTAAAAGATTTTTATTGATTTTTAAAACAATTTCGTAATGAATAAAGTTCAATTATTTATCAATAAAAGTTTGTGTTTACACAATTTCATATCCAATATCCCAAACATCCAAAAGTTCTATAATTTAATCCATTCATAGTAATTAAAAATCTATATATCTTTTATAAATAGTGAGCATATGAGAAAATGTTAATTAGAATTTTGAATATGATTTTTTATTCGATTAAACAACTTAACAATACATCTAAAAAATCGTATGAAAATATTGAAACAGTTTCTTGTTTCATTACAATCGTTTACATCCTCTATTAATTAAAATTAAAAATTTATACATCTTAAATAATCCTTTCTTTCAAATAATTATAAGTAACATACCGTTGACTATTTAAAATAGCATTACAAATTGTATGTGCTTCAACAGTTTCATCAAAATCAACACTAATTTTTATATATGTTTTTTCTTTAACTACAGTTTTTTTAATATATATAAGCAATCAATAATATACAAAGGTCTTCGACCCCAAAATTAATAATAATTGGTTTTACCATCAAAGTGTATAACCTGCTTTTAATAAAGTTAATTATTTTTATATACAGTAGCCAGTTTTGTTTTAGAAGTTCGAAAATTGTTATAAGGAAATAAAGCTTTATCACAAAATTGCAAAATATACATTCCAATTTTATTTTGGAAAAATTAATTTCTACCATTTTTAATACAAATATTCTTCACATTACAATGGATTAACATAGAAGCATGGACATACTGTTCAGCACGATTTTTTCTATTAGTTTGTAACCCAACAATTACAAAATCAGGAATGTTAAATTGTAAATTATTCAACTGATCTTTTACATCAAAGTTAAAAAAAAAAAATGTTCAAATAGGAACTTCTTTTTATAAAAATGGCCAATAATAAACTAATGAGCAGTTTAAGTTCTTTGTATATATATTTTCTTTAATCGCAATGGCCGTGTTAGCTTCATATTCAATAATAGGCCACATAATTTCTAATTTTTGAATAACAATTTTACCCAGATCAGCATAATCTTTATCTAGTATACCATCTGCTTTCTTATTTTGATAGACAAATAAACAGTTGTTATCGGATGAATTACTAATAAAGTTAATTTTATAACCACCTTTCCAGTAAATTTCATTGTTATCTCGAATAAAATCAAAGAGAGATCTCAGAGGATAAATTATTTCATTCGGTTTAGCACTATGAGTATCTTTTACTCTATAATAATCATCACGCAAGATAATTCTAAATAATTTTTTTCACCTGGAGATCTTAACAAAGTATTCATGACTGTCGAAGTTATATCTGGATTATCAATAGCCTCAATAAAATGTTCATGTTTTGAAATTTCTACTCTAGAAAACTGAAAAGGAAAAAAGTTAGAACAAACATCAATGTTATCTAACTTATCATACTTTGTCACATTTTCCACTTAATCTCTGTTTTGTAATGTAAATTATTCATAAACATAAGCATTATTTGGAAAAGAAAAGCCATCTCGTATAGGAATATCAAACTCAATTATATCATTATAAACATTTAAATTCCCCCTGGTTTGATCAGTTGAGGAAAAAGTTTGTCTCTCAAAATGCTCAACACTTTTATAACTCATTTATAAGTGTATATGTATATATATATATATATATATATATATATATATATATATATATATATATATATAATATATATATATATATATATATAAGAAAGAAGAGCTGCAACTATTTGATGGATTATGAAATAATGGTTTTAAAAAAAGTAGAAAAAGTAAGTGAAGAAAACAAAAATTTAATAAACACACTTGTTCCTGTTGCAGCAAAAAATTTACTTTATCCGCCAACTCCAGAAGAATATAATTTGAAAGAGAATTATTCCCAAAATCACCTAATGTAGAAGAGCGAATGGTAATTGAACCCAAAAAAAATGTAACGCATCCGGATTGTGTTACAAAACTCGGAAAAGAAATGTCTGAGAAAAATATTTTTTTTAAAACACCATATGGTTTACAAGGACATGAACATAAATTTGAAATTGGAGGTACAGAAGTAAAGATAAATATTGATAAACTCTCTGTAAAAGGTGAAGAATATACCTTAACATAAGGACTTTCTAATTTGTTAACAAAGAAACACAATCAGATCTTGAAAGTGAATTTACCAATAATGACTGAAAATTACAGAGATATTGTTTTATCAACCAATGCTGCATTCCAAGAATAAAATCCCAAAAACCCAATAAACACGAATAGAAGTTGGAAGTATGCAAATATAATTAAACCAATTTATAATAATTATATAAGAGTATCGATATCAGCACGAAACACACCAGAAAAAGCTAATTTTACATATACTCCTAGATCTGGAGAAGGTGTAAAAAAATACAACAATTTGCCGAAAGAATTTATTTGGATGGATGATGTTAGAAAATTAATAGATAGATTGTTAGTTATTCATGGTGAATAAACTGCTGGAAATAAAAATTATTACAATTACAAAGTTAATATAATGAATATGGTAAACAATAAATTTTGGAATCCTGAACACCATTGCAAAGGTGTGATACATTGAGCATTAAATCATTTAAATTTGCCCGAAATGCATTTGTCTGGTTATAATTATTGCGGCCCATTTACAAAATTGAATGAAAGATTCAGAAAAGGACACTCAGGAATAAATAAATTAGACAAAGCTTGCAAATATCACGATATTGCATATAGAGACTACAAAGATTTAGAATCTAGACATGAAGTGGTAAATTTTTTTTTACAAAAAGATGAAACAGAAATTATGTTAAATAAAATACTCCAATTGGAGAAAAAATTGCTGCTGCTGTTGCCCCAACAATGTTTACAAAAAGAAAACTTTGTAGGGACATTAAAATGTGTAATTAATCATATATATATTTTTACTTAATTAATATTTTTTTCTATATAAATGAAGATAATAGTTTAACTTTCGATATACCCATTGCTTAGTTAAGAGACTTTGGTATAAATAAATTTTTTACTAAAGATCAACTTGAGCAAAAAATTAAAAAATTAAAAGAAGGCAAAGGTTTCTTGCTAACCTTGTCATTTCCCATACTCAAAATATATTAAAAGAAAAGACAGGAAGTGGTTTACACAATGGAGGATTTTTACCCATTTTATTTGCAGCCTTGGGTGCTCTCGGTACTTTAGCTGGAGGAGCTAGTGCAGTTTATAATTCTGTTGTACAAACTAAAAACAAAAAAAATAGAAAAGAATTAGAAGAACAAGAAAGACACAATTTGACAATGGAAATTAAAGATGGAAGTGGAATAGTTGCAAAAAAAAAAAAGGAAGGCCAAAAAATTAAATATATACCCACTATCTAATGTCGATATTGAGAAATATGTAAAAGTATTAAATATTAGAAATTTCAGAAATATTTTTATGTTTGACGAACTACCAAATAGAATGCACAAAAATGAATGTCCTGTGGTAAATTTCGATTCTTCAACAAATCCCTGCACTCATTAGGTTTGCTATTTTAAATAAAATAATGATATTTACTATCTCGATTCATTTGGAGGCAATATTACCACTAACTTAACTAATTTCTTTAAAAACAGAAATATTTATTACACTGATGATCGAGTTCAGAAATTTGATTCAATTATTTGTGGTCATCTATGTTTTAATTTTTTATACCTTTTTTCGAGAGAATTTAAGCTTAACAATATAATTTCTATGTTACTGAATGACGGATATATTTGGGAAACCATTAATCAACTCTTTAAATAAAATTTTTGACACTAGTGATTATGCCTTAAAATCATATGTAAATCCACAATGCAATTCCAGTGTTTCTTTTTACAGAGTGAACTATCCAACTGTTTTGATTATGCAAACTCTTATGTTTCTTTTCTGGGGCAAAGAATTGTTAGTATAGGCGAACGTATAAATAATAAAGATGCAGTCAATAAAAGATATATATATATATATATAAAATTATATCTATATATATACACATATATATATAGCAGATTATACATTAAAAACAGATATCGATTTTCAAAATATAAAACTATAGTTTCTGATTATGCTCTAAAAGAAGATATAAATTTACAATGCAATAACACTATGACTGATTGTATTAAACGATTAAATAATGCGAAACAGACATTAAAAAATATGTAGATTCGAAATATAAAACTATTGTTTCTGATTATGTATTAAAAACGATGTTGAATCAAAATACAACACTGGTGTTTCTGATTTAGAAATATATGCAGATTCAAAAATAATACCATTGTTTCTGCTTTATGATAGTAACTTAGTAAAGTTTTTGTTTATACAACAGACTATGTTTCTATTCCAAATCGTAGAATTAATAATATGGCTGATCCTGTAATGGCAAAGATGCTGTTAATAAGAGATATTTTTATGATAAATTGCAAAATTTTAACCAATCAGTAGTCAGTTATTGTGATACACTTGTTAACATGAAAGTTGAAAAAGCAAAGAATATTCTGACAAAGAATTATATCTTAAGTTACAAAATTTAAACCAATAAGTAGAAAAATTCAAGAAAGAAATATCGCATTTATTTTATTAACGTGGAAAGTGGAATAAAAATAATATTTTTCTCGTAGACGATGTTGTAAATTTCTATTTCTTTTTTGATAGAGTGTACTGTTTATAAAATAATTTCTCATAATTTATGTGATGATACTCTAACTGTTATTAAGAGAACTACAAAAATAGATTATAGTAATCCTTTTGATGTTAATTGAGGTGAGTTTTTAATTTTTAAAATTAAAACAATTAATATCTAGTTATTTTGTTGATGGAATGCTGCCTACAATAGGTATATTCGTGAAATATATAGATTACCTTTATACATTTTTTAACTATTAAATGGAGTATACTTGGTGTTTGAAGTGCGAGAAAGTCACTAAAATTAATAATACGAAAATTAAAAATACAAGAAATGGGCGATCAGTTCAGAAAAGTAAATGTTCTACATGTAATTCTAACAAAAATCAACACAAAAAAAGCCCGCAGTAAGAGAAGGAATAATCAATGAATTATATAAACCTGCACGAAAAATTTTTCTAAGAAAAAAGTACTTTCATATGGAATCGATGATCTATGGCAAATTGATCTTGAAGAAATGGATACCTGCAATTTAAAAGGCATATCACATGTGAATAATGGTTATAAATATATTATTACAATTATTGATACTTTCTTCAAAATATGCATTTGCACTACTAATTAAAGATAAAACAGGAAAAAATGTAGTTAATGCTTTAGAAAATATTTTCATGAAAAGAAAACCAAATAATTTACAAAGCGACAATGGCTTAAAATTATAAAATAAATATCAATCATTATTCTTTTTTCTGAATTAAAAACTAGTGTTGTTGAAAGATTTAATTGAACTTTGAAAAATAAAATGTGGAAGAAATTTGCTTTGAATGGCAATTATAAATGGATTAATATATTGGCTTAATTAGTTAAAGAATACAACAATATTCAACTTAGACCCATCAATATGAAACTAGTTGATGTTAATAAAAAAATTTAAAAAATTAATGTTAACAAATTTTGTAGACATGATTACTAAACCAAGATATAATGTTAGCCATGAAGTCCCTGTGAGCAAATTAAAGAAATTTTTTGATAATGTTATACTGCTAATTGGTCAACAGAATTGTTTACTATTATCGAGGTTTCAAATTTTTATTTACTAACTGTGATATACCAGCTGTGAAATCTAACATTAAATTTGTCATCCATTTTCGAAGCTGGAAAACTGATAAATTTCAAATATTAGTCGACATTCTATCATACACTTTTACAATATTGAATGAAGGAGACATTAAAAAGATTTATAAACAAACAACAAATGAAATAGTTGAACGAATAGAAAACATTGAAAGGAGCACTTGAGCTTGGGGTTTACATAGCATAGTTGTGTTGCAACTAGCCATTAACAAGTATAATTCATTAAATGGTTCGTCCTATTTTGAACTACCACAAGTGATTAAGAAAAAAAAGCATTCATCAACATGAAGAATGATGTTCAAAAATGTTTTCTATGGGTAATAAAATCTGCACTGTTTCCTGCTGAAAAAGATCCACAGAGAATATCCAAATATAAAAATGTGGGTTTTAATATCGACAAAACATTAGACAAATGTGAATATCATATAAAAATTGATGATATACAAAAATAGAAAACCAAATTGATGTCTCAATAAATGTATACTCTATTGATGATAATTCTACAGTATATCCATTAAAGCTTTCAAAAAAATAAAAAGGACAAACATATATAATTAATTTTTTTTCTTCAAAACTGTTACTGTTGGATTAAAGATTTATTTAAGCTGCTCTCAGAAAAAAAAAAAAAAAAAAAAAGTAAGATTTATATATGTAATATGTCTCTTCAATTTTATTACTCTCAAGAGAAATTTTAAAAACCCAAAGAAGATTGTTCTAAAAATGAAGCAGTTACAATCATCATACCATCGAAGGGAGAGCAAAATTGTTCAAAATTATGAACATACAATGCAGGTTCCTTTCACAATATATGCATATTTTGAATAAATTCTAAAGAAAATTTCAACAACTAAGCCAAACCCAAGAGAAATTAAAAAATTTAAATTGATCCAACAATATCCAGTTTTAACAGAGAACGATATCAATAATGGCCTTTACAAATAAATACTCAATGAAAGATATAAACTTTCTCATGATCAAATAGATAACATTGTTTTAAAAGTGAATGCTGCATAATATTCTATGAAATATCAGTTGCATGATGCTTCTGGTTTTTGCTATTATATTGTATCTGTTTATGGTGATTACAAGAAACCAGTTGTATATCGAGGCCCGAATGCACATCAGCAATTTAAAGAAGCAATGAAAATCGAAATGTTAGAGATTGGTGAAATATATTTACAAATTGAAGCAATGCATCCACTTACAAGAGAAGAAAAAACAAGATACAATAAATCTAGAAAATGCACTGTATGCGAGTGTGAATATCAAAGGACATTAAAAAATTTGTGTCACCATGATCACATAAGTGGAAAATTTATTAACCCAACATGCAACAATTACAATCTACAATTAGAATTACCTAATTTTGTACCAATTAATTTTCATGACTGAGATCGTTATGATGCTCACTTATTTATTAAAGAGCTTGGATATGATGAAAAAAAGATAAATTTACTTGCGAATAATGAAGAAAAATTATCACTTTAGCGAGAAAAAAAAATTGAAAATTTGAAGATGCGATCTATAGACACATTCAAATTTATGGCAAGTAGTTTAGACAAATTATCGTCTAACTTAACTAAAGAACATATAAACACAAACGTAAACGTTTACCAAAAGATAATGTACATTTAGTTTTCAGGAAAGGTGATTACCAGTGGTGGCTGCTGAGGAAGGGCTGTGGGGCGAAGCCCTCCTAATAAAATCTCAGAACGCATACCTCTACTTAACTGCTACTCAGTAAATAATACTGCGTACGAATACGAATACAGATGTTATTTCGCAGCTAAGGTTTTTGAAATGGACGAGAATATTGTCACAAGAGAAATGTTTTTGGAAATGTCGAGTGGTGGGGCTGTAAATTCTTCGCCCCAAAGTGGGTAGAGCTAGTAGAGAGAGAGAGATTACTATAACATAGGACTAGTGGCGCTACAGGAGGGAGGGAAGACTTCAGGGGCTCGGCCCTTTTCAGCCAATCGCATGCTATAAATCGGAGATAGCTGGGCTGAGATAGCCTGCTCAAACAAAAAAATTGTTTCCTGGAACTTGACAAAGCTACCAATACTACATGTTTTGTAAGCACACTTTCGCTCTCCACTCTTTCGCCGTTGTTAAACACATTTCTTAACAATGCTTGCATTTATTTCGAATTATTTTTATTTACAGATATCGTTCAAACTCACT
Source organism: Dryococelus australis (assembly GCA_029891345.1). NCBI lineage: Eukaryota > Metazoa > Arthropoda > Insecta > Phasmatodea > Phasmatidae > Dryococelus > Dryococelus australis. The sequence continues at coordinate 28,960,199 of CM057005.1, forward strand.
TGAGCTTCAAATATAGTGTGTAATACTCGGAATAAGTTTGTTGTTAATTAATGATGAGCTATGAGCATCGGTCAGAAGCAGGGTTGAATTGTTGTTAACGTCGTGTTGTGTAAACCTGTAAATAATTGCTAATTCGGCGAGTAACATTTTAAACCTTATTACGACAAAGATTTTCAATTACGATAATAAACTAGAGCTACAGAATCTGGGACCAGCAAGGCCACAGTTAAATATAATTCTACAACAAAGACAAGGCAGTAAATGGTTCGTATACGAGAAAATTCGACGTGACTACATACAATTTCGCGGACTGGCTATGCAGGTGTGAAGTTGGTAATGTGTTGTTTTGTTTAATTTTTTTGGCTAATGAAACCTAATCATCTTGTGTGTACTGTCAGTGGGGTAAAAGATTCAAAACATTTGGGAGACAAAGTTAAAAGACATAAATCATGTTCGCAACATATTAAAAATGCCATAAAATTTTCATTGCTTGGTAAGGTGAATATACATTGCCAGTTAGATAGCGCGTACAGGTTGACGAATGGAATTGTTGTAAATATATTAATTAAGATATGCCACTTTCATCCTCTAATTCAGATTTGACATGAATTTTGCATGTACTGTAGGCTATGTAAATTAGTATTTGGTTTTAAAAATATTTGTTTTAGTATATTTAAGTTATCGTTAGTGTGGTAGAATTGGCATTATTATGTTATCTCTCGTCGTCTCGTGTAATGTACCACTCCATGTAGGTAATGGTTGGAAGGCATACAGCCTAAACAAACTTAAAACAAATACATATCTGTGGTAGTGATTAGATCTGAACCAGTGGCCACAGTATGTTGACCATTACAAATCGGGCGATGACACATGTTTTTTAAAACAACCACACTTATTTTTTTGTATTTAGCTACATAAGCTACACTTACTTAAGCCTGTTGTAAGCAATATATTTATAACTGTAAATATTTAAAAAATATTTGTAATAGTTTGAGTTAGGATCGCTACAGCCCTCCCAGTTTCAAAAGTCACCAGCCGCCACTGGCGTTTACCAATATGATTATACGGTAGTTTAAAAAAATTTAATGAAACTCAACTTTCCCAAAGAGTGAATTTTATAGTTAATTAAATGATAGTGGTATATTTGCTGAAGATTATTAACATGTCAAAAATGTATGGAATCATTTTAGTATAAAAATTTTTGGTGAGTATCATCATTTATTTTTAAAAAGTTATAGTTTACTGTTAGCAGATATATTCGAAAATTTTAGAGATACATGTATAAATTCATATTATCTAGATCCTGCGTGGTATTTCACAGCCCCAAGTTTATCTTGGGATGCAATGTTAAAAATGACTAAACAACCACTATTATTATTACATGATTATGATATGATTTTAAGGGTAGAAAAGGGGAATCAGAGGCGGAATTTCACAATATTGTAAGTGATATGTTAAAGCCCATAACAAATATTTTGAAGATTTTAATTCAAATCAAGAATTAAATAATTCAGCTTATCTCGATGCGAATAATTTATATGGTGGGGCAATGTCTCAATATTTACCATATGGAGGTTTTGAATGGGTCTATTATGCAGAAATTAATTTAGATTTTTGGCGAGAATATATATTAAATTTTAAAGATGCGTCCAATCATGGTTGTATATTAGAAATTGATTTAGAGTACCCACAAGAGCTACATAATTTACACAAAGATCTTCCATTTTGTCCAGAAAATAAGTTAGTTCCAAAAACAAATTAATCTAAACTATTAACAATATTACACAAAACAAAGAATAATATATACTGCACTATCGTAGTTTGAAACAATGCTTAAATAATGTATTGAAGCTACAAAAATACATAGAATATTGAAATTTAATGAGTCTGATTGGTTAAAAAAAAAAGTATGTGAATTTTAATACATTGAAAAACAATGTATACAAATTAATACAAAAGAAAAAAAAAAATTAATTCGAAGAAAATTTTATAAACTGATGAATAATTCTGTGTTTGGTAAAACAATGGAAAATATAAGAAACAGAGTTGAAATAAGGCTTGTTTCAAGTGAAACGATTTGCGAAAAATTAATATCAAAGCCAAATTTTAAGAAAAGTACTATATTAAATGAGAATCTTGCAGCTATTCGTTTGAACAAGACAAATATGAAATTCAATAAATCAATTTATGTGGGCATGTCCATTTCTGATTTATCGAAAGAATTAATGTACGATTTCCATTATAAAGTTATGAAAGTGAAATATGGTGATAAAATTGAACTATGTTTTCAGAATACCAGTTCTTATTTTAATAAAATTAAAACAGAAGATTTTTATGAAGACATGAAGTCGATGTTAGATAAATTTGATGCAAGTGGTTATCCAAAGAACAACATTTATAACATGCCACAAATAAATAAAAAAGTTTTAGGCAAAATGAAAGATGAGAGTAATGGCAATATAATTAAAGAATTTGCTGGTTTACAAGCAAAGATGTATGCATATAGAGTTGAGGATAAAGAAAATCAGAAGAGCAAAAGGTGTAAAAATTTTTTAGCTGACAATAGAATTACTTTTGATGACTATAAGAAATGTGTGTTTGATGAGAAAATTCAATATAGGACAATGAATTTTATTAGGAGCAAGAAACACAAAATATACACAAAAAAGGTTAAGAAAATTGTATTTACGTGATAACAAGATAGTTATGCTAGAAAATAAAATCGATACTTTGCCATATGGATATCAAAATTTGTAATCAGTACCTACACTCGTAGGGACTGATTACACAAATTATATTTCAAACTTCTTTAATCTCCAAAACAATGTCGATATTAGCTCCATAAAAATCAATCAGTTTACCATTTTCGTCTCTAATTTCTAGAACAATGTGGTTAAATCACTCATTGTTTATTCAATAAAAAATTGTATATGGGGGCTCATAGCTAATGTAATCTTTAAACCAAACATAGTTTTTGGTGGAAAACTAGCAATTATATCAGTTTCCAAATGATTAGATTCATCATATTTTTTGAATATACCATATGCCAAGTTACACTGAATATTTATTGTTTTGTATGGATTAAAATTAAGCAATTTAGTGCCTACGATACTCTTGTCTTTTTCTGTAGTGATGTTTCTTTCAAAACCAAGAATATCAGATAAGTGATAATCAAGTTTAATATCAATCTTAGTTTTGATAGATATTCTATTTTTTCACATTGTCTGTTGTCAATTCAGTGTTATTTTTTGAAAGTGGATCAATTGATTTTATAGCTTCTTTTAAAGATTCAAATATAGATGTATTTTATTTGGCTCAAACATATTCCAGAGTTCCCAAACAATTGATACTAGACAATGCAAATTTTCTATGTATATTTAGACTAGATGAAACAAATTTGAAACACGTATATTGCTATTTTGTTGGAGGAGACATTAGTTTTGAGAAGGTTAAAGAGATTCGACCAAATTGCTGGAGGAAAGACTATGGGTTTATCACAATAGATTTGAGTAGAAAAATGGATAGTGAATAGTATCAAAATCAAGTAAGAAATTTTATATTTTAACTCTCTCTCTCTCTCTCTCTCTCTCTCTCTCTCTCTCTCTCTCTCTCTCTCTCTCTCTCTCTCTCTCTCTCGTGTGTTTATATGTATTTTTTAATAAATTAAGTAGATGTATATTGCAGATCTTGGTTCAACTTAATAATATGATTAAAGTTAAAGCAATTTCAAGCCAAATTCAAGCAAATTTGTAATACCCTGTAAAATCTTTTAAAGTGCAAATCAAAATCAATCAAATCTTAGGCCAAAATCAAAATAAACGTTCAACTTGTCTTCACTCATTTTGAAGGGTTTTAAAGACTTATTTGCAAGCTAAACCATAATATTTTTTATGAAATTCGAAGAATTTTCATACTTTTCTTGTGATAGTTTTTTGACTAATTGATTCAGCTTGCAAATTTTGAGTAAATTTAGCCTTTTTGACCAGAATTTGTCCTCGTTCACTCCCGAGAAGGACATTGATAAAAGAGTGAATGAAGCAATTGTTTTTCTAGAGAAAAGTGCGCTTGATTGAGAATGCAGATTTGAATCAAAATATCTTGAAATTTAGAGCAAAATTTGGTGAAATTTGTGATAAATTTGACGAGATAAATTATGCTTCCAGAAGACTTCGAAAAAAGTTGCTTAATGAGAAATTTGCTTTAATTTTATTCAAATTAATGAGTTGCTATAGGATCTGTAATATACATCTACTTATCTGGATACTCAGAGTGCCTCAATTCATACAGAATCGACTTGTACCTGGCAAATTTATACTGACTCTTGATGGACTAGAGTGTACAATCCAAAAATAGGCCTTTTCAATTAACTTTAGCCACTAACACCTGATTGACAAATCATGTATTGAGAGTAAGATAGAATTCCTCTTGTGCTAATAAGTGCAGTTTTTCAAGGGTCCATAGGGCATGACCCTTAACTGGTCCAGGTATTGCAGCATTAAATTCTGCCTCATGGCCCTTTCGTTCATGAATGGCACATCCACTTTTAGAGGAGAAGGTACATTCGCACCAACGACACTGAAAACCCAGTGCCTGCATACTTATCAGGGTGAAACAAAAGAAAACTATGTATGACACCTGGACCCCAGCCAGTGGGCAGGGGATAAACAAGACAATTCTGCACTAGGATTCGCAGATGACAAACAACTGTCGCCTGGTATTAACCATCTGTCAAGAACAGGTGTTGCCCGGTGGTTACCTCGTGGAGGTTCCAGGACAGATTTCATGCACAACCAAAGAGTCTCATGTTAACCCAAAGGATTCCCCTCGGAGGTTAGCTGGCGCCCCTAAAATACTATCAATTGTACTCGAGACCTTGTGACAAACCTGTATAGCACTGAATCGGCACACCCGTACTTGGGTTTCATGCACGGCAATCCCTTATAGGTGTCAGTGCTTGGATGCGATCACTCAAATTGTTTGCTTGGCCTGTGTCGTTCTTTTGTGCTTCAGTAATTAGTATGGTTTGGTATATCCGTCCAGACAGGCTCCTGGCGTTCGGAGCTGGAAGATCATTGCTCATTATTTTCGTCACTGCTGGGTTGGATCCATTATTATTCATTAGCGTCCCTTCCCTCTGAATTGTATGGATGGCTAACAAGGAAGAGTGCAGATTCATTGGCATTGTACCACTATCCGAAATTCCAATGGTAATGTGTGTGGCCCGGGCAGGAATGTCCAGTATGGGTGAAGTTCCTCATTCGTAACACTGTCTTCAAAGACGACTGTCTCGTCAACATTTATGTAATCTTCCATGTCGATCAACCTCGAACCCAAGACTGTGAAGGAAAATCTCATTAACACTGATTGATGGTTTGATGGGGGGGCTTTGTTTGATTGTGTCTGGTGGCCTTAAATCTTATTCCCATATTCTAAAATGAAATCATAGGGTGATTTATTCATTTCAAAATTTCACCAACTCTCAGTGTTGGTCGACGATAGTCACGACCACCTCGTGTGCCATCTTAATTATGAACAGAATGTAAATGATGCTTTGCATTGCCACAACAAGTTCAAAACCTGGAGAGACCATCGGCGTAAACTCACGCAGCATATTGCTCTGCATACCATTGATATATGTGTCATTCACCAATTTGCAGCTTATTTGTATCAGATTAACAGGCAAGTTGTTTACCGGTTACTACAATTCGTGGGTTTTTACGCCTTTGTATACATATGGCTTGAACCCTAGCATAATTCCCATGGAATCCAGTTTCGTAATGTCGATATCTTCACTGAATCTGATTACTCTCTTGGGAGTATTGGAATTTCCACATAGTTCAAAGTCTGTGTCGGGAGACAGCAAATCATATATGTACCTTGCAATGCCATCTAGTTCATAACAACCAATGGGCAATATTACCTAGCGGGATACTTGACCGATTTTCAAGAGGTACAGCTTATAGTTTTTTCATCGATGTTTGATATCACATTGTAGGTTTGGAAGCCGACCAAACCTATACATCGTACTCCCTCCAAGTCGAGTGGAGGTAAGTGTACTGCACGCAACACAAAGCTACGACCTGTCAAGGTAATATTGTTATGGACATGACTGATGGTTTCCTATTGATGTATAACCATTTTATCCTATTAATTTGGTGAACGAACAAGGAAGGAAAGTCACAAGTGTCTGCAGTTCCATGTGTTCGTAATATGCTTCATTTCGTAGTTGTAAGTCAGTTTGTAATTTCTCTTTTCTTCGCACCTCGGGTTGGGGATGCAAAGTACCAAAACTGTTGTAGGAATCTGCATGTTTTCCATGTTTCACATTAGTTACCCAATGAGTGCCGAGCCAGGCTGTATTTTCCAGGTTGATTATGGCACATCCTTCGCGTTTGTGTTAAGGGGCAAATCATTTCACACAAACATTTCACGAAAATTCTATATCTACAATTTGCATGCAAACAGTTCCAAATCTACATATGAAGAACACAAGGCAAGAAGGGGGGAAGATAATTTAATGTCATTTTGCGTTAGAAAGATTTAAGGGTTTGGATGTCACTATTCAGTGAGGTAAACAAATGTAGGTATCTGGAAACCATCGCGCTTCAATTAGTGCACACTGCAAATTACAGAACTACATGAACAGGATGTGCAAGCAATAATTTGTAAATACTATTATAATTTTTGTCTTGTAACTGCACATTATACTCCACGAAAAGGAGGAATGTTAATTACAAAAAAAAAATACAAGAATGAGGAATGTCACATGTCGGAAACATTACATTTAGCATGTTGGTTGTAATTAAACTAAACCAAATGTGACATAGTCTCCATATTACTGTATGAAATAACTTCTGAGCACAATGTAACGAAGCTCAAAGTAATAATATAATGAATAAACAAAAATTATATAATACTGCAATTCCAAAAACACTGCACTATTATGGGCAGATGAAAACTATTTAGTTTTACTTATCTTCCTGTTCTTGGTTTGTTTGGCTACTTGGCTAGTTTTGTGTGGCAGGGTTTCAAGGTATTTCTTATCTTCAGGTTTGGAAAACTGTTTGAGATGTTGGAAGTCATTACATTTCTCCAAATATATTGGTATCGAATCTGTCACAAAAAAAAAGTATTAGATTTAATGGTATATTGCAAGTATCCAATAATGCTGCTTGGTTTGACAGAATACAATAAAACATAGGTGTGCATACACAAACCAAAAGGTTGCAATCAATCGCATTTGCTAACATTCATGAAGGTGGTCGGCATCAGGAATTCGCCTTTCTGCAGTGACTCATGTAATGAAGTGGTGGAGTATTGGTGGGTACTATGACGTCAGACTCTCGCATTCCATTGAAAGTGTCCTTGTGCTGTACAATTCGAGAATTATATTGCTCAAAAGCAATTTCTCGTATTAGCCTTGTAGCAATAGGACGTGTCTTTTGGTACAGGGGGGTCAGAAATGAAGACCAGTTTCGCAGTAAAGGCTAGTCAACTTTAACAACATGAAAAGTAGAAGGTTAATAGCAGGTTGTCTCAAATTCCGCAATCCAATCGTCAGATGTTTTTGCGGGGCATTTCTGGTTTAGTAGGGCCACAGTATGGTCACACTCGAAATAGGAATATCTGCGTATGGGAAATGTAACTTTTATTTTGCTCAATCTTTTACAATACATACAATATAATGCAGAAGTCTACAAATGGCCCAGTTATTGTTCTGTCCAGTACATAAGTCACAGAAAACCTCCAGGTCTTGTACTGCAGGATGCAATATTTGACATATGAAATGATGAAGCATTGATACTATTTTATCAGTTGTCTTGCCGCCCACAGTTTCTGAGAAACAGTTAAACACAAAAGATCCAAATGATAAAATGTGTTTGCTGAAAGGATAAAGAGACAACTGTCGCTATAGAAAACATCATTTGTAGTAATATTAGGAACTGATAAGTTTTTTTGAAAGTCCATAGCGATATCTTAATTTGGTCTACAGTTCTTGATTTCAACTCTTGCCTTCTTCTTTCTGTCGTAAAAAACATGCACTTTTGTTTTGTGTACCTCGCTCTGTCTCTCCAAGTTTTGTAACTTGCATTAAATTGATCGTTTATCTTCTCCCGAAGCTACCACTGACAGTTATTCTTGTAATCTTTTTACATCTGCCTGATGCTTGTCTCAAGTGCCACATGAGTCATAGCGAGGATACCCAAACGAAATATTGAACCATGTTTTTAAACTCTTCTGTAAAACTCATATGAAACTGGAGGGCAGCCCTTTACACAGTACAAATTGTACAGTTTCTTTGCATTCAGGCTATCTGGTATGTAGGTTCTGTTACGCATTTTCCTACTGCAATGGTTTTCTCTTCCTTTGATAGAACCTAATGTGGTTCACAACACATTCTGTAATATAGTTACTCATTCTGCATTGCTTGTGATCATATTACCTCTCATATCCATTGGCGATTGCCCAGTTAGTTTGAACGACTTTTACTTTTTTCTCTGATATTCCATTTAGTGACAAAATGCTTTAAAACATACCGACATTTCATTAACTTGTCCATCATGAACTATCCTTACCTTATACGTGTAGGCCTTACCATGAAATCTTGCCGATTCTTCTGGCTGCCTGGAGCACCAGCTCCTTATTGCAGGAAATTATAGAAACCCACACAAGAAATCGTCTTGTTCATTTACAGACACCATACAAATAAATTCCTTAATAAGTCTCTTCGCTTCACTGGAGGAATCACAGAAAATCAATTAAACCTTGGAAACCTACACTGAGGTCCTATTTCGTAGGAAGATAATTGCAATTTCTTCATGACATCTGGTGCACAAACATAAACTTTTCTTTTCTTGCTTACACCATTTATTTTGCACACTCCTGCAGCCTTTTCTAACAAATAGATGTAGCTGTAAACAAATACATCAACTGATATACCATTAAATGTTTGCAAACATCAGACAAAACACATGAACTGAAATGAATTACCTGCTCATGGCCATATAGAAATCGTTACATTTTATCGTCTGTATTGTTTATGTATTGGCATCTAGCGGAACCAAAGATGTTAGAAGCGGAATATGACCTAAGCCACCGCATAGGGCACATAACTTGCACCCCATAGACATAGCTTGCCAAATGAACTGCAATGATTAAAGTTCATTGCAATATTGACATTTCACCTTCTTACATTCTACGCAGACATTCGCACTTATTGCATTTTTGAATATTGACATTCCCTCTTCTTACAGAGTACGCACATTTTTCATAGCACAATACTGTCCTGACTATTCATCTTATGCAGGGTGTTAACTTCAAGTATGACATTTCAATATAAAACTTTCAAGCGACAGTTTATCCAGATTAATAATTTAAAGAGACAGTCTAAAATTTGCAGCACTGTTTCTGTGAAAATCATAGCTGGTCGGCTTTGGCTCCGAACGACAGGAGCCCGTGTGCCCGGACATTACAAATAACACTACCAGCATGTTTCTGTTTCCAAAATTGCAGAATACCTCCCGTCATCTTAGTTTAAAGAAAAACATAGAAGTGCCATTTTTTTATATTTTGAAAAACATGTAATTTATAGGCTCTGTAGGCTTCATTTTAACCTACTATTTCGTGCTGCGCAAGAATGTATGGTTTTAATATTTTCTTTTTAAAAAATTTAACCTTGGTGATATTAATTTCTAGCATGTAGTAAACATGTATGGAGGTACAATCACCTATACAACTTCATATATCATATAACATTTTCATCTGTTTGTAAGCATATATAAAATTAATATTCATATGAAATACAATAGTGAAATGAATTTCCTGTAAGAATAAATGAATCTGCACCGAAGTTGGTACCCATGATGAAATAGATGGTATGTGGGACTGATCAAAATATCACTTCTGAGGGGTATCCAGAACATTATACGTTACAGGGCTGTGGTGGTTTAATGCACTCGACTTCCACCAAGGTGAACCGGGTTCGATTTCCTGTGAGGTCGCATGTGGGAATCGTGCAGGACAATGCTGCTTGTTGGTGGGTTTTCTTGGGATGTATTTCTTCTCTCACCCTGGCATTCTAGCGCGATTCTCCATACATCGCTTCACACTCATCAGCTCTCAAGATGTCGATGTTATTAGCAGCCCAAATTTCTTTGCGCTTCATTTAATGTAACACATACAGCAGCCACCTTAATAAGGAGTGTAAACATGAATGCAGAAATTCTGGCACGTAGCCTTTCATTCGAATACTGACTGTTTCTCTGGTGTATGGTATCCCACGCCTGCTGTATTTCTTTGCGTAACTTTGCGTTGGTCGTTGCCGGGGCTGGGCTGAATGTCAGGAGCCATCCCATCATGTCCCATACATGCTCGATAGGGCTGAAGTCTAGAGAACTTGCAGGCCAGGGAAAAATCTGTACACCATGCGTAGCACACTATGTTGCCCTAGCAAAATGAGGATACGCATTATCGTGCTAGAAGATTGGTTTCTTGAATATGTCGAAATATGGTTGGAGGACAGGACTTACAACATCACGGTTGTACGATGCACTCGTTGTGCTTCTCTGAATGAATATTAAATGGATCAAGATGTGTAGCCTATGATCCCATTCCCCCATACCATTATATCAAGAGCCAGTTTGGTACGATCAGTGCGAATACACAATGAAATGTTCCTCTCACCCACATGTCTAGTAACATTAACACGGGCCTCACTTTATCCAGGGGTCAGACGAATCTCATCACAGACCATCACTGCTCTCCATTCGCCTTTCCAACAGACTCTCTCTAGACCACCGGAAATGTTTACAATAATGAGCAGGTATCAATGGTAAACATGCAGGAACACGAGGACATAGACCTACCTTCAACAAGCAATAGTTTGTGGGAGGCTACAGTGGCTCTGACTGCACATGCGGTATCTGTTGTTACTCAGGGCAGCCAAACGATACTTCTGGGTAATGAGGGAACCCTCGGTCAACCATCTTCTCCACTACCGATAGACCACAGGCATGTCACGCCCCAAGTACTCGTAATTGTGCGGAGTGTGAGCCACCCTCTCTAAGTTCTCCTATATGGGAAGGCCAGTGTCTCTTTATTGTTCAATTGATGTTCACCGTCGTCTTCCAGGCATTGCAGACACACTTTGGGATATAAACGCAACCGAATCGCAGAGCCAACTGCTCTCACCGAGTTGTCAGACCATTTACGATAAGATCATGGTCTAATGGCTGCATACAGATGCAGAGGAGTAGTGTCTTCCACCTTATGATCAGAATGCTCTCTACACGCAAACAGATTGTGTTGCAAAACCCTTTTGAATTGGACGGTCGTTACAGGAAATTTTTCAAAGTATTTCCGCGAGTGTATATACACAGTCATTAAAACTGTTTTTAACGTATTTTAGAGATAATTATTATGAATAATCTAATGTATATACTTATGTATCCATATAGCTGATTTTGAGTGAGTAATTTCTAATTATTTGCCACCGCTCCTCGTGCGAATAGGGTACACGGGTATGCTTAGAGTACTCAAATATTTTACATTTTAAATGTATGGCAGGTTTTCTGTGAGTATAATGTAACCTCTTTATTAGAAGGAATGTTTCATCAATTAATTGGATCGTTCGCAATGTTTTCCATGAAGTCATTCGAGAAGGGCAGTTCGTAAAATAGATTAATGGCTCGCAGCAGTGTTCGCGAAGTGTTTTGCAAATGGGACACATGCTGTTGGGCATCGGAGACGATGTTCAGTTCGAGATCGAATAGATGATGCCGCATCTTTGGTCGTTGGCATACTTGCAAGCGCTCGACATCAATGATGTATTCTTCCGTGTCTAGCCATATGTCACGAAACATCGATGACCGGTTGCTTGTCAAGGAGTATCATTTATATGCCACACGGCAGTAGCGAAACTGTGGAGACTTTTCTTATTCAGTGGTCATTGTTGTGTTCGACAAAAATTAATCCAAGAATATCTGAATACTTTTTGAATTTTGAACTTTTGTGAGATAATGTTTTATATACAGTCCTTTGAAATAACCCTGTCCATGGCGCCATTAATACCCTTGATGAGCGAAGCGAAGAATTTGGAGAGAACAACATTGACTCTACTGGAATGTATGTGATTACTGTAAATTGAAAACTACTTGCTCGAGTACATTTGAAGATACGTATATTGTCTCTGTGTAAGTGTATATTCTATAAAGATCATGCAAATAAATAAGCTTCTCTTTATTCAATTTCATATTATTCTGTAAGAAGTTTAGGTGTAAATATAGACTTGAATGAACTCACTTTCTCTCTACTTGAAATAAAGGTTAGTATCAAGTTATTATTGCTTACGAAGTCTTCGGACTGTCTGCAATATATATGGAACCAGACCAGCACCTTATTTGTTAAATGGTCGACGGTGCCGATACTGTGACTATGTCTATGCCTTCGGCCATACAGTCCATCGACACGAGAAGAGTACATGTTTGATGAACACATCCCGAGTGACATTAAGATGCGGTAATCAATCGAGGCAGTTCGGTCGAAGTGATAACTTGAAAAGACATGCCAAGGTCTGCAAGTGTAACGTTCTTCCTCCTATCAAGAAACAGCACGTGTTGACATCACTACCTCCTGGTAATATGTTATATACTATATTCACAGGAGACGATGGGACTACAGAAAAAGCTAAATGAATGAGCTTTAAAAAAAAGCAGGAGTGGCTGTGGAGACTAACCTCGCCGACATGTCAATCGTCAGGAAAAGGAAACTTAGTGATGTGTGTAGTGCCGAAGAAGTGAAGAATGATGATGTTGAAGAAAGTGTTAATGATGAACGAGATGAAATAGGTGATCACTTTCCCAACGTTCTCATGCATCTCTCCAACGAGTTCCTTGCTGCAAGTGGTGTGAAGAAAGCCAAAGACGACGAGAAAATTGGCTACATATTTCTCGAAGACCCCAGTGAAATTGTTTGTAGACTCATACATATGATCGCTTTGCAAAATGGAGGGGAATTTTCACACATTTCAGATACGTCTTGAATCATCACTGCGAACTGGAGGACAAGATTCGTACCAAACGAGACAATTAGGTAAAGGTTGATCGCGGTTATCTGAGAAATTTTGAAATCAATATTTGTAGAATGTTACTGTTCCCTAACTGCAGATATTTTAATAGGCAAACTTACTGAATCCTCAAACTGTTTCTTTTGCTCTCTGCATTTTTATGCATGTAAGTGTAATAATTAACAAATTTGTAGTATATCTATTTGTACCATAATTTCACAGTTACCCTTGGCTAGCATATGAACCAAGAGCTGAGACCAGTGACAATATCATTTTTAATAAGTTGGAAGAATACAAAATGTTCATAGAATTATATCTTCAGAGGTTCTTTTCATAGTGTTAAGTTTATCGTGAACCACCAATACTGTACATGACCAGTAAACGTCCTAGAAATGCTAGCATTTTCCACAAGAAATAAATTAAAAAATAATTTAATGTGTCTTGAATTTCTTGAATTGTCCCCTATTGATTTTACGAATTAATTCTTAATTCATAAATGCATAAAAACGACTGTAAGAGTTCGTTTTCAGAAAATTATTGTGAACAGCTGAACAGAAAGGGTTATGTTTCACTTCGAAGTACTATGATTATTATTTTAATTTTTAATTTGACTTAATTCTGTTCAAAATTTATCTTGGCGATTCTTGTTTAGGTTTCTCTTTTATGTCTCTTATTGAAGTTGCTTTTCAGTTTTATTTTTGAGTTTTTTTCTGATGATTATTTCTGATATTAATTTTATAGCTTACTCTCTCGGGTTTCTTTCTTGAGGTTTCGTAATATGGTTAGTTTTTGACGCTTTGCTTAGGTGTCTTGGTATTTTCTTTAGGTATGGTTGGCTGGTGTGATATGTTGCGTCTTGGTACTGGTTTGGTTCATTAGCCTTGTTGGTTAGTTGGCTTAATATGTTGGTGTAGGTTTGAAAAGATTATCGGTTGTAAATGCTTGATTCGTAATTGTTTAGATACTTTTGAAATCAATACATGGTTTATTATTTCCACATGTTAAGAATATTCCCACCTCGTATTATGTAACAATTCCATAGACCTAAAAAGTAGATATGAATCTAACCCAATATAGTGATAAATCTCTACATATGTTAATACGCCAGTCGCCTTTAACTGTAACACTTATGCAGTAATATACTGGGATTTTTTCAAAGACTAATTGTAACACGAATGAGCATTTGACATTTGATAATTTTACAAATGAATGTGAAATCTGTAATACAGATAACTAAAATTTCTGCTTTTTCCAGGCTCTATGTACGATACTTTCTTAAACACGAGACTGTAATATGTCTCGTTAATGTGGCATGAGTTCGAGCTGCGGTCGTATGCGAATGGCTCAATCATGTGACCCTAACTCGAATGATTTCGGAAAATTATGCTTGAACCATACGAAAGCTCTCGTATATATCTAGACCATGCGAGTGGGTATTATATCGGGTATATACTGTGCGAGAAGGATACTCGTATTCGAGAAGCATGATAAAACAAACAACATATAAAGTATTGAACTGGGAAGTCTGTGAAAAGGAACAAGTTCACAGAAAAGTTATAGAAAAGTAGAATAAGTGCCCGAAGTTACAGTCAAACAACTAAAAGTATAAATTATCGTTACATGCGTAAATTTAAATAAATATGTTTTATGAACCTAGTGTTCTATGGTTCTAGCTGTTCATGGTAAAGTGGGCACTTACGAGGACCTAGTTACTTTTTCCTTTAAGGCATTTTTTATACTTTCAACATCTTTTTTAAATGAATATTTCCCTGTAACTAATAATCAGAGTGTATATACTCCACCGCACTCGGAAGTTAACGTCTACGCCTAAAATAATATACATTTATCGACTATTATTACAGATGAGAGGACTTTCAGAAGTTCTCAGTTTACCCTGAATAGCCTATAGCAACGTTGTAGTGACAATATGGTTAACATACTGCGTTGGTACTTAGTTTAAATTCCAGATGGGCAAACCCCATGGAACCAAAGCAAATTTTATAAATTTTTATGCTTGCTGTTTCTTCAAATTGTAATAGTTTTATCATAAAAGTACAAAATAATATGATATTAACTTAATTAATATTAATAAAATTATATATATGGTATTGTATTTTCAAAAAATATTCGTTTTCGTGGTAAAATATTAACATGTATCAACACATTTTTCCTTGGTCCTTGGTGAAAATATAAACCACATACACTGTATAAAGGTCACAGTTCTTATAAAATTTTAATCCTAATGGTAGTAAATGTTTGTTTCTTTGCAACCACTTAACATTTCCAACCTTAAGACAAAAACGGTTTAAATGTTGTGGTTACAATTAAACACATACTATACAGATATACACATCAATTAGTATTACGGGACGAAGCTGCTGCTAGTACCCATTACTAACATACTTGAAGAAATCTTGCACATTTGGTTTTATGGCACTGGTTATGTTTTATGAAGTTAATTACAATTGACTGTTTAAAGTTGACATTTTTTTTTCATACAAGTTGGGAGGAGATTAAAGGTTTCATATAATTTTATTTTACAGGTTACGATAAGCAATATATTTTTGTTAAGATAAACACATGAACAAGGCCACACTTATTAAATTCCAAAATTTGTGCTCATTCGTCATTATATTAATTTCAACCATTGTATTTTAGATCAAAGCCCAGATGACAATATGAATTACCATTAGCAGACACTTACAGCACGAACTTTGATTTGTAACTTGTGTACAAGAAAATGTTTCTTGTTTGATGTGCTGCAATATAAAAAAAACTATAGCTTTTTACACTCGCATGCCGCTCCTTCAATACAAGGATGTACACGAGTCATAGATGGTTGGAGAATATGTTAATTGTCTCATATGTGTTGCAAAATGTTTACGACGTCTCATATACTAACAGCACTCGCATGATCCCGAGCATACGCCACCAGAGTTCCTCAGGTAAGGTGAGACCGTCTCTTGCGCTGCGGGTCACGGGTTGGCTCCAATTCGCAGAGCTGGTACTCAGGACTCCAGTCGCACCTGCATACACGTGGTCTTAGAGCCACTGTTGGGTTGCCATGGACGCTGCCCCTGGCCAGTAGGCAACCCGCGCACCTCGCCAGTGCCAGCAGGATCGCCATGGGCCCTGCCAGCAGGAGCCAATGAGCGCTGTCCGCTCCGCCCCCAGGCTCTGCACGTCCTCCGTGGCTGATGTCGGCACATCCTCTGGACATCAGGAGACCCGCGCACATAGCGAGCGTCAGTAGAACCGCCAGAAGGAGCCAATGAGCGCTGTCCGCTCCGCCCCCAGGTTCCGCTCGTCTTCCATGGCTGCTGTCGCCATGGCCTCTAGCCAGCAGGAGACCCGGGCACATAGCCAGCACCTTCTCCGCCGCCCTAAGGGGCTGCTGTTTCCACACACCCACCGTCGGTTGACCGTCTTCCCTCGCTCCAGCCAGAGCAATCTTCCACCGTCCTTCATAGCCTACACAAGGCGAGTCCACCTCGTTACTTATTCAGCAGCTCGTATCGACTCGTTGCCATTAGTGAAATTGTGTCAGCCGTTTCCAAGACAAACGGTCTGCTTGCTCAGTTGATTTTTATTGATTGTTACGCCCCAGCCAGTTTGCCAGCAGTAGGTAGAAAATTTCATGGCTCATGAGAAACTAACTGGCAATGGCAGTTTCGTTTTCAGAGGCAGAATCATTCAGTGTGTAGAATCCTAAATGTTTGTTTCTGAATATGTTGAGATATTAGAGTTTATTTGTAAATTCATTTCCGAAGTGTGTTCCTTGTAAAATTTAAATTTGGCCAATTAATGATAAAATACATGCCAAGAAATGAAGTTAATGAAATAGTCTTATCTGTTTGCGAAAATTATAATTTATTAGTAAAATGTCACATGTTGATATAGACTGTTCACGGTAAAGTGAACACTTTTGAAGCCCTAGTTACTTTTTTCTTCCAGCCATTTCCCATTCTTGAACCCCCTTTTAATATAAATATTGTCATGTAAATAATAAACACAATGTTTATATTCCACCGCACTCGGAAGTTTACGTCTAAGGTTAAAACAGAATGTATTTATTGACTATTATTCCAAATGAGAGGGCATTCAAAAGTGCTCACTTTACCGTGAACAACCTATAATAGTAAATTATTAATATTCGTATTTTTTACCCAACTAGTTCATATTTGTGAAAAAAAATCTTTTACAATTTGAGGTAATTCCTAATAATAAACAGTCATAAAGATCATTTAATAGCAAATAGCGAAAAAGAGGTTTTAATTTCTACCTATAAATTAAATGGCCACTTAACTGACTCACTCACTCACACAATCATGAACGCACAACCCTAACTGCTAGACACACAAGCATGAAAATTTAGTTATAGTTTCCCCTTATGATGCCCGTGCTCTCAAGAAAGGATTTCTCAAAATTTGACCCCTGAGAGGGTCAAAAGGGGTCAAATCTGTTGTCGAGGAGTCCTCTATTGCACACATTACCGAATGACGTTCAAAAAAGTCCATTCAAAAGATTAAAAATAAATATCGGGACTAATTTAAATTCACCCTCTACAAAGGTGAAAGGGAGTAAAATGTTTTTTATAGGATTTTCAACATTGCATAAGGGAGTAAACTATATTTATACCCTTTACTTCAAAATGCTACGCATACAAATGTTAAAAAACTAATTTTCAGATTTTTGAAATTCCGCCCCTGAGAAGATGAATAGCGTTTAAACTTATTTTCGAGGACTTCTCGATAGCTCATCAACCCCGTGAAATATCGGTATGTTCTTTAATATCAAACTTTGTCTACATAAGTGCATAAAAATGACTTCGGGATTTTTTTAAAATTCAACCTCTATGAGTGAAAAAAGTGGTAAAATGTGTTTTCGATTACTTCGTAATTTCTCTTTGACTAGGTGACATACCTTTATGCTTTTCGCTTTAAAAGTTTGCCTATATAAAAATCTAAATAATCAATGTTAGGATTTATTTTAGGTTCAATATTGAATTAACACGAAGGATACCACCATTCTCTTTGCTTCAAAAGGCTACTTTTTATGAACGCAAAAAAAAAATTAAATTAACTTTTTTAATTTGCCCCTGAGAAAAGGAAAATAGATAAAAAAAGATTTTTTCGTTGACTAAATGATTCATAAATTCTATAATGTATCCTAATTACCTAAGCTGTAATTTCGAGATTTTTAAAAATTGAACTCCTAAAACAATGGAAAGGTGCAAAATGTATTTCTGAGATATCCTGAATAGCTCGCCAACACAATAAGATATCGTTATGCCACTTGCTAAGAAAGTTTGCCTACATAAATAATTTAAAAATTAATTTCAATGTTTTTCGAAACGAGGTAGGGTACGCCCTTAATATGGTGAAATGTGTTAGAAAGTTATATTTTCTAAAAATCTTTCAATAGCTTACTAACCCGACAGAATATCGTTAAGTTATTTGATTTCAAAAGTTGGCTTCATAAATACCTAACAACGAATTTCCAAATTGTAAGTAGTTCAAATTCCTAAAAATGTGAAAATGTGAACATGTATAAAATGTGTTTTCGATAATATTTTACTTAGCATTTTCATTCCTGTAACTTTCAAACCAGCACATTTTACAAAATCTTATCAACGATAAAAAGTATAAATACAAAGAAAATCCATGTTTTACTGAGCCAGAAAAAAAAAAAATTATTTCTGTTACAGTTGTGAACAAATTTTTCAGAACTGAGCAGGATCAATAAATAAATTGTTAATTTTCATAATCTGCGTCGATAGAGAAATAAATCGCGCGGTGCGTTCTTTTTCTCCGCCGTATGAAAGTTTATACACCGTACGTATTTAAATAACATTTTATGCAGAGGTTGATAGTCAGTTTCGTTGCTTTGGACGGAATGTGTATTTGAAATTTAGTGCACATGCAAGCTGCATAGTTTTTTTTATTTACCGTATATATTATTTCATTTATGTTTCACAAAGAGTTCTGTTAGAATAGAAAACTAGCGGATCGCCTAGATGACTGTCAGAATCTCACGTTTTTAACAGTGGCGATGACTTTCGTTTAATTGTTGCTTTCCTACAGATCAGAGATTATGTTCACAAAAATAATATTTAACCTGAATAGCTTCCAGTTTCTTTAATACCAAAAATACTCAGAAGGCAAACACATGTTTATCCTATATTTATTCTCTAGTTTAAATGCATTCTATGAATAGTTTAAAGGATTTGTTTTTAGAAGATGTTATAAGGGTTGAGCAACTTTAACAATATAATAAATATTTAGCAGAGTTTGCTTAAGATGTTCCATGGAGTAGAAATGGAGACAGTTGTAATAAAAATCGATGATGCGAATCTATCTCCATATGCAGTTCATCAACAGCATCTACCTTCCTCACACATGGGGCTACATTACTGTTACAGCAAAACCTTAACCTGCAAAAACGCTGCAATATCACCAGGAGTCAAGTGAAGGCTTGGTAAAAAGAAAATGTCACCGAGGCCACAGTCTTCAAGGGATGTTCACAGGAGGAATAAGTTTCCATAATGCGCAAACCAATCACTCCATCCGAGTACACATTCAGATTTAAGAGATTGATATACCATCTCAATGACTATTTTGCTATGACTATATATATCGCGATAGGTCGCTTATGGTGGCGGGGAAAGATTTGAGGGCGTGACGTATTGCTATCTTGCATATAATTAGCATACATTTTAACACAGAAGGTTACGGGCATAATTTATTCGTTTGTTTATTTACATACAGATATTCACATCATATTTATTCTGTGAAAGATTTATGTAATTTACTCAGTAATTTTATTTTTTCTGTTTTCTTCATTATGTTTATGCAGCAGGTATTATATTTATTTTATTTTACTGCTTTGTTATGGTGGTATTATTTTTACGTTCATTTAGGTTGGTAGTGACGCATGACGTTGCATTTAAGAGCGCTTTTATGAATGTGCCTGATTAGTAAACCCCATACCCACTACAGTAATTTGAATTTGGAAGGATCTGTGAAAATTATAGTATAATGAATTGACCTTGTCTCCATCTTGTTTCCTGAGCATCATAATGTAGGACAGCAAGGGCTGCTGATCCTCCTTGCAATATCTGTGATTTTAAGTTTTTAATTATTGCATCAACTGTGAAGATATTGCTCATGAGTAGTAGGATAATGTTCCTTCGGGCACCCAGGGCTGGGGCTATAGGATCGAGGATCTGGCCTTGGATGATGTCACCTCAAGGTCACAAGACTGCCATGTTGGATTCCGGACTTCCCGTTCTGTAACCCAGTCATGCGACCACCATATTTGATTCCGCCATGTTGCTAGCCAGTGTGCCACCATATTTTAAGCCAGTACGCCGACATCTTGTTCCACTATAATGGTAACAAATATGTAATTTTTTCATGCTCTTGCATTCCGAGGGTTTTCTCCTAGAGCTCCCATTTTTCTCTTTCATATTAATTCTATAATTTCTTTATCTTTTTTCCTTTCCTTAGCCCTTATTCTTTACTTTATCTTCCATTCGTTCTTTCTCTCTGCTTCTTTCATTTCTCTCTCATTCTCTCTTTCTCTCCCATTCGTTCATAATTTGTTTACATCGTCTGTTACTGGAGGAAGCCATATTTGTTACTGAAGATCGCCATCTTTGTTTACATTTACATGGATACCGCCATCTTGGTTTTTCATATGTTTCCCCCAGTAGTTATGGCTTTGGTCAGTAGGAGTACTGCCATAATGGTTCTGGCATTGAACTCTATGAGTGCTGGTGTCGCTCTCATTCGGTTAATGAATTGGTCGCTAGGGGCGCTGCTTTTTTTTAGAACTCAAAGTACCATCTGGACCTTGGGTCGCCAGACTTACGCCTCAGGCCACTCGGCTATCGCGACATACGCTGGGGCAAGAGTTTATAAGTAGTATATAATTTGGAACCGAATAAATAATATTTTGTCTATCGTTTGACATTACATTTTTTAATCATATAACTTGTAATGATTTTTATCAACATATCAATATTTTTTTTAAGTTTATATACAAATCAATAATTTTTCGAGTATATATATTTTATTATGTACAAATTTTATTTCTTTTATTATTTTTAAACATTTTAAATCGATACTTTTTAATTATATTATTCTTAACTTTATTTTAAATTTTGGTTTAACTGACACATATTTTATTTAGATTTAACTTATATAATGGTTTGTGTATTTTTTGTTATATCATTTTTAATTTTGTTTATTATTTTTTTCAACTTACATTTATATTATTAAAAATTTAACCTATATAGTATTTTTAAAGTTTTTAAAAATTAAACTTTAAACTGTTTCGAGTGACAAGTCTACGGGTTCGTATTTGTCAGGCAGATAAGATTACGTCATCAGAATATATGGTAACATGACTATGACAAGATCAATATTGTATTTCTATAAGTATATATTAAAACTGTTTTAGTGAACATATGCCAAGTGTTTTATTACAGACATTGATTATTCGCACATTTTCGATTTTTATTTATAAATAATATTTTTTTATATCCCAGACTTCAGATTATAGGGACTTCTATATTGAACTTAGAAAAATTATTCTCTCCTATGTAACGTAATGCTTGAAATTTCTTTTTTCCAACACACCATCCCATAAACTGTTCAATATCCACTCAACCTAATCTAAGATAACCTTGCCTTACTTCACCTAACCTAAAATAACCTAACCTAACTTAATATAACCTAAGATAACCTAACCCAATCATCTTTTAAAAACTCTGAATATGTATATTATTTTCCATTTCTCTCAACAATCACTTTATGTAACCGCAATACTCTAGTCATCAGCAGACATCAGCAGACCCCTCTTCACTTCCCCTTCCTTAATGCCTTACTTAACAACCATTTCGAATTGTACTGAGTACTAAAACAGATATATATAGTACCTTTCACCATGACATTAGCATGTCCCATTCATTTTATTAACAATACAGTCCATATCCCTACCTCAGACTTACTGATCGATAATAACAGACAACTATATTGACTACCATTTCAGCCCCATCTAACTTGGCTGGTTACACATATAAACAAGCCATACCAGCTGCCGAACAAATCAAATATTCCATCCATGCTATCATAAGATCAATACTATCAATTTAACTATCTGCGACATCCATATCGTCTTAATTCCCATCAAATCATTCCGTTCTTACTAACCGACCATGCCAGCTAAGCATTCTGCCCCTCTCATTCTAACTAAACAAAAAACGAATCATACAATTAAACCATTCTCCTCACACCATCTAAGCTATACTTTTTTCATACTGCCAAAATAACCGAACATGTGATCAGGTCATACCAATCAACATAACAGCTATGTAATACAAAATACAAGCAAACAAACTGTACAACCAAATAATACTTGTATGCATTCCACCCCATGTCATGACTTTTGAAAGACATGGTCACCTAACCTAACTTCACCTAACTTAACCACCACACCCTAGTCATGCACATTAGAACTTGGAATATATATTTTCAACTAAAAAATATTAAGTATATTTTTAAATATATTATGGAAATGTGTACATATGGAGATATGGAGCTATGGAGCGGGTCGTTTAGGGTAAAGTTGGATTCATTAGGGGTCATGTTGGGGTTATTAGGGGTCATGTTGGGTCATTAGGGGTTATTAGATGCTATTTAGGGATCATTTAGGGGTAATTGGGGTCATTAGGGGTCATTAAGGGGTCATTTAGGGGACATTTGGAGTATTTTTGGAGTTAAAGAGTCAAAGAGTAAAGTGTCAAGGGTCAAATAATCAGTTTTGTGAGTAGTGAGCTTTATGAGCTCAATATGAGCGAAGATAACACAAGGACGAAATATATTTTCACATTAAAAAGAATTTGGCAATGATGAACAGTAAGCAGCTATCGTAGACCATTTTAGAACGAGTACTATAGTCCTCCTACGACATGCACTCCCATAGAAGTTGATTTAAACTGTTAAACTGAATTAATATGTGTTTCAGAGAATCAGATGCACATATTACTATAAATTTATATAAAAATAATTTCACATATTCATATACTCAATAGAGAGATCGCCACATTATTTTGCAGAATATCTGCTCTACTAAACAACACCAGACTAAAACTTCTCATACCTCATACTAGATGCCATGTATACCAGCCTTCATATATCTTGAATGAACCATTGCTAGATTTAAACTCACAACGCCCCCTTCATTTTATCCGAGGACCATTTGACCTTGTAAATGTTAAGAGTAAGTCTGTACCTGCATGGTAACTGGAGTCTGTACATGCTTCCTGCCCATTTTCACACTTGGACAATGTCAGATAGCCTTAGTCAGCACAAAGTATTTCTGTTCCCTCTTAGTGTCTGGTAGCAGGAATATGTTCATGCTTCCAAGTTCTTTGCACAATCTACAGAGTGTCGGATGACCTTGTTCGTGGGAATAGCTGTGCTAGCATTTCTGCAACTGCTTGGCTTCTGGTAAATAAAGAGAATGTGTCAGCATGCTTCACGAGCAAGTACAAGCCTGCAACTGCACAGAGCTAGCAATCTCCAACCCAATATTGCATATAAGGACAGGCAATCATAAAATGAATGCAAAATAACGTAAAAACACACTTTTATTTTTTTTTAAATCCATGTATATATCACCACTTTAAAAAAATCATTGCTAAGCCCTACTTCAGAATGTCTTTCTCCTCAACCCAAGAGTCGTCATGCTTCAAGTGACTGAGCCACCTCCCGTACACATGTCCATTATGTCATTTCAGCACCTTTTCCACCAAATACACATCTGGAAACTTCATAGGCTGGATCTCCTCTGCGCAAAAGCCTCCGACGATGGGTTCGCCTTGTAGGTCCTCCAGGTAATTCATGCACCAAGGTGCCGCACACAAACCTCCTAAGGTTCGACGGAGTATAGCTTGTGGAGCGAGGTAGTTGTTTGTAAAACATGCTCCACATAGCCAACAACCTGATGTGTATATAAACGATGCACAGTGTACCCCCCCCCCCAGACGTTCGCCACCATAAAAGAAGTCTATCAGTGTAATACTAGTCGGAGTCGACCACGAAGCAGAACCATGCCTAGTGGAGCTCTAGGCCATTATGCAGTCTGCTATATGGTGAGCATAAACCCGTGTGGCAGTTAGGCGTATTGCTATCTCTCGAGTCCATGTTACCCAATCTTCCTAACGTAATATCTCTGGCAAGGTTAGGCAATTTCACTAGTATCTTGTGGCCAAGAACAACTCGTAACTTCTGGCATATTTGCTGTATTATTAATGTTTGTACATTTCAGTCTGTATTGTTAACGCATACCTTAAACTTGTAGTAGTTGACTTAATAAAGGTGTTGTGTTAATTGAATTCTGGTCTACCAATCCATCTCAGAGTTACGTACCCTTTGAGTAGTCCCCTTCCTAGGATGATGACTTTGACATACAATAACTGAGTTCAGGATTCAGCGTGAAGGTGTAGACCAGTGGTAAGGTTAGGAGGAAGGGGGATTGCTACAGTGGTGGAGCCCTCATTAGATCCACCTCGCGCTTATGCGAGTAGGTTCAGTTTGCATACAACTTTTCCATTGCGCTTCGCATTAGATAATTGTATGCAGCGAGAAATAAATGTGGCTGAACTTCACGCAAACTACAACGTGCTCACACATAGCCTTTCAATGAATTTTATAAATTCCATTTATTGTCTTTCTACCATAGATTGTTCAAGTAGAATATGTTTCAGAACAGAATTTAATTATAGTGTAATATCTTGCTCCTTAGTTATTTATTTGGTTATAATTAGATTATTGAACTTAAGCAGTCTGCTAAACAGCTGTCAGTTACACACGCTCAGTGCATGCGCAGTAAGTGACAGTGTGGCAGGTTAGTACGCCCATGTGTATAGTCAGCAGCTTGCGTAGGAGGCCTTGCCAGACCAGCAGTTTGACATCATATCGCCCTCCCCATGTGCTTTAGTATTGCTTGTTTATTTTATGTATCTCAAATTAATCCATGTAATCCGCATCTTATTGCATACGGGACAACGTGTTCCCTTATAAGCGAGGAAATCTCCATTTGTGTTGTGTGAGTTTGTTTCAGAGATTTTCCCATTTTATTCTCTTTTGTATTAAGTATTACTTATAAGTTACACTAAATTCGCAACATCAACCACAGTACACACCTTTATTTTAACACGTAGACATGACTGCAGGACACCCATCTACCACACACAATATAAGGAAGTTAGTTAAGCCACTATTAGTTGATTAAACGATGCTAAACATGCAGTTCAAATACACAGGCAGTTAAGAAATCAGTTAACTAGTACTAGCACAGACTCGCAAACCACACCAACAGAACACCCAACATTCCAAACCCTACTGAAGTTATTTTATAACATCCACAAAACACCCCCACTTTCTCAGGGGAAAGTAATGAAAATGTGCAGGAGTTTTTGGACACCTTGAATGCCGCCAGCAAAGTTAATGGTTGGTCTTAACTTGACAAATGATGCCGTCTAAAGTTCTATTTTAAATTGTCATATTTATTAGTTCTATTTGTCAATAAATATTTTTTATTTAAATTCCTTTTTTATATACAGCAGGGAGGTTCTTTGAAATAAATAAAACAGAGCACATTTTTTTACACACAATTTATTGTACACATAATAAGATATACCGGTTTATTAACCTTCTTCGGTATTCATTGCTCGATGTCCGCCTCGGCGAACCAGGAATTAAAGC
Source organism: Dryococelus australis (assembly GCA_029891345.1). NCBI lineage: Eukaryota > Metazoa > Arthropoda > Insecta > Phasmatodea > Phasmatidae > Dryococelus > Dryococelus australis. The sequence goes on from CM057005.1 coordinate 28,986,035, forward strand.
GGGCTGGGAAACCCCACCACTTGACATACACCTTCCATCATATTGTTTCAGCACCTTCCAGAATCTTAAAGCTGACGATACTCGAAGACGAATAAACAGTTATAGAGTGCGAACAGTTATATTCTCAGCTGTGCTCATGGTAGTATTTCGATAGCCTTGTATTGGCAATTATACAATACAAACAGGTCATGAAGTATAAGGCAGAATGTGTATGTGTTGTCAGGAATATTTGCATGTGTAGTGAATTCGGTGAACACGCTCGTCCTGTGGATTGGGCGCGCCCAAAATATACATTTTTTATTTGAGCATACATTTGATATGCCAGCAGGTACTGTCCAATTTCAAAGTTCGCGCTCATATCAATGTATAGGTAGATGTTGATATTCCAAATATTTTCACATTTTCTATTTGACATATGTTGATCTGCGAATGGCTCTCTTTTACATTGTGCTACCTTCCAGTCTGTAGCTCAATGATGATGTACCTCGGTTTCTCAGAAGCAAAGCTGAACTTCACTATCCAGTTCATGTGTTGGCTTGCTGGCCGTCCGGGGTATGTCGTGAAACTCCACGAGCTGAAAGCCACATCGAAGTTTTAACAATCTTCCACATTCTGCAACTTTTTATGTGTTCTACATTGCTCAACTACAAATGAGGCAGCATCCATTTGATAAAATGTAGATTCAGTTCCACTGCTTCCAGGTATTCTCCTGTACCTATGATGGTGTCCCCACGCATATTGGCTAGGAGCAGCACCATTTCCTGCTTCAAAATTAAGATAATTATTTTGTAGTCTTCCGCAAATCCCAATATCGTGGAGAGCGGAACACATACTTAGAAACTGCCTTCGGGGTAAATGGGAACACTGTAGTCATATACGATTCCCCAGCCTGCTATATTGTCTTCAGACAGCTCATTCGGTGTCAGCAAAAGGCAATTTTTGATCGTTGAGGTTATGGCCACATCTTGCGACTGGTCCTTCTCAAAACCGATGAGAAAGTACACGGTGCAATCTATCAGCTGAGGAATTCCATTGCTAGTTATTTTTGGCAATGTTGGGTTCTAATTCGCAGGAACACCATTGGTGTTGGATCGTTAACCGAACTTCCGATGGTAATGTTTATGGTCCGATCAGGAAAGGCTGATACGCATGAAGTCCCACCTTCATTATGCTGTCTTCGAAAATGGCTGGCTCTTCGATGTTTAGGATATCTTCCAAGGCGATCGACTCGTAGCCGAGACTGAACCAGAAAATTTTGCTAGCACGTGTTAGTACCTTGGAGACTTGTAACGTAATAATTGCAAGTTTTGCACGACACGTTATTTTATACCTTCTGGTCGGCGTAAATCTTATTCCCATCTTATTAAATGCAGGCATAGGGTTCTTTATTTGTTTCGAAAGTTCACCAACTCTCATTTCTGATCGACGACTGTCACAACCACCTCGTTTGTTTTTTCGGGACGACCAGAATGTAAATTATGTTTTGCGATGCCACAACCAGTTTAAAACCTGGAGGAGCCATAGGTGAAAATGCGTGCAGCATATTGCTCGACCTGCTCTTGAGGTACATGCTGCTCGCGAAATTGCAGTTATTCGTATCATGTTGACAGGCAAGATATTTATGGGCTGCGAGGACACATGTGTTATTCCAGCTTCGTAGATGTGTGTCTCGAACCTCAGCATCGGTCAGATAATATCTGGTTTCATAAAGTTGATAAGTTTGCTGCATCTTATAAAACTCTTCAGAGTATTTGTATTCCCGCATAGTTCGAATTCTGTGTCGAAGGACGAGTTTTCTATGTACCTTGAAATGTCTTCTGTTTCATAAGAGCCTATGAGCCGCGAAATATAATGGAAAACATGACCACATTTTACGAGGTACAACTTGAAGTTTTTTTCACGATGTTCAGTATCGCATTGTAGGTTTGAAAATCAACAAGGCCTATGCTCTATTCCCCCTCCGAATTGAGTGGTAGAAAATGTACTGCACGCAGCTCGGAGCTACGACCTGTCAAGCTAAGTGTTATCGAAATAACTGACGGTTTCTTCATGTAGTATAGCCATTTTATACAATAACTTGTACGAGCGATCCAGGAAGCGAAGGCACAAATGTCCTCAGTTCCACATGTTGTGTTAGGCGGTTGCTACATTTCGTAATTGTAAGTTAGTTTGGTATAATTCAAATACTCGTACAGTTCAGGTGGTGGACGCAAATTCCCAAAATTATTGTAATAGTCTGCATGTTTACCCATTTGTATGTAAGTTACTATTGCATAACGATCCAGGCTCTAGTGTCCAGATTTATTATTGCACATTCGTGTCTCTTTGTTTTAGTCGGGAAATCATCCTTAATTAACTCTGCTCTAAAATAAGAAATTTTCAATTTGCAAGCACAAAGTTCCAAATCCACATTAGTGAACACATGTCTCGGTAGAGATTTCATTATCGTATCTTCTTGCTGCATAGCATTTGCACACTACCCCGTACTGTGTATGGCCTTAGGTAGAGGCCTTGGCCGTCTTTTTAACTAGGGCGATGGCTTCCATATTTGTATTGTGTCTTTGTGCCTCGGACAACAGCTTACATTCGTTCGAGGCTGTGTTGATAGCTCGGATGGTACCGCTGGTAGCTCCGATTCAGACTCCGAGTGCAGGCAAAAGCAATGAAAAATAACAATCCACTGGTAAATAATTTTTTCGTATTTCATGCTTTTCTTCCTTTTGTCAACACTTTTCGTTTCACTTGCGCCTTCCACTTGCTTTCTGTACATGTTCCAATTTTAACCTGTGCCTTTTCTCTTGCTCATGCCCTATGCCCATTTTCAGTTTGGCCTTAATAATTTTGGAAATACCACATTCTGCTATTTCTTTCTGTGTCTGGTGTCGTATGATTATCTTATTTCGTCGGCCATCTGTGAAAGTGTCTTATCTGCCTGGTGTCTGACTTGCAGATCCTTGTGCTGGGAATAGGCAATGTGTTGCTTGCACACCTCGCTCAGGGGGTTTATGCCGGTCTCATTCCATGACAGCATTTTAACTAACTTGATTCCGACCCGCAGAACCTGTATCCTGGAATGTGCAGCTGGAACGGTATATTGTTGATCAGCATATCGACGGCCCTGCTTCCAGCTACGGTCTTATCTCTTCGAGGCATCGTGGTGAACTAAGCTAAAAAAAGTATAAATATGCCCCTTTTATACATATTCGTTTTAGTGTTATTCGAAATTTGGAACAGTGCGGTCATATAACATATTCGCATATGATATAACAATGCGGATTCTTCCACAGACAGATTTATTGGAGTGATAATTTAAAGAGATATTCTATTACCCAGAAAACATCCTTATTGTCATCAAGGGACTTCTATATGCTTCCTCCTCCTCCTCCTCCTTCTCCAATGTATGATGTAAACCAAGCAGACGAAAACAGTGTACAGATCGTCGAGCAAGATGTTACAATACCCATATGCATTCATGCTGAAGAGGAAGCTATATCCCACGAATTGCGGCACGAAAGCCTTTTTCAGAATACAGCAAGGTGCATCAACTCAAGACCATCAAATTGAGGGAAAACATATGACCTACTGAGCCTACTGGAAGAGGAGAATGGCGTTGGGTTTGAGAACGTGTACCAATATTTAAAGTCGCTCCAGCAACCGAAATAGCAGCGACTGACATGAGCACTGCAAGCCATGGAAGGAATGTGTTATTTTCCATCCAGCGATAACGAAGCCATCGTACCGCTTAACGAAACTTTATATTTGTCTTTCATGGCATTGCCTGCATAAAACATAATTGCATTCAAGAATACTTTAGCATGGAACGGCACGTGAGCATGGACTGCATTTACCTCGGTCAAACGTATTCACGCATGCCCAAACAACTGTCGGCTATCAAGACCTCGCTGTTAAGAGTCGCCCAAATCTTTTCACTCACTCACTCACCCAAACAACTGCTTCTCGACAATGCGAAAATTTAGGTGCTGTTTCGCATGGATGGCACGAATTTGCGGTACATTTACGACCATCACGTCCGTATGGACACGACGTTAGCAGAATACGAAGATATAATTTCCTTGTGCTGGAAGTAAAAGTTCAGATATTTGACAGTCATTATGGACTGGCCCCTATATAATGGGTAGTACAGGCTTGGGTTCGATCAGTTAATCGCTGGCCGTCGAGAATGAGTTACAGCATATCGAAATTCGGCCAAAGTAGCCTCAAGCTACATCTTCACAAAGACGACGATGGAGGGAGTCTCGTACTAGAAAATGATGAAAGTTGTGATGTTGGCAGAATAATAATTCGAAACACTGACAAACCCGAGCGATCCGAGGATGCTGCTAGTAAAAATGTCGTCCTCGAAACTGGTAATGTCATCATCTTGAAGTTGCGCAGTATGTTGGACGAACCATACTCATTCTTTGGGAATTATATATTTGAATTCTGACAACGCTGTGTCTTTACTGATGTGATCGTCGTAAACGGGTCGCAAATTCGTGTCGTCCATGCGAAACAGCACCAACATTTTAGAATTGTCGCAAATCAGTTGTTTGGGTAAAGGCTGTTCACGATAAAGTGAGCACTTTCAAAATTAACCTTAGGAAAAAGTCACTGCTCTTACCTGCATATGTTTTAACGGGCCTTCTGAGTGACATGCACCAAGTTAAGTTGGTAACGATGGATGAAAAAGTAATTCCGTATTTTAACGTCGAATAAAAAGTGTTAGGTAACTATTTATGCTAACTCAAATTATTTCTTTCACTTTCTGTTTTTTTTATGCATCGAAGTGTAAAAATTACCATATTTGTAAAATATTTACTTTCTAATAACTGCTCATTTTATCGTGACTAGGCTATATATGTGCATTAGGTTGACCGAGGTACATACAGTCCACTTTCGCGTGCCATTCCATGCTAAAATATTCTTGAATGCAATTATGTTTTTTGCAGGCAATGCCATGAAAGACAAATATAAAGTTTCGTTAAGCGGTACGATGGCTTCGTTATCGCTGGATGGAAAATAACACATTCCTTCCATGGCGTGCAGTACTCATGTCAGTCGCTGCTATTTCAGTTGCTGGAGCGATTTTGAATATTGGTACACGTTCTCAAACCCAACGCCATTCTCCTCTTCCAGTAGGCTCAGTAGAACATATGTTTTCCCGCAATTTGATGGTCCTGAAATGATGCACCTTGCTATATTCGGAAAAAGGCTTCCATGCCGCAATTCGTGGGAGATAGCTTCCTCTTCAGCATGAATGCGTATGGGTATAGTAACATCTTGTTTTACAATCTGTTTACTGTTTTCTTCTGCTTGCTTTATATCATAAATTGGATGAGGGAGGAGGTAGCACATACAAGCCCCCTTATGATATTAAACATTTTTTCTGGGTAATATAATACCTCTTCCAATTATCATTCCAAAAATTTTGTCTCTGGAAGAATTCGCACTGTTATATTATATTCGAATATGTGATACGACCGTACTGTCAGTGCGTGAAGACCAAGATCGTCCGCGATATGGTGGCCATGGACGAGCACATAAAGAGTACTCAAAGGCAAATTATTGACAGATTGACAATATCATCTGCGCAAAATAACGTAGACATGCATATTCACTACTTTGATTTCCCACCTTACCACGAAAACTGAAATTCAAAATTCCAGCAGGGACACATTGGATGTTTGCAGCGAACGCCTGGGCATAATCAAAAGTATTCTGGTGGAACCTCAAAACTAAACATATAAAAGAAAGCAATAAGAAAAACTTTTATTCAGTACGATGCCAGACATTGCCAGAGAACTACATCCGGCGTTTCGGTCTGTTCGCTCAAAGTATTTGCTCACAAAGAGAGCGAAAATTTAAACGAAGAGATTTTTAAGCTCATTACTCGTAGTCTCGATGTACTCAGGGAGAGCGATGGAGCACCCATAGCCTTGAAGACCGAAAACGACGATGTTGTTGAGCATTCAAAGAAAAGGAAACTTGATAATTTACAGTCAAATAGGACGATGGCTCGGATGTGGATTTGCCACGCAAGATAATTTATGGAAGAAAGCCCGTGTAACATAAGTGAAGCTACATATGTGTAGTGTATGCAGACAGGCACACACAATTGCCCATACTTTGGGAGCCAAAATAGTATGTAACACGACCACAAAAGCTTCCACAATGCACTGTGTAAGGGCGCTTAAAATATTATGTAGTGTCTGCGACATACATGTACCTCTATGGAATGGGCCACCATATTGTGAGCCAAAAATTGCATGTAATGTAAAGTCCCAGCAGACGTTACATATATGTAGGGTGTTATTGGTGTGAATTAGTTGGTATGACTAGTGATATGGGTAGTGTTATGGAATACACCTCTAAACGAAACCAATTATAAATTAAATGGTTCAAAACTCTTGTTACATGTTTTGACACCTATTCATCAACCCTTTTTTTTATACTTAAGTCTGAAGAACCTACTAGGATTCAGGACCACGGCCGGAGGAGGACAACCGCCAGTATTCCGACTATTTCAGACTTATCATAAGAGAGAAATACGGGAAGTTGGATGGTAGCTAGAAGACATAAGTGGATATATAATATATGTTCGAAGGCAGAGACTGGGGCTGATGGATCGTGGATCTGCCGGAAGCCAGTTAACATGTTGGATTCCCAGACTTCCTGCTCTGTCATTCTGGTCATATGACTGTCATGATGGATTCTGCAATGTTGGTAGCCAGTATGCCACCATCTTTGTCTTCAGTATGTCACCATCATGAACCACCATCTCTGTAGCCAGTACGACACCATCTTATTACTCACATTCGTTCGACCCCCATATTGGTACCCAGTATGTTGTTTTCAATGCTCTTGCATTCCGAGGGTTTTCTACGAATTCTCACTTTTTTTCTCTTTTGAATTATTTCCTTTCTTTTCCTTTCTTTCCATTTCCCCTTTTTTCTATCTTTTTCCAGGGGTTTTCTCCGAGTGCTCCCATTTCTTATCTCTTGCATTCTTTCTTTACTTTCTTTCCTTCTTTGTTTTTTCGCTTCTCTCTCTTCCTTCCTTTCTCTCTATCTTTCTCTCTTTCTCTCTCCTCTCCCATTCGTTCGTCATTTGTGTACATTGGCTGTTACTGGAGGCCACCATCTTGGTTTTTTCATTTGTTAATTGTTTCTTACCTTTGTTCGATACCATATTTGTTTACATTTACATCGAGGCCACCATCATTGTTTTTTTTTTTCATTTCTCATTTGTCTCTCACTTTAGTTCGATGCCATCTTGGTATTTTCGTTTGTCATTTGTTTCCTACATTATTTCAAGCATAGGCCGCTAGGAGCACCACAATTTTCGTTCTGGCATTGGTCACTAGGTGGCCCACCAGCCGTTCGATTAGTCGATCTCGTTCGAATTAGTTCTGGAGTTGGCCGCTAGGGGCACTGCCTCTTTTAGAACTCAAAATACCATCTGTAATAGCACGGATCTAACTACAGGACCTTGGGTCACCAGACTAACGGTTTAGACTACTCGGCTAATGCGACATGCTCTGGGACAAGAGTTTATAAGAAGTATATAGCTTGGAGATGAATAATCATATATCTTGTCTTTCAAAAAAGACATTACATTTTTATGTCTTGTATAATTTTTAAGTTTTTTATTTACATATCAATATTTTTTTTAGGTTTTAGATTTAAAGTATTATTTTTTATTATTACATATAAATATTTTATATATAATATAATTTATTAATTACGTTTTTAAGTTATTTTATTATCCAGGTAAAACTTATTATATAATAGTGATTTCTTCCGAGGCGCAAAAGTGTTTTTGGGTTTTCTCAGAGTGCTCGCATACCACAAAGATGAACTACGAATACGAAGTCCTGTCTTCGACATCGATGTTTATGGAGCCGTGACCGGTATCATCGTTAACTAAAGCCCTACATGAATGGCTGTGTCCTACACCAGACTTAAAATTTACATGTCTTGACATGGTGTAAAATGGACTTGACTAAGTTAAAAAATATATATTTCGAGTCCTCCACAGTATGAAATACATTCTAAGTCCTACACAAGGCAGAGCGTAGGTTATTAAATAAAAACAATTCTCAAAGTCTTACACGGGGGTGGAAAAAGATGACTAAATGCACTTGTCCAATTCCTACACAAGGTGTCTAAATGAGTTCTTACATGATGTTTATATTATATTAGCTTAGGTGAAGTAAGGTTAAGTTGATACTGAAGTGGAGTTAGATTAAGTGAAGTGGATGTCGAGTAAAGATGGTAAATTATTGTCTAAATGGAAAATATCCAGTCTTATAACAGGTGGAAAAATATATATTAAAAAATTATTACACAACGTTTAACATTTTCTAAGTCATATATACAATTGACGTGGCTGCGGTTCGGGCATCGTGGTATTATATAGGTGACGGGATGGATGGAGGTTTTGGTTTCATTTACCAGGCGGGCACCAGCTCTCTTCTCAGCGGAGAACATGATGTTGCTGCGCGTAGTGGGCCGTTCGCCCTAAAGTGGCCCCCTGATGCCCCATCGTCTTACTGTAGATATTTCTGAAGGTGATGAAAAGCGATATATATTATGCCTTGGCTAGTAGAGGTTGTCAAAGCCCCCTCTATACACTTGTGCTAAACACCGGTAAGGGTTGTTTAGGCCATCCCATGCCATCACTGGTCACGTATTTTTACCATATAGGTTATATGGTCGAGATGCGACCATACCAAATAAATATGACGCAACTTCTGTAGCAATCATGATTTATTGGAATGAATTCCTCGTAAGGGGCGCTTACACACTTTGTTCCGATAAAGTATGAGTGCACTACAACTGTACAAAATGGCGCGAAACCGACAATGAATTAAAATGCAACTTAAATCCCAGTCATGTACAATATGAACTAAGCCACTGTGTGGCACGCTTCCCGGATAGTAAAAGAAACACGGTTCCAATTTTACACGCTACTATTTATACACTACATGATTTATTCAAAAGTTGAAGGTCCCGGGCTTACATACGTCCACACAGCTCCGAGTCGATCACGCTACTCTATGTCGGGTTGGTGGGGAGCCATCTCACCGGTCCGACCTTCCCGTGTGGCTGATGAAAAAAAAAAAACCTTTAATGCAAATCATGCTGTGCTTGAATAAAATGATGGATGCTGGTGATTGGAAATGGCATGATACATTGTGAAAACACTTTTATACGACTCAAAAATCTTATTTCCTGAAGTAAAATTATTTTATCTCATGTATAGTATGCGGTACTTCACCTTATGACTTAACTCTTATGTGGTACACAATATAACTTTCGCTAAGGTTTATTTCTGGCAAAATAAATTGTCACTGATAAAACCTATTATCACATTCTGCTGCTTTGCAGGTGGGCTTTCTTATGTGTGTACTGAAAGTTCTCTCATTTACTGTTCATAAATGTTCATCAAGAAAGTTAGGTTAGGCGACTACGAGGTCGGGCTTACTTTATGCGGCTAAGTCTCTGCGGCAACCTAGCCTCAATTTCCTACCAAAACGCTGGCTGTGCCTCTACCCAATACTGGACCCTTACATACAAAATATAATAATTGGAGAAAATGTGGCTTGTGCTTTGAATATGACACATTCAAATTTACATGACCTTTTTGCTTATTATGCATCACTGTTAAAAATGATGCATGTAATGTTTTTGTTTGCATGCCATTTGTGCGTGCTGCGCAAGTGAATATATGTTATGAAAATAACTTACAAAACCCTCTTAAAACTAAACACAATCAACCTGGTGACAATAGAAACGTTGCGCCACATATTTTATGGCTCGAATGGAACTTACTGTTATTTGGTTTGCATTATTTACATGGTGACACATTGGTACATCGTGGTTGGAACATAGAAACATTTCATTTTAATAAATTTTAAAATCCCCAAAAATATTATAATACATATCACACTATAGCAAGGACAATATTATGTGCCACTTGGACACTAGAAAAGCCCTTGTTTATCTTTACTGAAAAACACACGCAAAACATAAAGATTACTCTTAAATCACACATAGCACATTTCTCGTGGCACTGATTGCACTGGAATATAAATAATTACTCTAAAAATGCCATACCAAGAAAATAAAAAGAAATATGCACTTAATACATGGCACACTAAGCACTGCACTGATGCAACTGATGTATACACTCGGAACGATACACTGGACATAGCAGCTCACTGGGTGACATATCTATGGTCAGAGTGTGTTGGGCATAGAGGCATGGAGAACGGCCTAGGCATGATGCCTGGTTCACGTCACAGTAGACATTTTTTTCTAAGTCTTGACACATGGTGCAAGATAATATAAGTCCTACACCAGGAGAAAAATTTACAAGCCCTGCACAAGTAGGGAAAATATTCAGAGTCGAGCTTGTGGAGCAGGTGGAGCAAGTGGGGCTGGTCGAGCAAGTGGAGCTGGTGGAACAAGTGGAGAAAGTGGAGCATGTGTAGCTGTTGGAGCAAGTGAAACAGATGGAGCAGATGGAACAAGTCGAGCTGGGAGCTGGTGTAGCAAGTGGAGCTGGGGGAGCCAGTGGAGTTTATGGGGCAAGTGGAGCAGGTAAAGCAGTTGGAACAAGTGGAACCGGTGGAACAGGTGGAGCATGTGGAGCAAGTTTAGCAAGTGGAGCCAGTGGGGCAAGTGGATCAGGTGTAGCAGGTAGTGTAAATGGAGCAGATGGTGTAAATGGAGCAGGTGGAGGTGGAACAAGTGGAGCAGGTGAAATAAGTGGAGCAGGTGGAGCAGGCAGAGCAGGTGGAGGTGGTGGTGGAGGTGGAGTATGGGGTGGTGCTGATTGCATAGGATTGATGGAAATATTGGGATTGTGGTGCTGAAGTTTCGACATGTAAAATTTTTTGAAAAGGTGAAATAATGCTAGACATGTGTATGCTTAGGATAAGTATAATTTTTATCTGGACTATGGTAGGTTGGATTGTGTTAGGCAATTTCTGATTTTTTTCTGGCCTTTGGTAGCTTAAGTTATGTTATATTTTTGGGGCTTTAGTAGGTTAAGTTAAGCTAGTTTGACTGATTGTGAGAATCTTCATGTTACAGGTTAGTCTGGACTATAAAAATTTGCTTGGTATACTTGGTTTAACATGGATGGTATGGTTGATAATTTGGGTTATATGTTTTCCAGCATATCTGCCTTGCGATTGTTGGTATATGTCGAATAGCGTGGACAGTATGTGTGTCGGTGAGTCCTGTAATGCTGAGGCATTTTTGAGTTAAAGTGTTTGGTATGGAAGGTCAATGTATTTTTGACTGGTGTCAGTCGGCATGGTGGTTATTATGAGAAGAAATTGATTGTGTCACTGGTATGGAATGCATGTTTTTGCTTTGTATGATCTGTGTGTACAAATGGTTGGTGCATGGTAGAGTTACAGTGAGTAGTATGGTTAGTAGGTATAAGAAATGTAGGTACGTTGAACAACTAGAATGGATGTTACGTTATGGGCGAAGTATGCTGGGGTTATGGTTAGTAAACTACCCAGTACTCCTGGTCTGCAGGGTTACACATATTTTGTTTGTATGTCTGAGGTGTGGTGGATAACATTTTTAATGGTATGGATGGTTGGTATAGTAAAGTGGTTTGTTTGATGGGTGGTATGATATTCGGCTGGTATCTGATGGTAATGATGCCAAGACAGACATGCTCTAGTTATGGTTTTTGGTTTAATTTTTTCTCAATTGTTTTGATTTTGTTTTGTTTCGTAGTATTGTAAGGTGGGTAAGTAAGGGTTAGGAGTTGATTTTTATGGTGCTGGCATGAGTGTGAGGTTAACATAATATGTTCTTAGATTTCTATTTTTTTTGCTTTTCTTTGCAATTTTCGGGAATCTTTTGGATTTCAAGGTCAAAGGTCCAGGTCAAAGTCACTTGTATACAATATGGTGGTAGTGTGATCGGGATGGCAGAGCAGGAGAAAATAAAATTCTTAGATGACAGTCGAACTAAGGTGAGTAATCTGGAAACGAGACGTTGATCAGATTCCTGAGACGGACCCTGGCCCTATAAAAAGGTGTGATTTCGAGGATTTTTGGGCCAAAACATGCTAATTTTAGGGTAAAAAGGAAGCCCCAGAAAATAGGCTGAAATTGCATTTCGGGGCTTGTTGTGCACATGAAAGTCTTCTGCCATTTTTAGGGAGAACAGGAATTTTTTAAAGGCAAAAGGGGGTTTTTTAGGGAGAAAGAGAAATGTTTAGGGGAAAATTGAAATTTTGAAGGAAAAAGGGAAATGTAGAATTTAAAAGGGAAATTTTTTTGAGTTTTTTTGGACTAGAACATACAATTTTTTGATAAAAATGGGGGAAAAAAGAGACGGCCATTGGCTCCCGGCTCCTCCTCCTAGGTTCCTGCACCAGCCCTTCCCAATTCATACTACTTATCAGTTAGGAATATATATATATATATATATATATATATATATATATGATAGGAATTTATATAACATAGGAATATATATATATAACATAGGAAAATACATAACTATGTATAGATATATAAATGTGTAAATATAAAATTATTTTCAATTTATTTTATAAATATAGTTATATATAAGTGTGAAAATATAAAATTATATTCCATTTAATTTATATACATAGTTGTGTACATGTAAGTATGCAAATTTAACATTATTTTCAATTTAATTTATATGTATTATGTACATATAAGTATGAAAATATATAGTTATTTTCAATTATATATATATATATATATGAACATTATAAATATGTAAATATAAAATAATTTCGGATTTATTTATATGTATATTTAATAAGATAAAAGAAAATATAAAATTATTTTTAGTTTATATATATCATTATGTACATACTGTAACTATAAAAAATTTTAAATTTAATTTGTGTGTATAAATATACAGGCTGTTGCATTACTGAATGTCAATACTTCAGGGAAACATTCCTCAGATCGGGAGGAAGGAAAAAGTTTATATGAACATAGGTATGCAAACGTTTAGTTTCTTCTCTACATCCTGTAATACATAACATATATTGTATGGCCCGCAGGCCACGATGTGGAAAAATCGTATGTCAATATTTCAGGCAAATATTCCTTACATATGGAGGATGAAAAATTTTATATGAACATAGGTCCGCAAATGCTTCGTTTCTTCACTACAAGTCAGTAATACGTTACACCCCTTTAGGGCGTAGCAGGGCTAAAGGAAGGCAAGGTAGGGTGCACACCATAAAAAAATCAAGAAATCATGGGCACAAAAATTCCAAAATAAATACAAAAAAAATTGAAGCCCATCTATACAATATCACCAAGAGCAACAACTTTGCAAATTAATTGGAAAAATATAAATTGTATCTGCCAATTTCTGTTGCTTGTTAACAAACTGTTAAGTAGGAAGTGAAAACACATATGCACTGGAACAAACAGAAAAACAACAATATTAATATATCCTGAGAAATCATCCAACCTGAATAAACACTTGTGAAATCTCATTTAAAAAAAGGTAAAATGACTTCCTGAGTAAAGCAAGTACCATTACAACTTTAAAAGTAAAATACGCCTGATGATTTACTAAAAAGTACAACATGAAATACTAATTTCAAGAATACTATTGGCAAGGAGCAAAAACCCTCATTACACTTAACCATGAGCATAAAGGCACACCATAAAATATCCACTAAACTCCATTAAAATCCTTTTGGAAAATCGTAGTCCAGGAAACCATTCCTGCAGCACACCAAAAAATAGGAAAAATCCACTTCTTACAAACATTCCCATAAAATACCATATTGGAAATTTACACAATCAAAACAGTGAAGAAACATTTCCCTACAAAAATCCATATGCACAAAAATCTCTTAAAAAAAAAAAACACACACACACACACACTACTAAAAGGGAAATACGTAACTTGAGTAGAAATCATATTATGCAAAAACGCGTCTAGCATAAAGAAGCCCCGAAGTACGAAGTGGCGTAGACATGATCTATCGTCGGCCAGCTCGCGCAACTCGAAGATGAACACTGCACACTTGCTCGGGCTGGGGATGAACATATGTACGCGAAAACGCGGCTCGGGAAGGTTAAGGAGGCTGCGAGAATAGCGGAGAGGCGTATGGAAGGTGCCAGAGTGTGCGAGGGTGAACTCGTTGCCAGTAGTAGCCACCAGACAGCGCTCGGCCACGCCAGAAGCGCCAGCATAGATCAACGCTTGGAAGCGTCCAGACGTGCGCCACCCCGCGCCCGAGGGGGGAGGGGAATCGAAGAAAAAGTAAACCACCTTTTTCTGCAGCAAAAATATTGCCTCTTCAAATAGTAACCCCTCTTCAAACAAAATAACAGTTTATCTATCTGGGCTACCAAATACATATGTGGCAAATATCCAAGCAGACTTGCTAACCAAGTTCATTAACATCATGTAGTTCTGTAAATACACCAACCCCATAATAGCAGCATTAAATCGTACTCCAGGAAATTTGTAGGCATCACACATTTCACCAGCTGGCGAGACGAAAAATAAATCGTTCAGGCAGGGCAGTTTTTTTGGTAGGACAGGAGTACTCACATAATCTTGCTCGAGTTTGCTAATTGATATGCGTGTCAGACTTGAAGCAGAGCTTCAAACACGTAACAAACACTGCATGGCCTGTTGACAAGCATGTAGTAATTGATGTTCAGTTCAGCATACCAGTCGTTCAACTCTGATAACTGTGATACTGTGTTTACTCGTAGTGATATCCTATGTAGACATAAGTAGAAGTGCAAAGGTATTGTTTGTCAATCATCGGGAAGCGAATGCAAGTATTGCAGCAAGACAATTGCGATTAGGTTTAGTGCTAGACAACCTTAAGATATTAACTGTCAATTTTCCATTAGTTATAAGACTTATACATGTGTTAACTGTAATGTTGTATATGCGAGTAGAGAAGCCTTGAGTGGTCACTGACAGAAATGTTCTATAAATTTAGAGTAAAGCATAAATACTTTTGTTGAAATGAGAATATGATTGAGCGTATGTAAGTATTTATACGTGTGTTTTGATAATTGTGTGAAATAAAGATAAAATATATGAAAGGCTATTGTTTTTATTCAGTTTATCCCTTCCAAATTTTAAGTGTTGCTATGAGCAATCACTTATAAAAGTTAAGAGAATGATAACAAAGAATGCACTATAAAAATGTATGGATAGTTGAATACCTACATAAACATTTATTCTACCGATATGTATAAATTTTTGGAGACATTAGGTGAAACGTTTTTCTTATGTGTATGGATAGAGAGATCCTACAAACACTTAGATTGGTAAATAATGCTAAAGATTGACTGAAAGATTGGTAAGGGTTAGTAAGGATTGGTAAAGATTGTTAAAGACTGATAGGGATTGATGGTGTGTGTATGATTGATGGGAAATTTAGTAAAGATTGGTAAAGACTGGTAAAGATTGGTAAGGACTTGATGGAAAAATTATTAAGGATTGATGGAAAGATTGGTAAAGATTGACAAACATTGGGAAAGATAGTTAAAGATTAGTAAAGATTGATTGAAAGATTGTTCAAGATTTTTGTGTGTGTGTGTGGCTTGGAGATATGGCGAGTTCTGTGTTTCTGTAAATGAAACATTGACAAATGAGACATGTAAAATAAAATAAAATATTATAAATATGTAAGTCTGAAAAATAAATGACTGCAGCAAACAATTGCAATTTATTTTTATTTTAAAGTTAAATCGATAAGTGTATATTGTGTAGGAGATGAGATGAGTCTAACAAAGGTATTTATTATAGAAAATCTTTTCTACTAAATGGAATATCCTTTGTGTATTTTTGAGTGTGAAGGTATGGCATAGTATAATGTTTGAATCTACGACCATTCGAATATGGGGTATTCGACTTAGTAGGGCAACCGACTAAGATATAAACATTGTTTATTACTTGTATGTGAGCTGTATATGGAGATAGTTCATTTAAAGGGTTTCGCATAAATTATTTAAAAGAGTAATTAAGTATAACTCTTATTGATCTGTTCAATTATTCTGGGATGGTTTTTTAATACGATATTTTCTTCCTTGTATGTTACTGTGTTCATGTAAAGTGTAGCTGGTTGGTGTGTTTAGGTAAACCAGAGTGTTGGAAAGCGATGTAGGTGTAGGTATTTACTTAATTCTGTCTGTGTGTGTTTTGGAGTAGATTTCGGTCTTTTTGGGTTAATTTTTGGTTATCTTGGTTCATTAGGAGCAAGTCTTGGGTGGAGTAGGTTTTATCAATTGGAATATTTTATGTTCTTTGTGTGTGAGTATGTGTTATTCTCTGTGTGTTTGTGTTCGTGTGTGTTGGAATAGATCTATGTCTGTTTTGTTGTACTGCGGTAGCTTGTTAAATATGTTCTTTGAGGAATTAGAAACAATTTTTTTGGAATAAGGAATGATGTTTATATGATATTTGAAGTAATAATTTCTTACATACTTGTGTTGAATGTGTCATTTATAAAGTGTGTAAATTTTTTAAAAAAAGATGTTATAACAGTATGCTTTAATTACACATATATATGTTATGCAGTTTGTGATTGTGTAACCTTCCTAGATAAAGCATTCACTTGCATCATTTCCATGAAACCATTGTTCTCTTTCCAGAGATGACGTATGCTGATGGAGGCCTGGGTGGGTGTGTATATGTGGTTCTTTGTTGTCGATGAGCTGTAATAGATTGGTGTAGAGAGATGATGAATGCTGTATAAGAGTTGAATACAGAGTAAGATAGTTAATGTAAATGCATATTGTTTAGGTGTTTGTTGTGCAGTGTGTTGCAAGATGTCATCTAAATAAGTAAGTAATGCATAATATCAAACATATGTTAGTCGGATGTTTGTTTTGGTTATGGTAAGGTGTATATTTAGAGTGAAATTAATCATGTTATTTATTCAATATGTAAATACTAGTGCTAAAAAGTGGGCTTGACTTGCAATGAAGGTATGAGTATGTTCTCAAACCTATAGTTGAATTCCTTCTTTGTTTGTTGTTTTTCATCGGTCGATTGGTAGATGGCTTGATCTTGTTCCATCCATAATAATTGCAGTTGGATATTAATTATGCCAATACTTTGATTAATTTACTTGATACACGATTAAACGAAATATCTACTTACCCTGTTGTATGGTTTTTGAATCGCTATGTATATACTACTTATATGTAAATATTCTCTCTGAATATGTATTTTTGTTATGCGAATATACATATTTTATTCTTGATGATTGATAACGTGTGTGCTCAACACTCTCGATGTAAGCCTAACCTTTCATTGTCGATACAACTTTTTAAAGTTTCGCAAAATGTTAAGTTGTATAGATAACGATTAAACATGGTGTTCTTCGAACGTTTGCGAGAATTTATTAACCATTCACAAAACATTCTTCCTCGAATAGTTAGAAATATTAAGATATCTTTGGTTATGATAGGGTATGTTAGGTAATGCATCGACTTGCATTATGTAAAGTTGATGTTTGTTGTGTAATGAGTACTTAGCATTTGTGTTATTACACCATATTAAACTAGTATGTCTTTAACTTAATGATATATAAAAATAATGTGAATTTTAAAGGATTATTTAATATTGAAAGTTTTAGATGAGTGGGTTTAAACAAATATCGCACATAGTAATTCATATACACATATTTACCTTGTTGGGAATTGAAAAACAGAATATGTTAGTATAACTGTACTTGCCTGCATTTAGATTGAAGTATTGACTAAATCAGTATGTATGCTCGAATTTTGATTCATTTCGAAGTAGATAAATATAGTTACATTTAAACTTCCCTTGAGCTTCTTGTGAGATGAAAGAAGGTTTAATTGTATAAACACTTGTTACGCAGATAAGATCTAAGTATCCCAAAAGGATCGAATCAACTTTTAAAAAGAGCAGACCTTAACAAATATCCTTTGATTAAGGAGTTTTTTAATGTATTAAACATGTTTCGATTGCTATATGCAGTCTGGGATAGCACGTTCTGAGTGTGGCGAGTGTTTTATTAGAATCTTAATTTGGTTTTAAATGACGTTACACAGTAAATTACAAAAATTGAATCTTGGTAAGGCTATTTTCTTATTTTATATCATTATACTCTAAATGAAATGTGTGTATTAGTGTATGTTGGAAGACAGATGATGGAGATTGGTTTATTTGTGTTGTATGATATGTTGATATCTTTGTCAAGTATTTCGTTATGCTTGTAATGTTTAATTTTAGGCGTTATGCAATTGGGTGTTACATTGTTAGTAATATAGTTTGAAGTGGTTTCATAATATGATCGTGTCTGTTTTATATGCTTTGTTCATTTGAGTTGTATGATATGTTGATATAGTTTTCAAGTATTTAGTTCTGCTTGTGAAGTTTAATGGTATGTGGTTTTGCGATTACCTGGTATGTTATGTGCAAATGAGTTATGTGAGTGTGTGCACATGTGTGTGTGATTGCATTGCACATGTGTGTGTTTGTGTGTATGGGTGTATCTGTGTGTGCATGGGTGTACGTGTGTGTGTTTGTGTGTGTAGGTGTGTGTAACCTTTGCTTAAGTGTGAACTCGCCTCACAAGCAATGCTGTTAACTGAGCAATGTTCGCAAGGTGTGATTACTTGTTATGCATTTTGTATAGGAATGTAAGGTAAGAGTCTCGAACCAATATATAAATACTATTTTGTGTAGTTAACCAATGCTTATTACACACATTCGAAATTAACATTACTTTAATTATGCCTAGCACACAAATAAAATTTGGTTAAATTCGGGAATAAAATAATATTACTTGGTTAAATATGTCCTTGATGAGTATGCACTTGGTGAGTTTATGACTAACTATGTTTATAAAAGGGCTTGAAACACATAATTGACCTTGTTAGAAAGAGCATAAGGAAAAAATTCCCTGTTAAAATGTAAGTAATGCATTGCATTTGATGCTTGGAGTGGATACATAATTAATCAAAAATATAAAAAGGTTGCTTCGATGCTTACTAAAAATTTTTATGTCATATACAAAATTATAATTAAATAAATAACTTTTATTATACAATTACAGTTTGACTAATCGATTATTCTGTTATTATATCTACTACAAATTCGTTTTGAATGTATGAATTCATAGGTGTTTCTTTTTTTTTGTACCTTATTAAAAGTTCCATTCTGATACTGTCTCTTGTGGTAGAGAGGTTAAAGGCATCAATCTGACGACCTAAGGGTTCCCGGTTCAAAACCACCAGAAACAAAAGTTTTTATAGTGTATTAACAATAAGACTTCTGCATATAGCATGTGTAATTAATAATGATTTAGCTTAAGATTGGGGTGGAGTTACTCCGAAACCGGCGAACCATGGGGAGCGTATTTCGAAGAAGGGATGCTAGATAGCAGTGGAGAAGCATGTCCGTCCCTCCCCCATTCATAGTTGACAACCCCTACTCCTTGATTGTTTCTCAACCTCCTTCGTACAAATACCACTCCTGCTTTGTTACTTCATTCTACTGTCCAGCCCCCTGCCGTGGACAGGGTGACTAGATCTCGCACCAGCCAAGACCTTGATCCCCGCCAACCGTCTATTTTACAGTTCCTCCTGTGCGAGAAGCACAAAGTTTTCTTCAACCTGCTTTGCCAGATCCCAGCAGTTTGCCTGCAGTCTACACTGTGCAGTAACCATACATGTAGATCCTGTCTATAAAACGCAGATAAGATCTTCAACGAGTCATAATGTTGTAGAGTACATAGTCACAGATGATATTTGTTAGTATATTTTCGATTTTTGATGTGTATCAATAATGACGAGTGTTAGTCAGTGGTACTTTACGAATGTCAAGGTCATGCACTGTTCACAACAATAATCAAATGGGCTACATGTCAGTGGCCTAATGCGTTCCCAATTTTTCGAGTTATTATGTAAATATTGGGAATAGGTCCCACGTGTAATATGACATGTTTTGCTCCAAATGATGTAAGGAATAAATAAGCAATGTGAGTGGCAGTAACTCGTCGCTATTCATCTGGTATATTTTTGAAATGGTATAAATATTACTGCTGCCTATAGGTGTATTTCAAAAGTAGCTTCAATTTGTCATTGCAATGAGTTAAACTTGATATCATAACTGACATATTTCATAAGAATTGGAAGTGTTGATATATCGAAGAATGTTCTCTGAAATATTTGTGAGCAAGCTATGTAATGTTTGTTGTGAAAAATGTGAAACATGGTTCTCTGGAATATAGCAGCTTATTATGCTCTTCCTACACGCCGAAATATAGCCATAAGTTCAGATTTTTGGCATAGATTGTGCACAAAATGTAGAGTTTCCATCACCTGTTCGAGTTTCCCACTCTGTTTTGCGTGATTGGCGTACATGTAACACAGACATTACTCTCTCACCCCCTGCGGTGTTGTCAGCTGTCCAGGAGGCAAAAACATGTTATTTACCTTGGGCGGCCCATCATCGTTTACCCAGGTGTTCGTCTGTTACGAGACGATCGTGCCATTTTACGCAGACTAGAAATTTTTGCTACATTTCTGATATTTCACAGGGGGCGACCACGACATGTTTTAGTCACCAAACACAAAATGGGCTTGCCAGCATTTCAGTGTTGTACACCTTAGTGAAAGACACGAGAATATGTGTATATATATATATATATATATATATGTATATATATATATATATAGGCACACACATACATATATCAATAAGGAAGTTGTTTAGGATAGAACGATTCGAATGATTCTGTTCAGATTATTATACCTATTAAATGCCCTGTATAAAGCTTAAGAAAATTAATCTTTTCCATATGAAATAATATTATTATTTTGTGCTATGCATGGATGCAAAGAATTTACACTAAAATGTACATGTTCACAATAAAAAAGTATTTTTACTTACATGTGATGGCTAGTTATATTAACTACCATAAATGAACGACACGACATTTGTTAAAAATATATATATTTATACTCAATGCAAACATGTAAGATTTTTTTTCACTCTAGTTCGTTAAACTATGTCATGCCATGATTACCATATTGTCATCACCAAATAACGATATGTAAAATGTAAAATCATTACATTCTACAAAAATTCTGAAATGATTACATCATACACCTCTAATGACTTTGAAAACTTTATTAGATTTACTATTTGGAAATGTTAGGCTTACTTTATACAACTTCTATGATTACAATTTTTACTGAAGTAATGCATGAATTACACAGATCGTCACATCTAATTAAAAATATTTGTCTATATATATGGAACAAAACAGCAAACACAGTAAAGTCTATTATACAGATAACATGACGAAACCATTATCAGATATGTTTAGTGGTACTGCTTGCTTCGTTTACCTCCTGTTAATGACCATCAAAGCAAAAGCAATTTATACGAATGGTGCTAATGCACCAAACCTTTGTGCAACAGTGAGAAAACGTTACACTGGCTAAATTATAGATTCTGTGTACATACTGTTCATTATAATTTCAAGTTACAATTAAAATGTTATACACTGTTTTGCAACATTTTCTCGCACAACTATTTTTTGTTTCTGCCCTATAAAGATAATTTAAACAATCAGGGGAAAATTTCACAACTACACTGTCAACATTTGAAAGTTGAAAAGCCTGTTATGTACGTAATTATTTCGTACTTACACAAAAAGAACAACAGACGGAAAGGACACATTAGTCATGCACTAACCCTTCGTGTAACAGTGAGAAAAGTTGTACTTACCAAATTATAGGTTATTTTTACATACTGTTTATTCTTTTTTTATAATGATAAGTTACAATTAAATTGTTATACACAGTTGCAACACTTTCTTACACAACTATTTTGGTTTCTGTCATATAAAAATGATTTGAATAATCAGGAAAAACATTCTCACATACGCAACATATAAAATTTGAGAAACATATTATGTACGTCATTTTTTTATACTCTCACAATAAAAAATACAAACAGAAAAACCACAAATTGTTACGATAACTGCACTACACAACTGCTGGTTTTAAACAGGATTTCGTATGGGCATTGACCGTGGGAAATGAGGATCCACTAGTTCTGGTAGCACGCACTCCAATGAAAATGTGCAACAGTTTTGCTTCCATCTGACTCTTCCAGAATTAAAGGTCACGTTCAACTCGTATTGTGTGTGGTCCTAGAGGGCTCCATATGCCGAAAATGCAGTACTCTTTTTGCTTTATGGGCATCTGCCCTTGTACCTGGTAATAGTACTGGTGTTTCTTGTTCATTTCGTATCTACCATCAACTACTCTGACTGACGGTACTTTCCCGTGATGTATAGCATCTGTTGGATGCATAGACGATATGCTAGGTGGACATTTTACTTCTACGATTCCTAAACCATCACTCAACAAGCCATCGGGAGAAGCCCCAAGAAATGGTTTGTCCTTGTCAACAAAGAGTCCACATGGTTCGACGCTCATTCCCATAGTGCTTTCTAAAACTGCTATGGCATGTTCTTCACTTACGTTTCCGTAATGTATCGCTTCGCTCCTTATTATAGAACCATAAAGGAGAGTTTTAACCATGCGCTCACAGTTCGTTCGAGGACGCTTTCTGCAAACAGTTCCAAAATTAGATGCTGTAATCCTTTTCCTCCTTTCTTCCATCCACAAGTCACTATGTTTTTGTTGCATTGTAGCTCTCTCCAGGCCCTCACGTTGTTTCTGTGTTAGGTGGATGTTTTCAATGAATACTTTGAATTCTTCACTGAAAGTGTTGTCATCCAAATCAGGTCTCTGTGCACTAGGTCCATAGTCCTTATCACCTTTCTTTGGATTTGAACAGGATGGGAAGAGAGATTTCCGGCATTTCACTTTTCCTTTCCGCGATTCCTTCTGCGATTCCACTTTTCTCTTACTTTGGTACTCGGAAGCCTTGCAGTAAATTCCAGGGCTAGCACTGTACATTGTTTTGTGCAGTTTGTAATGGATGAGACCAGTGTTATGTTGCACAATGGCAACCAAACATCTGGCTTGGTAACTTCTCGACACCAAGAAATTGATTCGTTTACCACCTGGTAATTTTGCAACAGCACTGTTGTAGTATTCAGCTGGGTTGCTGTCCAGATCTTCGATCAAGCATCTGGCATGCATACTAAGGAAATGTGCATATTGTATTATTTTCTGAAACAATCCATGCTTCCTCAGATCTTCTGTTATATCTCGTGCACCTTTTCTCTTTTCCATTCCGTCACAGAAGTAGCTCCTTTCTTTACATCCATAGAGGTTCCCAAACACATTATTAGGGCAATTTTAAATGTCTTTCCTTAGCTCTTCAACTTTGTTGGGCTTGTCTTGTTTCTCCCTGAACTGTATCGCCTTCTTTACAGCTCTTCTGAGACACCCGATGTTTTCTTCAACAGTTTTTCTCAGAAAATTGTTGAAACAACTTTTCCCAGCAGTTCCCACAGTGGCGCTAAGTTTACTGCAATTATTTCGCAGGAGATGGTTGCGGCATTCTATTTTTTTTACAGTCATATTTTTGTAAGGTCTAGCATCCAAAATCTTTCTATACACGCTGCTGTCACCATCGGCGACAATTTTGGCGTATATTGCGCCATACATATTCATGCTCGCCTGGAAACCCTCCACAATGATAGCAGCTTCTATACTGCTTGAGCTCTGGTTTTTCCCCCAGTTTTTGTAACATGTGTGTTGCTTGGGAACCTCATTATTTCTTTGTGCGCGCAGACAAATTGTGCAATATTTGTTCTTCACGCCAATAAATAATACCTTCCTGGTACAAAACCCTACGATTACAGCGTGAAACAGAACATAATATATATGGGATGTCTTTTTGTAAAAACATAAAAGCAACATTAACAGTATCGAAGATAACAGCAATACACTTTCCTTGTTATAAAAAGAGGTGATCAGTGCAAGCATTCAACTATTTATATCTCAAGTATGCAGCAATTAAATTAATAAAAACCCAACCCCTTTCAATTACTATAAAGTATGTGTAAAATGATTTACAAAAATCTGTTCGCTACGATAAATGTTAAGTAATTAGCGTTGTGAATAATTTCATGTGGTATTCTTTAAAAGTACAAAATGTTATTTCTTATACCATTTCAAAACGTATTTACAAATCTGTAACTAAAGTTTCTTTTGCTGGTAAATCATCAGCAAATACACGAGTTTCCCCGTTTCCACCGGGACACAGTCGTTCTCGACTTACATTCTAGAAAACTATTTGTTTTCCTCGTAATACTCCTAAAAGAAATTATTATATATTTCTTACAAATTCTATATTAATAATAACTTTATTTCAAAACAACATAATTTAATGTAATTCAATCTGTTCAAGTAGCAGGGTAGTATGATTACGCGCTTGAAAAATGAATTTATTTGAAATGAAGTGTCTGCAAATGTTTTATCGTGCATGTTGCTTAAATATGACACAGTAATCATTTTAAAAACGAAGAATTTACAGTTCGCCAGACGTATTAAGTGACTGGCTCACTCAGGTGCTTGCGCTACATCTTCTGGGAAGTGCAGCGGTAGTTAATAATAGTAATGGCCCGGCGTCAGTATTAATACAAAGATATTTGATGAATATCTCTCGGGCTGTAAACTAAGCGCAAGGAGTTCCCCCCCACCCCCTTCCCAAAATACGTGAGACTGCGGGAGTTGTTACCTCCCCCTTTGCGGGCAGCGACCTCTTAGAATGCAATTTCACCTATCAGAACATCTGGTTCAAAGCGTGGCTGAAATTTGTACTTGTCAGATGTAGACGTTAGATATTACACGTTTGCGGATGAAGAAATTCGGTGAATAAACTGAAAAGGTAAGTTGAACTGCTGGACACACACACACAGAGCTCACACACACAGAGAAAGGGGTGTGCGGAAAGTATATAGGTAGTTCCAGGTACACATCTCCACTCCAGGACTACTCAAAGGAACTGGAAGTAATATCAGGCCTAAAACATAGCTAGTTCCATGTATTTACACAGAAAGACCAAAAAAGTCATTCTGGCCACACGCCTTTTGTGACAGTTCATACTGCTAATTATTTTGTGGTGAAGAACACAAATTTTTAAGTGACTACATACTCATTTATGCGTGTGTGGCAACACTTCTGCGTTTGTATAAATGTAAACACGTAATTTGCTAGACAACAGAACAATTTTGCATAAACAAAGAGAATTGTTTTGCTAATATGTTCTGTGCAACTTTGCCAAGTTATAACTGCCGTACAGTAGCAAGAAAGCGGCAGTATGTTCGATTCACATGTTTTGCCACCGTAACCATTTAGCACTCCCGTAACAAATTCCACTGAAAATTATTGGTTGTGCTACAGCGATGCGCGCGCACGCACTAACACACACATGCATACATCACAAGCACTTGTTATCAAAGGAAAGCAGGTTATTTAAATGAACTGAGGTGTTTTATGGCTGTGTTAACTTACCACGCCAGAAAAAGAGTTGTAATTTGTGCGGTATGATCGTTTGCTCCAACAATCATCAGAGGTAACAACGGTAAGAAGAGTGCCATCTTCGTCGACATGACCCCGCTTTCTTGCTTCTTCCGTCTCCAACTTTGCAGCCTCTTCCATTTCTCTTTGCGCTATTTCTTGCCATCCATCCGCAATTGTGTCGTGATACTTTCTGAATGTTTTATACGACATGCTTGGAATGTTCAATGTTGTAACCATTTCCTCTAACTGAGCATCTCCTCCGCCTGTACATACAGTACCTGCTACTGCTGCCGTGTTGACATCCATCTCATTTTCACTTCTTCTATCCGATTAGATTTTTCTTTTCAAGGTTGCGCATAGAACATTTAAAAATTAATATAGATTTTATTCCTTCGTGTTTCTGATAGAAATTTCATATCTTTAAATGTACAGGGAAATACAAGGTGATCGTTAATGTCAACGTCTATCCTTCGTCCTTGAATTAACTTGGAGTTGGGCTGCATTTATTCCGGTCCAGAGTCTATATCTACTATTGAACCTTCTATACAATTTGACAAAGTATCCGCCTATATTGGAACTCACATCATTCACAGTAGGAGGGCATTCATAACTGTCCAACGCACATACAGCTTCTGTTTCACTAGAAAGTGGTGGGCCTTCACTACATTTACTTCGCTGCAATTCTTCATGCTCGCTGATATTTTCACAGCTCTGAATCGCTGTTTCTATCACAGAACCATGACTTGAACATGTAGCAACTGATCCTGTTGACTTAGCTGTTCTTTCCACACCTTCAGCTTCACGTTTGGCCCTTATAAAAGAAAAATGATGGAAAATAATTTGGGTAATGCAGTGAATGTGAACATTAGCATACATAATTTGTTACTTAAATATAGCATTTTACTACTTCAGTCAGGCCATATGCTAAAGTGGTACCAGGTGTAAGGTGTGAAACACGTGACAATTATTTGATAGCAATCGTGTCATTTAAAAGTTTACCCAGTAAAACCACAAAAACAAAAAAAAAAAAAACAGATTTGCGATGAAACGTAATAAAATGCCAAGTTCTTGCGCATGGTCATATAATTTTGGATATGGATTAAGACATACGTAATAATGATGGTAATTTCATTCATAATGATGACGGAGGCCCAATTTCGGAAACTGTCAGAATGATTTCTCGAGAGGAATTACTTCATTCTGCTGTCGGATTACTTAAGTGTGATTTTGAATCCTCGGTAGTAGAGTCATGTTTTATATCAAGCATTGACTGTCGAAATCAATCCGGTAGCAAAACAGGTGCCGGAATCGTCATTCCTGTATAGATTTTTCTCTAATACCATTATACCGTTGTGTGATATAGGACATTTGCGAATAGACTCCCTTCACGTGTCATCTATATATAATTAATGAGGGAGGAAAAAAAATATTTCTGTTACCTCAAATGTAGTTGTAACAGCATTAAAATTGAGAACAATTATTGTAATGTTTAGTAGGCTGAATGAAACCCACATCAGTGCTACGTAAACGAAATTATTATCATCGTCACATATGATACAAACATACAAATAGTAACAATTATTTTTTGCAGGAAAACTTGTGATTCTCAAAATTAGTTGGCTCTAGAATTTTTTAATAAGCTGGACATCTCTCTCCATACATGACAATACTTCCGAGGTTATGTGACATTGAGAAACATTTCCCAGTGCATTTATCTAATGCATACAGTAAACTAATTCAACTCAATAGTCAAAACTGAAACACTATTTTAAAGCAAGATTTGATTTATGCAGTTTGTAACTATAGCTGAATACGTATTATTTGTATTTGTGGTAGCTTTTTTTATGTTTCAATTGTTTGAATTCTATTAATTGTCTGAAAAGAACTTCAAGAAATAAATTCAGAAAATATTAAGCTTTATGTACTATAGTAAAATTCAAGTAAACTATTAATATAGTATTTTATATGTTTTTAATAGCCAGAGAGAAGCTACTGGAATGAAAGTATACGACCAATTTCGCTGCCGTATTTTAGTTACTAAAATCGGTTGCCAGTAGGGAGAGGGATTGTAAGAGGACGCTAACCCCCCTCCCCCACCCACCGCATTATGGGAACTGGACAGTCCCCTACGAAATAGGGTGTGGACAGTCCCTTCACGCTCGTCAATCACAATGCAGTCAGCTCTGCCTTAAGTTTTTATTATATTCAAAGGTAGTAAAACACGAAACACTGTCAGTATAAATCGTAATACACTACTATGTTGCTAGAAAATTATTTTCTCAAGGTAAGTTGAATACGATAGTCTGGTCCCTGTAATAGCTGCAAGTTTAGCAAACGGCCAAGAAATGTAGTAATTATGTCATAGAATGTTCTTTTTACTATTATTTATTTACATTTTTTTCTTTGGTAATATTAATTGGACACGTTGATAGTTATGCTGCATTATTTCATTCAGTTTCGTGTTACAAGTGTAAAAATGTTGCTATTGTAAGACATTTATTGATAGTTAGCACTTATCACAATTACATTTTAACCAGGTTTTTGAGCTTAACGAGATAAAAGAGTATCGTGTAAAATAAAACATCAACTTCATGTAATCGTCATCATTTTTTTTTAACTATGCAGAAATAATCGTAGGTCATTGTACAAAAGTACAATGTTAACGTGGCATGTATATTATTTCTTTAATCTGAAATGTTAGCTATATGCATTTCTTAAAATCTTACAACTATGTCTAGGCATGAGCCACAATTGGTAAGTAATCGTGATTTTCAAATAAATAAGAGTTAGATATATTTTCTTTATTTGTTTCCAACAACAGAATATTTAATCCAGCGAACGACATAATCGTAACCAATATATCACATGTTACAGTTTAACATCTGTTTTACATTCTTCTTTGTCGTCCATGCGTCACAAATTCTCAAAGTATTCAAAATGTTTTAACGAACATTTTCATTTGTAATACATTTCCGAAATATTTAAGTTCATGACATGTAATTATCGAGAACGTATTACTTTACTACAAAAGCTGCCTCCAATATTAGTAAATAAAGTATTGAAGAATTTTTTTTTTATGAAACACAATTTTCGCGTTTGTAGATATTATATTTTTTATTACGGTATAGTAATATTATTTTTATGCAACAAACGTTTTCCTTGCTCAAAAAAACCACGAAGCATTTAGACTCGTGGTAAACAAATTGGGAGCTAAACTATTCGGCCACAGCAACTAGCGTGATCACATCAGAGTATCTGTAGATCTGTGCATCTGTTCGCGCGACTGTATTAATCCCGCCACAAACACAATGCATTCAAATTTCTCGCCAAAACTATTCGACTACTGTGCAAACAGAACCAACATTAATATTGTAATAATTCCACTTAACCGTAAAATAACTAAACAGTCGCTCTTAAACACTCTCGGCCAAAGTAATCAGTCCCTCAGGCTTACAGCAATAATTACCAGAGCCAGAAATCACGCATTTCTTTCATACCACTGCACTGAAGTCTGAAAATTCATACGCACAAGATGACCTCGTCAGTGTACTAGGTCTATATAGTTTACTCTAATTGACTTGTGTTTTTCTACCCAAAGTGAGGCGATAGTAATGGTTTTCCATATTTCTACAATAAAGCATCATTTCCAAAATACTTCGTGATCTAGTATTAACTTCTTCAGTCAGTTACATATTTTCAAGACCAGACTCGATTCACGTGTGAAATAAGTGAAAAGTATCCCCTTCAACCACTTTGGTCCAACTACAAGATTATATATCAACACAGCCTCCATGTCCAGTGACCACACTTAAACACAATGTGCAAAAAATCATAAAATTATAAAAATATCTCATTTTGACTTACTTCTTTCTTGAGTAGTGGACTTCTAAGTGCTCCAACTTCCGTTTCTTTGGTCGTTTGCTGGGATTTATAATTGTTCGTGAACCTTTCAGAGAGTAGTGACCTTCCATCTCTCACACGCCGTTAATGAAATTAACATGCGAAACTGAATTCCGCACAATTACATCAAGAGCACGTGCTTCAAGCCGAAACAAAAAGCGCGCGAAGGTTGTCAGCCGCTCTCGTCAGGATTACTTACAATCCCTCTTCCCACGTCGTCTAGTTCTCGCCCTCTTCGTTTTCTCGTCCTCTTCTAATTCCTCGTCCATTCCCCCGCCCACTTTTTTTAAAAAAGATGATACATAGGCCGGGGCTAGTGGGGTGCTGCTGGGTTGACCAGGAGTTGCGACGGAGGGAGGAAGGCGACTCGGACGTGGTCCCATCTAGCGGCGTATGATTGAACTTTTTAGACCGACATAATCATAAAATCATCGATTCAGAAATAAGAAATTTGTACCGCAATTGTAGAAAAAGTAATTATAACGTGTTATGGTGCAAAACTGAAATCTACTTCCAAATGTATGAACTTTAGTATATTATTACTTTAAATATAATTCAGCAAAACCACAGTCGGCATTTAATATTTGTCGGAAGCTTGGTCCACAGGCAATCAATATACTGTCTTTTCTTTAATAATTCTCAGTGAAACATGTGGTAATACTTAATATTCTTTTTTTTTGTTAGTCTGTGATTTCCAAGTCGGTGACCGATCTAGAAAAGTATGCGTGTCGATTAGTGTAACCGTTTTTATGAAAAAGCAGAACAAAAATTGCATCACTTTACAAATTTACAAATTTACTCCAACCCACTCTTAAAGGGGTCCCCAGCGCTTGCAGTAACAGATAATAGAATTAAGCAACATTGGCTCTTGGATGCCGAGCGACACGCATGCTACCTAGCAGCCGTTGATGACATCAACGTAATCGATTCATCGAACTTGTGCGCCATCTAACGAGCAACTCTAGAACTATGATGGTGGTTGATGGCGACAGCAGTGCTGTCTAGCTGTCAAGTTGGGAACTAAACATGGTATATGTTGGTAGAAGCCAGGGGGGGGGGGGAGTTGTGTAATCACAGGACAGCAGACGGTAGGGTGGGGTGATAGTGTACGAGGCATCAAGTGTAGATAGCGCTATGAGAGGAGGTTGGAGAGCATGCGATCTCGCAGCAGGCA
The DNA here is from genome assembly GCA_029891345.1 of Dryococelus australis. Taxonomy (NCBI): domain Eukaryota; kingdom Metazoa; phylum Arthropoda; class Insecta; order Phasmatodea; family Phasmatidae; genus Dryococelus; species Dryococelus australis. Next base: position 29,016,601 of record CM057005.1, read on the forward strand.
TCCAATTAATTCCAGAAGTAATCACAGCATATCTCGTTGTGAAGGAAGATTATGAGGGGATGGGTTCGGATATAGTTATGTGAATGTGTGGAGAGGGGTGATAGTGTAACAGGCATCAGGTATAGATAACCATAGCGTAGCTTGTTGGGAAGGGGATAAGTGTGGGGAGGGGAGGGGTGTAGGTATGTGAAGGGGTGGAGAGGGAGTGTTTGTGTATCAGGCAACAGGTGTAGATAACCCGAGAAGAGGAGAGCCTAGAATATCGCAGCGTGGATCCAATTAATTCCTGACGAATTTTTAGCATAGCTCGTTGTGAAGGAGGACCGTGAGGGGAGGGAAGGTGGGTGGAGGAGGGGGAATTATGGAGCTATCGAGCGATGGAGCGATGGATCAATGGAACTATGGAGGTATGAAGCTATGGAGCAGGTGCAGCAGGTTGAGGAGTTAAAGGTGTTTCTAAGTGAGATGAAACCCTTCCCAGGTTAATCTTATGGCACTATGAATGTTTGGGTTCATCGTTGCAAGATTGTACAGAATAATGTTCCCCGCTTAGTGGGCTGAAACCCCAATGCTCCCCTACTATGGACTGTTATACGAGGCCTAATAAGCCCGATCGCTCTCTAGCCTGCGAAGTCGTCTGTAACAATAACACTTCCATGAGAGCCATTTAGGAATGCGAGAAAGCGAGGAATCTCTTTCTTGTGTTGCAGATAGAAAGGTAGATCTTTGTAGATAGATTGTGATTTGTGTCGTGCATATGCGAGATGGAATTATTTAGGTGTGCAAGCTCAGCATCTTTCTCGAGTGGTGCAAATAATGTAATATTTCCATACGTCGCGATAGCTATTAAAATTGGCTGACCGCTAGAACAGCATACCGTCATTTTCAGTACACTCTCTCGATCAGAGAAAGAAGTTTTAGATGACTTGTGCTGGTTCGAGCTACTTTTACAGACCTAAAAAATTGGCAGGACAGAACAGTAGTGACATGCTTTACAAACATCAGTTTATTTGAAGTAATATTCTGAAGATACATGGGAGCACACTGAGAAAACCCTCTAATTCTGTTTGCACCAGCAAGGGCCTGGGAAAATACATAACCCAAAGATGGCGTCGCTCATGAAATTACATGTAGTTTTATCAAGTTATCTTATGCCTTAGGCATATTATTTATATTACCATATAATATTTCCATAGGCATATAAAATATGCATTATAATATAAAATAAGTTCTTTAAAAATGTATGCATAAGTATAATTATGTATATTCCCATAACATATTAATATATGTGAATCCACATCCACCTCAATATCCACCTCCACATAAACATCCATATCCACAGCCACATCCATATCCAACTCCACATCTATATCTACATCCATATACACATGCACAACTACATCTACCTCTAAATCCACATCCACTTTATTTGCAAGATATAAAACAAGTATATGAAAACTGTACTCAATCATACAGCAGGACATTCGTCTTCCTGTAAGAGTTAGCCCAGGTGAGACTAAAATGAATATTGAATTTCGACATAATCCTCTGCTGCCAAATCCTGTGCGCTATATTATAGCGTTTCCTTCAAACAGTAAAAAAAAATAAAAAATAAAAAATTGTGATGCTAAGCTTAATTGAAGAGCCGAATGGTCTTCGTTTGGATAATGTGTACTTATACTCCAAATCCCTAGAACAGCCAAAGTACCAGTGCCTGGCATACATACTAAGGGTGGTAGATGGTTTGGGACTTTTCCCATGCAACAATAATGGCACAGTTGTACCACCAGGTGAAGCTTTGCCTAATTCCGTATTTATTTTTATGATGTTGAATGTAGGAAGCAGAAAATCATACAAACATATTTTTGTATGGGTAGATATGTTGTGGTGTTCTATTAGTATTAAATATTTTTCGACGTTAGGTTTATTTCGGGCATTTTTAAAATAATTCCTGCTGACTGTATGGTTGATCTACTGTTAGTTCGATTGTATGTTAGGCATAGCTACAATGTTTATATGGTACAGCCTGATGACATGTTAGGTTAGTTTGACGGTATGAAAAGAGTGTCGCTTCGATGGTGTTGTCAGAATGGTTTAATGAATTGATTAGTTTGTGTGAGTGGGATGGTTTGATGGAATGCTTAGTCAGTGAGAGAGGGTAAGAGTGTTTCGCTGGTATGTTTGGTTAGTGTGATTGGATGGAATGATAAGCTAATATGGTATCTGAGAACTAAGTCTGTATAAGTGTTATAGAGGTTTAATTAGATAGTATGGATGTTATGATAGCTTGGTTGTAATTTATGATTGGAATATGCTCTTGGTTGGTCAGATGGATATATGTATAACTGCCGAAGTTAGATGAAATTATAGTCGATACGATATTCAATATAATTGACTGTTATGATTGATCAGCATGACTGAGGTTGGAGTTTTATATTGGCTTTATCGTTAACAGCATAACTGATGTATACTTGGGTTATAGCAGATGATACGATAAGGTCTGGAAGCTATGATTTTCAGTAGGATTTATCTTGGCTTAGTATGGTGGTATTTACGGTTTGGTATCTATGTGAAGGTTGGAATTATTAATCATGTTGGTAATGTGTGATTGGCAAATCTAAGATGACTGTTGGTAAGCTATGTTATGGTGAAAGCTAGGTCTATTGTACTCTGCGCATTTTGGTTAACAATATATTTATTATATGGTATCTGGTAGGTTTTGTCGCGGTTGGTATGGATGACTTGTATAATCGACTGGTTTATTGATTGATATGGTGGATGCTATTGTTTTTCAGTATGCTGCAGGGAAGGTATGTACTGTGGTTCGGGCAGTGTGGTTAATGGTTTGGATGACTGCAATAATGGACTGACTTTTTGTTGTTGATATGTTCGGCACAGTCTCTCGGTAAATGTTTGGTATTGATTGTCGGTTAGTATGAATATTATGCAATGAGTTGTTAGTATGGTTTTGTGTAGTGGATTGCTTATAATGTATGCATGTGGAATGGTTAAAGTATGCTGGGTTATGTTTTACTGTACTGGGGTTTGGTATGTTTATTGGCATTTCTGTTTGGTATGCTGGAGGTATGGTGGTAAGCATGGTTACTGGTATATATGTTTGCATAATCTGCTGAATTGCTGGTCTGGTTTGTTGGTTGTTATGTTTGCTTCAATTCCTTATCTTCCTCCACTTCTCCCCCTTTTTCCAAAGAATCGGTGGTCTACTCGTATTTATGCTTGAGATGTTTGGCTTAAATATTTTCGTTGTTGTGTATTGTTTGGTGTATGTTGGGTAGTATGCCACTAAGTATATTTTGTCTGGTTATGGTCGTACAGCTAATGGTATGGGCAGTATCCAAATTTTTTGATAAGGTCTATGTGGGCTGAATGGACGAGGTATGCTTTAGTTATACTAGGCTGTGAGTATATTTCGTCTGGTGTTGGTAGAACAGATAGCATGGGAATTAGTTATAATTTACTTTGGTAAACCTGTGTGGACTTAATGTTTACAGTATGCTTTAGTATTATTGGGTGGTATGGGTGGTCAATATATGTGGTGTCGGTCGGTAGTGCATATCAAATGGGTGTTGGGTTATTGGCTGGTCTCAACTCTATAGTTGTTATATTTCTACAACTGAGTTTTACTTGGGTTATAGAAGATGATATGGTTAGTTAGCCTGCTTTCAGTTGGTAATAATAGTTTGACAGATGGTAGGAATCTTTCAGTTATGAGCTGGTTGGGACTATAAAGTGGCTTGGTAGTATTTTGTTATGATGAATGGTATGGTGGGTATGTTGGGTGGTAATGTTTCTAGTACACCGTCTGGTGATTAATGGTGTACATCAAATGTAATGGTATGTATGTATGTGTTGGCAAGTCCTGTAATGCTAAGGCATGCTTGATTTATAAAGGGGTTGGTATGGGAGGTCAATGTATTTTGCTGATGCCAGTCGGTATGGTGGATAGTATGGGGTGAAGTTGATTGTGCCGCGGTGTTTTAAATTGCTTTATATGGTGTGGTTGGTGTATTTTTTAATATTATTTGTTGGTATGATGACTAGTATCATTTGTATAGTGATTATTGGCAGCGCTGATGTAATAGGTTTTATGTTATGAATTGATCTGATATGTAGGGTTGCTTGGTAAACTTCGGATATGATGGACTATAAAGATGGTGAGTTGGGTGTTAAAATTAATTAATAATAACGACTAAGTTTTTTCTTAGGTTATAGGAGATGGGACATTGTGTGGCCTAGTATCAGTTGTTTCATGGATGATATGAATGTTTGTGTCATGGGTTGGTCTGGACTGTATAGTTGTTTGGTGCATTTTTTTTATAATGGGTTGTATATTTAATGGTATTGTCCCTACATGCGGGTGTAAAACCAGCTGGGTTCCAGTTAGCAAGCCTAGTTTGACAGTGGTATTCGGAAAGTCACTTCACCTGACCTCACGAAAGCATTTGGAATGTATTATGGAAACCACGGACTCTGCTCCATCAATATCCGAAGTTGTCCCAGCACCATAGGGTTCTTCAGATGAGACACCTGCAGAAGCACCACTATCGACTTTTAGCATGGCACCGGAAGTGCCATCGATTTCATCAGGCATGACACTGAAAGTGCCATCGACTTCTTTGCATGGTACACCTACAGCAGTGCTGCCATCGATGACTTCGCAAGGCTTTGTTGTTGATACTGTGACCAGATATTTGCTTACAGCCACAGGGCAAGGTAGCATGTAAGAACTATTTTTGTGAACGGACCTTCCTGTGCTATGCAGTAATGCATCAAGTGCAAAAGTCCGTTCAAACGTGGTGATAATCTGAAGATACATAGCAAGAACTGCAAAGGTCAATTTTCAGCAGCTAAAAAAGACCTGTACTAGCAATTGGCGAAACACCATCGAACGGATTCTACCTGAAAAAATCAGTATCCAATGATAATTATAAAGTATACGTGAATGTAAATAAGTTTGTAAGTACGAAATGCATATGCGTATGTCTGGACCCTCATTACGTAAAAGAAAATTAATAAATTTACAGAAGAAGTTGAAGAAGAACCCATAAAGTGAAATGTTTAGCTGGAGTGTACTTACGAAAAGCCTCAATCTTTGTATTTAGAAATCAGTTGCCGAACATTCAAGACTGCGAATAAAGCATTGCACAATATTGATAGTCAACGCCCTTCTTCCATTCGAAATTGTTACATATTCTAATGCATATACAGAAAAATTGATTAATCAAACACATTTTCTTACGTCGCCTTTGTTTGTATACGGACAGCAGCGTCCAGCAAATTGCAAGAACAAACTGAAAAACGGAAATGAACCTTTGTAAAAAGAAACTTACAGCGTATGGTATGATAAAGGGGCGTTGCTAGTATCCTTAGCTTAAGAGGCCATTCTAGGGTTGTAAAATGTGTATGTAATGACATAAATTAATTTATTAAATATATGAAAAATACAATAATATAAACTAGCTAACCTACTTACGTTAAATAGTATTTGATTGCCACTGTACAACTAAAACGAAAAATCCTAAATGTGAGAGTAAAAGGAAAAATAAAATATATAAAATAATTAATTTAAATTACATTAACGACATGTGTAACAATATATACATGAGTTCGTACAAAAAATATTGTGCAAAACTAAAAGAGTAAAAAATAATTAATTACATGTTAATTATAAGGCCAATCGAAGTACATTTTAAGGGGGTTACAGGGTGAATCTACGCCCTTACCGCAAATTCGGTAAGAGACAATGGTGCACTTTTCTAGGGCAAGAAGCTAGGTATATACTGTTCACTGTAGAGTGAGCACTTTTGAGGCCCTAGTAACTTTTTTTCTCTTTGCCATTTTTTATCCTTTAACCACCTTTTCAAATAAATGTTGCCATGTAAGTAATAAACACAGTATGTATATTCCACAGTGCTTGGAAGTTAACGTCTAAGAATAAAACAAAATATATTTACTGACTATCATTCCAAATGAGAGGGTTTTCAAAAGTCCTCAATTCACAGTGAATATGATATTAGGGCCTTTGGCTGGTGAATTCAAATACAGCTACATAGAAACGTATCTCGCACAACGAACCGGATTTATATGTATTAAGACAACGTAACACGTAAATAGAAACAGCTGCTATTGAACTTAAATGTATCAACTGATTATAATGAAAATAAATTGTATAAAATTACTCGTTTATTTGCCACCCGGTGCTACCCTGCGGCTTTCGCCTGCTTGGGATGAAATATTGTCGTGTTTTACTTATTGGAGTAAAGACTGATCTTTTACCGTGGCTTTGTCCACTAAAACAACCACCTTTGTGTTTTTAGGTTGAAAATAATTACAGTTTTTGCCAGCAATTTCATCGCTCCGAAGTTAAATTCATCAATGAAATGTTTGTTTGGAATACTGAATGAGCCCAACTATGCGAAGCTCTTTATATGAAAAGTTTTCGGAAATAAAATATTTGAATATGTGATGCACTCAGCAATGCGTACAGCAATATACTTCTATCTAATATGATTGTATAGCTACTGCTAATATATTCATTATTTACGTGGGGTATTTACGTACACATCGGTTGTAATCCAACATTTATATATAAATAAATGTAACAGAGTAAAGTAATCAATTAAAATCATTGTTGCAGAAATTTGTACCAAATAGAGCAAATACAGAGGATAAAAAACACTCAAGATCTGTCTTTAAGTGGCTATATACTCCACTACTGAAGTTAGTTTGTATCTTTGTAACTTGTGTTTCAGTAAAGATTTCATACATATCCATTTAGTAGTTGTGAAGCGAAATTCGGAAAAATTTGTACGAATTATTTTGATATAATTTAAATAATCCATAAACATATTCAATAAAAATTGTTTCGCTATTTACATACTTAGTTCAGACAACGGGGGCGTTGCTTCGGTGAGTTAAGAAATATTAAAAACAGCCCTGTTTGCACTACACAGAATTATTTGCAGCTATATTTTTAATGAAAAGTTGCATGTTATCATGCCTTCTAAAGATGCTAAATGTAATATGTACAATTTTAGGCACCATAGTACTCTATATCAAAGATAAATTATCAGCAGATTAAGATGAAAATTCTACAAATATGTGCGAAATTACAAAGAATATAAACCATTAATGCAGAAGTGATAGCATCACCGCGTTTTAAGAAAATGTTCACATTTAATGGGCACATACAGTAGCGACGTTTTGCAACTGGGCGTCTCCACCCCAGGCCACAATTGCTCCACACCTCCTACATCCATAACACTTCTCTTCAGGGGCCAGGAAATGGCGGGAAAAATACTGACATCCTCAAACAAATCACTCAACAGCAGAGCACAAACATGATTGCAATGCTTTTGTACAGGATGGGGAAACCAAGGTATTGTGCATTTGGTAAAGAAAAAAACAATCAATCCCTTTTGACTTGCATTTACTATCAATGCTCATCAATTTTGCACATAACCCGTTTTGGATGGGTGCATACAAAATTCAACACAATGCAAAATCTAATTATTTCACTCCAAAACACTTTTGCCAGTTTTTATCATCCATATGATTACACACACATTTTAATAAATCCTCAAGATTTTACAACCCCAATACGATTGCCAGGTTACATCAGAAAACTATCATCCTATTCCTTTAAGAATATAAAACTTCATAAAATCTTACAAAACCTCAAAAACACTATGATTTGTATATAACACAAGATATGATTTTCTACTAGCTTTTTTCCCCCTTTTTGCTTACACTCAAGATCTCGAGTATATTCCCATCTAAAACACCTAAAAACAATATTCCAAGAAACCCTTTATCTTTACAGTTTTCCACGCTTCTTTTTAAAAATCAGCTTTACAGAATTTACATTTCCTGTAAAATATATTATACTTCATAAAACCTCCCTTAAAACCAATAATTTACACTTCACATCCCCCTTTACAATATTTCTTAAATTTTTTCCTAAACAATTTTACAATCTGTCTCCGCTTATCACAGATACGCCTTTTTGTTTCACTTTAGGATCAATATTACATCGTACACCGCTCACGACGAGCAAGTGAAATGGTCTCAACGCAATCCCTTATTAGCGAACTACACTCTTGAGCAGAGACTGGTTCATCTATCCAGTTTACATCCATTTCACACTCAGGCATAATTCCATCATTCAAGGACCAATGCTTAGGGATACTCCCCCTACCTACATCCACCTTGTGGTGACGATATTGCACAATCCTGTCACTCTCACACACCCAAACGATTGTGGTGGCCTAAGGATATTCTCTTCTCGAAGACACACTCAGTGTGACAGTATTTGCCTTACTCCCTCACACACACGTCCAACACTCTCATCAAATCCAACACACCGCCAGTCCCATTCCAAGAGTCCTTGTTTTAGTTGTACACAATCTCTTAAACTCTCCCTTAAACATTCGAAGAGTTCCAGATTCACCGTACCACTCACAAAACAACCCCCAAACTTCGAGTCGCGGTCTTCCTCTAGCCGACGTGCAACTATTACACCTTCTATCAGGCCCTACACTCTTCACAACCTCACCACTCCCTAAACAAGGTCATAACGAGTCCCGGCCTCGACGAAATTCCTCCTGGAAAACGAGTTTTTTGCACCATCAGTCCATCAGACCCCTGTTTCCGAAAATCCCTTGCTTCCACTACTCACTCCACCCACAGTTCCAATATACACAAACGCGCCCAGTCCCATTGATCTTCACTCTTTGCATTACCCAATTACTATTTACCACTGCCAAAAATCCATCTCCCAATCAGCCTTACTACACTCGGAACATACGTCATCACATCCCGTCTAAAACCTAAGTCCCAACACTTTCTGTTTCGCAGACTAAGTTCAATTTGGACACGCACATATTTTTTCAAAGTGTCAACTTCGTTTGCAGAAACACTAAGTCCCATCTGCTATTGGTTTTCAGGCTGAGTCCATTCTTCACTACAACAGACTATCACAAATTTTAAGTCCGCAGGCTGCAGACTTAGCTGACATCATGACGACTCTCGAAGTTCTCTTCTAACCAGGGACGGCTTCACACACCCCGTGGATCCGCCACTCCAGCGGGGACGTGTGTCTAACCAGCCGCCTTTTCTATCATTGCCGAAGCTCAGAGCGGGGGTCGTCCAGGCCCTTGTGAGGGCCCTTAACCACCCAGCAGTTGCTTCATGGTCTTTCTCGCTGCTTGCCGGGGAAGTTTCCCTCCCCAGCTACAGCTCTCAAAAGACTGCAGTTGTGGTGCCCTGCAACACCAAAAGTGCAACATGTAGCTCGCCAAGATGTTCAGGCGAGTTGGTGTTGTAATGTTTACCTCCCATCCTCTGTCTGCTAGAAGAAGGGTGGTGGGAGGGGGAGGGCGGAAGTAGGAAACTCCTACCCAGTTTCATATATTCCAGTCCGGGATTTTGATAAATAGTAGAGCCTTCGTTTTATTTATAGTCCCTTATGAGGGATAGAAATGGTAGGAAAATAAATCGCGGTTTCTATTTAAGTAGCCAAATGAAGTTAATTGTAATGATTAAGGTTGCTTTTATCATGTCTGGAGGGGTTCAGGAGCGAAGTTATCATAGAAACTTGAGTGGTGAGGTTAAGTTCCACGCCTGAGTACTACAAGATGTGTAGGGGTTGTGTTATATGGATATTTAAGTTGAAATATATATACATAATTAGGTTAAAAGAACATAAATGGAGCACCTATGAGTGTTTGTGTTTATTTGTGTGCAGTTACTGTGACGAGCGACGGAGTGCATATTAATTGAATGTTTTACGACTGAAACAGCCAGTGTCTGCGCGCAGAATGGCTTGCGCGATATTCGAGCGAACTAGTTTATTTTTATTTTTTTTTAATGAAGCAGGATTTGGTCCCGGACCGATCGGAGAATTCCGGCCAGTCGCGGAGTTTAATTTTGAAGCATTTTAAGTTTATCTTGCGCTGATGGCGTGAAATAACTACTTAATATTCGTTTCTGCATATAGAACTTCAATGTTTGTTTATAAAACCCGTGTAACTCATGAACAGAGCCAGAAAAAAGAGCTTAGAATGTGAAGTTACTAGTTGAACTTGGCCAGAGGGCTCTGTTTGGCCGGGAGGTAGCGTGGTGGGCGGGAATTGCGGAGTTTCTCAAGAGATTGTAGCATTATCGTCAATTAAAATACTTTCTGATACATCGGAAAAATAAAAATATAATATTTGAGCCTGCAAATGTTATTTATTATGTGTTTTTATTATATAAGAGACGTTGCAAAACTTTAGGTGTTAATATCTCGCCATATAATGGGAAAATAAAAGATTGAAACATCAGGTTTTGGTGCTGTTCAGTACTGTATATTGCAATGATTATTAATGGAATTTAAATTCATTTAAACATTTATTTAATAAACTATTGGCCAGTAGTAGAGTTTATAGTTTGAAAGTTAATGAATGTGTAGTAGTTGCTTGCAGAAGGCATAATATACGGTTTGGTAACTGAAAAAACTAGGTGCTGTGATCAGTATTAAAATTCGTGAGAGTCGCCTGGTATAGTGTATCTTACTCGCAGGCACTTAAACAATCAATAGCAAAACCCCCTCAGTCAACAACACTTACACTTGAAAATTAAGTAGAATCAACAACACAATCTATAATCCCTTCTTGCCCCTTCCCACACAAATCGCTAGGAGGAATGAATGGCACTCTGCGAGAACTTCGTGAACTCATGGAGTCCCTACGCAGGTGTGATTTTCAGTCCCTCTTTGCGCATTTCCGCCACTACATCTCCGCCGCTAGGCGTATCTCTGACAAGCAAGAGGGAAGTATGCTACTCCTAGAGGCCATGGCTTCGTATGTCTGCCCCTAGCTGGTCTGCATGACCCGAGATCTTCTCATAACCTAATTCTGTTCTGGAACGACCCCGAAACACAGTTTGCAAATATACTACACTGAAACTCCAGGGCGTGCTTGCTTTAACATGGATGTTGTATCCAGGTCCCTGGACGGTGCATGTGTTGGCTTTGAAGTTGTGTTTTTTGCAGCAGTACGTTTTTGCACCAAGTTCAGAAACTTAGCTCAGGCTTTGGCGGAGGCTGCATGGTCGCGTGAATAATTGCTGCACTTCGGTGTGTTGTCTGTTTAAACGCAGGCACTTTCAGAGTGAGATCAGGAGCAGTGCGGGCAGACTGGTCGTATTGCACAAATATTTTTGGCGTGGTCGAGAAGTTGACCATTTCGGCATCTTGCCACGTCTGAAGGGCGTTTTTGATACAATCTGGGGTGAACTATGGTCATATTGACCTTGGAGACTGTTAAGAGGGAGGAGGGGGGAGGAGAGTTTTGCGCTGCAGTGACACAAAAGAAGTGTTGGGGCTCCAAAGTGAATTTGTTGGGGTCTTGAATGTCTGTGATTATTTCCTTAAATTGAAAATTATGTTGTATCTCGTAACCGGCGCTTTAGAGAGCCAATTGAATTTCTGTGATGTCTGATGTGGGGGTGAAGTCGAAAATTACCTTCTGGCGCGTATCGGTATTTTTACAGAAAGTGAAATGGGGAATGAGATTGGCTGCGAGCATGGAGCGGGCTGCCTGAGAGTGCTGATTGCATGTTGTGATCAGATGAGTGCCTTGTGAGGTGGGGAGAAGAGAAAAGTCGTCTTTATTTATGGGCCAAGAGATTATGCTGTGTGGCGTCAGGGACCACAGTTCAAAGTGGTAGTTTTTTTGTTTTGTAGGAGGAAGCGTCCGGCTGTGTGTGAGTAGCGGCTTGGCGTGAAGGGCCAGTGGTTGACACTACTGAAGCCACATCTGTGACTTCTTGTAAAACAGAGAACCGGTTTTCAACCGGAATCACTGCCGTGGTCGCCACAGACGACGACAGGTTGCAGAGACGCTTTTTCTCAGGCTTCCAGTTTTCATTTGGAGTGTTCAGCTTCTTCTTTCGATTTTGTAGTCGGAATTCTGTTTCCACGTCCTCCGACATTTGAGAGCGGGTGAGGGGAAGGGGGGGCGCTGATTAAGTGGTGATGTTATTGGAGACTGTCGCTGGAACCCGTAGTTGTGCCTGCAGTTCGGTCAGGATGTCATTATAGAGAGAAGGATGCGTGTTTGCAAGGTCAGGGTTTGCTTGTAGGAAGAAATAGTAGTTCATGCTAACTCCCGAGGTCAGCATCGACAGCAGCCCTCCCGTCGACTCCATGACCCGTGAATGAAGGGTCGGGGGTAGAGGGGGAGGAAGATACGACTGGAGCAACTCCAATGTGTTGTTTGGATAGTTCGTAAAAATGTTGTTTAATTAGTCTGCCTGATTCGGTGCAGTGTATTGTGGCCGCAGTCCCACTAGCAGCTAGGCTCGAGATGACCTATTGCTAGACCGACCGCAGTACCCACGGTGTGTGCCACGAGCTAAGTGGCTTAGATTCTCCGAGGAGCGTGCTGAGGTGCTCTCCGGCGCGCCGACGGCCCACGAATGTAAAGTGATTGTCAAAAGTGAGTGTCGAGTGAGTGTATCTAACCAGCAAATTTTTTGCAAGCCGCTAAATTCCGCTAAGCCAGCGTGAGCACCTTCACAGTTATGCGTGCCCTCTGGCATGCATATTAGTAGCTGAGTCGGTTGGAGAATGAGGTGCGTCTCAGGACAAGTCCTACGCTCCTTAGGTCGGGTTTAATTATTACAATGGGCACATGCAGTGCGACTAAGTAGGGTTGTAGTGCCATGGACGCAATTGTAGCCATGTGCACACTCTGAAAGATGAAGGGTCTAGATGGGACTAGGGTTGGATAAAGTAGGGTATTTTTAATTCGGGAAGAAAGACTTATGTTGGTTTGATGCCGGGTGAAATTATATGAGAGCGCAGCTGTTGTGTATTGCGGGGGATAGAACAGCCCCCGCGCCAATGTGTCATCGTGTGGGCGCAGGCGCCCTTGAAGTTTAACTACCGTAAATTCTGCCGTGCAAGCGAATCAGCACTCCAGCATTGATATCAGCAATTGGATGCAGAGCCATCCCTGCTTCTCGTATCTTGGGTCGGAAAACCGGACAGCTCAGTCATGGCACCTACTCCATCTTCGCTCTTTTGCGCCGACGATACCAGGATCTCCAATCCGTGGGTGAAGGCAGGGATCAGCAATTGGTGGAGCTACCCCTTCCCCATCCTCCAAAATATTCCTTCAGTCTGGGAAATGCGAGACACCCGGAACCCACCAGCAGTTGTGGCGCATCCGCTGGCCCAGGAATGAAGGCTGACACTGGCAGCGCTTCTAAGGTCCGATGTATTCCAATCCATTCATCACGCACCCGCAGTCGGCAGTCCGCAGAATCCAGCAGTGAGGATCGCAACACTTCGCATTCTTCAGCACCTTGAGATCCCCTCCCCTCCTTGATCGTTGGGCAACCTCCAGCAGACGCGCTTCGCCATCTCGTAGTGAGCTGCCCAGGTTCCCGACGTCCACGACGACGGAGCTCTCGCACCGGCCAGTTGGTTCGCGGGCTGGTATTGGCATATTCCCAGCCACCCAGAGCCTGGGGATCCACTATCCAACACCTGGGGACGCGACGAGTTGCAGATAGTCTCCGCACACAAGCTGCCATGGTCCCGTCGCACTCGCAGATGCACCTCTGTTTCGCTGGTCCTCAAGTCGCGGGCAGTTCCCAGCGAGCGAGCAGCCACGAGCAAGATGTTCATCCCACGACAGTTTAGCTTGTCTCTAACTAGCGCCATTTTTTCTAACGGCTCTATGTCTAAGTGTTAAGTGGAAGCCCGGTGGGTAGGGCAAGAACATATTACGTCTTAGGGCTAACCGCTTACGCCTACAAGGAAAGAAAAACATGCAAGGAGACATGCATCGCGGCAAAGAGGGATTGGGCAGCCATGGCCTGCGTTTGGGGCCATGACTGCCTCTCTAAGTGTACTTATAGCTAAGCTATAACTATAAGAGACTGGGAAAAACTGGCATAGGCACAGTTAAAACCCAGTCGACAGGAAATAATTCAAAATTATTCATGCATTAAACAGAAATGCTACAGGAGACAGAGTGTTGGAAACGTACTCTTATTAGTAGAGATGAAAAACTAGTATAGAGGGATAGGTAAGGTACTTTATTTTCTTCTTTGCCTTAATTATGGGAGGGAGCGCAGGGTGGTGTTTGCACACCTCTCTGGCGAGGAAAGTGGCACAATTGGGCCTCTTCCCCCCGATCCTGCAGTGGAATCTGTAAATAAAAAGAAAAAATGGCTTGCCAGTAAGTGTCCGCAGAGCCAACAATTACTTTTTTTCATGACCAGGAAGATACGGTACAATCCTGAGAAAAGAGAAGATTAAATTTAAATTAAAATAATTAGCCGAAGTGATTAGTTGCTAACATATGCTCTCGAGGACATGTGTGTTTAATTCTAGAGCTGGGCTACCTCGCAGCTAGTATATATCTGTAGCCATGGGCTGTAACAGCCTCTATTTCCACCCATAATGCTGCGAGTTCACGAAGCTTCGAAAGCCGGAGGGGGGGGGGGGGGGGTTTCATCTTCAGCTGACGTTTCTCTTTACACTTTAGAGGAGATCTCTTGGGAGAAGGTCTTTTGGGAGAAGGACTCTGTGTCTTGAGGTTCTTTGTAATGTATCACCACAGCCGCCCAACACCGAGCCATCTGGCTATTCCGGCGTACGTTTTGGCTAGTGACTGTGGGTACATAGTGCTTCGAAAATGACGGAAGGGATAGCCTAAGTTAAACGAATTACAAATATAAAATACTGATAAATAATATGGATAGATAAATCTAAGCTAACCTGAGCTGTCCCTTCGGGACTGCTAATTTTGTTCACTTGTATTTTTGTAGACTTAGGAGACGGGACAGGTGCTATTATAATTGGCTTGGCAGTGTGTTACACGCAGGGCTAAGAGGGTCTATGAGTTTCTAACCAGTATTAATTTTATTTTATTTTTTTTTATACCAAGCACCTTGCGATCCACCTATTTATGCCCGAGCTAAACCCCTACTCCTGGGTACCCCCATATTGAGACCTTAACTTGCACGCCCTATACACGAATGTGGCGCGCTCTTTTCCGACACAAATACACACAACATTCCCGTGGCGGGAAGCGAGCGCCCAATCCTGGGGCAGCGGGATCACAAGCCCTTAATTGGCAGCAGTCAGCAACCTGTCACACATTCCCGCTTAGCATGCAATCGCACCACAGGCTTCATTTAGATGAAAATCATAAAAGACGTTTAAAAAAAAACATCGTGATGGACTCCCAATCGTCAAAGTTTGAACAATTAGATAAAGAATTAAAATACGATTACAGGCAGCAGTTTTATAAATCAGTTAGAAGAGTAAAAAAGAAATATACCAACGACACAGAAGACACGGTAAATCTACAGCTTGAATCAACGGAGCAAACACTCAAAGATTACAAATTCCCTTTAAAAGAACACAGGCAGCAAACAGCACGAACAAACTTAATGTTATACATAGTTAGCAAGGTTAAATATTGAAAGGCCAAAAACGGCGTTGTCCGATCTATGAAATAATTAGAGGTCGCATTAATACTCAAAAAAACTCTGGGGATAAAGCAGTACACTTCCCATTTATTCCGACCCTTCATGTGTTATATATCAGATGGGTAATATAGAGTATATGGAGAAATGTCTACTGGCCAATGGCCACGTGGTCCGCATACGTAAATCCAGGTCGACGTCACCGGAAATCAAATCCGGCTCTCCGTGTTATGATGCGAGTGGTCAAACCACTACACTACCACGATCCTTTCTATGATTGGTCCATGCTAGTTGGACACGCCTTTCAGAACTGTGAGGCAGTACGTAATAAGCAGTCTGATAAAGTAAGAAGAGTAGAAAGTGCCAGTTACTCGTCAGGAAATGAAGTTTACGAATGAGTTAGAGGTCAGTGAATAAATGAAAGCGGATGGAGTTATGGTGAATTGCAGAATTTATACACACGCGAAATTCCCGGCCATGGTACCAAAATGTGAGTTATTTTTGTACGAAGTGAAAAAAAAAAAACTGCGCAACAGCTAAATGAATAAGATTATTAAGACCGCCATTTTAGGATGGTGTGGCGATGTAATGAGTTTGGGTGTAAATACAGCTTTACGGGAGGAACTTTGTGATTAACTCATGAAGACTTCGCCTAAGCAGGTCAAGAGCACAATGATTAGCCCAAGTAAGGCAAACAAGTTAAGAGGGAACGGCTCCTGCATACGAAACTGAGATAAGCAGGGACAAATGCAATATGCTAAAGAGAAGTAGGCCAAACTACAACGAGAATTACGATGTACTGAAAAAATTAACACATTGCTTTCTTGTAGTTGTTGCATAAAAGAAAATTTTTGTCGTTTTCCTTGCATAGCTGTCTAAATCTTCGTGAAGAAGATTACGCAAAACAGTTTGATATGTTTTAATATATTTTCGTTTAACTTTCCAAACACACAGCAATAGTTATTTTTTAATTGCGAATATGCAAAAACATACGGAA
Source organism: Dryococelus australis (assembly GCA_029891345.1). Taxonomy (NCBI): domain Eukaryota; kingdom Metazoa; phylum Arthropoda; class Insecta; order Phasmatodea; family Phasmatidae; genus Dryococelus; species Dryococelus australis. The sequence continues at coordinate 29,033,105 of CM057005.1, forward strand.
TAAAATTTTTAGTCTGAGACACAAACTTCTTATCAAAAATCCATGTAATCAACGGTGTGCAGTACAGATGTAAAATAAGATAATGACTTTCTTTTCAACAACCCCGCAAAAACAAAACGTTTTGAAAGACTACAAATTTAAGTATTAAAAGTTTAATAAGGCTTTTAAGATTGAACTATTTTGCAATTAATTCTTAAATGCGCTTTTGTAAAGTAAATTTTCACTGCTTGATCTTAAAAGTGTTCAGTGGAGTGTGGCAGTAGTTATAGATCCCTAACGAAGGTTGGCGCTACAAATGAAAATATATGAATTTGTACATACGAAGTAACAAAACAACTTTTACGTATTTAATTTTCACAGTTCTGAACTCAATATCTAGCAATAAGCTCGTGGAAAACCTCCCATATTTATACGCTTCTGGTAACTCTCAATAACCTAACACTGTTAACATTTCGTCTCCTTAGTCTTTAGAACAGACGTGCTCGTACCAAACATATTACAAATATTAAATGTGACATTGATTGTGCTCATCACTCATATGCTAGTTTCCCACTTTTACTGTCTTATTCCGATGGCTAGGAAATACTAATATTGACTTCAGATGTACAATTTAATATTTATCTCCATTCTTATGGACAAGGACACGGTAGAGACTAAAACCAACCCTGCTACCAAGAAAAATAACCAGCTTCAATTCCCGGCGAAGTCAAACCCCAATATTGGTTTGTGCAAAACTTGATACACGGTACTGTTGGGCAGCAGGCGCATGTTTTCTCGTAGTGGTTTAGTTTATCCCACTGCTACATTCCTACGCCACTCTGTCTCATGTCTTCCTCTTGGTTAACACCCCAAGGACGATGGGCACTCATATATCCATCTTCCTAAGCCCTGCACTCTGCGGTTGTAACCCAGCCATAAAGTGTACGCATCATATAGCGCATTTTTCATTATTTCATTCTTTAAGGTATAATGATTGTGGCTTCTTATTGTATAACATACAGGTCCCTGGGGGTCGAGCAATCGACCTGTAATGGGTGTAAGGCCGTAGAGGCGAATTACTGCGTGAATAAGCCGGATTCTCTTGCCTACTTGGGCATCTCCCGACTCCTGGAGGGTCTATCCTCGTTGGGCCGTCCACCTGGCGGAGACCTTTCTCTGTAGTTATTGGTCCGGTGGCGCGGGCGAGTGCTTCAGTCTCGGGTCAAGGCCCGAAACCTGAAAATGGGGCAGTGATGCGAATACATAGCCTCTCCTGCTCAAGTCCATCTCCACCTCCACGTTGTAAGGGCTGGAAACAGTGGACAACGCCGTAGCTAACGGAGTGAGAATGATTGATGGGTGAAGTGGAAGCCCCTCCCGTGCACGGGAGTACAGCCACGGCGAGGTTATATGTGCAGTCTTCCAGTGGACTGTATATATTCTTCGCCTGTGGTGATGACCCGCGAGTCGGTCACACAACCTGAACTGAGGTTTAGTTGCAGATCTCGGGGTGGCGGAGCTCCGTTGAAGGGATTGTCTGGCGGCTTGGAGGAGTTGGGCCTCACCTGGGTGAAAACTCAGTGTGCAGAGTTAAGTCGCAGGGACTCACCAGATCAGCGTGAAAGCCCCGGCCATTGGCCGTACTGATCGTGGGTCGGACTCTAGGTGGCATTGGTTGATACAATGTGCTTGGGAGATTTGCCCTGGAGGTGTGTGTTTGCCTGGATGGCTGTAACACCGGCCATTATTGGTATCTACGGCTGCTGGGCGCTTTGCGTCGTCTGGTGGTCGGTGACAGTTTTTAAGGGTTGATGCACACTGGTCTGGTCCACAGCAAAGAATACCCGTTTAATAAACGAGTTAGTAGGGGTTGGATAGGCCTGGGCCTCATCAAGGTGGCCCATGTCGGCAAACCCGGGATGGGCTTTGACAGGTGATGTTGGTAGCACTCCACCCACCGCGATCGGAAGGAGAGTATCTTCTCCTATTGGTTGCATTCAACTGCAGCCAATTAAAGTGTAATGACTATAACATTCTTGTGTTGTCTGGATGATTTGTAATGTCCTGTAGGTGAGCACAGTCCAGACTTATATGTCTGACTGAAGTCGCAACCGTTTGACTGAGGTAGCGTTGTGATTCTGTAGATATATAGGAAGGACTTGTGCACACTGAATCTGGTCTGGAAGTGGTCTCTCGTAGTACCCAACGGGACCAAGCAAGGGAGGATCAGCATGACTCGGCTGCGAGAACAGCAATACATGTACAAAGTTTCAGAACTCACTACAAAGTAGAATGCACACTACCAAAATTGCCAGAGTAGTACGATTTATGTTTCGTATGACAGAATAATGTAGGCATTTTCTGACTCTCTAAATTATTTTGCACAAAAATTCACCAATCAAAGGTAAAATTAAATTATTAAGAGATAATTACAAATAATAATAATTATTCCATGCTAGATGCGTAAGAAAGCATATTTTTCTGTAAAAAAATTAAGCTCATTAAGCAAAGCGATCACAATAATTTCTTTGCGTGTAGGTAATGAATAATAAGAGATAAAGTTAATAAATATTTAAGAAATAAATCAATTTTATGCACATTTGTTACAACCATAAATACTATGGTTTTCATAAATGAAATGAATGTTTATAAAATACATTATTACAACATTTATTGGCATTAGTGACTATACTTTGTTACACAAAAACATAGTGATTATTATGACTGCTATACCTTAAGGTTCTCTGGGAAAAGTGTACTTTCTTAAGCGTCCAGAACAGAGAAACTGAAATTTTAAATAGAAATAAACTCTTTTGAATTTACTTTTATAACATTTACGTAAGTAGATGTCCCAATTTTTCAGTGTCACAAGTTATTTGTTTTCTCCTTTCATACCAAATTTAAATCGTACTTCACAAATAATTTCGATAGTTTGTGCTACTTTGACTGTTTGGCTTGTTTTGCTGTCAGGTGCACTCTACTTCCAATTCTAGGAAACTATAGACCCGCAAACAACATTTCAAGTTCTTATTCGAGATCTATTACATACTATATCACAGCATCCCTCATTTTAAAGCTCGCATCATTATTATAATATAGCAGTTATAAACTTAGCCTTATTATTGTCTGGTCTATTCACGGTATGGTCACGCAATTGAATCAAACTTTTGTAAAGTAAAGCTGCCTCATGTAAGACGTGTTTAGTTGTTTCATGGAAGTTGCCATGTATCACAAGGGTTTTATACTTCTGTTTAACATAAAGGTTCCCTATTTTTGCTGGAATTAAACTTTTACATACGTGAATTAAAACAGGGATATAATAGGCCAGTGGGTAACGCCTAGTAAGAAATAGTTCTAATGTATAATATGATTTAACTGAGAGCGTTCGAATGCGACGCGTAATCCCTTCTGTGTAATTTTGTACAATTGGTTAAGGTTTGTAGAACTGCAGCATGGCTTCAGAATATTTTGAATAAACCGCGAATGGACTATAGGCTGCTGTCCACTGTAGCGCGCAACACAGAACCATACATGAGGAACCTCGCCGTCGTGGTCGGCCGAATGTTAGGCAGGTCAAGGTTGAAGTAAAGAAACTGCCTATGGAGCACTGCACCCGACTACACAATCTGAAGAACTCTCATGAAAAAGTAGCACAGAACCATACATGAGGAACCTCGCCGTCGTGGTCGGCCGAATGTTAGGCAGGTCAAGGTTGAAGTAAAGAAACTGCCTATGGAGCACTGCACCCGACTACACAATCTGAAGAACTCTCATGAAAAAGTAGCACAGACACCATAAGAATTGTCAGAAAAGTGCGATTAACTATGTATATTAAAGAAGAATGTATAAATTCTTAATATTTTAAAATATTATACTAAAATATTCTCTTTAAATGTGAAAAATAAACGATTAATATAGTCTGTATTTTCAACCAAATTTAAGCGCATTTACATTCTGGACGATTCCGAAAGCAGAATTTGCAGGAAAATCATCTACACGAAAGATCGTCATAATATATATTGTGATCACGTATAGTAAAATCATAGTAATAAAATTGTATTATATACATTTTATATTTAACTTTATTTACGTCAGTTTCAGCCATAAATATTTGTGATACATGGAAGCACATAAAAATAATTATAAAAATTATTTCCTATATTATTATTACAATTTTATTACACACAATCATAGTAAACTTTATGACGATATTCCACGACGAAGATTTTCCTGCAAATTCGGCTTTGTGAAGCATCCGTAATGGAAATGCGCTTAAATTTGGTTAAAAATACAAAAAATATTTTGACCGATTTTTTTTAAATTTAAAAATTTTGTTTTAGTAAAAAATATTTTATGATGTTGCAAAACATATACACTCTTATTTCATATATATATGTGTGTGTGTGTAGAGAGAGAGAGAGAGAGAGAGAGAGAGAGAGAGAGAGAGAGAGAGAGAGAGCCTAAATCGCACTTTTCTGACAATTTTTATGGTATCTGTACTACTTTTTTTTATGAGAGTTCCTCAGATTGTATAGTCGGACGCAGTGCTCCATAGGCAGTTGCTTTACTACAACCTTAACGTCGACTGCAGAGGATCGGCGCGGGATCACAGACGTTCAGGTCTCGTCACGCGAGCGAGCGTAGCCCGGTTGAAAGGTTACCTAAACAAACGGTGCCTGCGTTTCGCGCCTACTGCACCACGTGCTTTACCAGCTCACGTTCCTTTCACCGCAGCTCCAGGCCAACAACCTTGGTCTGGGTCATGAACGTCTGCTGATTCCCTTCGGTCCGCTCAGTTCGTGATGCCGACTCCACTTGCTATTTCGTGGATGGTAAGCATCCTGCAGAACAGCACCCTGCTTGCCGTAGTGGGGAGGGATGTTATTGTATTTCTTCTAAATGGCCGTCCCATTCATTGTATATATTGCTCTTCCATTTTGCGCACAACATCTGGCGTAAACTGCAGACTAAGTCCTTAAAATAAAGCAAGTAACAAGTTGAAAAAAGCTGTTCTATATATATGGGATACTGCAGTGGCGGCTGCGGACTTTTGAAACTGGGAGGGCTGTAGCGATCTTAACTCACATCATTATAAATGTAATTTTTTTAATAGGCACAGTGATAAATATATAGCGTACGACTGGCTTAAGTAAGTGTAGCTTATGTAGTTAAATTAAAAAAATAAGTGTAGTTGTTTGAAGAAAAATGTATTATCACCCGATTTGTATTGGTCAACATACTGTGGCCGCTGGTTCAGATATAATCACTACCACAAGTATGTATTTGTTTTAAGTTTGTTTAGGTTATATGCCTTCCAACCAGTACCTAAATGGTGTGGTACATGACATGAGATGACGAGAGGTAACATAATAATACCAATTCTACCATACAAATGATGATAATAACTTAAATATACTAAAACAAATATATTTAAAATCAAATACTAATTTACATAGCCTACATTACATACAAAATTCGTGTCATATTTAAATTAGAAGATGAAAGTGGCATATCTTAATTAATATGTTTGTAAAAAAAATCCATTCGTCAACCTGTACGTGCTATCTAACTGGCAATGTATATTCACCTTACCAAGCAATTAAAAAATTTTATGGCATTTTTTATATGTTGCGAACATGATTTATGTCATTTAACTTTGTCTCCCAAATGTTTTCAATCTTTTACCCCATTGACAGTCCACGCAAGATCATTAGGTTTCATTAGGAAAAAAAATTAAACAAAACAACACATTTCCAACTTCACATCTGCATAGCCAGTACATGAAATTGTATGTCCTTACGTCGAATCTTCTCTTATACGAACCATTTACTTCCTTGGCTTTGTTGCTGAATTATATTTAACTGTGGCCTTGCTGGTCCCAGATTCTGTAGCTCTAGTTTATTATCGTAATTGAAAATCTTTGTCGTAATAAGGTTTAAAATGTTTTCTCGCCGAATTAACAATTATTTACAGGTTTACACAACACGACGTTAACAACAATTCAACCCTGCTTCTGACCGATGCTGATAGCTCATCATTAATTAACAACAAACTTATTCATATTATTACACACTATAGTTGAACCTCACGCGAGTTTGAACGATATATATAAATAAAAAATATTCGAAGTAAATACAAGCATTGTTAAGAAATGTGTTAAACAACGGCAAAAGAGTGGAGCGCGGAAGTGTGCTTACGAAACATGTAGTTTTGGTAGCTTTGTCAAGTTCTAGGAAACCATTTTTTTTTTTGTTTGAGCAGGGGCGCCCCCAGCTCTTTCAGATTTACAGCTAGGTGACTCATGGTTCCTGATTTTGCAAGCAGGGCAGATGGGCTTTCTCAGAGTTTTAGATATTTTTCTTCATAATATTTAAAACGAAATAATTTTTCACCTTGCCCTGAATAACTAAATTCCTCTTGTAAAAGGAAGTGCATATGTTACTAGGCTGGTCTGCCACCCTGAAACCTAAAATAATGAATTTCAGTATGAAGAGTTGAAGTATGGTATTTCAGTTCAAACTCTGCCAGAGGAAGTTTACTCGGAGTGATATTTTGAAGAGGAATTCTGAAACTTGTGGCACTGGTTTTCTGCAACAGCAATCAACACCACAGTTATCCCCGCATGCATTGCAGTTAACACCGCATGCACTACAGTTGGCATGGAATGCATCGAATGCACTGCATTCGCCGCACTTAGCAACGCATGAACCACAATTAGGGGTCATTTAGGGATTATTTACTGGTCATTTAGGAACCATTAGAGGTAATTTAGGGATCATTTAGAGGTCATTAAGGGTCATTAAAGCGTAATTAATGGGTCATTAAGGGATCATTTAGGGGTCATCAGGGGACATTTGGGAGTCAATAAGGGTAATTTAGGGTTCGTTAAGGGGTCATCGACACCACACACACCACAACCAGCCCAACATACATCACAGCCAATACCACAAGCACCACGATCAGTACCACAGTGACAACAATCAAACCCAAAATAAGCACCACATGCACCACAATCAGTATCACACTCACCGCAATCAGCACTATGCGCACCACAACCAGCATCACATGTACCACAACAAGCAACAATAATAATATTTTTTAAATAAAATAATTGTTTTCATTTTTTTTGTGCTACATCTTTTATCCCTCATTGCTTTTAAGTGGCGCTATGAGCAATCGCCTATTAAACTAAATATTCGCATACAGAATATTAATAAAGACTTTAAGTATTAAAAATGGGTAGTGGACTGTATACATAACGTTAATTCTGTCGACAAGTAAAAATTTGAAGACAGTTGGCGAACAAATGTAATTTCTATACAATGGGCGGAGACAAACTGAAGGATTGATCTAATGATCGATCGAAGGATTAGGTTTGGTGAGGATTGCAAAGGATTGTTGAGGAGGATTGCCAAGGATTGCAGAGGATTGGTGTGATATGGTGTTTACATATTGATGTGTGGATTTGTGTATGTATTGGTGGAAAGATTGTGAAAGATTGATGGATTGTCGTTCAAGAAGAGCATGGGAGATCAGTCAGTTGATCACCCTCGTATATTCCAAATTTCAAGTTCCTAACTCTAATGGTATTTCAACTGACGCCAAGTGTGTATATAAAAGTGTTTTTAAATGCTGATCAATACCATAATAACGTTTCTTGGGCAGGTATGTGCTACTCGAATGAAGTACTTGGATTGGTCACATAAATATATATTTAAAAAATCTGAGTAGCACATTTATGCATACATAAGAGTCGCGACAATGAATAATTTATATATTCTGACATCATATAATAATACGAAATCAACAGGGGAGACTGGAAACAAAGCTGAGAGACTTTTGCATGGCTCCACCTACTATATGTAAAATTTCAGTACAACTTAAATATATATATATATATTGTAATTTGAAATAAAATAATTTTATATTGAATAATAACTACAGATTTTTTATTTGATGTACTCTATGCCTACAAAAACAATATTGTTACCAGAAAGAAATGCAGGGAGGCAACATTAATGTTAGTAGATATATAAGACACTGGGTCCAAGTTAGGAAGCGTAGTTTACCAGGGGCAGTCCTGAAAGACGTCTCGTCTCATCTCGTGTAAGCAACTGGAATACTGGAATATATGCTGTAGCTGAAGGATGCTTGTCCATAAATGTCTGAGGATTACACAGGGCTGTCAACTTCTTCAGATGGGACACCTGCCGCAGCAGCACCATCAATGTCTACTAGAGGTACGGCCCCGACAGTGCCTTCGACTTCTTCAGGTGTGACACCGACAGCATCATCCACCAACTTCTTCAAATGGAACGTCTACAGCAGTGCAGCCATCGATAACTTCGTCGGGGATTCGTTGCTGTTACTGCGACAAGATATTTGTCTAAAGCCAAAGTGCAAGGAAGCATGGAAAACTACTTGTGTGAAGCGTCCTTCCTGTGCTATGAAACAATGCGGCAGTGCAAACATCTGTTCAAGTGTGGTGACAAGCTGAGGAGAGACATAAGAAGCTTTGCAAAGGTAAAGTTTGTACGACTAAGAAACGACGTGTACTAGCAGTTGGTGATACCACATCCAATGGGTTCAACCTGAAAAATGCAGGGGCGGATCAAGGCTTGATGTTCGGAGGGGGGGGGGGTAGGGCATTAATTATAAAATAAAACATATTGTCGAAATTACTATTCTATATGTTACAACCCCACACAAACCATTATATACATATATATATATATATAATATAATGCATTCTTAGAACAGGTACCTTAGGACGAAAAAACAACCATTTTCGGGTTTTGGACTGTTTGTATAGACAATTTTACGAGCAATTCAGTGAAACAAGTTGCACCCTTCTCATGTTTATACTCTCACCCATGTTCTGTTGGTATCTCGAAAATGATCATTTTCGCATTTTCAAACTTTTTTTTTTGGGCCTCCTGAAAAACTTTCGTTTTCACCCTTAGGTACCTTTCTGAGAACGCGTCACATATATATTCTTCAAGTGCTGTGGCATCCCCAGTGACATAACATTCTCAAACATAATAACCACGCAATTAATCACGGGAATATCACTAATGACCAACAAGTATGTCACTGACAAATAGTGAGATAGTAAACTCTCGCCAGTCCGTGCCCCGAGAATCCGGGGTACTCAGAAATATGTGGTGTTTCCGAAGCGACGTGATTTTAAACTGTTTTGAAGTGTCATGTCGCGCTGTACCGCACATAAGCCTGTTTAGAAATTTGTGCAGTGCTGTGCCGTGCTGCCAGAGTGCCGGCCGCCGAACGGTACTAGCTCGTAATGCCCAAGGCCAACTTGTAATCAATACGGCTGGCCAGCTGGCTCCATCTCCGCTGTTAGTAAAATGTTTATGGGGAAGTGGAACAGCGAGTCGGACAAAAACGTCGAAGGAGGGGGAGAACAGGTGTGTGATAATGGTAATGTAAAGGGGTGACAGAGGGGAGGTGTTAACCTTCTGTACCGTGCACCTTTAACCATCAGAGCTTAGCGCTAAATATATTGTTGCAACACAAAACAGAGTAACTGTGTCTGTGTTACCTTTCCTAAAGCACTGGGTAAAATGTGAATTTGAAGTAGGTACGTACTATTTTTACTTGGCATTAATCTTTTGTACCCACAAAATTATTCCCAATCACAAAAGTACACTTGAAAGCTGCAGGGGCGGATCCAGGAAGGGGCTCATGGCCCCTTCCTGGATCCGCCCCTGCAGTATTCAAGTGTACTTTAAAGTATTTTGTGATTGGGAATAATTTTGTGAGTACAAAAGACATGTGTGCACACCTGGACCAAATTAAGCAAAGGTTAATTAATCAATCATCAGATGAGGTTGAAGAAGCTTCCATAAATTATAATTTTTCGCTGGCATGTACCTACAAAAAGCCTCAGCCTTTGGATGAAGCCATCAGTCGACGAGCGATAAAGGCTGCGAATCAAACACAGTACAATGTTGATAGCATTCCTGGGGCAGTAGAGTCCTTGAAAGAAGGAACTTGTCGTGAAGAAGAAGGAGATATTGCCAAGGGTTCTGGTTCTGGTCGGACGCTTGCTAGCATAGCCTGTCCTGAGCTGTGTATAAGGAGATTATATTCACAACCTGAAAAGTGAGCATGCTACTGTAAGACACTTAAATTGTGTGGAGAATGAAAGGATACCGTTTTTATGTTCGTAATCTGACTTACAATATATATTCAAGGAAAAATATTTTATTTCTTGCTGGTCTTGTATCCTGCCTACTTGCCTGATATACGGAATATGGCGATCTTGATTTTACGATCTGCCGCTATATGTTGGTACTGTAAGTGAGCATGATAGAAAATGGAATGATATGGGCAAAACGTAATGTTAGTACTTAAATGTTTCCTTTAATGGCCTCTCGCTGGATGTGCAGAGCCAATGATATCGTAACAGAGGCATATGTTGAAATGAAGTGCATAAACAACGAGAGTTCATGAATATTGTAATACCTTCTATACATGTTGGACGCAACACGCTTGGAGCGACGAGGTCGAAGGTCGAGCCAGACCTGATCCGATCTGCAAGAGCAGTGTGGAAAGTGGTGTTGGGAAGGGTGAAGGGTGAAGGGGGCGATTGAAGTTATCCGTGAGGGATAGTAGTTGTGCGAGGGGGTGGAGGGTTGAGTAAATGAAAGGGGATTTAATGTTAGTGTTCCTCGATATTTAATGATTTCTTGTGAATTTTCTAGTTTTAATAATAATTTCCAGGAGCTGTGGGGTTTTTTATGGCGGTGTGGTGACTGTAGGTTTAACGTTATATGTCCTTCGATCTTTAGAATCTGCTTTTATTTTTTGTGGGTTTTTTATTTCTTATGATTGGAGGGTGAGTAGTTAAGGGTAGCGGTTGATTGTTAGGGTGTTGGGATGGGTGTGAGGTTAACATTACGTGCTCCTCAATTTTTAGAATTGTTTTGCGATTTTTCTCGATTTTATAATAATTGCTAGGGGGTGGCATTGCATGTGGTGGAATGAGTGTTTTTCAATTCTTAGAAACAAATTTGCGATATATTTTTTGGGATCTTTTTCGAGTTTTTGGGGTTGGGTGGATAAGGTGAGGGAGTGGTTGGTTGGTTAGGATGCTGGGGTGTGTGTGAGGTGAACTTAATATGTTTTTAAATCTTTCAATTATTTATCTGATTTTTAAATTATTTTTTTTAACTATTGCCAAATGTTGTTCGAGGAGGGTTGGTGAGGGGATGGCGGTGGAGCGGTGAACATCGAGCAACACGACTTTAAAAATTTATTTTTTTTTGCTTTTTTTAATAATAATTTCTGGGCGGTGGTGATTGTAAGGGGGTAGGTGAGCTTGGTTAGAGGGTGGGTGAGGGGGTGGAAGCCTGCAGGTAATAAGCTAGCCATATATATATATATATATATATATATATATATATATATATATATATATATAGCCATATATATATATATATATATTATATATATATATATGTATATATATATATATATATATATATATAATATATATATATATATATATATATAAAGTATGTAGTTTAATTTTATATTTTAGCCGCATTGTAAAAATCCTTCAAAAAACAAAAATCTTATCTGAATACGATTAATACTCTGTGTATGACTTTAATAACACAGTTACGGGACAGACGCATTCACACATGTATAGGAATTCTTAGCGAAAGTATTATAAAACGGAATCATATATCGTGCTGCAAACGTGAACATACAAATATATCATAATGTTTTGCGGGATAGTTTATAAATATTTGTCGAGAGAAAAACTCTAGCCCTCCTCCTACCCCCAAATGATAGAATCAAATAAACTGCTTTAGACATTATATACATATATATTTTTTTAATTTATATTTATTTATAATGTTATTTAAAGACACGAAATTAATTTTTGAACAAATCTTTCTTAAACTAAAGAGAACATAATTTGGTCTTCATGCAACGAATTCTAATTGGGACTTAGCGGGGCCGCAGTGAAGCAGCGGCTAGAGTAATCGCCTCCCATCAAGACGAACCTGGTTCGAGTCCCGGCGAGGTCGCTGCCGGATGTTCGCATCCCAGCATCGTGCCGGGTGATGCCACTCTTCGGGTCGGCAGCCATTCTTGGGGATCTCGAGTGTCCTCCGGCCCTTGCATCCCGCAGCTGCTTCATAAGCACCTCGCTTCACCCTCATCGGCTCTCAAGACCTCGTTGTTAAGAGACGCTTCGAACCTTCTCCACTCCACTTTCAGTGTACTTAGATTTTGGTTTTCCAGTGATTTTTTTTTTCCAGAAAGTCTTGTAAGCCAATTAAAATAGTTATCGTCTACATATTCTCATATTCAGCATCCTCAGTCATGTAACCAGAAACAAGACACAATGTAGCAGAAAATATGTGGTTAGTTAGAAGTCATGAAAACATACATCTATAACATTAAACCGTTTATACTGACGTTTTCAGAAAAACCTTAGTTACAAGTGGCCACGGTGGCTGAGCGGTTAGACTGCTCACCTCCCGCCAGAGCGAACCGGGTTCGATCCCTGGCCGGGCCAGTCCCGGATTTTCGCAAGTGTACCGGACGATTCCGTTGGTCGACGGGTTTCCTCGGGGATCTCCCGTTTCCCCAAGCCCTTGCTTTCCGACGTTGCTTCAAACTATGGTCGTTTTTCCACTTCGGCTCTGATCACCTCGTTGTTAAGGAGACGCCCCAAACCTTTCAACTAAACTCAAACTTATTTACAGCGTACCTAGGTTATTAGTACGTATATCGCCTCTACACTTTGAGTTATATGAACATATTCTACATATTTAATAGATACGAAACTACAATTTTAAATCGCCTATGATTTTTGCTTATAGACTTTTCACGGTAAATTGAGTACTTTTGGTGCCCAAGTTACTTTTATGTTTCAGCGATTTTTTTTATAATTTTTCGATATATAAAATAAATACTGACACGTGAGTAATGAACACAGTGTGTAGATTCCACCGTACTCGGAAGTTAACGTCTAAGGTTAAAACAAGATATATTTATTTACTGTTATTACAAATGAGAGGACTTTCAAAAATGCTCACTTTACCGTGAATAGCCTATACACGCTAAACTTGCCATGAAAATTGTTTATACCAAAAATTCGCATAATCTGACAAAAGAAAAGTAATGAATATGTAATAACATATCGAAATATGGTAAAAATTAAATACAATAAACAAAATAAATGTTTACTGAGTATCAAATAAGACAACGTATATATATTTTCTCGGCAGTAATTTTAAGTAATCTTCGTTATCATAAAAGAGAATATTATCAGTCGTAAATATACCTGTCACGACAACTTTGGCAAATAAATAATTAACATTTTTGCCAATGTTGGTGTTTTTCTGTAATTCTCTAAGAAATGAGATTGTTCAAGAAGCCAAGAAGTAGTGCGATAATTGGGGAATAATTAAGGCATGCCCATAATAATTTTATCCTCCATTGTAATTTTGGGCATTTATTTATCAATCGTCCAACAAATTTCACTCCATATCTTTTGGTATTTCACTCAGCTAAATTATTTGTGATTTTGAGTTGATTGACACTCTTTTTTTGGTTAATATGAGTATAACATACTCAGAGATTAAATAACAGTGATTGTTATTTGTTACAGCATGTCTAGTATTAAAGATAGTTCGAAAATAATCCAGAAAACATCAAAAATTGCTTCATGATCATCTGGGCTATGTTATCGGCATTCAAGATACTTAAGACGAGTACTATCAGATGAGTTATTATAAATTTTTATTAAACTTTCATTGTATAAAAATCTTTTAAACCCTTAAAATGTGAGTTACAAGCTTTAATTTTATAGGCTATTAAGTAAAAGCAGATGGTTTATTTTTATAGGGACTACACGACTAGACACATTGAATCATGAATGCTTGAAGATGTAAAATAATGAACTTTTTAACTACCTCTGTTAAGACGAAAAGTTTTATGGAGTTTGTACTGAATTGTAAGTCCTTATTTTTTTTTTTAACTATAATTGTTTATAAATGCCCGTTTCTTTGCTAATGACACGAAGAACACGAGAACTGCAATATATTAGAAATAAATCTAAAGATGGCTCCTCTCAGTATGCACAGGGGGAAAACTGCTTTATTTGCCTGTGATTCATTGCTTCATCCTACAAGCGGAGACCAGAAGAGTGGTCTGTGGTTTGGATAGCGTGTCCGTAATAATTATGCGTTTTGTGGGTGTGTTCTAAGGCTGTGGTAGTGTGTGTGTGTATATATATATATATATATATATATATATATATATATATATATATATATATTACATATATATATGTTATATACGTCTTTAACTATCGTCTTTTAACGGGGACATGGGACATGACACTAAGATAGAGTAGCAGTGGAGTGAAAGGGGGAAGGCTGTGGAAACAAAAGTATCCCGAAAAAGCACACGCCTGCCAAAAGCGTCTGCCACGTTTCCGGCCTGCAAAATACCGAGGGTTGACACCCCCGGTAATCGAGCCCGGATTTCCTTGGTGGAAGGGCGGTGGACTTGCCACTCAACCCCCGCGAGCACGAAGATTATAGAGTCTCGCTGTTAATAATAAACCATACGATAACAACTTCTGTAACCAAGATAAATGGCAGTATGTACATTTTCTTAAAAGCGAAAAGATGATCGCCAATGCCGAGGGGGGTATGGAAATGTTATCTCTTAAGAGAAATGTAATAATATCCTACAACCTTAACTTTGTCGCTTTAATATATTGTACAATTTATTTTTATTTATTTTCATTAAAAAAAAACCTTTTTTTTTCTGTTTCAGTGGTCTTTGTGTTGCCGAAAAAAATTACTTATTTTTCCCGGCGAATGTTATTTCGCTGGTTATAATGAGATTCGCAATATTCCAATGAGATAATCTTAATGTCCGACTAATACTGGTTCAACTGAAAGGTCATATTGTAAAAAAAATTTAATCAAGCTTTTATTAAATTTGCTTAAAAGTTAATTGGCCTAAATGTTTGGCTTATAATAATTACATTAATACCAGAAGTAAAAGCGTGCGGATTTAAAATGTTATTTTTTACAGTGAGGCTGACCTGTGATCCGCCTTGCTATGCCATGGTGGGCATGCGTTCATAAAGGAAAGCACAACTTCTCTCTAAAGACAATACGTCGCACATCTGTAGCATTTAGTGTTTCTATGTGCTGACACATCAGCAGACGATAACCTAGATCTTGAGCTGTTAATGACAGCAAAGGAGAAAATGTAGTCGGGATCCCAGATTTGCTTTTGCCAAGTGTCTGGAAGAGTTGCTGTTCTCTAATGAAGCTGTCGCACGTTCCAGGGTGATGGAGAAGTGAGACGATAGTTTGGTTCGTGCCGGTCTGGTAATCGAACGGTCCTTCCTAATGGCGATCTGTCGGGAACGTCCAGAAGCGGGTCACCAGATATGGGCACCGTGACGTGGAAACTGTTTGAAACTCAGTCTGACTAAAATTCAGACCGTTCGAATGAAAGACGCTTCAGTCCCCTGTCTACTTTTCGCAGGCCTACCACATAGACTCCCTCGAACTTGGTCGTCAGTCCTTCATATTGGGGTCTCGCGCATCTAACAGATGCACCAATCAGTCGTTAGTCATGAGCGCGACAATCCGCACGTAAATAAAGATGCTCTGTTCTAAGGATCTGGGAGTTGTTTATAATATATAATGTAAATATATGCGGGTATTCGACACACGATGAGCCATGGCTCATTGTGTGTGCATGAGCCATCCCACGAAACTTTAACAATATCCATATCATCCACCTATGTTCGCATTTATTTATTTAACTTTACTACAAAAACCGCAAGGTATTATGAAAGTAATTTTTAGACCTTTAAAAATGCCAGTCAGCAAATCATGAATATTACTTGGAAATGCAATTGTGGAGGAAAGTAGGCATGGCAGTTATAAAATGTATTGATTGTAAGAAATCTCAGTTTTTAATATCCAGAATGGGAAACCTTATCTTTTATAACTGTGGTATCTGAGGGAAACGTTGAAATAAAATATGAGTCTGTAGCAGTGGCCATATTACTTCTTTATGATGTCTTTAATGACGGTATCCTACATCCATAAGAATTAAGTAAGGGACAAACTGACGTGATTTCCGCTGTTAAATTGAACTTTATGTACTATTAAGGACAAACAGGAACACTGCAAATGAACACACCTGCCACCAACGACGTTCGCAAATATTCCCAAAATACGCGAAATTCAAGGTTTCTTTCCGTCTGGGATCGAATTAGACTCGCTGCGGCAGGATGGGATCATCCGAGACTCCTCGGTGTGGTGCAATTTATAATGAATGATTACCGTCCGTGTAATTTCTCCCGCCGGTTATTAAGTTGGATAACGCGGGACATTCTCCGCCCCCCGGGGAAGGAAGATAATGAAACATCAGTTCGCGGACAAGTACGTCACGAGGGGAGCCATTGTCGTTTGTCTGGAGTCGTGTCTGCGCCCGAGGTGAGAGGTGTATACGATGGCCTCTTGCGCCAGGCGGCGACGAGCAAGGAACGTATTACCAGTTGCGAGTCACTGTGCCGTGCTCCCATTCAAGAGTTCTCAGCAGAGCGGACATTTCATTGGATGCAAGTGGAGCAAACATCATAAAAGGAGGAAACGTGAAGAAAAACTTTAAAGGAAATTAACTAACAGTAAACGACAATATTAATGCATAAGGCTTTCGTTATATTGAAAATAAATTCTTCGTAGTTAAATTCCAGAAACTATAAGTAAAGAATTATCTATCGTCAAAAACTATATATTTCTTCTTTCTAAAGAGAGGATTTCCCCTACGTTCGGTAGTAAGTTGTTTGCATACATTTCCTCTTCCCAGGCAGATGAGTTCCTCTTTCTAAAGAGAGGATTTCCCCTACGTTTGGTAGTAAGTTGTTTGCATACATTTCCTCTTCCCAGGCAGATGATTTCTTCTTTCTAAAGAGAGGATTTCCCCTACGTTCGGTAGTAAGTTGTTTGCATACATTTCCTCTTCCCAGGCAGATGATTTCTTCTTTCTAAAGAGAGGATTTCCCCTACGTTTGGTAGTAAGTGGTTTGCATACATTTCCTCTTCCCAGGCAGATGATTTCCTCTTTTTTTTTTTTTTTTTTTTTTGTAATAAGGCTGTTTCCGAATTGTCAGTATATACGTGTAAGTACGTACACTTGAGCACTAGCAGTGGTGTGTCCTTGTTGAAACTATTCGGTAAGGTAATCGCCTCTTCATGTTAGACTGGTTGCACATTCTGGCGAAAATAGCGGAAATATCAGAAACTACGTGACAACAGAAATGTGCGTTTCATGGTGATATGTAAACGTTACGACAACTTCTATGGCAATGCATAAAGAAAATACACGACCATATTAATATTTGTTATTTATTTTTGTGTCTTGGTTTTGTACCTTGGCATCTTACGAGTTTAAGCGTTGAAACATGCCTTTAGCCGAGAATGAGGAATGAATAGGAGCATTAGTGGGCGCGTATTATTTACAGGAGGGAAATGAAAGGCGGCGCAGAAAATTTGTTATACACTGGCAGCTTGGCAGAGCAGCTAGTCAACAGGCGTGTGTTGTTTTTAACAAAAACTAATACACAAATATATGCCAATATAATTTCTGTTTTTGGTCGTTGTACACTCTGCGTACAAATTGCACAGCAGAAAAAAGAGTTGCAGGAAAATAGAAATTCTTGCACCTCGATATCCTGAGCTTATGTTTATCTGTTCAGCTTCTCTCGATTTCACAAGTATTCATACCACACCAATATACTTGGGATACTGCTTTATCACGTCATTGGAAGACTCTAAACAAATTAGGGCAGTTATTATGGAATTTGTTGCATTTATTTATAAAACATTCCTAATTTTACTCATATTGGAAGCAAGTTTATTAAACCAGCAGTTATTTACACATCCTATTCACGGAAATAGGAGACATAAAACTGTTTACATACAACAGAACGATATTTTGTAAATTATTATTGACTTTTTAAACTTGAGAACTTTATAACCACAAAATGTACACGTTAAATTTCACAATTGAACACTTATGGCGACTGCCGTAAGTGCACAAGTATGCCCAGCAAGTATGCAATTTCGAAGACTTGCCAAGTTTAGAGCCTGTGTGTACTATAGGGCGTACTGGGAATTCGGACAGCGCTAGTATACACATGCTGATGTCACTTCCGGGGACAGGTACGCACATGTATACATTTCTTGAGGACTCGGAAACAGCCTAAGTAAGTTGTTTGTATACATTTCCTCTTTCTATGTAGAGAATTTCCCTTTTGTTTGATATAAATTTGTTTTATATTACAGTTCTATAGAACCCCAAATATTGTATCGTGTTTTAAATTAACATAAAAGGACAAAAATCACTTCGGCTGCGACGGCAGGTGAAATTCTCTTAACAGCTAAGTGTGAGCAGATGACAATCTTCAGGCCCCATTTGAACTCTACGGTGGTTCGATGTGAGTGTTAGGGTGGGTATTGTCCCTGTACGTGTCATTAGGACCTACTTGCTCACGCATACAGTATCTAACAGCTGTGATATTTACAGTTTTGACGTGAATACGTCATTAAATTTGCAACCGTAGTGGGAGGCAATCCAGAAGATCCGATGATATCAAAGTTGGGGGATAGGGTTTGGCTTTGCAGCTCCGAATCTATCGTCTACATACAAAATTCAATTACACCGCTCGATTGCCAAAGAACCAAAACATATGTGACGTTGAGTGAGGACTGCGAAGCATTCCTCGCGATGGGAGAAGGGGGGGGGGGATCAATTTTGAGTTCGTTTCGCTACGTCTCATACATTTCGCGTAGCATAACTTTTGACTAGGAGAAGCTACGACACTCGTTTAAGTTTTAATCGATAGTTCTCGTCAAGATCAATCTATTTCGTGTATAAAAACATTTGTAAGGCGTGGTTATGGTGAAATTGTATACGTATAATGTAAAAAAGAAATCAAGAAATCTTAACACAGTTTGGGCCTATACTCGTCAAAAAGCCAGGTCGAAATACATAAATCGTATACGATTCGAAAGAGCATCTCAAAACCTATCCAGTGATACCCATAAAACCCCATATGATCGAGTGAAGCGGTGCCGGGAACGTAAAATATACATCAAGGCGTCAACGTAGACGTATTCACGTAAAACAGACGGCCGTGTCGCCAACACGGCCAAACCCTGAAAGGCGTTCATTCTGAGTTATTAGAAGAGTTTCTGTTCCGTCCTAGATGTGGCGCCAGTGCGACAATGCCCCGCCATGCGTAGTGTGTTTGTACGAGTACACAAGTAACTGGTGCGGCTTTGTGAACTTCGTGACGTACAACAGACACGTGCCACCAAACTTTTCCCGTACAAGTGTAATTATGTTATTTTTATTAAAATTACCCTCAACTTACGACATAATTTCTTAACAGCTTACTAAGTGAAACAAGTTCCCAGAAAAAAGTGCCACAATTCTCCACATACCGCTCAGGCGTTACAACGCTCACATATTTCTCTAGAAGGTTTGGCCTGCGACCGTTTAACTTAAGGTGGCGGCCAAGTTACCCGGCAACCACAGACGTCAAATGGAGTATCGGTATTAAAGAAATTAATTCTCAGTTCATCAGTTTTAAAGATAACTGTTTCAAATAAAACGTATTCTACGAGATGTATCTTAAGCAATACTGGCACATTAAGATACCTGGCCTATTTTTATGTTTAATATATTTCTTTTAATCCTCTATCGATTTTTTTATATTTTTATTAACGTGTCAGTGTTCTCTGAGAACATGACGTTGAATATTTATTTTGTTTGAAACAGTTATCTTCAAAACGTATGCATTGAGAAGATTTAACGCTGCTGGTTTTTATAGGCAGGGCCCTTAAGGGGGCGATTTTGTTCATTGAGATGTAAAAATCTATTAACTAAATAAGGTAAAAATCTGCAGTTTCGTCTTTTCATACATTCAGATCTACCAGCGCGGGGCATTCACACTCCAAAATTACTTCAAGACATTCGATTTATTCTGCCAGCAACCTAAAACCAAGAAATTTGTCGGTTATTGACTTCTCGATTCTGAATTTTATAAAACACTTTAAAAATGTGTTTTCGAGGTCTGACAAATCCTTGAACAATTTCTCTAGTTAAAAAGTTTTAAGTGCAGTCCCTACGTAAGTTCACGTTAAAAACACTAAGTTTCTCGGTCGAATTCAGCTTCGAAATGCATATTTAGGACGCGAATCTTGGCGCACTTTTTTTTAACAGCTACATATGACTTCCAGAAAACAATTAAATAAGCAGTTGTATAACCATTTCTGGAGTGCCTAATAATAAATACACAAACACATGTATGTGTGTATATGTATTTATATAACGCGAATAGGAAATCAGAGATTTATTTACTGGTTACGAAAATGAAATAAAAACTCATTAAGTAGATGCGCTGCCATTTTCCTGCACGAAAACTCTTTTGGGAAACCCAGCCACAGCGCCCAGCCACCGGATCGACCTGTGACAACCTCAGTGCAAGTTAGGCACAGTACCGCATGGCCACATGGCCAAACGTGTTTTGTAGTTCTTTTCTTAGTTGATCAAGAGTCCATGTTCATTACTCGAATGTCTTAATCAGAATTTCTGATTTTTAGCTTACCTACTCAAATGTGTCTTAATGCAGTTGTAGCAGTTTATGATACAACGAAAATGTAGTTTATAATCATATTTATTTCATATTGATGAATACACTTCCCTTTAGAATAGTAAATATTTAAGTTTTCAGATATTTACAAAATATTCATAATGCAAATGACCAGTTTAAAACATTTCGTATATAATTGCAAATTGATGAAAACGAACGTGCCCTCGTTTAATACATTAAGGTGTCTCCTGAGACAGTCTTGCAAGATGTCTCAAAATATGATGAAAGTGTTTTTATTTAAACATATACAGAATGTCCCATTTATCTTGACCACCCACAATAACTCCATACCGGGGCTCCAAATGAAAAAGTGTTTCATAAAAAATTGTACAACAGGCAGTGGGAAATAATACTCCTGAGGAGTCAGCCTTAAAGCATTATTCAATAGTGAGAAACGAATACTAATATTAGTTTTTTAAATGGCACCACGTATGTTTGTTAATATGTTCAATTAAACTCGTCAAGGCCTATGTAAGCATGTAGCACAATGTGCACTTTCATAACATGAACATTAAATACGACACAGAAAGTGGGACCTCTACAGCCGGTTTGTAGTACCGTTCATATGGGAACTGCGAGGGGTAGAATATTCACATTAGATGTTCAAAGTGGTGGCTATTGGTGGTGACGCACAAGTTCAGTCGCTGGATGAATGAAAAACACTTAGTTTTCCAGTGTTGCTTGCTGAAGAGCATTACAGGCACGCACAATACGTCCCTGCATGTTCTCTGGAGTTGTTTGAATATCTCGATAGGCAGCGCCTTCAAGGTAACCCCAAAGAAAAAAAGTCTAGGTGGTTAAGGCCAGGAGACCGAACAAGCTCCTGGACTGATCTTTCGAAACCAATCCATCCACTACAATATTTTCGGTCCAGAACATGGCGTGCATACACGGTATTATGTGCTGGGCATTCGCCGTGCTGGTACCGCATTACCATTCTTTTCCTTAGAGGTATCTCCTTCAGACGACTGGAAATAATTGTTTGTATGAAGGTGGTAGACTCCCTGCCGTTTCGGTAACCACTCACGAAATAAGGCCCTGTTACCTTATTGCCAATATTGCCAACCATCCCACACCAGACGTTAATTCTCTATTGACGATTGACGCTGATGGTCCACCTGTCGAAGCCACCGTGGTTTCTCGACGGCCCAATAATGCATGTTCCTCGTATTCACGGCCTGAGTTGGAGAAAGACGATTCACTGGTAAAAATCGAATACGAAAATAAGTTCGGGTTGGCAATAATTTGACGCTGTGCTCACTGACAGAACTCTACACGATTCTGGAAATCGTTCCCCTGCAATTCTTGGTGTAATTATAAATGATAGGGATGGAATGTATGACGCTTAATAATGCGATGTGCACTTGTTTTCGGAATGCAAATTTCGGTTTCAAGTTGGTGTGTGTGATGGCGCGTGGATAAAATTGCTACAGCATCAAGAAAAGCAACCTCGGCTGCTTTATCTGTGCGACTTCTACGATGATGGCGTTAAAGTGTGTTCAAGTTGCCCGTTTCACAAAGCTTCAAAACGAGACTGGAAAACATTTGTCTGGACGGTTGGGTCTTGTCAGGGTATCGCTCTCTGCAGAGTTGCTCCGCCTGACTAGTATTTCGTCCACCTTCAACAGAATGAACGACGAGTGAGCAAACAAAGATATTGATAACGGTAAAACAGAAATGTGTGTGTGTGTTTCAGTAAAACTCCCTTGAACGTACTGCACTGTACTGTAACATAATACGAACCCATTAGTCTTCTAACTACATTCTCCATAGATGAGCAGCATTTCTACCTTATCGTTGATGGAGTAAATTCTTTACAACTCTTACCGTGCAGTGTTCCGTATTCGACTGCACACGGATTGAGACTGCTTGAGTAATTGTCACGTCATGTGTGTTCCTTTGTTTCCCGTAAGCGCAACCTCTGTGGAATGAGGTACGCAACCTGGATACCTGCACTGTTTACATAACCTCATCAAATGCAGAAAGTCATCGTCATACTGTACCGTACCATGCGGCGAAATCATGCCGCAAGGCATCACATAACGGGTAATCATGAACCCCTTAAGAGTCCCAATGTCTATCGCGGTTTTTAACGATAGGTTTATTAGACCGGTACAGTATGATACATTTGTGAATTTGTCTTGACGCGCTTCATCGAACTTTTGAGGAATAGATTCGTGGCGTAATTTCGAAATACTGATTTTACGTATCTCACTAATAAATGATACTATAAAGCTGACTCCCTAGTAGTATTATTTCTCTCTTTCAGTTGTACAAATTTTGTGTGAAACACCTTTTCATTTGGATCCCTGGTTCGGAGTTATTGTGGGTGGTCAAGATAAATGGGACAACCTGTATACTCAAAGTTACACAGTTTCAGCAACGTCAAACACTCCATACGACAACTACATCAATAACATTCGTGCATACAGTCAGTTTTTTCATCAACTATATTCTTCGCAGCACTTTGACACACATTACCTTGTATTGCCTAACTTTCTTAGCCTTGCTGGCAACTTGTCCAGGAGACCAACGTCCTCGGCGGTCAGGCGGTTGGAAACACCTGACTCACCGCAGAGGTGCGTGCTCACAGACGGTCGTATCGTGACTGAAACTACTGCACGTATGTGAAAAACGTCATTGAATCCTGGGACCCCTACCGCGACCTCCCCAGTTTCTTAGTCCTGTACTTTCCCTCGGTCACTGCCTTTGAGACGCTGTGATTCAGCTCGCCTTCCTACCACCACTTTAACTCGGTTTTGATTCCCGGCAGATCTTAAGGTTCACCCGTTTTGTACACAGCTATTGTATCCCGTCGCTTCTGTAGGGTTCTCTAAAGCCCCTGTCACGCTATCAGATATTTGCCCTCAACTATATTTTACAATTACATTCGAGGATAAAATACGGCAATCAAATTTTTCCTTCCAACAAATTTTATAAAATAATCTTAAATGTGTTTCAAAATATGTCACAATGTCAAATTGTTTTATTTGGGATAATCTAATTTGAATTATTATTATTAAAAAATTGTTTTCGTTGTGAGATATTGTTTTTTGTTTCCATGTGGCCCATCACAGGAAGAAATACAAGTAATCAGGTAATTTATTTTCGTTTCTTTACTTAATTAAAGTTTTATTTGTAAGATATGTTTCCTGCACAGAAAAATAAATACCTTTGAGATTGTAATATTACGTGCAATATTCACTTAAAATGGTATTCATGCCCAGACAGCTTCTACATAAATTAATTATCTTCACAACTTACTTCGTTTCCAGAAATTGTTCGTTATTTTAAGTTTCTTGACATCCGTTTTTGTCGTTCACAATTCTGATTTGCTGAGACCGTCAAGCATCAAATAAATCTTAGAACCGATCCAATTTTCAAATATTTGATGGGAACTGAAGCCAACCAACTTTCTCAGACAAAAATGGCAGAGTTTATGACGTTTCGACAACGTCATAACTGTCCAACTTTATTTTACCAAACTTATTGGAAGCAGTTTGACGGAAAAATTTGACAGTGCGACAGGGGCTTAAGGAATGAGGATAGCAGGTCATCACATTAGTGTGGCAACGAGGCCGGGGCGATAATTTTTGGCAGAATTTTCGCCAACTACAGCTGAAAAAGAAGCACAACAGTAGGCGAAGATGCTACCCGCTGTTTAGAGGTGTGCATGCTACATAACATCGTTTTTTCCTGAGGCTAAAGACGTAGGCGATTTTTTTCCCTCGCCCACCCTATTTCTAAGTGCTAAGTGTGAGGCCGAGGTAGGACGGAAACTAATAGCGTCTCAGGGCTAACCCCGGACGCCTGCAAGGGAAAGAAGTCATGCACGGAGACATGCATCGCGGCAGAGAGGGATTGGGAAGCCATGGCCGGCGATTAGGGCCATGACTACCTCCTTAAGTGTACCTATAGTTAACCTGTAACTAAGAAGAGAATTCCAAATTACTTCATGCGTTAAAGAAATGCTACACAAAACAGAGTGTTTGGAATCATGCCCTTTATTAGTGGGGAAGAATTAGTAGTAGAGAGAGGGTATTGCTTCTTTGATTTTAAATTGGCGCTGGCTTAAAACCAGAGTGGTGCTTGCACACCACTCCGTTGAGGGAAGTGGCGCGACTAAGCCTCTTCTTCCGAATAACCAGTAAAGCCTAAATATGTAAGTGAATGCCGGCTTGCTTAGCGGACCTGCCTACCAACCCGGCAGTCGCGAACTTCAAATGGGGAATCAATGTTAAACGAAATTTTCTCATTGCGTCAATTTTATACATAACTTTTTCAAACAAAAAAAAAACATGTTGACGCGATTTTCTCAGAGAATATCGCTACATAAAATTGTTTTCGAAAAATAAATTATTTATCCATCCTTATTTTGTTACAATTAAAATTTCAATATTTACGTTTTATAAAAACATATTAAACAGGAAAATTGGCAACATATTTTAACGTAGCATCATTCCTTAAGAAATTTCACGCAGAATAATAATTTTCGTTTGAAATAGTTATATTTTTAATTGGAGCAATGAGAAGGAATTTCGTTTAATATTGATTCCCCATTGGAAGTTCGCGGCTGCCGGCTTGGTAGGCAGGTCCGTTCAAAGTAGTGATTTATAATCTTGTAGTTTGAGGATAACGGATCGACACGCCTATCCAATCGACTGCAATACAATAAGCTGTTACGACGTGACGGGGCAGTTGGAGATTAAGCACATGACGCATTCGCCAAAGACTTCAGTGGGGTATGCATCATCGCTCGTGGCACTGGTAACAGTGAACTAAGAAAAGTTCCGACAGCCCAATAAAAATCAGGCTTCACTTGATCTACGAGCACTGTTTCAGAACATACTGTATACAAAATATTTTGTCACCTGAAGCATCCGCCCGCATCAGCCAGACGTTAAACCAGTAGTATGCACACTCTCTAAGAAATTATTCTGAGATTTACCATTCTAGTGTATACGCTTACAGGCTGTTCACAGTAAAGTGAGCACTTTTTAAGGCACTTCTAAATTTTTTTTTTCATCTTATTTCCATCTTCCTGGAACTTTTCAATATAAAAATTGCTTTGTGACGAATAAGCATGGTGTATATATTTCACCGCATTCAAAATTTAATGCCTGATTCTGAAATAAGATATATTTATTAGTGGTTAAAACCTTTTGGGAGGGCCTTAAAAAGCGCTCACTTTACCGTGGACAGCCTATAGTGAGAAAGCGGCAATGCTAATTTTTCCCCTATACGTTTATTGTTGAGTTCCTGCACTTGCTTAGGAAACAGTCAATGTGCAGAAAAGTTCTTAACTTTTTTATAGTAGCTACATTAAACAATTCTATATCTGCAGCTTGACCTTGTAAAGTAATGAAATATTACATACACTGTAAACATTTTTTGTAATTCTACACGAATTTATGTGGCAACACAATCCCCACACATGTTCGTGTGAATTTACACGTACATGTGTACGTGTAATTTTACTGTGTGTCCCATGTATATTTAAAAATACAATGCCAGTGTAATCTTACTGTACTTTTTATTCATTTTATTAATCGTTATGTTCAATATCAAGTACTCTGTGTGTGTCATTTTTTTTTTGCTACCATTATCAAGCCACATAATGTAAATTTACACAAACTTTGTTAGTGTACTTTTATCATAGCTATCAGCTACTTTTACTAATCATCACATTAAATTACTTGTACTCTGTACATTATATTTTACTATACTTGCTACTAATTTTTTACCACACATTGTAAATTAACACAATCATTGTTATGGTAATTTTACTACACCAGTCTGTTACTGTTTAATGCTCATCATACCTAATTACATGTGCACTGTAGGTGTAATGTTACCATACCAGTCTGTAATTTTAACTTATTATATGATGTTAACCAACATGCACTCCGTGCATGTAATTTGACCATGTCAATTATAGATTCGCTGCCACATAGTGCAAATTTACACAAACATCGCAGTTGTAATTTCACCACTTGTATTTTATCACTGACAAAAAATTAAAATCGCAGATTCATTGCAATTATAGTTATAACATTTCTGTACATAAATATAATTATAAACCTGTTAGTAGCTAAGATGGTTGGAGAATGGGGTGCGTCTTAGGGCAAGCCCTTTACGTTTTAGGTCGGGTTTATTTAGTAAAAGGGCGCATACATCGCGGCTGAGCAAGGTTGTCTGGTGCCATGGTCGTAATTATAGCCATGTACACACCCCGAAAGAGGAAGGGTTTAGATAAGGGCATAGAAAAAACAAGGCAAAGCGGAGAGGGCCTGGGAAAAACTTCGCGACAGTCGCTGAGGATAAATAATTCCTTTTATTGGATTAGGGCTGGAGAAAGTAGGGTATTTGCTAGTTGGCGAAGATATACTTTGTGAGTGCCATGCAGGGTGGTATGAAATGAGTGCGGTACAGTATTGATGACAAGGTAGCGCTGCGCAGCCCTGGTGGTGGGAGGCCAGAACGAAGCCAGCCGCCCGCTAGAGGAAGTTAATAGCTAGGGGTTTTATACCTTGTCTGAGACCTCGCGTGCAGCTATGTGTAGGGAAGTGTATGCTTGTAAGTGTTAGTGAATGTGAGTGATAAGTGTGTTAGTGTATGTGTGCCACTCCACAGTCCTCACCAGCTGCTGCAGAGAGCTCACTACGCCACAGTTCCCCGATTGTCGCTGGAACTGCCCAGAGACGCCTTGGAATCGGCAGTGGTGACGGGCCATACATACAAGAAGCTTTGTAGCACATGTGTGTGTGTGTGGAGCAGTGTGGATGCAATGTGAATTACAGGGCCATCTCAGAGCCAAAGGCTATACAGAACCTACTTCGCCTTGTTCTGTGATCACATAGTGCTTCGCTAATTCGGTGATAACTATTTTGTCAAAGAGTGTATTTTATAGTTAAATGTATTGCAGTATTACGGGTTTCCTGAATTAATTTTAGTCGTGTGCATGGCTGAGGGCCTGCATTTCAAATTTTAGTGTTTTAAGGCGGCCTGTGAGCCAAACTGCTCTTAGGCCGCTTATATTTCTGAGTATCATTGGAGTCATAATCGCCAAGACTAGATATTTTCGGGTTGGCATTTGTGGCACAATCCTTGTAAAATTTTTCCGCCATTTTGACGAAGTGCTCGCTTAATTTGTCAATTTTTAGTTCGTTATGCAGATCTGTAATAGTGCAGTATCTAAGCGCGTCTGCCGCAATTCGCAGGCATTTATTTTGCACAATCTGCAGTCTCTTAATATGACTCTTGGCTGCGTGTGCCCATGTGGGTGCAGCATAAGTAATAACAGGCCGCATTAGCATGGTATAAATTAGTACAGCTGTATTTTGGGTAATAGCACTTCATCTGTTAAGTATAGGATAATGGGCTGACAGCCTGGCGTACGCACTTACGCATTTTTGCATCTATATGTGTTTACCAGGTCAGTTTTCGGTCCATGTGTACGCCTAGATATTTAACAATATTGTTAAATTGTCGCAGCTTGGGATAGTGCTCTGAGTGTAAAAACGGTCGCCTCACTTCTCCCTACATTGATTTTAATCCGCCATTTCGTGTAGAATTCTTTGAAGGCTGTTACAGCAGTTTGCAGTCTTCGTGTTGCTAAGCCGAGGTCATGTGAGCGATTAAATATGACAGTGTCGTCGGCATAACAACCGAATTGCACCAGTCGGTGGTCTGGTTTCGGCAAATAATGCATATAAATATTGAATACTACAGGGCCTAGTATACTGCCTGGTGACATTCCAGCATAAATGATGTTACTATCAGGTTTCGCCCCTTCGCATTGAACAGAAAAGGTCCTGCGATTCAAATAGCTGGCTAATAATTTAATATAGCAATAGGGGAATTTTCATTCATATAATTTATAAATTAATCCAGCATGAAAAACTCGATCAAGCATTTTCAATATCGAGAAAAACTGCGATTAGAAAGTCTTTCCAGTTAAAAGCATGGTTAATATATTCAGTGATTCGCACCAATTGATGTGTTGTGAAGTGCTTTTGTTTAAAGTCGAACTGTTTTTCGGGAAGGAAATCATTGGTACCGATATGAGAATTAATACGTCTTAGGATTATATATTCCACCCCTTTAGAGAGTGTATTTGAAAGGCTTACTGGCCTATCATCGCCCATTTATCATCGCTGAGGCGAGGCCTCTCAGCGCGGGTGAAGTACAGACCAAGAGCCTTGTCTTCCCAAGCGGTAATCATTTGATTGGGTCAGGGTTAGGGGCGGCTAGCCCACCCCGCCATGCCCCCTCGCCATAATATGGGCACTTTAACCTGTCACGTGCGGCGCTCGCATGTCTGGCGTGTGGTTTTGTGATCCTGTATAGCCCCTGGGCCGCGGTTGTTCCAATCTTTATTCCCCTCTCTTTTGTCTGCAAAAGTGAGGGGAAGGGTTGTGTAGTTCCGGTCCCTACTGACACGAATCTGGAATATAAAAATGCAGGTCTTGTTAAAATTAGGCAATAATTGTAAAAAGTTGGTTTTATTAACTTTATAAAATATTCCCGTAAAGTTAAGCAAAATGCCAGGAAAAGGCTAAGGAAGTGGAGCCTTCCTCTAAAATATATATGAAGTTAATAACCCGAGTCGTGGCATTAGAGGTGGCACTGTGTTTGGTGCGTGCTTTTAGGTGTTAAATTATAGTAAATAAGGTTTTGTTTTGTAAGGGATGTGGGAAAATGTATTAGGGAACAGTTTTTGTTAGTTAATTTTCATTTTCAAGATTAGTAGCGTGAGTAATAAATGGTTTAAATGAGTATTTGAAGGTGGGCGGGGCTTTATAATAAAGGAATTTTCTGTGTGGCTGTATCTCAGCCAAGGAAAAAGGAAAAAAGGGGGGGGGGTGTTCTGTCTTCTGAGGAGAGAAGGCAGCATTGCGGTTTTAAGTAACATTTTATAGTGAATATTATTATTGTTAGAAACTTGAGGGGGCATAATTTGGTTAAGTATTAGTCAGTCAGCTCCTTGAAGAGTTGCTAGGGAAGTAGAGAGAGGTGTGTTCGCTGCGAGGGTGGCGGGCAAAGTGATGTGCGCGATGCTGGCGCAAGGTAGTTTTGTTAAACTGACTGAATTTTGTCCCTGACCGATTGGAGGAATGTCGACCGGGCACGGGGGTTTGGGAGATGTTAGTTATTATACGGGAGGCATTTTAGGGCGTTTTATTCTTCTGTTTTCATCGGGGTCGTAGTCTCCTAGTCGTTTAATAGCGGGGTTAGAATGTGAGAGTAGTTTATTATAGTAATTTATATTGTGGTTTAGTAACTGTGACTTTATAGTTGGAATTTCTAAACGTTTATGAATCGATAGGTTGGTAATTAAGGGCGCTGCATTTGTTATTATTCTTAAATACATATTTTGGATGACTTGAAGGGAGTTGAAAAGGAATTTATTTAAGTTCCCACTGACTTTGTTAACATACAAATGGCTGATCTAATTATGGCTGTGTAAATTAATAATTTTAATCGTCTGGGTAGATCAGTGCATTTTAACATTGGCAAAAGTTGCGGTAATTTGCTCAGTGCTGCCTTCTTGACTGTTGAAATGAGATCAGTCCAGATTAGTTTAGAATCAACTGTTAAACCTAGGTATTGCGCAGTTTGTGTGAAGGGGATTGGAATATTATTTAGAGTTATTTATCGTGATGGCTGAAATTTAAGTTGAGTTAACAATAATGCTTGTGATTTAATATGATTAGTTTGAATTTTCCATCTTTCAAACCAGTGTTCTAAATCGTTTATTTGAAGTTGAGTTAGTAGGATAGCATATGGCAGTTTTTTATCGTGGGTGTAAATTATGGATATCATCCGTGTACATTTGTACTGAGCCATGGGTTATGGGGATGTCTGAGGTAAAGATATTATATACAAATGGGGATATTGCTGAACCTTGTGGGGCACCTGATGTAATTTTGCGAGTAGTTGAGTTGGTATTATCAATACTAACAAATAATTTTCTGTTTTGAAAGTATGGGGTAAGTATATAGCAGTCGGAAAAATTGAAGTTAATTAATTATTGTAGTAGTCCAGGTATTTACACCTAGTCAAATGTTTTTGCGATGTCTAGTAAAATGGCTATTGTGACTTCATGTTTTTGCATTGCAGTTAAAGTGTCTGTAGTAAATTTAGTAAGGGCATGAGTGGTGGAGTGATGGGCTCTAAGCACGAATTGTGTTGCTGGGATAATCTGGTGTGGTTCTGCAAGTACTAATAATCTGGTTAAAAGGAGTTTTTCGAAAACCTTACTAAGGGAGTTTAGTAGG
Source organism: Dryococelus australis (assembly GCA_029891345.1). Taxonomy (NCBI): domain Eukaryota; kingdom Metazoa; phylum Arthropoda; class Insecta; order Phasmatodea; family Phasmatidae; genus Dryococelus; species Dryococelus australis. The sequence goes on from CM057005.1 coordinate 29,064,101, forward strand.
GATAGAGTGATTTTTACCTGGTTTAGGGATCGTGATAACTTTAGCTGTTCGACATGCGATAGGAACATAATTGACATTTAGGATTGAGTGAAACAGGTTTAGAATTGCAAATAATGCATTAGCTGCCGCCGCCTTTAATATCACAAATGCGAAAGTATGTGTAAAAGTACGCTAATTCATGGCACTAAAACCCCAAGTCTGTGTGTTTTTACAACCATGCTAATGTTGTATAGTAAACTTAATAGCTAAGTTTTCTGAAGGAAACCTAAACGTTTCATTACAACTTCCTCTATGTGTTAAACTTCGGTAAAGACAAGTGCTGGAAAAACAAACTTCTGAATGCGAGGACTGTTGAAAAAGAAAGTTAGTGGATGGAAGGTTCGATAGAACGTTTAAGGAAGGAAAGTTGAAGAAAAACTCCATGATGACAGCTAGATGGGTTTGGAGCTACAGGAAATGATTTTCGCCGAACTTTGAGGAAACGGAGATACACGAGGATCCGAGCGCTGCCAGAGTGGATGTGCGACGGCGCAGTGCTGATTTGGTGACCCGAGAACGGCTGAAACTGCTCGAGATATTCTGATTCCGCGTTGCAAAAAACACCTGGATTTCCTGCATCGCCTCATCGAAGGATGGAGTAAGCCAGCGTCAGAGTAAATTTGTTCTACGGTATAATTATTTTCTGCAAGTTTAATTTTATGTCACTTTATGAAGAAGTCCTGAATTTTTATTAGGAAGTACACGGATACAGTACTCGAGAACTTGAAAATATCAATTTTTTTATTTTTGTAGAATCTCGCTTTTTGAACATTATCAGAGGTTGCCGACTCTTTTAAAAAAATATGAGAAGTAGTGCCTCCGACTTAAGGCTAGCAGAACTCGTTTAAATAATAATTTATTCATGAAAGTGAGTCAACCAGATGAACACTTATCTCAATCGGTTCTCGAGGTAATTATATTGTATCTGGTGTTGACAGGGTCAAAATTATTTAAGTTACTATTTGATTGAGTGCCATTAATTATCTGACAGCAGGGTTTGGTATTATTCTTTGTGATAATTGATTTCTTAATGTCTTCATTAAAATTGCATTGTCTATGCTTATTCATGTTGCTTTCTGAATAGTGCAGATGCTTGTTTCATGAATATTTTAATCGTAGGCATATATAGTTGTGATTGCAGTGTCTAGTGTATTCTGGTTAATTTCTGAATTTTATGATTCCTCTGACACACTTATTCAAAATGGTTAACAATTCTCTCATGCAACACATCACGCATATATCTGATATATTGAATTTTGAATATATTTAGATCCCAATAATATGTACAGAATAATTAGTACAACGTGTGGTATAATTTCCATACAGTGCATAGGTTAAAAACATCAATTGCAGTTAAGTAAGTTTACCAGAAAAATTTTTACAGTGTGCACGCTACGAAATTATTTGCAAATTTACTGTATGACTGTATTAGTAGAAATAGAAAGTTCGAATGGTTAAGTTATTTCCCATACGTTCATGCTAGCGTTCCTACATTTGCTCAGGAAACAGTCAACTGCGTAGGAAACTACCCAACTTTGTATAGTAGCGACGCTAAACATTCCATATTTGTAGCCAGGTGTGGGGTAGTATTCCCATATGATAAATGGGTTTAAAACATCGAATTCAGTTTAGGAACATTACCACAAAGTTTTTAGAGTCCAATTTTTCTTTCACGTAGTCCTAAGAGAGAATTATGATTCGGCCTTTGCAATTTTTCGGATGGGACAGATTGCTTTCCCGGGGAAATGAATGAAGTCGAGTTTTCCTTTCGCCCTTTAAATGTGGAAAGCAGTGAACGCAGAATCACTTCGTCTCGTAGGAAGATCGATTTAATTTCCAAACCTGAGAAAGTCATGTTTAACATATAGCCTACCAGGGACATGCATATTATATAAATTTAGGGGACTAATATGTGTTAAAAATAGACTTGCAGTTATGTTTCAATAAATATTTAAATAAGATTTGCAAAAAAAAAAAACCTTTATCCGTACTTCCCGTCCCATTTTATTCTCTTAGGGACCACCGGCTAGGACAGAGTAATGCATTTTCACTCTTTCTTTCCAATGTGTGATTTCTACGGTTACATCCTAAATTTTTTTCAGCCTGCACTGTTAACAAAAATAATGAAATATTGGAATGAATTTTACTTGAATATAATATTACTTTTTATGAAACAACAGAAGCAACAAAAGCCACATTGATGTAATATATTTAACAATGGAAAGTCATATTTCATATGTTGTAATATCTTGAAATAACCAAAAATATTTAAATAACTAAGAATATTTCATTTTATTAGTAGTATATTTCTGACGTAAAAATATATGTAGGTACGCCAAAACTCCTTAAGAAATGTAACATTTTATTTAAGTTGTGACGAGCAAATCAATATTTTTATAAATTTCCTGTTAACGTGGTTAAAATGGAAATAGTTCGTTATTTAGTCGATATAGAAGTATTTAAAGTAATCAATGGATTTTTTTTTTCTAAATTTCAGTTATGAAAAAAAAAAGCGAGAAAGACGCTGAATATTTTTCAAGTGGATTCCACGCCAATGGCGCGTAACAGTAACCACTTCATCATAGTCGCTAAAAATGGAGCTCTGCCGTAATATTCTGACCTTGCTGCGTCCTAAACCAAGGGCGTGGCGAGGCGGGATTTGCATCAACCCTAGCAACAACCAATCAGAACACTAAGAATGGCAAAAGCCACGCAGAAAACCAATTTTATGTGTAGTGAAAGGGTAGCTAAATGTTTGCAACGATCTGTAATAGAAACAAAGAAGTGTGATCATATTTATTTTTATTAAAAAATTTTTTTTTTCTTTTCATTTACATTTCTTGCACAAAGTTTTTTACATAATAAATTTCTTTGGTTAGAGTCCTTACATTCCAAATCAACGGGGAACATTATGCTCCTTTCCCATATACGACAATTTTATATTAAAAATACATTTGCATAAAACTCCAGTTGCCACAATAGAGAATAAAATGCAACCAAATCCAGACATCAATACTCTCGCTTGTATTCAGCTAGTACTTGTACAGATTATATTTAGGCTCCTTACTGGCCATATTAAAAGTTAAATACAAACTGCAAAAGACCATCACAAAAAAAATATATCTAGCAGGTGACTTCCATTAACCCAATTTCCAAATGGCTGCTATATTTCTGTCGCACCTACATTTGCCATTGAAATTATTACATCGTGCACTAGGAATTAAAAACCCCCATTTTGGGTAACACATTACTGGTCATCAAACAATAGTTCAGTTTTAATTTACTCGCAATCTCAAGTGGATGGGAGCAACTGCTAACCAACGCCAGCGTTAACTTCACGAGTAAATTGAATTTTTGGATAACTCCTAAACTTCGTAAAGTTTCTACTTAAAGGTCATAAAAACAACGAGTTCCGCATAGCTCCTGTTTAATACCAGATGCTGAGACCATAATCAACGATTATTGACAAGCGTTTACAAGAAATTGCAACTGTTTTCCTATGTTTGCAATAGTTTACAAATGTTTACCTGTGGTTTCTAGTGGTTACCACCACGTTACGTCTTGGTGATGACATAGCCACTCAAACTTGGTTACCAAAGTAACAGTATTGGATTTCGAACTAAAAGACCAACATTTCGCAAATTTTTAAAACCAGAAATTATTTCGCAGCCATCATGGCCCCTGCCTACCGTCAAAGTGACGTAATTGTCCTGTTAGCGTTAGGAGCCTACATTGGTGATTTCAAATAAAGAACTACTTATGTCATGGTAGAAGCTTGCCCCCTCGAGGTCGCTGAACTGACACAGAGAGCAGCGCTAGCCGGCATTAAATACACCGCACCGCCCTCTTGCGCTATCAATCAATTTAATTTTCTCCATTAAAAGCCGTTTTTCCAAGAAATCAAGGGGTTTCCAATTACTCCCAGGGGAGGGAGGGTACAAGCAATGAGCAGCCAATAGTGGAAAATATTACCATACCTAAATATTAAGTGACATATAAGCGTTTGAAAAGTGAAATTTTAAAATGTATTTTTGCAATATATCGGAAACAAAGTGAAATGAAATTACAATATCACCGATCATTGTTCTACGTTAATGGGATCTTCAACTTCACATTAAGAGTCGGAGGGACTTGACCCGAAATACGAGATTTTCTCGCCGGAAAGATACGCGGTACATCGTGGTAGTTATGTCAATTTTGCACGCCGGCTGTTGAGAATTATTGTAGCACCAGCGAGAAACATGGGAGTGAAGTTTTCATCTTATCGCTGTAAACATCAGCTTGTCTCCTTGCTGTTCCCTTATACCAGACACCCCCCCCCCTCCCGCACCGAAGATAACAGGGGAGGCCACGTGTTAGGCACCATCGCTGGTGCTGACTATATATGCATGTACCCTCAATTTCTGTTACATAAGGGTTACTGCTCAATAAACAAGCATCACACGTTCAAAATTCGTTACGGCGAAAACTTGGTATGCAACAAGAGAGTGACCACCCCTGCTATCTTTATTACGAGGGGAGGATTAAATAAGGGTTTGCTCTTAGGTTGACGTGTTTCCGGTCACACATTATTAGAATAATTGTAATTTCATTTCACTTCTTTGACGATTTAAAAGAAAATACCATTCAAACATACAATACAAAGAATACATTCACACTGTCGCCAGAAACATATAGGCAGCCGTCTGTACGGTGGACACGCAGCGTTTTATACGCGGGTGTAGAGTGTATTGCCTTTGTGCTAGGCACTGAAACGCTGCAAACGAATCTATGTGTGCGTTTTAAACGTAAACGGTGGGTAATGGGCAGTCGCAACAAAAGGAAAAATTTGGTTACTTAGGCCATGCTGCTCAATAATTCAACAAAAGTTAGAAACTCCTGACTGTAAAAGAATTGCTAGGAAAATAGGATGGTTACCCCTATTATTTCGGGGAAAGGTATTAACGTCAGTTAGCTCTTAAGTTGAAGATGCTATTAACATAGAACAATGATCAGAGAATTGCAATTTCATTTCCTTTGGTTACCAATATATTGCAAAAAATAAAGTTCAGAATCTCACTTTTCAAGGGCTTATAACTCCCTTAATATTCCGTCTAGGTAGCATGTGTTCTGTATATTTTTTACTTATTTTTACATAAGGAATCGCCTCACGAAGTTTGGCGATCTAATTGAGAAAAATTCTGCATATCGGTGTATCTTTGCTGAATTACAATCAGATATCGTTACAGTTAAAAGGAATAATAACAGAGAAAGTATCCTTAACCAGGGAGTTACTTTTGCAAAATATTTCCTACACAACCATCCAGTGCGTGTTTTAGACACATGTCGTGACAACGCAGCTAACGGAGCGGTTTTCAAAATTATAAAATTTTTGAAAATAAATAAACTCTCAGAAAATGTTTCATTTGTGATTAATACTTTGCTACATTCTTTTATACATATATGGGTACTACATCGTAGTGAACAATAAAAACTGAAGCACTAAGATCAATAATTATAGTGAGAAGGTGTCAGAAAGCGAAAAAATTGAGTTATCAAAATTATGAAGCATTTTCTCTACTCGCATGTGAACATTGTAGTTAGAGAAGTTTTACGGTATCAGGATGTTCAGAAATAATAATTTACGCTAATACAAATGAATGAAAACGATTGTGTTACCTTAACGTGCTACATAGTATATTCTAAAAGGAAAGGGAAACAATAGTGTCCAAAGAAACAGACTCATATTGGTATTGTACAAAGTGGGTTTAGGGAGTATTGTTCACGCCCTTTTGTTTGCAAATATTACACCATTCTAAATGTAATTTCAGCGAAAGTAAAAATGATTACTCATTTTCCAGATATCAGTTTTTCCACCTTGCACGAGTTGAATACATAAGAAAGGGAAACAAAACCGTATTTACAAAACGAGGCAATGTTATAATGTGGTATTGCAATATCCAAGAAAGAGTAAAAAGTTTTGAGTCAGGAAAGCGAAATACTTATACAAGAATAGTGTGGTAAATGTTTGATGCTGCAATAAAATACATTACTTACGGGATAATGTATTTTGGAAGGGCCTGAAAAAGTGCTCACTTTAACTTGAACAGCCTATATAATACGTTTTAAACTTCTGTTGGACGTCTGCAACGGGCCCTAGCGGAAAATAAGTGCATATAAAGAAGTGTAAAATCACCTATTTTTTAAGTTATACTAATTGTCTATTTATTAATGTTCAGAGACATTCGACGAGTGTTAGTACATTCATACTAATATTAAATTTTATTTAGAATCAAAACATAGTTTACAGACCCTCCTAATATTTATACAAAGGGATATACACCCGGGTATTGTCGTTTTTTATTCGCGTCTGCGCTATTCTGGATAAATCCAGCAAGGAAGTGTGGCGTCATTAAAATTCAATGAACCTGCACGCTTGATGAACCTGTATCTTACAGAGGGCCTTAATCCCCAATATTATATTAGTGTGTAACGCTTAACCGTTTTTGTTCGTACTGAGAAACGTTTCTTTGTAATCAGGGAGCTGTGAAGTGGTTTCGGAAAAGCATGGGGAATGGAAGGATGGTCGGACCGGGAAGGGAAGCTGGGTCCTTCCTAAAGCAAGTTTAGTTATTGACCAATGTGCCACTTGGCTTGATTACAGAGAAGAAATTGGGTTTGGCTGTGTTGGGGACACGGTCGTTTGTTTTGCGTGAACACGTCTACGTCGACGCGCTCGGGCGCCTTGATGTTTATTTTACGTTCCCGGCACCGCTTCTCTCGATCATATGGGGTTTTATGGGCATCACTGGATTGCTTTTGAGATGCTCTTTCCAAGCGTATACGATTTCCGAATTTCGACTTGGCTTTTTGACGAGTATACGCCGACATTGTGTTAAGTTTTTCTTATTTTTTTTACAGTAAACGCATACAATTTCACCACAACCATGCCACACAAATGTTTTTATAAACGCAATCGATTAATCTTGACGACAGCTGTCGATTAAAACTTAAACAAGCGTCGTAGCTTCTCCAAGTCAAAAGTTATACTGGGCGGAAGTTATGAGAAGCCGCGAAACGAACTCAAAATTGCGCTGACTTACCCCCCCCCCCCCTCCTCCTCGTAAGCTCTGCTTCGCAGTCCTCACTCAACGTAACATATTCTTTGATCCTTTGGCAAACGAGTGGTGTAATTGAATTTTGAATGTAGACGATAGATTCGGAACTGCAATGCCAAACTGTTTCCCCCAAATTTTGTTATCATCGGGTTTTCTGGATTGCCTCCCACTATGGTCGCAAATTTAAAGACGTATTCACGTGAAAAGAACAGTGCAGAACTATTGAAAATGCTCAAATAACGGGCAACTGCATGGAATTACTGCTTACGGTGATGATATTGACGCGCATTTCGCGACCTGTCGATGGAAAAATAAACCACTCACCGCCCCCCGCTTCAACCTCCTTTAACACCACGGCAACCCAAGTGATAATGGGATTGGCGGCGAGGCGGTGCCTGTTTGTGGGGACTTTCTAATGAAGTGCCGGGTGTAATGTATGTCGCTCGTCGCATCGCTAATGGGACCCGCCGCGGCGCGTCGCAGCGAGACTGGGCCAAGCCCACGCCAGTTGCGACAGAACTCGTTGTTGGAGAGCGACGAGCGAGCTGCGCCCTGGCGGCGAGTGCCGCAACCACGCAGGCCGGGAGTTACAGCCCTCCAACATCTCTGGCATTTCCTGTGTGTACCCGAAAGGTGCCCGCCTGCCCGCCCTCCCACTGACGCCCTGCACCCAAACCCGACCGCATTCGTCCATACCTCCGCCCTGTCGCACGCTGCTAAAAACGTTCAAGCATTTACACACATGTATATGCTGTTCACACGGTAAAGTGAGCACTTTTAAGGCCCTAGATACTTTTTTCATTCAGCCATTTATTAATCTTTATGCACCTTTTTAGATAAATATTGCCATATAAATAAAGGCTGTTCATGAAATCAACCTTAGAAAAAATTCACTGCCCCTACCTGCATATATTTTAACGGGCGCCGTGAATGACATGTGCCCAATAAAGTTGGTAAGAATGTATGGGAAGTAGTTCCTTATCTTAACGTCGACTAAAAAGTGTTAGGTAACCATTTCTGATAATTTAAATTATTTCTTTCGCTTTCTGTTTTTTTTTTTTTATGCATTGAAGTGTAAAAACGAGGAGCATATTCGTAAAATGTTTACTTTTCTAATAATTTCACAGTTTCACTTGACCGGCGCAAGAATATAGTGACGAGGCCCTAGGCAACGTGCATGCAAGTAGATATTAAAGCAGGGCTTGGAAAATTGTGCTCATTTTGCCGTCAATAGCCTATAATAAAGACAGTGTGTCGATTTCACCACACTCGGAAGTTAACGTCTAAGGCTAAAATAAAAATTATTTATTGAATATTATTCCAAATGAAAAAGTTTTCAAAAGTTCTCGCATTGCCGTGAATAGTCTATAGACATTTCAACATAGACACGAAGTGATTTTGGTCCACTCATTGTTTCTTCACACTTTATGAATAGAACCTTTGAAAAATCACCCCGTATTTAACGTGTTTGGTTTTAACCTAAATATCCCACGCATGACCAACGTTTTACACTCGTGTTAACATAAATCTGCGTTATTTTTGGTTCAATGGAATATCTGCTCACATTTTAGCAAACAATTATATCATTTCACTTATAATTATGGTGAATTTAAAAAAGGGAGAAAAGTGGTGGGTTGATAATGCCTGGTGAGAAATAGTTCCTAGGTAAAATATTATTACACAGAGTGCGCACGAACGCGGTCTCTTTGGGGTAATTTGCCAGAACAGTTAAGCTCTGTTTGCGTAAGGCGGATGAGTATATTGGAAGTAGAACTTTAGCAGGGCTTCAGAATAGTGTGAAGTAACCGCGAATGGACTATAGACTTTATCCTCCATGTGCATTCACGAGTACACGTACGCATTAATTTTTCGTTTCAGGTGTCGCAAAAGAAGACATTTTTTTTGGTGTGCGAAATACTTATCAATGTTATCATAGCAACTGAGAGTTCTAGAACCTACGGAAAGTGTTTCAATGCGTCCATGGCACAGTAAGTAACCAACTGTAGGGTGGTTGGTGTGTCAGAGGCAACCAATGACATCGTCGAGCATCAGCCAATCAGAGCCTTGACGCTAGCGATGAGCGTCGAGAACGTTGCACGAGCGTCAAACGTTGGTTTTGGCGCTTGTCGCCAGCGTCGGGGAATAAGAAGAATAACGTTTCTCCACTTGATAATAGAAAATCTAACGAGAAGCTGAAGTAACGAACTAATGGAAATGTACATAGTAAAATATCGTTTGCAGAAATAATAACTTGAGGCCAAATTTGTATAGATGTTCCTTACCGTTAGGAAAACAAAATTATAACGTTTCCCGACGATGCCCGAAGAGTCGTTAATGTTTTAAAATAAAATTTCGAATGTTGATATATTTTTAGTGAAAAAAAAGTGTATATCACTAAAAAGAAATAACAATTTTATAAAAATTATCTGGTTTTCCTTCGTTTTCAGCATTTCATTGCGAGCTTCCTTGCAGGATAACAGATGGCAGCACGGTGTGTGTCGCTGGCGGCCGGCGTCAGAACGTCGCTCTAATGTGAAGACGCGAATAACACTCGTCGATGGCTGCAGGCGTTGGACGCGAAGCGCCGCAGCGTGCCGCTCTATTGCGAAGACCGCTTGAAGAATACAGAAGTGAAAGAGCCGCTCATGCCACGGACTCCAACCACACGCGCCAGCAAAATGGCGTCACCTGCAAGCTAACATGTCGGAATACCTTTCGCCAATCAGCATCCCGGTATTCTGATCGCGGATCGGCAGCCCGGACAATAGGAAACCACCCGCGCCCGCGCAGTAGCCAATCAGGCGCGAGACCCCGTCCCCAGAGTCTCATTCAGCCAATTGGAGAAACAGCGAAGCAACCGCCACGCCAGTTCGTCTTTAAGACGTTCAGTCACGGCGGGCATGTTGCGCGTGGAAGGATATTTATGGTCAGCGCTGTAGACAGCAAGGGGTAGGCACCCAATGTCTTGAAGTCTTCCCGAGGGGTACTCTGATCTGTAAACATTACCACATCTCTCGTTAATGAATGGCCGATGGCATCGTCTTTGAACACGTGGCACATTGTTTATTGGTTACGAGAAGTATACTAAACACAAGTACAGTCACGCCAAAATATTACTTTACTGCAACACCATGATTTACAAAGTAATTCAGGACTGAACGGGTTAACAGTGCTATGTACGCGGAGCTGTCTTGGTGAGGAGGCGATAAGGGCGACACACACGCGTACCTGCTGTCGCCCCGACGCATCTACGTTCATTAAGGTTCTGAAATAGCATTTTGTGTTCCCGTTGTACATCTGGAACTACGGGACTACAAGCAGCAACCCTGTCATTTTATTAGTGCAAAAGTCTGGAGGCTGTTCACGATCAAATTAGCACTTTTAAAAGCCCTGGTTAAGATCCACTTTTATGCGCGTTGCTTATTCCTCAGTCTTGTGTAAAATTAACATTGCAATGGGCCTCATCACTTTAGTCATCCGTCGGTCAAACAAAACTGTGAAATTATTAAGAAAGTAGATACTCTACAAATATGCGCATTTTTACACTTCGGTGCATTACAAAAAAAAAAACAGAAAGCTGAAGAAATAATTTTAAGTTATCACAAATGGTTACCTAACACTTTTTATCCAACGTAAAGATATGGGACTACTTTCCATTCATCGTTACCAACTTTACTGGGTAAATGTCACTCAGTGCGCCTATTAAAATATATGCATGCACGGGCAGTGACATTTTTCTAAGGTTCATTTCAGAAGTGCTCACTTTATCGCGAACAGCCTTTAGCAAGGTTCCCGGCGTGTCCCTACACCAGTTTAGAGAGTTTCCGAAATGTATACTTTGCGATAAGACAGTGCTGATAAGCAGTTTTCAGATATGTTGGAGAGCTTTTGTAATATACATGGTGTCTTGAAATTACTATTCGTGCCTCGTATAATGGGTGTTTTCTTTTGTGTGTTTGTTTCTGCAGTCGCCATACCATCTTTATAACCACACTAAAATTTTTACGTCAGCACTTTTGTGGTTACCATATAACCTTTGAAATAACGAAGGCCAAACTAGTTTCAATTTGGGACAATTTGATAGTATGATCTGGTAACATATTCTTCGATTATATTCTCAGTTTTTCCATGAACAGGAAAAAGACCCTTTTGCTATAGCATGTTCACTGAGAACACATGCCAAGAGAACATGTAATATCACACAACATAAAAAATGTTTAAGCTGTTGTAAAATGTTATTCCTTTAAACAATTTTAAAAATATATTTACCTCTTTCTCTCTATCTAGCTCTCTCTCTATGAACGTATAAGATATGTTTCTATTTTCGAGAACACTCAACACTATTATTCGGCCAAACAAAATATTACAAAGAATAATCCTTTTTTTTTTTTTTTAATTACTTGTCTCGGAATAATTTATGCTGGTTGATGTAATCGACATATATTGTCCTCATCATTGCCAAATAACTGATTGAAAGCTTTTTCAGACATTATAACGAATTAAGATACACAAGCACAAACGCATATTTACTAAGAATGGCCACTATTATTCTGTGTAAATGTTCTGGTTATCCTAGCAATGTGAACTTACTTCCTGTGCTTATGACAACCACTAATTGCAGGCTAATTGAACGTCAATCATTCTTAACCACATACTGAGAAACAAGAAGTGTCGCTAACCAAAGCTTAATTAGTCAAACTTTCGGAGCAAAACCAGACAATGTGAAATCTGCCTTTAGATACCTAAAAGTTCCAAGATTTCACTTCATTGACATATGAATAAAATCATTAGGTACATGAAAAATTAAACATTTCATACGGCGGAGACTGCTCAAATATCCGTGTTTAATCTATAATTGAACAATTATAACAATTTTGTGGTTTCTTCTTAAAGAAGCAGCATATTTAGCTTAGAAGGATGGACGAAAATATAATATACCTTACAGCAGTAAAATATATATATTTAATTGTACACCAACTACAGATATTTCAATTTAGCTTCTCTCTTTCATTTACTTTTGTTTTAATATCGATCAGTTATAACAATTATATAGCAATTTTTGAAAACAATTTCTCGCTCTTTGTTTCATAAAATACTATTGATACAAAACAGAAAAAATAATTGTTAATACTCCTAAACCCAAATATTTACAAAAACATATTTCACTGTATGTTATGAACGAGGTATTACAATTTATTCATCTGTTTTGTCATCTCTAGACCTAAAGTCAGGGCCCATCTTGCCTGTCTCGTTGGCTCAAATTTGCGAAAAAATATGGTGACGATAGGCCGTATGCTGAGTGTAAAGTGTCGACAGTAAAACTATTTAAATATGTTAGAAAAAATAAATAAAATGGTGTAGTCCACTCTTATGTCAATGTGCGTTAAACGAAATAAAATGAATCAGTAGTATATTAATTAAGATATCGCACTTCTGACAAAACGTTGAAAACTTGGAGTTGGTTTTTTGATAATTCACTGCAATTTTTCTGGGAGTAGTGAAGTCAGAGGTTCGTTAAAATGTAACCACTTATGGGAAAAGATTTTCCAAGAAATTGAGTCTACTGTTTCATAAATGTTTAGCGAACGATTTTTTGCAGTAACCAAGTGACAAACCTTAGGCTCGCCGGAGAGTAAAAATTCTACATATCTTGTACTCATATAATATATATATATATATATATATATATATATATATATATATATATATAGTGAACGATGGAGACATTTCAAGGCACTAATTCACAGAACAGTGAAAATTTATATTCCATTGTTCAGTATAGTGAAGTAGTAATATTATTATTTCACACGAATTAAATAAACCACGACATTCGCAAAAAATTAAAAGTATAATTTCTAATGTCCATTTCTTAATCCATTTTAACACATGGCCAAAATTATTTATTTTACTAAATATTAGTGATAGCAACATATTAAAATTAAACTTAGAAATGTATACACAATATAAATTACTATCAAATAATGTTTGTCTGTGCCATTTAATGTATGTTTTGAGGTGTCACAGGCCATTTATTGAAATTAATCTCTCATTTTTATGCATACCAGTTAATTTTTATTGTTTTTTTGGCACACAAACAGTAAAATTTTGTTTTTAGCATAAATTTATGCAAATATTTCACAACAATTTTTTTGGTAATGACAACACAGGAGATTTTAAAAGTGAAATATGTTTTATCCAAAATAAAAAGTATTTCATATTTTCCCATCAACGCTATTTATGATGGATTCACATAGAATGTAGCAAACAGTGTTGGATTTATATCAAGGTTTCCTACCATCCCCAAACTCTGCTCTGGTTAGGTAAATATGTAGCCACAAAAAATCATACTTAAGCCTAAAAGCTTTCTATATACTCACTCGAGAGTGGTTTTTAATTATAACCATACGATTTTCGTGAATTCGCTGAAAGCTAAGCAGGGAATTAAGGTTATGCTAACTTAAAAGTTGAGTAAATTCACGTCTCTGTATTTCCCGCTGGCTCATTCTAGAACTACCTACGGTAAAATTCTGAAGTAAAGTGACATGACATCGAACTAATGACTTATCAAGTGGTATAACTTCAGTAATGCGCCAAAGTTCATGTCATGGTTATGAACTTAATATTTTTCTCGAGTCCTGCCCATTACATCCTTGAGAAGGACGTTAGACAATCGCTTCCGGATAAAAATAGTAAACCTGTAGCAGAGTTATTTTGATAAGTGGAATAATCAACGGTGTGGTTAAATGATTAATGGCGATTGCTATCTCATCGCCAAGTATAGTGAGAATAATAATGTTTTAGATAGTGAAACTAATAGGGAAACGACTACAAGAAATTATTAAAGAGAAAGACAAAACTCTAGGCAATTTTACGTTGTCAGTTTGCCCTGGCAATTTTTTTATTGGATGAACACATAGAGGTGGTAGAGGAGGATAAAAAATAAATGTTTTATTCATAAAAGCTCATGACCAGAAAAGTAGGGATGCTTCACGAGGCTATATTGGGAAAGCATCGCTTAGAACTTGCTAATACGCAACCACAGGGACGTGGCAGTCGTGCTGGTTGCATCCTTCCAGGCGCAACGGCAGTTCTGTTCGTTGCATCGGAAAATGTTTATACAAAGCCATCGGTCGTAGGTATCAAGCGCCCGGCTGTCTGGTGCATATCAGTCGGGATGCCAATCTAGTGCAACTGTTGAATTTCCGTTGCATGCACCATGCATCAGATTCATGTCTTACTGTGACACTCAGGTTCTGTCCGGAGACAAAAGCGCGCATGTCGCTCTGCACTTCGCAGCGCGCTCTGAATACGCAATTAAGGCATCCTGCTTCTAGTGCTGTCCTTTCGCTCCTTAATCACTAAGGTATAAATGTGTGCATTAATGTATTTATAGTCTATTCGTGGTTTCTTATCACTTTTTTTTTTACTAAACCATTGAAAAATCACCCCATGTACAACGTGTTTTGTTATTTCCTAAATATGAAATATGCCATCCCAAGCGGTTTATACCTCTGTTAACATGAAAGTATCTTATTTTTCGTTACATTGAAGTTCTACCTTCTTTTACTTTATAAATAATAATATTTCATTTATAATAAATATGAATATAAACAGTGAGAAAACATAAGTGTTGGTAGCGCCTAGTAAGAAATAGTTATCATGCAAAATATCATTACAACTGAGTGCGCACGAATTCAGTGCATCGTCCGTTGGAGTAATTTTCTATACTTAATTAAACATGGTTTGCACGAGGCGGAGGAATATCCTGGAAGTAACGCTTCAGCAGGTTTTCATAAAAGCATAAAGTAACCGTGAATGGATTATATACATGTGTGTTCATGAGTTAGTATGAAGTCGGATTATTATATCTCTTGTAGTCAGTACATAAACTTATTTAACATTAATGCCAAACAGAACTAATCCTCTTCATGTTAATTCATTTCCATCTTTACCTCACAACTAAGCATGTCTGGAATTTTTCTTTGGTATGATACAAGAAATGAACGTTGGTTTGCCGTGGCTTTGCGTTCCAAGAAATTTTGTAATACTATGAATATTTTCCCCGCTGCTACGCCAACCTTGAATTCAAGATTTTAATCAAATTAGGCCTGGTAATACGACCCCTTCCTCTCCGGCTGGAATTTTTCAATTTCCCTCTAGGGCTTTGTATGGATATCATTCTAAAGCAAAGAATCCCACGTAACCTCGTCATCTATAATATACATAATATTCAATTAAAACATCCTTGAAACCTTTCCTCCCTATTAATATTATAATTCTAAGAACGTATGTACTCAGTTTTCATGAATTTGTATAAGCGATAATTTGAAACCAGAAGCACTAAACATCTTGATCGGTTTAAGCAATGCTAAAAAAAATATTTAAAAATTGAAACCCTTTCCACTGTTCTTTTGCTTACATAAAAAAAAATCCCTGTAGCTGCTTTCAGTCATTTGTATAATGACTATTTAGTAGCAAGATGTATCGCGATATCATATTAAATATTCCGTGAAAACTTATTTTACCCATTATCGCTCCAACAGCGGCAGAAATACGTCAATTCTCTTTTTATGCTTGCCTAATTTTAATATGTTAACACTAAATGTTATGTTTTTCGGTGCATCTTTTTGGGCTGTGAGTTGATTATTCGGTCGGCAAGGGCACTGCATTTTATGTATATTTTATATTTAGAGATTAACATTTAGGGTCGTGATAGACAAAGAGCAACATAAAAACTAAACATCATCTCAAAATTACACTTACAATAATTCTGTGCTGATATTATAAACTATAATCCCTTGTACTGTACGAAGGTACCGCAAAGGTCAGATGTTCGTGTACTGTTTCTGTGATGTACGGTTATTGATTTATTTCAATCGTAAGTTAGTTGTTTTAAAATTACAACTGACCTTTGTATTTATGCGATTCTGTATCTTGTTGCGATTCGTGTGTTACCGCTTATGGAAAATAGCTTTTCACTGTTGTCCTGTCCCTCGAGTTCTCAAGGACATTTAGCAAATAAACTCAAGCAAACTAAAAAACAAAAGTAATTTTAGGGTAAAGTCGTTTATATTATTGTGGTTATTTTCTGTTGCTGTAGCAATCAGGAAACAAAGAAACGTAGCTCTTCAAAATAACTGTCTATTGATAGGAGCTACCGACATAAACACGAAAGTAAAGTTTAGATTGCAAATACATTCAAATACCTTCCGTGTTAGGAGCAAGTTGCTGTGACACAAATTCAATATTTCATTGCGAAATAACAAAGAAGTCACAACAAATCCTTAATCAATTATTCGCGTATAGCATAAGTCGTATTAAAGAGGAATGATCTTTCGCATTTTGAATTAAGTTTTTTTTTTGCCTTAACTTCGTTTATTGCAGGCGAATCCAAATGTTTAGCTCTGCGGATCTTCAATAATCGTTTTAAAAATTGTTAAATTGTTGTGCATTCAATGCGTATGATATTTAATTAATTATAATTGTGCCTTAATTAAAACAGTGATCATTTGTGCAGGCAACTACAGCTGGAATAATAGGAGCAGAAAAACAGGACCGACTTCAAGTAATATACTAAGCTGTGGGTCATGTGAATATGTAAAACTAAGCATTCCAGCATGTACTGTCAAGTTGAAGAAAAATATAAAATATCGTTAATCAGTTCCCTCTAAGAACTACTTGCGACTACTGACAAGAAGTTACTAGCCCTGTTCGTATTAAAACAACGGATGAATAATTTGAGGAAAGTACACACGTGTGGGTAAAAATGGTGGAAAAATGTCACAAGTTTGTGATACTTTAGTAGCGGTGGCGCCAAGTACAGTTAACGGCATCTACACGAACTAATCAAGCAAGATGTTGGACGAAACAGTGGATGGCCGCCAACTTGCATTCGGGCTTAAACACCCTTCGGGAGCCTTTGGCATGTGTTACGTCGTCCCTGGATGTATATTAGACGACGGAGCTATTTGTCCGTCTGCCTCGTATTTGGGAGATCGTTAAATGAGAATTGTGTATTCCAAGTTGTTGACCTATACAGTCTCCATTCCAAGTTGTTGACCTATACAGTCTCCATTCCAAGTTGTTGACCTATACAGTCTCCATTCCAAGTTGTTGACCTGTACAGTCTCCATTCCAAGAAAATGTCACTGAATTTCGTTGTCATGAACCTTGTAATTTACTCATTCATTATGCCGTATACAAAACCCTTATTTTACCTAATTCCATACACGAATTTGTTCGATTTATACTTCGAAAGAATGAATATCAGTTTTCATTATAGCAGTGATATTTTCGTGTACTTTCTTTACGCAGAGCCCATTATACGTTCTTCGCAATATCTTTGCAAGCATCCTCTCATTGTGCTAATAGATCTGCATAGGACTAACGCGAAAATAAAAATTACTGTTTGTCGCTTTATTTTGCTATACAACAGAATATTACTGAGGGCAGCAGTGCGCGAGATTGCCATTATAAGACAAGACCTTGTTCAATTTTCCTTATACTCATCCATTGTTCAAATTAAAGGCCTTAGGTCTTCCACCGGGTATTTTTTCTGTATCATGAGAGCCAACATTATAAAAACTTCTGTCTGATAACATGTAGACAGACAACGAACGTGATAGTGTGCGATATGTGTTTTTGCACTGATTTCTGAAAATTAGAAATCTGTCTATTTTAAGAGCACATGATACATAAAATAGTGCAAAATATTTTAATTGAGTACCCATTTTTTCTAAAAGCCAAAAAGTCTCAATGCTATACCAGGGATCCCGCAGTATTCTATTTCCCGAGCTGTATCTCACGCCATCCTTTTATACTCAGCACTTCAGTTTAATATATTATACTGAAAGAATTTGTAGGAGCAATGGTTTGTTAGACGAAATTTGTATATATGATTTCCCACATTTACTTATTCTGAAAGTATTTTACAACTCTTTGCACTTGTGACAGTTAAAAGTATTTTCTTAAAATGGGACAAATGACGTCCATATCCCTATGGTTGTATCCCTATACCAGCAATTCTAACAACACTAGTTTGATTGCAGCGCTCTGCTGCTACTACATAAACTAATTAAGTCAAAAAGGGGTCAAATAGTTATCACTGTTGGATAGGCGAGTGTCCAGACCTGTCTTCTACGGCAGTGTTATAACCTCAAATCCTATCCACATTGTATTGGATAATCCTATTGGCAAAGAAGCAGTCCAATTTGATAAGATGATCCGGTAAAATATTCCTTTAATTATATTCTTAATTTTTCCACAAAGAAAAACTTATTTTGCTGTAGCATGTTCACTGAGAACACATGAAGAGAAAACATGAATCAACCGCAAAGTTCTGCTACCGAAGTAGTGCTATAGACATGGCTAGCATGGGGAGAAAGAGAGAGAGAGAGAGGGAGAGAGAGAGAGAGAGAGAGAGAGAGATGCATTTGCTTCACACTTTTCGAATCAAAGATTTGAAAAATCACCCTATGTATGACGTGTTTGGTTGTTTCCTATGTATTTCGCGTACCATAGGTACTTTTAACTTGTAAAGTATAAGTACCTTATAAGTGCCTCATTTTAGGCATATTTTTGTCTATAAATCTTAATATTTAATTTATGAAGAATATGAATATAAACAGGGAGCAAACATATGAATTGATAATGCCTAGTAACAAGTAGTTCTTATGCAAAATATTATTACACTGAGTGCGCACGAATACAGTGCGTTGTCCTTTTGATGTAATTTTCTAGACTTGGTTAAGCTTTGTTTACATGAGGTGGAAGAATATCCTGGAAGTATAACTTAAGCAGGTATTCAGAAAAGTTGGAAGTAACCGGGAATGAACTACGGTGAGGGTTAGAAATACGTTCAAAGTAGTTGTTGGTTCTTGCTGCATTGCTGTTATCCTGCACAACACAAGATCCACTTCCTCCTGAAAAGAGAAGACAGCAGACAATTTACAAACTTCTCCCAAACACATTTCCAGACGTGATGAAACACTAAACAAGCCTTACAATGATGGGAGATAAAATGATGAAGAACTTTCTAAAGAGATTGTTT
Source organism: Dryococelus australis (assembly GCA_029891345.1). NCBI lineage: Eukaryota > Metazoa > Arthropoda > Insecta > Phasmatodea > Phasmatidae > Dryococelus > Dryococelus australis. The sequence continues at coordinate 29,083,286 of CM057005.1, forward strand.
ATTTTGGGAACATTTGAGAGATAAAACATTTCGTATAATTAAATCACAATAATCATTATAATTTCTATATAGTATTATGTTATTTAATTTTTTTTTGTATTTTTTTTTTAGTTTTCTAATTTTAGTTTGTTGGTTTTTTGTTTTCCACTATAAAATTACAGAATTTTCATTTTCATATTTTATTGGAAAAGGATTGTTATTTTATCTTAATATTTACTATTATTTTTATATAACTAATCTTCTTTGTTTGAAAAATAGTTCTTTCCTTTAAATTTATTGTACTGCTTTTTGCCCCGAAAGTGATTCAGGGCTGACACGTTAATATCTACAGGCGGAAGTATGGTCCAAATGTGGGTCTGGCTGGCTGTTCAAAGTGCCAAAAGACTATCAGCAATTTCCAGCCTTACTCCACCAAAGAGCCAAATCTGAACCATTCACCATCAGTGGTGAAAGGGTCCGAGGGGGGGGGGGGTGGTGAGAGAAGGGCGGGCAGGGCTACGAACTAGCGTCACCCCTGGCCCTTTGATCCCGCCGCCCACGTCACGATTATGTAAGTTGCAACTGTTTTCAAGTCGTGAATTTCTGAGTTGTGACTGTCGTTTCCCTATGTCACGTGTGGTTCACTCCGCCTTGCAGCAGCTCGCTAGTTGCGTGCGCGCGTACTGGGTGGACCAGAGGCAGATGTGCTTCTTCTCGCCGAGAGGTTGAGAGGTTGGACTGCGGCGGGCGACTGGAGGACGGTAGCCAGCGGCGACCTTGGCGGGCGTCTCGAGGCACGGAATGCCAGGGTTCACGGACCCGGGTCTTCGGTGCCAGCCTCCAGGACATACGAGAGTCCCTCCCCCCCCCCCCGCATCACCCACTAACCGTCTTCACTCTGGACGTGGCTCTTCTCTCAGGGCCTCCAGCCGCGTCAAAGGTCACCGCTGACGGGCTGGGATAACGCCGCGGGGTCGCTACCGGGTTTTCTCAGCTGCTTCTTGCCGCCGTAGCCACCACCTACGTGAACCGCCCACGCGTCGACAAGAACCTCAGAATAAATATTGTTTTATTCAAGAACTATCATCAATTCACGGTTATTTCACACATTCCTGAAGCCCTGCTAAAGTTCTACTTCCAGAACATTTATCCGCCTCGTGGAAACTGTGCATAACTAAGACCGAATTTGTGCTCGCTCAGTGGTTATATTATTTTGCATGATAACTATTTCTTACTAGTCGCTATCAGCGCACATGTTTTCTCACTGTTTTAAATATTTATTATTAATTAAATATTATATTTATAAATAAAATCGACTCATTATGTAAATTTAACGAAAAATGGGATATATTTGTGTTGACAGAGGTATTAAACGCTTGTGGTGCAATATGACATATTCATGAAATAACTAAATACGTCAAACATGGGGTGATTTTTTTAAGTTTTGATTCAAAAAGTGTGAAGAAGCGACGAATATACTTTACTCTACATTATTCACAGATGCCTGCTTACGATTAGGACATGAGAGATTTCAAAATCCTAACACCAGTTCTCATTTTCTATTTTCCTCTCTTGTGCGCATTTTTTACAAGTAAAATGATGAAAATCGACATTCCAACAATTACCTGTACGAAAAAAATAAACTAAGGTAGATTCTGTTCGTGGTTTCTTCTCACTTTTTATATCAATCCTTCAAGAAAATCACCCTATAGGCCTATATGTGTTTAGTTGTTTCCTAAATGTGTCATGTATCACAACTTTTTATACTTGTGTCAACATAAAAGTATCTTACTGTTGGTTAAATTGAACTTTTACTTATTATTTATCTATGAATTATCACATTTTATTAATATTAATATTAATATAACCAGGGAGAAAATAGGTGTGTTAGTGGTGCCTATAAATAAATAGTTTTTATGCTATATTATTACACTGAGTGCGCACGAATGCGGTACATTGTCTCTTTGGTGTAATTTTCCAGGCTCGACTATGCTTTGTTTCCACGAGGCGGAGGAATATCCTTGAAGTAGAACTTTAGCAGGGCTTCAGAAAATTTGGAAGTGCCGTGAATATACTACACAAAGTATTTTGCACTATATAGGAATGTGTAGAGGGTAGTGCAGTGGTTTAGGCAGCTCTTAATATCGGGGTATTGAGAGCCGATGAGGGTGAAGCGAGGTGAATGCGGAGCAACACCGGAATGCAAAGGTTGAGTTAACGGGAGATCCACGAGAAAACCACCGAGCAGCGGCATCGCCCGTAATCGAACCCTGTTCGACTTTGTGGGCTGTACAGGAAAAAATGGAGGAACAGTTTATTTTCATTAAAACACAATAAAATTACAAGGTCGGGGCTTTCAAGTCTCAGAGGGGCTAGATGCCGACGGAAAGACAGCACGCCACGCTCTAAACTTGAATCAGTGAGAGTTGAGCCAAATCAGTGAAAAGAGTGGGAATCGAGCAACTGATAATCAGTACCAGATAACTCTTTAATATAGTGGTTGAATTTCACTAATTTATTTGATATTTACCACTGAATGTTAAGGATGTCACCGCTATAAATCACTAATTCCCAGTTAATTTGCTTGATTCGCCGGTCAGCATTAGCGTATCAACTGACTTTCAGAGAACGTTATTTCACTTATTTATATCACTGATTCGGATTTCGGGAGCAGTTCATAAAAAATGACGAGGCATATGATACATGTAGTTGGTTCGCCCTTGCCAATCTACTTCTTCTAGGCTTCAAACGCGCAAAAGACGCCTTGGTATACAGCATCCCGAAGACGCCCGATCTCATATCTAGACCCGTTGTATGGGTTTCATGCGTAGGAATAAGGGGACGATAAGGGCGACATTCGTGATTACATCAAGTGCTCCGCCGCCTCTACGCGTATGGTATTTTCTTCGTGCTACGGAAACCAGGGGTTCAAGATGTGCTTATGTAACTTAAAGTTTTTCAGTGCTGAATACTGAAATGACTTAATCCGTAAAACGAAACTCGCTTCCAAGCGCATCATTACCACGTCAAGATTAAGTGCATATACTGTAGTTACTGGCGTTGAACACGAAAATATTGTAATTTTGGTATTTGTGTAATTTTCCCAATTTGTAGACATTATCTGACCCTCCTTTTCCTCTCATAATTTTTTTTAATAGCATGTTTTTTTTTTTTTTGCAAAAAGACACGCCCAAATCAAAATTTTAGTGTTTTTGTTTTGTAAAAATAAAATAAACCAATCTATTTACAGAAAATTTAATAAGGGCAACTCAAAGGGCCTGCCTAGATTAATTTCCAGGTATTCTTAGCAAAGGTTATTTTACAATTAATTCAGGGACAGCCACAAATTTAATGTGCAAGTACTTCCTTACTTTCAGCAATTTTTCGAAATTGTAAAACATTTCCTTGAACTATTTTGTAGACCCTCTGAAGTAGTTCTTGGTGTCTTATTTCAGTGTGAATTATTCTCATTCTCTGGGTTAATTAGTTTTCGTTATATGTAAATTCCTAAAACAGTAAATTTGTGACTTCGACAAGACCTCCGATTGCGTAATTCCCGCACTCGATATAGATGATGTTAGTTGTAGAATACCCGTTGGCATCAAATGCCATAAACAGGCAAGAACGTCAGTGACACCATGTCACCGCATGCGAGTGGAATTCCGCCACATAAAGTAATTTGATGAGCGGGACGGCCACACTGTGGGAATGCACGAGGCCAGACGGTCGGCTCTTCTTGTAGCTAGCAGTCTTGGCCGTGTAATTACCGCTGAGACACGGCGTACACTCAGGCCAGCTACTGATCCCACCAAAGGAACTGCAGACGTAGAAAACCATAGGCTAAAGATGATGAGGTAGACCACTTATTCGTCTTTCTGCGCATATACCCAACATTGACCTACCTCAATCCTACACAACTCTCAAAGTCACATGGTCAACAGTGATGAACGTGTCTGTTTGCATCTTAATTTTTAAATGACAAGCTCCATTATATTAATAAAATACCTTTACCATTTTGAATTTAATCAAAAAGCATTACAAACTGGTTAGAGGAAGTATAAAAACATATCTTAAACACTTGTTTACAAATCGGTTTTCTAACCTAAAATCCAAACCTCGACGTTTTCGCTAGACGTGTAGGCAGAAAAGCTGTTCAATGTTGGGTCACAGAGATTTGTTGTGCGCAGCCAGCGAGATCGGTCTGCCTCATCTTTAGTCTATGGTAGTAGCGGACGGTGGTGAACTATACAGAGAAATATTCCAGTCTGTGTGGCCTTCACTGCTTGTGCAATTATCTACGAGAACCTATCGTTGTCTATTAAATGGTGCTGGGATACAGCTCTATGTGTTGTTTGCTATTATTCCTTCGTCTGGCCCGTTGCGTGGTCAGCACAGAGATTAAAGATGTAGTGAACGGATTTTGGTGTCTTACGTGTGTCCGAAACACTTACTCGTCCATAGCCACTACAACATTGCCAACAGTGATGAACGAATTCGTTTAGTTTTGAATATTGAACAGACACACGCTTTTACATTATAAAATACTTTGGCTAAAGTAATATATTCTAATTACATAAAAACTAGGTTAGAGAAAGTGTCCAAACATCTCAAAACACTTATTTACAAAAACAGTGTTCTAACCTCAAATCATATACCGATTGTATTGGATAATGCTATTGGCAAAGAAGCAGTCCAATATTGGAACACAGAAATTGGGAACTTCGCAGCTATAACGAGCACTTTTTCCGATATTCTCTCTATGTGTCAGTGACGAGATGAATATCACTCCTAGGGACATGAGTGGCAACGCTTCGCAATTTTTTTTTTTTTTTTTTTTTTTTTTTTTTTTTCCGTAAGTTCTGCTTCAGCCTTGGTGCATATAATGGTTCACATCACCGTTTGGCACCGCAGAGTACAACGTAACAGCACAGCACTGATTCGTCAACGCTATAATTCGCAGGCACCAAATGTTTTTATGGCTTAGGGCATCATCCGACGTGATTGCCTGTTAGGAATTAGCTTTTAATTCAACTCATACCTGAAATGGGCTATGGGCGTAGCTAAATAATGAGTAATGATTACGTAGAGCACAACGGTATAAGATGGGGGTTATTGAAAATAAGGATTATATAATAATTATTTACGTGACTATTGATCGGGAGAGTTTAATGGAATACCAATATGTGAATTAATTATAATATATTTTATTACTGCACGTCACTAGTATTACAATCTAATTGGAAAGTCCCAGCCTAGTTAATATTGCCGAAGGCTGATTCTAGCAGGCAGTTAACGACGACCGGACGTACTCATCTCCATGTATTCTTGTTCCGCTGTCCCGATTACAAAAGTCCTCGTTCCCAGTGTTACGCTGGCCTATTCGGGGGCATTGTTTAATATTTTCGACCCCGTTTACTGGTCGGTGGAGGGGGTTTCTGCAACTGTCTTTCGCAAGGTGATATTGCAATGACTCTCGTGTCCTGGTTCAATGTTTAAGGGTGTGGTCAGGTAGGACGTTCAGCTAAGGCCTGATCACTTCATAACGTGTCGATCACCCATCGTTACTGTAGGCACAAACACAGAACAGCCATGCGTCAATGAGCTTTCATGAATATATTTTCTGCCACTCTGACGGAGATTTACCGATGTCTCTTTGGAAAACACAACGCTCCTTCTCGCACAGTTCGCATCATCCAGGAGGATTTGCGATGGGTCGACGTGATTTGTCTGCTCGCGTGGTCACTGTGCGAGGGCTGTGACAGATTTCGTTGGGATGGACACCCCCCCCCCCCCTCTTGCCGAGGTCAAGAAGCGAGGGAGTGATATGGACGACACTAGTATGCACGCCTAGTGCCTCATCGCTCCTACGCGCAAGGCGTGCAGTGTTTCCGTCGTGACACTGTACTGAGTAAATAAGAACTGCAACAGTCGGGTTTTATTACCCGCGATGAAAGCCTACAGATTAAACTACGCCCGTATCTTTTTACTTTTCTCATGCCGTTTGAAGAAACTGCATAGGCAAGCTTTAAATATGTGATATTTGCAAACGTAAAAAAGTTTGGGACACAGATAATTGTATTTTATCTTTTCTGACAAAAAGTCGTATTTGCAGAATATTTGTTTACCGAGATACGCGTTTTCGCATAAACAAGACATTTTCACAAAAAACTATATATCTTAGTGATTTCAATCAGTAAAATTGTTTTACTAAATCTTTTCTTGGTGCGTTGTTATCTGCAGATGAATCAGTGGAATGAACTTAGTTTTTACTGCCAGGCCAGTGAAATTTACTTGCAATCAGTAGAAACTACGTGTTAATAATTGCATATCAGCAACTGAAATGCTTGATGGGCGAAGTGAATTAGAGTTACAGCAGTAACGGAATGCAGTAATGGGGGAAACGAGAGCACTCCAAGAAAATCCACCAGCCAACAGCAACATCCGCAACGTTTCCCACGCCAGCAAGAGAACAAGGTACACTGTTAGAATTGTTCATATATTTAAGGAAATTTTTACTAAAATGCACAGTAAATATACAGAAACGCAATCTGTAATGACAAAAAACGGAGTAAGTGCGTAAATACAAAATACGGAAAATCTCCGTATTTCTTATAGCTTCGGGTATTCGGACACGAACAATGTCGAGTCTACACGAAACTAAGACATGTTCTTTCAAACATTAAAAAATTGAACAACAGGTGTATGTAACGCTTAGCAACACTTAAAATACACTAACTTTAACAGAAACTAAAAAAGTTGCTTATGTGACTAATATGGAAATTCGAAAGTTATACCAAATTCATCACGTTAGCATTGTAGGTAAGTGATTTTGGTCATGAAATGGCGACTTTTTGACTCTGGTTCAAATCTTTCTTAAGTATATATATATATTTTTTTACTTTTTTAAATATATTTTTATACACAGTAGAACACCCACATAATGAAAATTAACATAAAATTGTTATTAATAATAATTATTTCAACTAGAAGTACAGAAAAATTACTAGGGAATTAACGGAGAGTTTAGGCGAGTTTTACGGAAAGTCCGTTTTTTGAAAATCAATGTGTCAGTGATTTTACGGAGAGTTTACGGACACCTCTGGATAAATTTTTACCAGCACTTTCCCGTAAAATGAAGGCAATATTTTAACAGTGTAGAGGAAGGTCTGTGGGTACCATGTGGAATTTGGTAGGACGATGACTTCTCGGCCAGCAATCTCCTGCACTTACACTAGATATCTACTTCTGCAGTTGATTGGATGATGCTTTTTAAAGTGTCTTAACGCAATTTGGCGGAAATTGGAGAAGATTCTAAAGTAAAATTGTTAATTTTTGGACTGTATTGTTAACGTTTCATACGTGGTTTTCAAACTGTAAAGCCTTTGGAATGAACAAAAAATTCGCTATGCCAGAATAGAAGGATTCATTTCGCACACTCTCTCAAATATTTATTCAAGATAATTGAGTATATGGTCACAACAAGTTTCCTTTCCGGATTATTTGGTAAAATATAAGGACATGTGAAAACAAAGTAAACATGTAACACTAACAGAACAGGCTGGAACGTCTGCCATTCAGCTGATTGTTGATTCACGACAAGTCTTAGAGATGTGTTTAATCTAAATTACAATTTATGACGCTTTTATTTCCTAAGCTGACCACGAGTTACCTGAAGTGGTTGCGTGAATATGCATCGCTAACCATTGTCATAAATCACAGCAACTTTTGAGGACTTAAAAAATTGGGTTTCGCTGTGTTGGGGACACGGCCGTTTGTTTTGGGTGAATACGTCTACGTTGACGCGCTCGGACACCTTGATGTTTATTTTACGTTCCCAGCACCGCTTCATTCGATCATATGGGGTTTTATGGGTATCACTGGGTTTCTTTTGAGATGCTCTTTCCCACCGTATACGATTTCTGTATTTTGACTTGGCTTTTTGACGAGTTTAGGTCGAAATTGTGTTAAGTTTTCTTAATGTTTTACATTAAACGCCTAGAATTTCACCATAACCACCCCACATGTATGTTTTTATACACGCAATCGATTGATCTTGACGAGAGTTGTCGATTGAAACCTAAACGAGCGTCATAGCTTTTCCTAATCAGAAGTTATACCACGCGGAAGTTATGAGACGCGGCGAAACGAACTCAAAATTGCGCCGCCCCCCCCCCCCCCCTTTTTCTCAACAACAACACGCACCCCGCTCTTTGTTTCGCAGTCCCGCTCAAGGTAACATATCCTTTGATCCTTTGGCAATCGAGTGGTGTAATTTAATTTTGAATGTAGACGGCAGATTCGGAGCTGCAATTCCAAACTCTATACCCCGATTTTGTTATCATCGGGTTTTCTAGATTGCCTCCCACTATGATCGCCAATTTAAATACGTATTCACGTCAATACGGTGGGAATGATACGAAAAACATTTATGAATCCACAGATTTCATCTCTGGTGGCAACTGATAATAGCGTACCATATGGAAGCTCCTATATTCTCAACTGTGTTTAACGAAGTTATTCCGGTACCCTCTCTCCGATAAACTTCAAGCATATGGTAATTTACCTAGACGAGTGATTTTACTATGATAACTTCGTGAGCTAAGCAAATTACAGTATTTATGACATAATAGCTACGTATATTTATCTCTTCGTTGTTTGCGCGTAAACACGCATCTCGGTAGATAACAGTTCTGGAAATACGAATTTTTGCCAGCAAGGATAAAAAACTATTGTTTATTTCCCTATCTGTTTCACTTTTATCATATTAACTGTACTAATGAAGAAAAATTCGTGAAATTGGTCTAATATAGTTTTTTCAAAGCCTGCTGATGCAGTTTCCTTAAGCGGCAAGAGAAAAATTCAACAATACAGGCGTAGATCAATCCGTGGTCTTTCATCGCGTGTAATAAAACCCCACTGTTGCAGATCTAATTTGCACAGTACAGCGTTACGACGATAACACTGCACGCCTTGCGCGTACGAGTGATTAGGCACTAGGCGTGCGTGTTACTATCGCCCGTATCGCTCTCTCGATTCTTGACCTTGGACGCGCATCTACAAAGTCCTCTTAACAAGCAGAAACAAGTTACAACTATGGAATATGATAGCGACGTTCATTTCAATATGGTCACTGTCTCATAATAAGAATGAGGTTTTATATACTAGTATTTGCTTTCTTATTGAACAAATATTTTCCCGCGGCTCTCACTATTATGTATTTTTGAATGAGTATCCTTTAAAACGTATTTAAGTTCTTAAAATAAAACACAACTTTAATAACACACAGCTGCGCAGCAGTGTTCATCGAAAGGTGTTGGAGTGTGAAAATGTCACTCTTTAGTGCAGGAAATAACAGTCCTAAGTCATAAGAAAAATAAATATTCCCAGTTAACGGAAAATTAATTCAGTCATCCAATTTCCATCCTCGGTAATTTGGATAGTCTCTAATTTCACTGGAAATATCCAGCAGAGAAGCGACAACAGAACAGTTCGGGAATCTTGTATCACGGTAGCAGCAATTAAACGTCACCACCAGGAACAGGATGGTTCGGTTAGTTGATGAAATTTGTGTTCAAATATTGCTGACGTCGTTCTCTTGATGGAACTATCCGTTGTGTAGGAGATAAATAATGGTCTACTGCAGCAATTATTTATATAGTTCAGATACAATCACAAATAAGACCACGCCATGCAGATCTGTTGCAATCGCTCTCTAGCGTTCACATTTATTAAGATAATACCAACTGTCATCCTGATTGCAGTCACTATATCAACAGTCTAAATGAATTATGGGTATAGAAATTTAGTTCCTACAACTAAAATTGTTTCTGAGTGCTTCTATATGCATCACGGTCAAAGAAAATCAGCTTGCCACTTAACCATTTAAAAACCAAATTGACCACATGCTATCTTTAATACTAACATGTTATTAGTTGAAATAATAATCCCATCGAAGAGACTCGGACGGAAATCATCAGCCCACCGACGTAACGAGTATTGCCTTAGTTTTTATTCCAAATTCTTACGTTTACGCCTGTTATTTTTTGACTGTTTAATTTATTTTTTACCACTGCCTTCGCTGCTTTAGTCCCGTAGAATTAATTTGTCCTCACTCTTCAACCCTACGTTAAAAACCCTTGCTCTCACCATGCGTATATTTCTGCTTTCGTTAACAGCAGAGCATAAAACACTAATTTCAGTAATATAAGTTTTTTAATTGCCACTGCAATGGGAATACTTTAACGTATTTTCCCACGATTACTTTTAATATGATTCGATTGTGACGCCAAGTGTCTCGTATTTTTAGGTTTATCACAAGGAACAACGAATTAATGAATAATATATATTTATAAATGTTCCCTAAAACTGAAAACAATTATCAACCAAACTAAAACGGTTATTTTGCTTAAAACGAGCAACATATTTTGCTTTTTTGAAATTTAATTAGCTTGAGAAATCTTACACCACAACAAATTTAGTTATAATCTAACACACATTGACCAATAAATGTTCCAAGTTCTCAATTGTTTTACATTTGAACATGCCCTTTCTCAGTGTGTATGATTTATTTGTACACTGCGACATCACACGTACCAAATTCTAATTTTTAATTGAATAAAATAAAAATAAAACTGAAGGTTCCTTCTTTTTCTTCGTTGTTTAGTTCGCTAGGAATCTCTCGTGTATCAGGTAGAAATTGCGTAATTTGTTTTGCTAAATTACGTTCGCCCGGAGTTAGGAATTTTCGTCGAATTAATGTGTGGCTGGCAGAAATAAATAATATTTTTTACCGTGTCACGGTACATCATTCTCTACCGGAAGATTTAATTTTTTCTGGCTTGTTGAATTGGCTTTTTTCATCTGTATATATATATATATGCATCTGAAACAAAAAAAATGCATTGCAGTCTCTCATTGAGTATAAGACCAATAGAAGAATTTATGAAAACATGTTTTATCCCCCTTAAAGGACGAATTTCGAAAAAAGTATGACATTAAATGTTATTAATTTGTATTTGTCATGTTTAAACGTAAAAATATTGCAGTAGTTCACAGGTTTAAGGGAAATTGAGTATTCATTGAATACATTTCTAACCCATCCTCAGCCCTTATGGTTGAATTTCTAAATATCGTGAAATGAGTTTTAAGTGTCTGTCTATGCACTACTATGAGGCAAGATACACTGCGGTGACAGCTCGAGTTTAAGTGATGCGTAGGATTCCGTTAAAACACTTTATATTGCTTCCCTTAACCACCGAATAACGAAAGATTTCCTCTTGGCGGATGCCTACATCCTAAAGGGAAGCAACTTTCATATTTTCATACGATTGAGTTCAATGGTCTGCACTGCGCATTGGTGAGTAAGTCAGTCGGTAAAAACACTTTCCTTTATGTTCGGAGCTGAACTACTCTCGATACTCCGATGTACTTCATTTATTATAGTCTCTTCAAGGTTATATATATGTATATATATAAAGTTTGTATGTATGTAAGTATGTTTGTTGATCATACAATTTTATTATACCGTTCGACTGATCTGAAACTTATTTGACAGGGATGTCCTTCAGTACCCAACTTAAATACTTAGTAGCCCGAAATCGACTCTGGCCCCCCATTAGGTCAAAAACTCCTAAAAAGGGGTTGTATATATTCGGACACCCATCGAGTCCGAAACCGCTAAAACGGCGTCGTGTATCTCTCATTGCCTTTTTTTATACTGGGGCAACGCCGGGTGTTTCTCCTAGTTATTTGATCAAACTGACTAGAGACCATTCACGGTAAGGTGAGCACTTTTGAAAGCCCTGATTAAGATCTACTTGTGTCCACGTTGTGTATTCTTCCGCCTTATTCTCCCGCCTCATCGCTTTATTCATGCGTAACTCAAGTGAAACTATAAAATTATTTAAAAAGTAAATGTTGTACAAATCTACTTATTTTTTACACTTCGATGAATTAAAAAAATAGAACGCGAAAGTAATAATTTAAGTTAACACAAATGGTTACCTATAAATTTTTATTCGATGTTAAAATTATATTAACTACTATCCATCTACCGTTGCCAACTTTACTGAACGAATGTCTCTCGGTGTGCCCATTAAAATATATACAGGCGGGAGCAGCGACTATTTTTAAAATGTTGATTTCAAAAGTGCTCACTTTATAGCGAACGGCCTTTACCAAACAACCTGTTCACCACAAAGCCTCCGGTTCCACGCGCGGTGACCATGTTGCGTTATGCGTTATGGCCGCAGACACCCATGTCTGTCGGGAATTACAGCCTATAACAAATTTCTGAATTGTTCGCAGCTCCACGTTTGCATTAGCATACAATGGGCGCAGCTCTTTTACGTAATCGCGAAGCAACGGTGCCGAACTCTGCTATTGCCAGGCCACCCGCTGCGTCCAAGGCTCCTCGAGCAGGGATAACTGGCGAGTATCGCGGCTTATCTGGTGCTGCAACAAAGGCAGGATGGGAGGATGAAGGCGCCGTTTGTTATAAAACACGCAGGAAAATTGATGGACGAAAGTCCATACTTCAATGAAATTGGAGATGAGGAAAGAAATAGGTCAATGCTCCGTAGCTATAAGCTAACCTTGTGGATGGTCACAAGTTTAAATCTTAATACAACACGTTTTATAGACTCTACAATTTTTTTTTTTTTTGTTTCGTCAGTTTTGTCTGTGTGTTATACGCATGCGTTTACAAACTAATAAAAACATTGTTTTAATTGCACACGATAAATACAGTTTCCCAATTTTGTGTTCCAACAGAGAACAATATTTTTGCCTTTATTATGCCTGTTATAGTTTTATTTTTAAATAATGCGCTGTGAGTTGAAGACAAGCGCGAAGGACGAAGCTCAATTTAACTCGTCGGAGATAAATACGTAACAATGAAGTAAACTATTGAATTATGAATTGATAGTTATATAATATACATTAAATACTAATTGAATCATTAACTGCACTAATAAGATACAAAAGCTTTCTGATACAGTTTCGCTACTTAAAATACTGTCAACGATGTGGAACGTTGCGTACCAGAATCATGGGTTGGTTAACTGTAGTATTAAGATTGACTGAAGGAAAAAATTTCAGCACAATATTTCACCCAAGAATACCTTAACAAATAACAAATAATTGTTACAAAGTTTAGGAAACCGCAAAAGTTTGAATATGAGTAAACTATTTTCCCCATCACAGATACGACATACCGGTAATTCGATTTGTATCTCCTTAGGAACGGTTTTTAATGAGTAATAATAAACTCTCACGTACGAAATTATTTAACTTTAAAAATACACTCAAAACATGTATTTCCTTTCACATATGTTTTCTTCAAGAAGGTACGTAGGCGTATTTTTAAAACGCACTTATTATATTTACATACTTGCTCCGAAATACGAATAATGCCCCTTTCTTAGAGCCCTGAAACGACATAAAAATGACTTTCTTAATACAGTGCATCCTACTATAATAACTACTTGAGGTGTGTGTATCACCATGAATGTCACTGGAAAATTCGAAAAACACTGAAATTATCATTACAAAAATATGTTAGTATTACTCCTATTTTAAATGTAACAGATAAACTAGATAAACAAATCACTTTCAGCGACCACAACCAAAACGCTGAACTTAACAATTAAAACAAGATTTCGTAATTTGCTTCTATCATTAATATAATTACAACAGTCAAATGTTCACATTAATATGTTAATATGCGCATACTGATTTGAAAAGATTTCTCTAAAACGCGAACCAAAATAAAAGTGTTTATTGCAAGCTGTAATGTCACTGACAACTTAACTTAATCTCAGTACACAGCTGTACATAGCCCTATTGCGATATTCAATAGTGTAGGCATACCGGGATGCGCAGGCATACGAAATTTTTTTTGACAGGTAATTTTCGGTGCTATATTGGTTTTTTCGCTGTTTGAACAGATCTAAAAGCAGCGTTTGAACAGATCTAAAACCAGCGTTTGAACAGATCTAAAAGCAGCGTTTGAACAGATCTAAAAGCAGCGTTTGAACAGATCTAAAAGCAGCGTTTGAACAGATCTAAAAGCAGCGTTCGAAAATATTCCTGTCTGTAAAAGCGTAAGGTATTTTGAAGTTGCTATTACAGAATTCTAGGGCTTGTAAACGGAATTGAGTAGATAGTGTTTTGAACAGGATTTCATGTCTGGAAACGTACCGTGCTATAAAGCAAACAAAACAAAATCGAGTTTTTAAACCTCTCGCTCCTGTAGAGTGAAATATCATTGCTGACATGAATGCGATCCCAGTACAGAACTGCAACCAGCGAAGTAATTTTTCCGTTATTAGTTTGCAGTTCCAGCGCTTTATTCGGCACTGTTTCGTTGTCTAGTACAAGATATGATCGATGTGAATTTTTTGAACGTATTTTTTCGCAGCTAGTGTTTGTGCAAGCAGAACTTCTTCGACTGTATACGACTCTTGATGTTACCCGATAAGAATTTTTTGAATGATGTGGAACCCGTTGGTCGTAGGAAACTAGCAATCGTATAACCTCTATCCATCTTCCCCAAATACACTATTGTTTGTGAAAATTGCAACACCCAGAAAAAATGGCAAGAATGAATCTAAACTCGGAGTATTTGTAGAACAGAGAACAGGCAATAAGTGATTACGAGTGCAGAGAGATGGCGTACACGTAGGCCCAGCAGCGCCCTCTCTTGTGTGACCGGAAAGGCCAGTGTTACGCCAAGCTCAGTCAGTGAAGAGACGTCAAACGAAGTGAAGGCAAGTGCCAGTACGCCTCGTCGACGTCAAAGGACGCCATATCAGGATGTGAGTGAGTTGGAACAGGGCGGGATAACTGGTCTCCTGGAAACGGGTTTGTCATGCCGTCACATTTCGGCTCGTACAGGGAATGCCACTACGACATTGATGCGTGTGTGGAACCAGTGGACGGAAGAGGGTCGTACGCAGCGACGAGCGGGTGCTGGACCACGCAATGTGTCCACAGCACGGGATGGCCGCCATTATGTCTGCAAGGCTGCAATGGACCGCACAACCTCGTGCACAGTGTTGGCGCGACGCTGGAGAACTGCAACGGGTGTGCACATGTCTGCGTCGACGGCTCGACGCCGTCTGCTGCGGGCTGGACTGGTGATACGCATGCCATTACGTCGGCTATTATCCAAGAACTGCAAACGCCTCAGACTGCAATGGTCACGTGAACGCTGTCACTAGCGTGCTGAGTGGCAAAATGTAGTATTTTTGGACGAGCCCAGCTTCAACCTGTCGTACGGTGTTGGCCGTGTACGTGTTAGACGCTACCGGGGTGACCGTAATCTGGCAGCCTGCATTATGGAGCGGCATAGCGGTTATTGCAAGCATTTTGCAATAACCGACGGATACCACTGCTTCCCTGATCTTCACGTTCGCCTGACATGTCGCCCTTCGAACATGTCTGGGATATGGTTGGTCGGTGACTTGTTCGTCACGGACCTCCAGCAACCACGGTTGATACTTTGTGGACTCGCATACAAACCCCGTGGAGGGAGATTCCCCAGGAACATATCCAGGTCCTCTTTGATTCAATGCCTCGACGTTTAGGGGCTCTGATTGCAGCACGTGGGTGCGTCACAACATACTGAATTCTCAAGGAGAGAGGTCATGTACAATTCTGTAATCCTAATCGATGGTGTATTGTCACGTACCTAACCTGTGGTATAAAGTTCATTTAAATAAGATGTATCCTTCTTGGTGTTGCGTTTTTCACAAACTTTAGTATACTTGGTCGAGATGATTTTGGACAAGTGCAAATTATGCTAGTGTACCCTCATGTTGAAAACTTATTTGCTGATGAATTGGCTAATCTTTGAACATTTCCAACAGTCCGATTCCTTCCTGTAAGAATATTTACTACGCGCGACGGCACTGTTTAAATTCTCCGTATATTTACGGAATTTTTTACGAAAGTGCACTGTACATATACGAAAACACAATCCGTAATGACGAAAAACGGAGTTAAGAGCGTAAATACAAAATACGGAAAATCTCCGTATCTTCTATAGCTTCGGGTTTCGGGCACGAACAAAGTCGAGTCCACACGAAGCTTTCTTCGCCACTGTAACCAGGAAATTATCGTTTCTGCGGCAGTTAAGGTTATCCGCGCCACTAAGACCTGTTCTTTCGAAAATTAGAAAGTAGCAACAGGCGTCTATAACACTTAAAATAAAATTGCATATGTGTCTAATATAGAACTTCAAATGTTAGGCTATACCATATTCACTACGTGAGAGTTGTAGGTCAGTGGTTAGAGTCGTGAGCTTGCGGCTATTTGAATCGGGTTCAAGTCTTGCGTAAGTGTAACATTTTTTAATACCTTTTTTTATACACAGTAGAACACCCAATTATTAAAAATTAAAAAAAAAAGTAATCAAATTTTTAAAATTAGAAGTACAGAGAACTAACTAGGGAATTAGCGGAGAGGTTATGTGAATTTTTCGGAAAGTCCTTTTTTGAAAATCAATGTGTCCGTAATTTTACGGAGAGTTTACGGACACCTCTGGATAAATTTTTACCAGGACATCCCCGTGAAATGAAGAGAATTTTTTTTTTAACAGTGCGGATATGCGGGTTGGAAGGTGATAAGGGTCAGTCAAATACCTGCCTGTGACGTCTGCTCACTTAAAATGTATCGAATGGACACTAAAAATTTCAAAGAATCTTTAAAGGGCTGTCTACTATCCTATTCCGTTTATCCTGTAAGGAAGTTTTTAAATACACATCGTTAGCCGTAATATATTGAAATTAAACATGTTTGTTTTTGTATTTCATTCATCACTGCTTATAATATTATGCTTATATATTTATGATGTCGTGTTTTTCCCTTTATTTTACTGCCGAATTTCATGTGGGTGTTTCTAAATAACATGATGTATCGTACTGTATTGTGGTTTGTTTGTTGTTGCCTTTTGCCTAATAACGTATTCAACTAAACACTTCCGGGACACGGAGCAAGTATAGTCCTTTTCAGGATACTTCCGAATTTCTGAAACTCTGATGAATTTATACTTCCAGGATATTCCTCCGCCTCATGCAAACAAGGCTTTGAAAACTACACCAGAGGCCCAACACACCGCATTCGTGCACACTTAGTGTTATAATATTTTGAATAAGAACTATTTCTTACCCAATAAGCAAGCAGTGGTCAACCGACTGTGGTTTTACTGCTGGCACTGCTGTATGACTGCTGGCACTGAATACTTATGGGTTTACACTAATGGGCCTGTTATGGCTGACTGCTGGCAACAGGACACTTAGCATAACACCAATGGTGCGTTAATGGGATGTTGATGGAAATGAAACTGATGACTTAGAGTGGGTATACTGCTAATGATCCACAAATGGCTTGCCAACTGTATTCAATCACTGGCAGAATTTAACTTATCCATTTTGGGCCATTAATGGCCCAGAACACTTATGTGTCTACAGAACTGGCCCTCCTATGGTTAACTGCTGGCACTAGGAAATTTGGCATGCCATTTATGGCACACTGATGGAATCTTGATGGAAATGAAACTGATGGTTGAGAGTAGGTGAACTACTAATGGCCCATAAATAGCTTACCAACTGTATTCTAGCAATGGTCGCACATAACTTATACGTAATGCTGGTGAATGTATGGGTAACCAGCTGTAGGTCATTTTATGTCTGTGAAGTGGTACATCGTTGGTACATTTCTGGTGCAATTTAACTTATTATAAGAATTTGTATGGCTTCCACTCTTCGCAGATCGCTTTTTCAAACTATACACACACACGCTCGTATATGTATATTTGCGTGTTTGCCTAATATAATTATATATTATATGATACAATGAGCAGACAATTTGTAAATATATAGTGCTGGAAATATATATGGCAAAATGCTGTAAATACAGTATTAGGTGTGATTTCGTGACTGGTATAGAATAATTTGACATGTGTAATAATTTAAATCTACTACTGCGTATATTTAAAATGAGAAGTTGAAAAAAAGCAATACCGAACCACCTTTAGAAAATTAACATTGAAGGGCTTCCGTTGTTTCACATTGCTGAAATATTCATATATGCAGAATGCATTTCAAAGCAAATGAATAAAATCCAGGTGACTTACATACTGCGAAAAATTACATTAAAGGCAAGGTTTTGGGTTGATATCACGATTCAGGTAGGAAGTTTTCTCTCAAGGAAAGTTTTTTTATTTATCTGTATCGTTTTAAGAACCGATTTGTTCGCATGGTAAATTTCAAGGCCATGAAATAACTGATGTATTTATATTATGTAAAACATTGTTAATAATTCAAGCCAAAGTATATTTTTAATTAGTTCGTCTAAACTCAAGGATTCCCTGTGGTGTAATGGTTAGCATGCTCGGCTGTCGCTGCAAGCGTCGTAAGATCACGCCCCCTCCATTCCTTCAGCAAACACTTCATTTTCATGTCGTGTTATGTGTTTAATGGAGAAGTAAACAGATTTTTAAAAACAATGAAAAATTGAGAATGATGCAGAAAATAGTTATTTTAACGATATAGTGTTTGACATATGGTAGAAGCATGGCTAGCCATCAGTAGGCCATCTGGTGGCTGTAAAGTGGTACGTTGATGGGCAATTATCGTTGTAATCATATGGGCTATGCTTGGGTCATTCGTGTCCACCACACCTGGGCCAGTTATGGGCAGATTATGGCCAGTTAGTGGTGCCACTTCAGGACCACCAATGGTGTCGGGTGCATGCCAGCTGTTGGCCAACTTTGAGCCGGCTTGGTATCCGACTGTAAACCATAAGTGGGCTATATGTGTTTTGCTACATGGATACTAGATGTTACGAACGCACCTATTTAGTTCATGTCTTTATTCATATTAGTTATAAATGAAGAAAAATATATAATTTGTAGTTAAAATATAAGTAAAAGTTTAATGTAACCAAAAATGAGATGCTTTTATTTTAACACGGGTATAAAACGCTTGTGACTAGGCGTATTTAGAAAACCACATTGGGTTTTTCTTTTCAAAGTTTTGATTCAAAAAGCGGTAAGAATCCGCAAATCGACAATAAACGGTGGTCCAGACCTCTCCAAGTAGCGAGGGAGGTACTGTCTCACGGTGAGTGCTACGTGTCAGGTTGATTACACATTCGTCGCGACGATACGGCAAATGGCGAGTGAAAATATTTGGGCGGCTCTTAACATCGTGGTCTTGAGAGTCGATGAGGGTGATTGAGATGAGAATGGAGTGGCGCAGGGATGAGAGGGCGGGTAGAACGGGAGACCCCCGAGAAAAACCCGCCGACCAACGGCATCGTCCGGCACGATTCCCGCTTGCGAAATTCCGGTGACCCGGCCGGGGATTGAACATGGTTCGCCTTGGTGGGAGGCGAGCAGGCTAACCACTCAGCCACCATGGCCCCACGGTAAATGGAGGAGCGGTACATCGCTGAGAATCGAGTGGTTATCACAGACAACGGCTGTAGGCAATTGACAATCTTTAATTGAATATTATAGGAACAAGCAACCTCGGTCGTGTTGCGTGGGTTTACTGTTACGAGCAAGTACGGAACAAAAAAAAAAAAAACTGCTCCATGTAATTGGCAATTTGCGTGGCTAACGAGCTCGCAGGGGTATAACACATGTAAACTGTAGGCATTGAAATAATAAGTAGACAAGATCAGTAATACCGGGGTGTGGCTGAGTGTCACTGTCGGAGAGGGCATCGCAGATTACATTCTGAAGGCAATAAACGTGTACTTGTGGCGTATAGAGGGCTAAGCTTTTTCAATCTCTGAGCCATAAGCATCGTATACGCGAGTGTGTGGATACACATCAGTGAAGTCTCTTTAACTTGATGAAGTACTCTGTGTTACTCACAAAGACCAAGTTGCAGCGACTCAAAACTCCCATATTTAAACCTTTTCACTGTGAATGTTCCTGTTTACCACAGCCGTCGATCAACTATGGAGACAGAAATGGTACATGGCGGTGTCACGTAAAGTTTAAAACGCTTTCGATTAAGGTAGCAAACCTCGCGTTTATTACCTTGAGCTTTGGATAACGTACGTGCAGCCATGTTCATCGGGAACTCAACGGCAAGCGAGGTGGAGTCCGAATCTGCAGGCACTTGACGCGATTCAGGTCATCGTCATCGTATGAAGTAAGCACGTTCAGGCAGGTTGTTTACCATGCGAGCAAACTTGATAAAGGCTCTTCACGATAAAGTGAGCACTTTCTAAATCAACCTTAGAAAATAGCGACTGTCCCTGCCTGCGTATATATTACCGGGAGCACTGAGTGACATGCGCCCAGTAAAGTTGGTAACGATGGAAGGAAACTAGTTGTATACGTAAACGTCGAATAAAATGTGTTATAGGCCATTCACGGTAAAGTGAGCACTTTTTGAAGCTGTTTCATCAGACATAATAACCAATAAATACATTTAATTGTGGCCTCATACTTTTGGTTTTGGGTATGGTGAATGTATACGCTGTGTTTATTACTCCCATAACAGGGTTTACATTAATAAGTGGTTCAAGGATATAAATTGGTTGAAAGAAAAATATAACTAGGGCTTCAAAAGTGCTCACTTTAGCGTGAACGGCCTATAGGTAACTATTGATAACAAAAATTATTTCTTACGGTTTATTTTTTTAATGCATTGTAGTGTAAAAATATAAACAGATTTATAAAATATTTATTTTTCTAATGATATCACAGTTTCACTTGACCGACGTATGAATAAAGTGATGATGTCCATGGCAAAGTTAATTTTACATAAGGCGGAAGAATACGCAACGTGCATACAAGTAGATCTTAAAGGTGGCTTTCAAAGGTGCTCATTTTACCGTTAACCGCCTATACACATGTTGTACACACTGATATAATCTCTGTATGGTCCAGAGAAAGCTGATTATTTTATTCGTATTCTAGAAAACAGTTCATTTAAATTTGCTTTACTTACAGCGCGGTATGGTTACAGTTATGGGTTCCTGTTTAAAATGTTTTTCTTCTCAGCGCACTCGAGGAATACATAGCTAATAGGGAACTGTAAAAGGGATTTAGAACAGTTTTGCATTAATTGTAAGCACATTCTGGAGAACTTAAAGAAGCATTGCCTGCGAGTGAGCAAAGATGTTCCATGTCTTAATGATTTACTAAATATATAATTCTTTAAATGTTAACATTTTAAAATGATTTTTCCTCTTTGTCATTGCTTTATTTCAGTTACAATGGAATGAGAACTCCTCATAAAGAATTAGTCATTAGATTACCTCTATAGTCGGTTTCAGTAAGTCATTAAAACGATATTTTGGCTGCGGTAGCTATTTCATTCATCTGACCAATAGAGTGGATTGCAGTTACTACGATTTTCGGTCATAGGTTTTCGTCCTCATATAAATAGTGAAATTCCACATTAAAATTAAATTTCGGCACTTAGGTCATTGGCCGATGATCACTAGAAGTAGCTGATCTTGATTGAAGCTATCCTCTTTACTGGTTTATTTCGAATTTATTTTATACGCTTACACAGATTTTGCGTGTGTTGCAACGATGAAGAAAATTTCGAGATTAGTCAAAAAGTAAGAGATAAAATATATTAATTTTAATTATGAATGTAAGCAGTTAATAAGGAAAAGAGAATACGTGGTGGCTGAGATGCGAAGGACAAAGTTTACATATTATGTGCGACTTTAACTTAAATGCAAATATAATTACCAAGCTGGAAGAAAGAACGTGAGACATGGAAAGAGGAAAAAGTTTTACAGGTTTTCTAAACATATTATATGTTACTTTTCTATAATGAGATTCGTTAACGGTAAACTGAGTACTTCTTAGATGCTGCTTCTCGCTAGCTCTGTATCACTCCATAGCCATGCTTAGAAATTAACGCCATCATGAGTGTAGTGGGTCCCATGTGTCAATAAAGCAGTATTCACATAGTTTTTTAAAGACATGAATGTTTCAAAATTAAAATAAAAAAATGATCTGACTTCAGTGTTCCCAATGAAAATATTTCACTGCAATGTCACGCTGATGCAAGAACTTCTTTCTATAATGCACAAAATATTTTCCAGTTATCGGTTTCCGGGGTTTTGATGTTGACCGGCCACAACAACGGAGCATACGTACTGCCAGACAAGCTTGAGGAACGCGTGTTATGACTGGGATGTGGGGAAAATTATTGTAGTAGGAGGGGTTGGGTGGGTGGGTGTGTAACTGTAGCAGTCACAGGAATCTCTGACGTCACAAGGGCGCACCCAACACCTCTCTCGCGACATTTGCAATTGCAAAGCTCCTACGTCATGATTGAGTCGATGACGACACCGCGACCCTCTTGAACTGTGGCCAACTTGAACATGAGTGTCAACGAATCGGAAAGATGCATCTTCTCAACTTTAACCAGACTTTCCTGACCAGCTACCAATCTGGTGATCCTGTTTTCTGAGTGGTTTAGTTAAAACAACATAACCTAATAACAGTGTTGTCACGACCATACTGCCTCAGTAAGAAAATATTTGCTTGGCAGAATCAAACTTTTTTCGAATAAACACGCTAAATAGAGGCAGTGTTTTGAAAAATATAAATAACGAAATAGTTTCTTTGTAGTTAAATTCCGTCCTCCTAAGAAAAGGGTTTGGTCAGTTCAACTATCTGCTTTGTTATAAAATATTAGTTTTGGTGTACACAACGCTATGTGCCTTCAACTTTTCACTTCATAATATCTATGTAATAATTTGCTCATTTATTTTGCCGGTTACAGAGACTAAAGATGAGGTAGACCTCTTATTCGTCTTCTGCGCATGTGCCCAACCTTGACC
Organism: Dryococelus australis; assembly: GCA_029891345.1. Lineage (NCBI taxonomy): Eukaryota > Metazoa > Arthropoda > Insecta > Phasmatodea > Phasmatidae > Dryococelus > Dryococelus australis. The sequence continues at coordinate 29,106,095 of CM057005.1, forward strand.
TACCCCAATCCTACACAACTCTCGAAGTCACATGGCCAGCAGTGATGAACGTGTTTGTTTACATCTTAATTTGTAAATGACCAGCACTATTATATTAATAAAATACTTTTACCTGTTTGAATGTATTCAAGAAGAATTGATTAGAGGAAGTATAAAAACATCTTAAAAGCACTTGTTTACTAAACAGTTTTCTAACCTCAAACCCAATCCACGCCGTTTTTGCTAGTCGCGTAGGAAGAAAAGCAGTTCAATATTGGAACATGGACCGGGGCGTATCCTGAAAATTTTGGCAAGGCATGCAACACGAAACTTACTTTGGCACTTTACTTTACACAGAAGAATCAAATATTAATAATAACAAAATGGAAATAAAAGGTTGCTGGAAATATCTTGAAGTTTTTTTTAGTACTTGTTTCCTCTTGCACTTGCCGTCATCTGGATTGCTTTGAGACACGAGAGAATCACTAACCTTAAGATATGACCATATAAAGCTCAAAGGTTTCTCCAGATTTAGATTATACCCTCACACATGTGTACGCGAAGCGTAAGAGATCTGCAAACTTCAATCGTGAAGAAAATTGAAGTATTGAAGTAATATAAAAATATCTAAATCACGACACTCAAACACTTCGACACACATTACTGAACATAATTAAACCCTAAGTAAAATCAACGGTGACACTTTAAATTAAGACAAATCATAGACACACTTCAGCATGTAAGATGAAGAAAAGAACAAAACAGAATCCCTTATAGGGTAACATGTAGTGTTAGTGCAGGCACCGATTTTTAAAGAAAACCATTTTAACGTCAAGTGAGAGAAAGGAAAAACTAAATTCCAGGTGTCAAATAGCGAGATTCACTGGTCAAAACCAATAGTTTTACATTTTAATTTGAAAAGTTTATAATTCATTTAAATACCCTTAAATTCACTAGTAGTAAATCTCTTGAATTATAGCTACAGCATAGTTACATTTATTCTTGTTAACAAGAATAATTTTAAAAAATATTAAAGACTTTAATATTTGCCTGTCAAAAAGTAATTAAAAAGTAAAATTACTTCTGAAAGTTCGTAAAACATAATTTACGTTTAAGTTTTGAGTTTTGAAGCATTATTTCCATTTGTTTATAGGTAATCATTTATAATTTTTGTAAAGGTCAGGATTAAATTTTCGTACAAAGATTCTGACTTTGTTCCCTGTCTTTAAATTGTTGAGAGCGGGCGTAGATCTAGAATTATTAACAACTTCTAATTTCTCTCTAAACGAGCATAACTGAAACAATTTATTAAATACACTTGTTAAGATGTTACTTGTACAGTCATCATAATATGCAACCCATCAGTCACTAAAAATTAAATAAACGTATATAGTCTCGCTAGCTGGCACGCTGAATGCAATGGCTCCTTGTGCATGCATTAGCCCACTTTCGCGCGAGCTTGCTGTGACGTCACACCAGCTGAACGAGTGTTGAGAATACCACAGTGCTATGCCTCGATATTTTCAGGGAACTATTACTATCGATTATCGAAATACGCATCGCGCCGCCGCCTCTCAGCGCCTTGCCACGACGTTTCGAGTAACTATTAAGAAAAGACAGGCGACAAGACGCGTGCTCAGTCCCATGTGTGGAGAGGAAAGGAAAACTAATTTTTATTTAAAATAAAAATGGGAAGTATATTGTTAAGAAACATGTCCGTTTTTTTTAAATTTTATCAAAGCATGCACTTCATGCATTGCATTCATGGAGAATGCGCCTCTGTACATGGAGATTGGTAGAGCGCAGCCAGCGAAATCGGTCCACCTCATATTTAGTCTGTGGGTGTAAATGGCGTTCTCCAAAGGTAAGCCACGTGCAAAAACGACGCATGCGTACGGGGCGGGGCTCGAAGTCACGACGTTCCTCTGGTTGGTGGCAAGTAGTTTGACCCCTGCACAGGCTGGAACCGGTTCGGAAGGCTGTTTAGCTTACAATAAATCCCAATTACTAGGTCGGTCTACGTGTTTCCGGTTGGTTAACGCAAGAACCTTCAACGTTGCTGGCTGGTGGGTTCGAAGTTTGGGCTCGGCGAGTGAAAGAGAGGCGAGCATGTTTTTACTCGACGACTTCCCTGCATGCCTCCACAGTAGAATCTCACGCCATTCAGCTACCTTAATTTAGCGATGGTAAGATTCTTACACACCCATAATTATCGTGTTCCATTGTATCGTTTACGCTCTAAAAAATTGTTTGAACTTTTACAAGAAAAATCTTTGGAAACCTAGTAGCCAAGAAAATCCTCTGTGAAACTACATACAGTTTTCTTGTAAAATCTGCAAAGCATTTATTTGTAGTTTTACCAATTATAGCCTTGTATTACAACTTACATCATTGATAAGTGTACATAAAATTGTATTTTTTTCTTCTACAATACCGGTGACGAATTAAAAAAAAAAAAAAAAAAAAATGTTTCGCTTTGCCAGCATTGGGAATAGATCCCACCCTAGCCCCAAGACCAACTTAAACTATGAGCTGGGCGCTTATTTTTACCATAAGTATTACTCCACGTACATACAAAATATTAACTAAGTTATTTGGTTAAGATGAATAGGTGCCGCTATTTCATTTGAAGTGTTCTGTTGTTGAGTTAAGAGATTTGGCCGGCTCTTAACAACGAGGTAGAGAGAGCCGATTTAAGAGTTCTGTGAAGTTGGGAAACGTTAACAGTTAATAAATAATATGATCACGTTTGATTGAAATTGTCATTTTATTGTGATTATTTGAGAGGTTTTAAGTGTTTTGCGTTATTCAAACTTGCAATACATTTCTTCTTGCACGCAACCACGCTTTACATCACCCATAGATTTCGCACAATCAGCTAAACATGGTTTTACGTTGTTGAGTGTGCGCCATTTTGCTGAAGCTCGTAAATAGGGGTCAGTATAGTATAAAAATTTCTTGAGGTGTATTACTAACAAGGTCCTCGTAGATTTACAACCGAGTAGTTTTACAAGAGGAATATTTATACCGTTACAAGTATTTGTAAAATTACAAAGAATTTCTCAGTAAAAATTACAAATATTTTTCAGTGTAGCACACGCGGGCGTTTTCCACGAGCGAGGAGGTGAACACAGTTTTGTAGGCCTCGATCCGTAGCTAACTCATTTTGCGAAGGATGGCCGCCGAGTATGCCAGTGGCCAGAACAAAAGCACCTCTGTGTCAGCTGTTGCCCGTTCTCTGTAACTTGACAACTTTTGGAACTTACATTCGATAAAAACCTTGCCCGTATCAGCACATGTTTTAAAGTAGAAGGTGGCTGGATTGCATACAGCAGTGTCCTAACTGAACTACGAGAAAGGGATCCTTGTATTAAATTATTACTGTGACTGCAACGTTTACTTTCGGGGCAACTGAATTCTTCCTCATGTTGGTTTTATGAACACTGTACTTGTATTTGTCGTAAGAAATATTTTGATATCTGCAATTCCACAAACCAAACAGAATAATTTTTTTTGGTGGAACTTAATTGCATTAGGGCACTGAAATATTTTGTTGCTGAATATAAATTATGTTAAAGTTCTTACTTGGTTGCTCCAAACTGTAAGATATGATTGAGTGCAACTGAACATTTATTTAGCTCTACATGCATTAAACGGTTTCGATTAGTATTAAAACATTAAAAGCCTGGCTGAATGTTGAACTTAGGCGGTCTGTACCCTGCCGCTACATCTGGCGACCTTAGTAAAAGTGAATGCTGATTCCCAAACACTGGGAAATGTGAGTAAATAAATATTTCAAGTATTATAACTTCACTTTCGGTTTCCCACAGGATTTTTATAACATATTAACTATCAATAAATCTACAACCCAAACACTGTTACTCTCCTAATTGTCACAACAATTGTAAACAAACTCTAGATAAACATATATTTTCCAAAGAAAGTCATTAAATTAGTGGCCAAACAAATGAATACAGTTGATTCAACAAAATATTTTGTTGGCAGTATATTTTTTTTTTCACAACACGGGGGTTTAGTTTATTACTACGTGTCATTTATTAGGTGAACAAATTTTTTTTTTTTTTCATTTCACGTTTTTTGTACTCAACAGAATATTTGTTGGGACAACTAAATATATGATTGACCCTATAAAAACAAGTATTTCTCTCAGTATAGCTACAGAGTACCGCCTTATCGACCTGTGGTTAGTAATCACTATGCGGCCATGTTAATTTTGGTATTAATGTAAAACAACATACTGTGCTGGAATAAGAAACTAAGCAAATCATTATAAAGTGCTCTGTTACATGAGAACAGGCTATATTACGATGCAAAGAAAAATCTTTTTTACTACTTTACCTCTGTAAACGAAGACAGAAATAAACATATGGGCATTAAAAAAATAAACTTAGATGCACGCGAACTTAAATTCGAAATTTACAGGGAAGTTTTTATTTAGGCGTGCGGGGTTTTTTTACGTTTAAATATTTGTGTAAGCTTGAAAAATGTTGTTCACCGCAGCGTAAAAAATTGTTGATATTTTCATTAAAACCAGTGAATATAAAATGTTTTTTTTTTTTTTTTTTTTACGAAAAATAACTTCCGGCCTGGAAAAGTAGTTGTACTACGCCTACATAAATTCGTACATTTTAGCTGGCATTGAAATCGTTCATCTTCTTGCATACAACTTATGTTTACCTTCGTGCTCGACAAGTATGTCCGAGTAAACACGGCTTTACTACACGGGTGTTTACCCTCTCAGCGACCAATCTCAAGCGTGAGATAACTTCGGCGTGAACAATTTTTCTGATGCACTAATGGCTTGTTCTCCACGACATAACACCGAGCCGAGAGCTTATAAATTATCTAATAGCAGTCTCCGTCTATGTCGTGTTAATTACCGCGTGCGGAACGCACAGAACTGTTTAGTTCCCCTCATCGCCAGCTCCCGTAATTTTCCGCACTTTAGGCGCGAAGCTAATTACGCCCTCATTTCCATACGCGATGTTTATCGAAGGCAATGCTTCTCTGGCACCCAACACGCATGCCGAACATCGTAAGTTTGTTATGTGCTTAACCTGTTATCGCCACTCCGAATGAAACAATCTTGTCCGATGATTTAAAACGCTTACTGTGTAGTCTTCCTGTAAATAAAATATAATTTTGTAGCATATACAACATTTTGAACTATGTTGTTTCTCATACTTTTCCCTTGCGATGATTGAGTTTAATATACATCGAAGACGGACATTTGAAATTTAATAAAAAGGGCATTGTAATTTTTAGAAATTTTCCCTTATTTACTTGTAGTGAATTTAAGAGTATACTGGGGAATTTATGTATATATACACATTTTTTTACCTAACCCATTATCAGTCAGTGATGCCAATTTTATTGAAAAATATCTACGAAAATTAAAGGATTATTCCTTCCGTCAGATGCCCTTAAAAAATGAGAAGCCCAAATTTATTTATTTATAATTGAGCTTTCAAGAGTTTCAACTTAAACATGGCAATGTTGAATTCAATTTAAATAGAACGTACATCAGTAAATCCGAATTTACTAATGCCACAGAACACTGCAGTGTATCGCATTTAATCTGCCGAGGAAGCAAAGCATACCGAATTGTGGCGAGGCTACATTTTCACGACCCCTGTACTGTTTTGGAGTGTGACGAAATTTCCCGAAGAAATTTACTTATTATAGCACGACGTGGAACTGACCTTTCGGTGCTTTCATGTGTACTCTCGGCGGTTCCTCGTAGTACGTATTTATTATAACCGAATATAAGGAATATTTTTTTTAAAATAAGGGTAGTGTTTCCTTTATCTTTTGATAATAAACAAAAAAAAAACCCTCTTAAGAAGTTTCCTGTTAAGAAGTTTTCCTGCTTAGCGAGTTTTAAAAAGTTTGCACATTGTCTATTACGAATATATAATATTACACTTTTAAGCAGTTTTCCTGCTTAATAAGCACATCTTTTCAGTATTATCCTTAAACTTCTTAGCAAGCTTTCACTGCAAATGAAAAGGATGAAGTGAAACGTGTAATACAGATGTAACATTTAATATCGTCTGAAATTCCGCCAGTATAGCGTAGCATCAAATATCGTCTGAAATTCCGCCAGTATAGCGTAGCATCAAATATCGTCTGAAATTCCGCCAGTATAGCGTAGCATCAATTATCGGCTTCGGTATGAAATTGCGATGCGGGAAGTCTATCATAGTGCAGATGAGGTCCATAACAAGAATCCATGAAGTCGGTTTTCGAAAAGGGAAAAAGCTTCACTATGCTGTATCTATACGACCTCATTATGTGCACGTAATAGAGGTTATATTAAATTATGAAGCATGTTCGGATCCAATTATTTAATCGAGACGTGGTTGGAATTGAAAATTACAGAGTGGCTTCAAAGAAAAAACTAAACCACAGCATGTTATTCATTAATGACGCCGAAAGCCTGAGAAAAGCAAAGGAGAGGAATGCTGATCTTCGCCAATTGTTCCTTTATCAGGAAATCATCGAGTACGGCTAACATTTAGGAAACGTCAGATTTACGTATAATTTTCAGTTTCTCGATTATTCCCTGAACTGCTTTACAATTATACAAATAAGATTACACAGAATTACGGGGATTTTAAATAAAAACCTTTCTTGATATGGTCATTGCCTACAATCTCATAATTGCAATGCCGTATGAGCGAGGACAAGAATGAGTGAAGAGTGTTGAGTGTCTCTTAACAGTGATGTCTTGAGAGCCGATAAGGGCGATTGAAGTGAGTATGGAGTGGCGCCGGAATGAGAGGGCGGGTCGAAACGGGAGATCCCCGAGCAAACCCGCCGAGCAGCGGCATCGTCCGGCACGATTCCCACGCCGCAAAAATCTGGAAGTGACCTGGCCGAGGACTGAAACCCGGTTCGCCTTGGTTGGAGGCGAGCAGGTTAACCGCTCAGTCACAGCTGCCCCGCGAGGACGAAAAGCGTGTTCTACACAGGATCCAGGACGAGGTAACGGGGAGTGAGCAGTCAACCCCGAGAGTCTGCCACCTGATCTAGAGGTGAACCCACTCACTGAGGTACACAGGTTTGTCCCATCAAACATGATATTTGTTTGTATAAGGCCAAAAATTTGTTCAGTTGCCCCAACAAATAAATTCGATGACTAAACAAAACTTGAAAAGCAACCAAATTAATTTGGTTTTTCTATCAAAATATATGCTTGACAGAACAAAATGTATTTTTTCCAGGCAAAAAAAAATAGAATGTAGAAAAATATTTGGTTCAATCAACTGTATACAAATTTGAAACTAAAAATTTGTCGCTTTATCGTCTAATCGTGGTTTTTTCACATTTTTTGAGAAAACCTTTGAAAAATCATCCAATGTATGACATGTTTGGTGGTCTCGTAAATATGTAATGTATTACAAACTTCTTATATTTCTGTTAACAAACAGGTATCCAATTTTAGGTTAAATTAAACATTTAATTACATTTTAATTATAAATTACAATGTTTCATTCATAATTAACATGAATTAGAATAGGGAAGAAATAGTTGTGTTGGTAAGGCTCAGTAATAAATAGTTCTTGTGCAAGTTATTATACTGAGCGCGCACAAATGTAGTGGGTTGTCCCTGTGGTGTAATTTTCTTTACTCGGTTAAGCTTTGTTTTTGCGAGGCGGAGGAATATTCTGGAAGTAGAACTTTAGTAGGCCTTCAGAAATGTTTGAAGTGACCGCGAATGTATTACGGCTGAGGTTGGTAGGATATGTAGCGCTCGGGCGTAAATGACCTATGTTCGAATGTCGGTAGGGGCTCGCAATTTCTTTACATTAACCGAAACTTTGTTATGTAACCAAACAAATCTTTGGGTTTGGGACAACCAAATGAGAACAGTAATATTATCTGGTTTCAAGAACAATATATATTTACTTTCCCTATGCAAACGACTAAAAATTTCATCCAACAAAACTTTTTTCTCTGTGTGGGGTATGAGAGCGAGCCCAGCCTCTTCTCCTACCCCTCCCTGTGATCCCATCCCTTAGGGGTTGTCATGACAGCTTTAGGCTATACACGGTAAAGTGAGCACTTTTGAAATCATTTTTTGAAAACATCTCTGTCCGTAACTAAACGTATGGTACACTACACACTGGCATTCAAGCTGCCAGTTAAATTGGGGCAGTTAATAAAATAAGTTATAGGATTTGACGTTTTATTTAGTGTGTAATACATTAACTACTGACAAGTGAAGTGAAGATTTGAAGCCTATTTTTCGAAGGAAACGTAGACTTGTGCAATCACCTGAATATCTGTATGGAATGTATGTCCCCACCTAATAACTTTTAAACCTGTAGACCAAGTTTCACATAATTCAGTTCACGTATAGTATGTAACAAATAAATCCAGTTTTTGTAGTTTTCAATAAAGCCAATTACTTATTTTTAACATGGTGGCAATTTTTATTCAGCTTTGCAAAAGAGATATAGGCTTATGCAATCATCCGGTTGTCTGTCTGGAATGTACGTTTCTCCCTCCACCCCCCCCCCCCCTATTAATTTTAAACCCCATAGCCAAATATACCCGAATTATGTCCACATGCATTATTTAGTAAGGACATAAGAATGTTTATACTTTCAATCACCGCGGATGCTAATTTTTAACATGGCGACACTGTTGATATATTTAGGCTGTTATGGTATATCTCTGTGGAACCAATTATCCAATGAAAACCAAATTTGTAACACTGCATTGCACTTATAAAGCGATAGCGGTATTAATCCGCCTTTTCGAAAGATAGCGCAAATTGGAAAAATAAAGCTTTTTCATTATATCTTGGGAAGAGTTTATTCAATTTAAAACAAATTTTGTACGTTTACAGTGCATGTTGTAGGCAATATATAGCGATAATTTTATAAACGGGCCAGTTTGGAATATAGTGCAACATGAAAAGTAATGCTGGTGTGTTATATCTCGGTAACTACAGAAACGATTCCTGTCAAATTTGGAATAGGCGTATAAGTAATACTATTGTAGGCCATGTTTATGAAATTTAAAAGTATGAAGTACATACCTTTAAAATGGTAGCTATATAAATATTTCAGCTTTATTTACAATATCTGCCATACTGTTTGCCAATTCGACTAAACGTGCTATACTGGGATGATATTTTAGAAGTATCAGACATCAAAATAAATACTCGCTTTTGTACGCTATTTTGTAAGGTAGCATCACATGAAATTAACGTTCTAAATTTTATATCTCGGGAAACAATAAACCTATTCCTACCAGATATGGTAATCAAATAATACTACGGTAGGTCATGTAAACTGGCATGTTTTAGTGTGTCAAGCTATTATTTTCAAAATTCCAGTCATATTAACATTTTAGCATTCTATACCATAGCTACGAAACCATGCAGCAAATTTCAACTTCATTTTGTATGCTGGCGATATCTGTTCCAGTCGTAAAATTTGTTTACCTATTTTGTAAGATAATGACACACAATTAGGTAAGTAATTTTTTATAATATCTCGGGAAATAATCAATCAATTACTTCCAAGTATGGCAAACAAGTAACATTGTAGTGGGACATGGGAGGCTATGTTTGTAAGAGTGTCAGGTGCTTATTTTCAATATAGCGCCCATTTAACATTTAAGCATAGCATGCTATATATAACAAACAATGTGACCGATTTCAACCTAACTTTGTGTTCTGACAGCATCTACACAAGCATCAAATGAGCGAATATATCAACTCGTTTGTCCGCCATTTTTGTAATACAACACAAAATGAAAAATAAAGTTGCTATGCCATATCTCGCGAACAATGTCCACCAACTATTACCAAATTTTGTGCATTCAAGTAGGTCATGAAAACTGTCATGTTTGAGTGGGTTTTCAAAATGGCAGCCATAAAACATTTTAGATTACTATGCTATATCTACGAAATCATGTACCATATTTAAACTTAACTTTGTATGCCAGCAGTATTTATTACAGCCATTTAATATATATATATATATATATATATATATATATATATATATATATATATATATATATATATACACCCAAAGCCGCTCTTTTATGTACCTTTTTGGAAGATAATGGCACACGAATTAATAATGTTTTGTCATATTTCGGAAAACAATCAACCAAAAGCTTTTAAATTTGGCGAACCAATAGTTCTATGGTAGGCTGTATATCTTAAATGTTTTAAGTGGTCTATACACACATTTTGAAAATTTCGATATAACTTTGTAGGCTGGCAGTACAATTTTACAGTAATCAAGTTTGTCTACTCAGAGCCTCATTTGTCCATCATTTTGTAAGATCGAGCTAAATGAGTAAATACAATTTTTTCATTGGATTGGATAGAAAAGAGCTTATTAACGCCACCTGGTGGTATGCCTGAAGGCTTATCAGGGGATGGCTTATACGCTGTAAACTAGCACCCATGCCTTACCTGGTATTCGAGCCCAGAAACTCCCGCGCCTCAGAACGGCGTTGCACCAACCGACTGCGGGACTTCGGCTGAAGATTTGCCATATCTCGTGGAAAAAATGAACCAATTTGTACTTAATTTGACAAAAAAAATATTATGTAAGCCATATAAACGAGCATGTTTTAAGTGGGTATTCCACTTACTTTCATAAAGGTGGCCATGTAAACATATTAAATTGGTTTATACAAAGTGATAATATATAACCATTTAGTTCTCCATTAACGAAAATAGAACCACATGAGAAAATGGATCTTCTGTTCCTTATGTCGTGGACCAATCATAGGCCCCTGAGTTCCCACCGAATTTTACACACAAGTAGTCCTACAGTAGGCTACGTAATCTTGCATAGTTTAAGTGCATCTGGGATATATATGAAAAATTATAACAATTCCATTTTAATTTTATATTTTAATAGTGCCCATTAGGGGCATCAATATTCTTATAGAGACACACTTTTGGCAGCCTTTTCGGAAGTTAGGGGCTAGTGGTATAACGTAACATTAATGCCATACCTCAGGAAACAACCAATTCCTACCAACGTTTTCAAATAAGTAATACTATAGTAGGTTATGTATACTTACATGATTTAAACGGGTCAAATATTTTTTCTTAGATGGCGGCAATATAAATAGTATAACAAATTTATTCTATCAATTAAATAATTTGACAAAAATTCAATCGAACTTTATATGCTGACAGTATCAGCTGTGCCCATACAGAGTTTGGCTTTAGGGTTCTCTGTACAATAGCGCCAAAAGTTGAAATTAATTTGTTATGCAATATCCCGGGAACCAGTAAACATATTTCCACCTAATTTTGCACACAATTAGTGCTACGGTAGTCCATGTCAAACTTACATGACTTATGTAATTCACACACTTGTTTTCAAAATGATGCTCTTGCAAATATTTGAGGTTGGTTAACCCAGTCTACCAAAACTGTAAAATGGTTAAAACTGCAGCAGATGCTCCGAATTCTACGTCCGTAATGTAGTTGGTTTGCACGCCATTTTTGGTACGAGGTGTTCTGCGTTCGAGTCCTGGGTACGTCACGTGTATATTTGTTATTGTCTCACTAGTACCGCATTTGTTTCTGGATTTACCTTAGATGGGAACTCTGTCAACGATACGTCAAGAAACAAATAACACTTTAAGCACTTCGAAATTATTAGTATCCATGTATAGTAATGTAGGCTCATTACTAGAGACCTGCGAAATTTGCGTTATTATTTGGGGACACGTTGAACTTAAAGCACGTAAACCTTTGCAATACGTTTGTTCATTTGACTATGCTTTATCTGACACGCCCTGGTTAACTCTGTGCCAATAAAACAAGCACTTCACATGTGTGTGCCCCAATCCTATTTAGTTCAGTCCGGAAAGGCGTGGCTTCACATCTATACAGGAGCCAATTGAGAAACTACGCCGGCTCCAGTATATACAGTGCCGTGAAGTTTAGCCTGATGCCGACCAATAACGCGAATTTTGCATGCATCTGCTCATTACTAGAGACCCGGAAATTTCGCGTATTCAATCGGCAATAACCCAGACTCCAGAATCCTTTATGTATTCGAACATCAGTTAGTATTTCATTGGCTGTTGCTCCAGTTAACCCCAGGCCAGGTATCACGGGATTTGGTTCTTATTTTCCTTACAGGTTCGTTGTTGGATGAAAGTCGTTCGGGTCGTGTCTAACAAATTATGGTCCAATGGAAGCACAAGCACATATGTACACGTGAATGCAATTTAGCTTGTCAGATGAATCCCGCGAAATATCCGAGTCTCTGGTAATTACTTATATCGACAACTTCTTGTTTAGTTTTACACACACGCAATAGGACGGACATGCACGTGTTATCAGCACATTTCCTTTTATAAAAAATATCAACAGTTTCCACATGGATGACGTATGAATACAGTGGCACGGTCCATGGCAATGGGCCGCAGTGACGACGTGATTACACTACTCGTCTCCAACACAGGCGAGACGGGTTCGATTCCTGGCGCGGTCGCTCCCGGATTTCCGCACGTGGGACGTCCGGCACGGACGATTCCGCTGTCCGGCGGGTTTCCTCGGGGATATCCCGTTCCCCCGCCTTTCCATTCTGGCGTTGCTTCATTCTTAACTCGCTTCACACTCATCGACTCTCAAGATATCGATGTTAAGAGCCGCCCAAATCTCGCCACTCTACTCCATCGCAACGTTAGTCTTACATATAGCGGAAGAATACAAAACGAGTAGAGAAGTAGATCTTAAACAGGGCTTTCGAATCTCCTAATTTAAACCGTGAACAGCCTACGAACAGAACTATCGTAGTTAGTATACAGTATGTAAACATATTACTCAGTAATAGTGCTTTAGGAAAGAATGTTCAAGTAAAGGCGTCCAAAACTACAAAATACTTTGCTTTTGCTTTTCTTGCGAGAAATTTATATATTAAATTTATGAAATTAGAATGACTTTGCCGATGTTGCGAGACGTCATCAGAATATTAACTGTGTAAGACGTATTCAACAGTGTATTTCATGAAGTTACATTTTCGCGTTTAATCGAAACCTCTTACGTACCCAGGCCAGGAATATTACGATTAGTCAGTTGCATGTGATACAATCCATACCTTAACCTGTTAGGTTAAACTCATCGCTTGGAAATATAACAATGACTACGCGTCTGCTTAGTGGTCTTTGCGCAGAGACGATAGGGCATTCGAAGTGCATGCTAACTGCCGACCTTGCAGTAATCTGCTATTTTAGTGCCTCAGGGGTGCAAGATATTGTTACGTCTAGAGGCTGTTCAAGATAAAGTAAGCATTTTTGAGGCCCTGGTTACTTTTTTTCGGTCATTTTTATAGTTTAACTACCTTTTTAAACAAATCCTGTCATGTAAGTAACAAACACAGTGTGTATATTCCATCGCACTCGAAAGTTAACGTCTAAGACTAAAACAGAATACAGTTATTGGCTGTTATTCCAAATGAGAGGGCTTTCAAAAGTGCTCACTTTACCGTGAATAGCCTGTACGTGGGAATTCTGCAAGGCACCGTTCATGCGAACCGGCTGATACGAGTTCAACTGCACGAGAGGCCAACCCACCGAAGTCCATTGCGAAATCGCTCACAATGGCCTTGCTTTCGAAAGGAGCGTGTGGTGTTGGTGCCTCGTTAGGTATCGCCAGAGAAGTTCCAGCAAAGACGCGAGGAATATGTCTGGATAGTTCTGCGATACGGTAAAGAAGGCAAGGAGTTTTTCCGTTCGCCTAGTGCCATGACATTTAACATGGGTCCATCCATCTGGAACGTACGTAAATCAGCAGGTTACGTAATGAATTGATGTTATTACGGAGATCAACGAGCTGCTGAATAAATCATCTCTCCTGGAACGTAGGTGAAAGCCTGTATATGAGTACACATTTGGTTATGTCACTCAGGCTTGACGTCAGTAAAAATACTATGAACCCTACGTAATTCAAATGTAAAAAAATTACCGCATCTAACACACTCTATTTTATAAATTTATAATATAACATGTATCAAAGAACAGAGTAATATTATAAAAAACTGGGAAACCATATAAGCAGGGAGGGGAACATTTCGCGGGTTCATTTTAGAATAAGCTAGACGTCAAACATGTGCACACTGGAGTTAACTTTGCAATTGGTTCGCAGTTTATTAGACACGCCCTGGATGACTCTAAGCCAATAACAGACATGCAAGGAAACAAGTAGCAAATCCCATACTGACAGGTGTGGAGTAACACGCAGGCAACTCTCTGGGATAGCAACCAATGAACAAACAATTGAGACTCGAGTATACACAGTAATGTGGAGTCTAGCCTATAGGTAATTTAACTCGCGAAATTTTCCTATCCCTATATATAAGTCATATATACCTTATATTGTAAAACAAATTAAAACTGCTTGTCGAGCGGATTTAAGCATAAGACGTATTTAATGCAAAGATTTCAATTTTCCGAAATTCAGAATAGTTTCCGCCGCAATTTTCCTGATTGCCTAGGCGTTCTGTTGGTAGAATTATTGTTTAATGTGTCACCGCCATTACGGTCCGTTTCTATGATGTAAAATAAAATATAAAGTTTACGTACACGCATCAATCATACACTTTGTGTATGATTGGTAAGTGTGTCGGTGTTTGTAATTATATTTTAGTGTTTCTGGTAAATCATGTTTAAGTGCTATTTCGTTGCGGCTGGTTGTATATTTCTGGGTTTATAAGTGATTTGTCCTGTTGTTTGTCAACATAACGATGTCATCTACTCCTGAATGATTGCCCCGTTGATAAACAGATGATCTGCACTCCTGTCACTCCAGTATGTTATTAGCGTCTGCAGACTTCCAATTTTTTGATTGATTTGAAAATATTACTGTAAATTAGTAGTTTTTTGTTTGTCTGTTCTGCCGATAGAACAAGTACGTCAAGAAATTGTGATACCATTTATTTTTTATATTTTAAGTTTAACACAATAAGTCCTGCACACGTTCACTGAAACGTAAGACAAATTATAAGTGAGTCACATATATCGACTACTGCAAGAACACTGGTGCTGCTATCTGTGTCAGAACTTGTCATCGTCATATTGGTCCATACCACATTACCACTCTGTAACTTACATAGTTCATTATTGGTCGGTAATCAACCAATGGAGAGCCGCGCTGTTACTGATCCAATCAAGTGTCCTTTACCGCATAAACGGATTTGCAGTCAATCGTATCTATAAAAGAAAGAAATTCTTTCGTTAGCAGTATCACTGTTACTGCACTATCGTGTTATTGTGAGGCCGTGATAACAACTGGCCGAACAAATACTGCACGTCCATGCGAGTTTTGTTCTAAACGACAAATAAATTTTTGAATTAGCTTTGCTCGAGCTACACTCGAGCATAGTCTACAAAGTGTTAATAGCAATGGCGAGTTAAAGTTATTATCATATTTTTCTGGCTGATCTGTGTATGTTTATTTAGTCTCGTGGTCGGGAATGGACCCAGTACAATCAAACCATCATAATAACAGTGAGAAAATTTGTAACTAATTCATAATATTTAAAGTTCTCTTTTAGATGTCAACTAAAATAAAATTCGCAGAATTGCTTCTTCAGAAGTACTTGAATCATCGCCTGTTTGCGGTTAATTAGGCGGATCTGAAATCAGCTTTTAAAAAATACATAGTTTCTCCCCTGTAACGGTCTTATTAGTTCAATTTATTAAATGTGATACCAAGAACACTGTTACGATGACTCATCTTAAACAAGCCGAGTTCGGAATATAGAGTTTTTGATTGAAGGAAAGAATTTGATGTGACGAACTACCTTATCTTAGGCTACGTATTAGATCGTAAACATTCTGGTGAAATTGCGTCCATATCGGCGCAGGCATTGAATTGTTACAAACGAAAACTGATTTTTCTCGTCAACAAAGCAGTACCGCTAATTGTTATGGTTTTTTATGCTATGATGCGTATGTAGCTATATGAAAACTTATTATCTCAAAAGTTGAAATCAAATATAAATATAATAGTGAAAGTGTGTTGTAAACATTTGTAACAGTTCTTTAGTCAGTGAGTTTTATGAGAAGTGCTTTTTTCAAAGTAATCAACCAACAGTATGTTAGTTACTTGTGTTCACATTGACGCATACACTATTTCAGTGTCCAAATATTGTAAAGATTTTAACAACTACAACTGTAAAAATGTATATCGTAACATACAACTGAAATTAAATGAGGACGTATGGCACTTGAAAACGCTGAAACGTAAATACCCTGAATTTTTAAGAAATTAATATTTCCTGTAATTCGGAAAATCAGCATTTTAATGGAGGAAGAATTTTAGACGTCGACATTTCTGATTATGGCGGGAGGAAATAAAAATTTCCTTAGACTCTTATTTGACTGCCAAAGTTGACGGCATAAAACAAGAAAGCATTTTTTTTTTTTTACTTATGAAGGCTAGAACACAGATATAAGGGAATAGATATATAGATGTAGAAAATTGCTAACGATTAACAAATGCGTACAAATGTATACATTCATTCATTTTTATTTTACTATTTGTACTTACAATTGTTACTAACAAATATGTATTTTTTTTATATGTATTTATATTTGGCGGAATGATACTGCGCTGAAAAATCTACCCAACGTACTTAATAAATAGATATTAAAAATTTGTATTTTATGTCAGTGAATAACATTTTTTCTCTGTCGCTGATACTGAGCCCACGAAGCTAACGTATTAAAGCATTTGTTTAGTAGGTAGAAGTAAGAAATAAATGTAGTAAGATATAAATGTAACATTCGTAAAAGTGATTTTTTATTTATCTGAATAGTTTATATTTTTACAATAATTATATATTCAATTGTTCTACGTGGGCTATATTGTAAATTGCTGGTCAGCAATCACGTCAAATACAGTTACGTTTAGTTTTAGACTGGGCCATTTTTTTGCAGGAAATCACGAAGAATTTGTCAGAACTAATTGTATAATTTAAATTTATATTCGGATACTGCAAACAAATGAATAGCGGAACACTCCAGAGCTCTAAGATACTTATATTGTCTTGTAGAGAGTTCAATTGGCCTCTCAGATCTGTATATTTTCGGATAATTAGGCTTAATAGTACCCTGATTTACTCTGTTGGATGGTTATTATTTTGCTCCATTGATGTTATCTCACTAATAATAATTGATACAGCAAAAAAGTCTACAGTTACTTTAAATTAAGAAAGAAAAGTGAAAACTCTGATTGTACACCAAGGCGAACCGGGTTCAATCCCCGGCCTGGTCACTCCGGATATTCGCATGTGGGAGTTGTGCCGGGCGACGCCGCTAGTCAGCGGGTTTTCTCGGGGATCTACCGTTTCCCCACGCCCCTTTCGTTCCGAAGCTGCTCATAACCACCTCAATCAGCCTCATCGACTCTCAAGACCTCGCTGTTAAGAGCGCCAAAATCTCTTCACTCTCTCTAAGCCCGTACATAGTGGAACCGTTTTGATTTCTATCGTGACTCTCAGTTTCGCAGATTTTATTTGTTTGCACAATTATCTGTGGATTATACTTTTGACGAGTCATCGGTTACTAACAGCATACATTTTGTATTCTTGAAAATCACGGTGAATAAAATTTACATTCCTACTTTGACTCATGTAATATCTGAACCGGCCAAAACTCACCGGATGCCCCTCTACTCCCAGGGAACTTGCCCAGCACTACATAAAAAGATACATTCCCTTGAGCTGCATATGCGTGCTTGCTTTCACAAGTCAAAAAAGAGAGAGTTGCGTTAATATTCTACACATGGATAGTTGCAGGTGCCCATATAGATTCACGTGTTCCGTCACACATCTCAGCAGCTAAACGGTCATTGACCAGTTGCTGTCGATCGATGTTATTGTCAAGTGGCATAGTCATGGAAGTACCGACTCCAATAATCGCACTGGTCGATACAAGGAGTTAAATTTTCGGGACCGACGAGCTATGGTGCGCGTTGTGTGAACCCGTCGTCGGATAGCAATGATAACATTTGCAGAGGACATCTGCAGCAGCTCAGGTATAGAAACTAGTAATACACAAGAGACCTGGAAAATTGACGGTTTCATTTCAGGGACAAGTTAGACTTCAAAGACTCATACGTTTACTTTACTTCAGCGATTGGTCCACGACCTGTTTGAAACCTCCTCGAGCACTCTGCGCCAATTATAAATCATGCAACGAACTACAGTACCAATCACGGCGTTTCAATCTGCAAGCAAGGAGCCAGTGAGCAGCTGACGTAAGCTGAGTACACTTCAGCTGGAAATGAAAGCACTTGGCCACAGAGTGAATAAAAATGCAGAGGTTGAATAGCCGCTTATTCCGCGAACTCCAGTCACACGAGCATGCCAACAAAACCGCGTCAGTAGCCACCAAAATATTGAAACGTCACTCGCCAATCAGCGCCTACTAACTTACTTGCCAGCTCACAGCACAACCAATAGGTAAAGCCACAATTATTTCGTGGTTTCGTTCGGTGGCAGGGTAGGCTTCAAACACTTGTTCTTTTCTCCTGCTTTGTGATTGGACAGCAGTTATTTAAACACGTCCTTTTTAACTGCAAGCTAGTAAGAAGCAGGAAACAGTACCGTGAGTGTGTGTTGAACAATCCTGCACAAAGGCCCCTCTTGCTCTCAGCAACCAATAAGGAAACGATAGTGTCTCCAGTGCGTAAAGGTCTGTGAAGTCTAGCTTGCTGCTAAATCAATCTGCGAAATACTCGTGGCTCTACCAACAGCGTACCTCTCGCAGCACGCGGTATCCGATAAGACACGAGGCCCGTTCCCAGACCCACGCAAAACCAATCAGAGAACGAGTGCGTCCCACATCAAAGGAATTTCCGCGTCATTTAGTGAGCGAGTGAAGGGATTTGGACGGCTCTTAACATCGAGATCTTGAGAGCCGAAGAGGTGAAGCGAAGTGAGTATGGATCAGCGTCGGAATGAAAGGGTTGGGGAAAACGGGAGATCCCCGAGAAAACTGACGAACCGGTAGCATCGTCTGGCACGAGAACCACACGCGAAAAACCCGGAGTGACCCATCCGGGAACTGAACCCGGTTCGCGTGGGTATGATGAGAGTAGTCTAACCACTACACCACCGCGGCCGTTCAGACGTAAAGTACCTCATAAAGTCGCACCTCGCTGTTTTCATTCGTTCGCTTCATTTCCGTGCACTACGTTCTGAACCGATCTTGCTAGTGTGACTTTAAATAATTGACCTCAATGATCTCGCAGCTATATTTGATCCCGTAAATCATGATCAAAAGTTCCGTTAGGTGAGTAGGCCCACAGGGTTTTAAAGTTTGACCCTTCCATAAATAATCATGGAGATAATGAAGATAAGTACATGCTGTTGTGATGACCTAAGCATTTTCACATATTAGATTAAAGGTTTTCTAAACACATGTACCGCTTATGTTAACACTACAGAAACATTCTCCAGGACTCTGCAACAGCGTGGTGTGTGTATATATATCTTACTAGAACCTTTCTTTTGGTAGCCAGATAAATGTTTCATGATTTATTGTTAAGGTTACATATCATTCGCTACTATAACGTAAGGTGTTATTTTATAACCTCCAGGAAAATGTCCAGGAGGCGGTATCGCCAAACTGTTTGTCAATATAATTTTTGTAAAACAACATTTTGCGATTAATTCCTCCGTCTGAATTTTGGTTTTGACGATCAACATTAGCGGACAAGATGCAATAGTCGGCATCTGCAGTGGCCATAAAACTATGATGACGGTTCATTTCTAGTTGAAATATACACTGGCAAATATTTTTAAAGTTCTCGCGCACGAAGTGTTTACCGTCACAAGTCCCAACACAACAAGGATAATTGCAGAAATACTACTTTTTTTTTGTCTTCCTCCACTCGTTTTCAATGCATGCAAGCTGCGTACATGCACCGGAAATACCAAACAGCGTGTAAAGAAATAAAATATGTTTCAGTTAAGAAAATAGTAAGAAAAATAAATCATTTAATTCTCCATTAGATTGCGTGGAAGATGCATATGTGATTTTAAAACGCGCAATTCAGATAGATGAGAGTGTAGCATACGGTGTATACTTAGCAACAGAGCTACGCGTTTTTGCGTCTATATCATGGAGCGTCACCGAGTTTCTATGACTAACGCATTATTCAATGTAACTACGGGATATTATGACGGTGATAATATGATACGTAAGCCAATATTTTTTACGCTGTTGAAAGTTACTTCCGATGAGGGATAAAATCAACAAAAAGGGATCTCTCGTTCTAGAATACTGAGATTTCTAATGTGGAAAGCATTAAAAAAGAATGAACAACGCGAGCCTAATCTTTGAGAATATTTATCCTCTGATTCAGTACGCATTTTCTCATATTTTATGTAAATTATAGCATTATGCTTTTAATAAGGACAGTTCCCGTTCTTTATTTAACCAATTATGTAGAACGTTGATCAATGGAAAAGATTTTACAGTGTGGTCTGTATAGTTTTCTAGGAGATTAATGTAATAATTCATCAACACCTCGCCGCCACATAAAATGTACGAATTTAACCTGCGATTTATAAATGAACGCTTGGAATATTCTGGCGGAATTGTAAATTACAGGCCATTTTAGTCACAATATTAAAATAAAATGCCAGAGGTGTTATATAAGAGGCACACATTTATGTGAGCTTACTTTGCGAAGTGTGTTATTTCGCCTAGTTTAAGTTTTCCTGCTGACTAAAAAGTTTAGTTGTGCTCCACAAGTTGGAGACATTTTGATTCTTGAACATTTTCACTGGGGTGACCGTGTAACGTACAACGTAAGGCTTGGTTCGCTGTAAGAAACGTGTTCTTAATGGACGCGAACGTGTCTCAGAATGAAAGAAGGTTGGTATTATTTACGTCGCTGCTCGTGGTCGTCTTTTACGTGTCGTGCAGAAAGCATACTCGACCTGTAGACATGTACCTACTACATGACGAGATATTTCACTTCGTATCGTGCTTTTACCCAACAGAAATGCAGAAGAAAATTAAAAATTAGTAATTTATTGTATTTATTTAAAACTTCAGTTAGAATGATAGCTTCGGTTTTCATTCCACTTTACAAATCTAAGAAATGCGTCTTAGCTATATTGTTGCCTTAATAATTCACCACACCAAAATCAAGTAAATGTCTAGTCGTGTGGGGCCGTGGTGGCTGAGCGGTTAGACTGCTCATCTTCCACTAATGCGAACCGAGTTCGATCCCCGGCCGGGTCACTCTTGGATCTTCGCATGTTGGGATCGTGATGGACGATACCGCTGGTCGGCGAGTCTTCTCGGGGATCTCCCGTTTCCCCCCGCTCTTGAGTTCCAGCGCTGCTCCACTCTCAGCTCATTTGACCCTCATCGGCTCTCAAGACCTCGTCAATGGCCACCTGAACCTCTCGACTCAACTCCAGTCGTGTGTGATTTGTTGGACATATGACGAGCAAGTTCACTATAGACTATTCACGGTAAGGCGAGCAGTTTCTGAAGCCCTCTCGTTTGTAATAATAGTCAGTAAATATATTTAATTGTAGCGTTAGTAAAATTAGAGTCCAGTGTATTATAAACACTGTGTTTATTATTTACATGCATGGGAATATTTATTTTAAGTGATGGAAGGATATAGATGGCAGATAAGAAAAAAGTAACTAGGCCCTCAAAAGTGCTCACATTACCGTGAACAGCCTATACTAGAAATTGATTATGAATAGAGTTAATGCCTTGTAGACGGTTGGTGGTCAACTGAGCTGAGCGTTTATGAAAGCCCTGCTTAAGGTCCCTGCCTAGCCGTCTCTTGCACTGCGTCGCAATGTGTTTGAAATCCGGTTTATTTTCCACGCGAAGTATTAAACTTGCGTCCAACGTGCTGCTTTTCCAGACGTATAGTCGGCAATCGCGCACGCGCCAAACATTTCTTTATTTTTGTTCTGTAACAATCAGCAGTAGGATAAAACACTATCGGCTGTTCACTCTACAGTGAGCACTTTTTAAGGCCCTTCCAACAGGCACTAACCGTAAGTAAATATATCTTATTGCAGCCTCGGGCATTAAATTTTGATGGTGGCGAATTGCATGCACTGTGTTTATTGGTCACGCTCTCGTAAGGATGATGATGATGGAGTTCTCAGCCATCTCCCTTGCACTTTACCGTTCGCGTGGCATATAATCCATTCACGGTTACTTCACCCTTTTATGAAACCCTGCTAGTGTTATACTTCCAGGATGTTCCTTCGTCTCGTGCAAACTAAGCTTAAATTA
This sequence comes from Dryococelus australis, assembly GCA_029891345.1. Classification (NCBI taxonomy): domain Eukaryota; kingdom Metazoa; phylum Arthropoda; class Insecta; order Phasmatodea; family Phasmatidae; genus Dryococelus; species Dryococelus australis. The sequence goes on from CM057005.1 coordinate 29,128,382, forward strand.
CACCAGAGAGACAACGCACAACATTCGTTCGCACTCAGTTGTAATGATAGTTAGTATAGTCACTAGGCGTTACCAACATACCTCTTTTCTCCCTGTTTTCTATTCAAATTATTTATCAGTGAAGCATTATAATTTATAGATAAGATATTAATAACATTTCAATTTAACAGGAAAAAAAGTTACTTTTATGAACACAAGTATAAAACGCTTGTGATGCAGGGCGTATTTAGCAAATAACTAAACACGTCATACATGGGGATATATTTTTCAAAGGTTTGATTTAAAAAGGCCAAAGAAACCGTGAATGGACTATAACCATGTGGACGGCTCCCGGACTTGGGACCGGGGTAGTACGCCACGCAAGACGAATTTTAGCTGCGTCATACTAATTTGAAGTAGGTTAGCCGAAGGCAGGGCACACCATCTCATCTCCTCCCCGGAGAACGTTGTATTCTGAGTAGTTTAGTAACCTACCTTGAAGACGATGTTGAAGATCGGATTTTAATTTTACCAACTAAGGTATCTAGGAATAGGAGAGGGTTAATTGATGCGGGTGGTCATGTTTTGAAAATTCCTATTTGGAACCCTATCTAATTATGACTATGCAGCTTTTGTTCTGTCCCGTCCTGGCTGCAGGATTGAGCAGACAATATAAATATTATGTTTGCTATTACAGGCGTCTCCCCCTGTGCAATATGAGCCAGTTAAGAATGGGTGGAGTACTCAGGATAAAAACGGGTTTCTCCTTGATCGTCTTTATATAAAACTCAATAACTCACACGAGTACAACACTTTACAATCGTTATGATGTATCAAACGGGAGAGTAATTACTTTTACTGCTGTTCATTTATGCAAAAGCCATTTTGTTATGTATCAAACTAATGTCTCTCCGGCGTAAAACGTTTGGAACTAGTTCACCTTAGTCCTCGTTGTCGAAGGTTGCGTCACCTCGATGCATCGACAGCGGCAGTCTCCGGTACAACTCTCTCTCTCGTGGCCATCTTGTGAGGTCGGCCTCTGGCTGACGCCCGCCGGCGTCTAGTTGACGTCTGGCCTATATCGGCGCGTTGTTTAATGTATCGCCATACTGTTTACTGTCCACAGTTTGTTGCAATCCCTGGCGTCCTGATTCCCCACCGAGTGTGATGCCAGGCTCACGCGAGCGTCAAGTAAGGGCTATCTCGCACCACAACTCTTTGCACGAATCTGTTCAAAAACTGGATAGCAGACAAAGAACACACTCTTTAGACTACGCCTATCGATTACTTTCAGGACCCATCAAGAAACATCATTTCGGAGCACTAGCGGTGCGTATGAAAATATTCGGGTCGAAACGTGCTGCACTCGAAGGGAACGCGCCGAAACTAGCTACAGACTCTCCAACAGTAAAACAATAAGGTAACCTCTAAAAGTCTCTTAGGTACACGCGGCAGGAGAAAAAACACTGCGCGCCAGTTTACAGACCTGTGCGTAGAGGCGATGATGAACTCGATACTCGCGGCATAGTCTTCCTTAACGCTCCCGCGTCTCTCGGCCTCAAACGCGCTGACCATCTCCGGGCAGTCGACGCCCTCAAGATCTACATTCCTCCTCATTGTTTCTCCTTTTAACCACGTGCAAGATTTACTCCGTGGTGAGCCTGATGACTTTATTCACGCACCGATCAAGTGAAAAGATATTATTAGGAATTTAAATGTGTTACTGATATGTTAATTTGTACGCAATGTGTGTGAAGCGGATATATATACACACACACATACTGATTTATAATTTGGCATACATTTAAACAATATACATGCACTGGAATAGAAAATTGGCTTCCTTTTTTGCCAACCTCGCTGCCTACACTCTAAGAAATTATTCGGAAATTTACCGTAACAGAGTAGCCTAATGCTTAGTGAGAAAGCGGGGACGGTAATTTGTTCCCCTATACATTTGTTGTAGCGTTCCTACATAAGTCCAGGAAACAGTCGAATGCATAGAGGAGTTACCGACGTTGTAAAAGCAGTGAAGCTAAACCTTCTTATATCTGCAGCTCGATTCGTGGTATTATTTCCATACAATGTATAGGTTAAAAATTTTCACTACACTTTTGAAAGTTTCCCTACTGAGCTGAGAGCCTGCATTGTTGGTGTGTGCATTGTAGAATACATACAGCAGACAAGCAGTGATTTTTTTTTTCGATTGTTGGTTTCGATAGCACTCAATTAATGATGAACACCCCATGCATATTTTCTTTCGCCGTGTTCGGTAAGCGCCGATGGAAAGTAGCAGCGGAGCTGCACTGAGATAAATGTTAGTCCCAACCAACGAAATATTTGTTAGTATAGGGCCACAATTATACTTAGTTTGCCGGAACAATATATTTAGTTGAGTGAACAGAACTTGAAAAGTAGAAAAAAGATCAATTACTCAGTTAATGTAACATAATTGGGCCTAAAGAAATTAGACGGCAAATAAAATATTTCTTTTGAATCAACTGTACGTAGGCTGTATTTGTTCGGCCCCTCATTAGATTACCCTCCTTCGACAATAAAGCTTTAGTGTTTGTTCGTATGTACGTCTTGTGGAAATAACATATTTGTGCACTTAATAATGCTAAAGAATGGAGTGCGAATACCCCATCAAACCAAGTTCGACAGGAAATTAAAAGCAAAGCTTTAAAACTTGAAATACGTATTTACGCACGCTGTCCAGTATTTGAAAATTATTTGTTGAAAAACAATAATTTCATGAGTAGTCTTTTGAGCTGAGATTATTAGGACGTAGCACTCAGCCGCAATCTACCTATGTTATAATCTCGGTCGAGCTCGTTTGGTATTTCTTACATTAACCGAAAAAAATTTATGTACGTCAAGCCAAACAAATCTTCAGTTGCACCAACCAAAGCTTTGTTTGGCGCAACCAAATAATTAGTTTAAGCAACAAAATATTTTGTTCGCCCCTATCAAATCAAATAATTTTGTTCCGCCGAACAAACTCTGTTTGGTTCAACGAAATCTTTTCCTCGATGTGGGAAGGTTGAGGTGAAAAGTGGAGAGAGGAGACTTTTACGCGGCTCTCAACATCGAGGTATTCAGAGCTTTGGTGTACAGTCTTAGAGTTTTCACTTTTCTTTCTTAATTTTCAGTAAATGCAGATTTTTTTCTTCTGTATCCATTATTATTAGCGAGATAACATAAATGTAGGAAAATAAGAATCGTCCAACAGCGTAAACCAGGATGCTATTAAACCTCACTATCCGGAAATATGCAGATTTGAGAGGCTAAAATTATTGCAAATAAATGTTTTACAGATTTGAGAAGAAATCACTTTGTAGTTTTACTAAGGATTTTCTTAACATCTGGGTTTCCAAGGATTTCTCTCGTAAAAGTACAAACAATTTTTTAGAGAATGTCGAACGCAGATAATCCAGTGGGTTGAGTGAAGAGATATGGAACAGCTCTTAACAGCGAGGGTGGTTGAGGTGAGTATGAAGCAGCGCCGGAATTAAAGAGCGGGGAAACAAGGAGATCCCCGAGAAAACCCGCCGGCAAGATTCCCAAGTGCAAAAATCCGGGAGTGACCCGGCCGGGGATTGGACCCGGATCGCATCGGTGGGAGGCAAGCAGGCTAACCGCTCAGCCACCGCGGCCCCGGGGTGAGAACGGTGAGCTCAGTTTCAGTGTCGGCAGGTGTACGCGGTTTACGAGCCGGGTACAGCTCACATCCGTAACGCGACGTGTCAAGGCCGACTGGAGACGTTGCGATGTTACTGTGCCCCGAGCGCCAGGGAACGAGTCTGGGTTCAAATGACGGTTGCCCTGTGATTCAGTAACTGTGCGCGTCGCATCCCGGCGCCGGCGACAGCGTCGTGTAGAACTCCCGGGACGTAGCCTCTCCCTTCAGTTGCTATGCAACTCCACTCGTGACGTGTGCTGTATATAGCTATACGCTGTTCATGGTAAAGTGAGCACTTTTTAAGGCCCTCCCGACAGCCATTAACTAACTTACTTCCTCTTCATGGATAGGCTCTTAGCCTGTTCCGACCCCAGATTTCAGACCATCTCTTCATGGGTCGGCCAATATCTCTTCTTCCAGTAGGATGGTATTCCAGGGCAAGCTTCGCAAAACTATAGTTACCCATCCCTAGAACGTGGTCTTTCCAATTTACCCTTTTTTTGGGAAAGTCTATCATTCAAAGAGAATATATTCAGTTGTCTAATTTTTTCATTCCTTCTTCTATCCTTCAGGGAATAACCTATCACTGATCTAAGGAACTTCATTTCGGGATGATTTTTTCCTTCTGTATTGTACTTTATTTACCCACGTTTCATTACCATACATCAGAGCTGGCACAGCCATCGTTTTATAAAATTTTAGTTGGGTCTCCTCTCAGACTTCACCTTTCAGTGTTCGTCGAATTGTTCCACACATATATTGAAATTGGTGAAGCTTCTTCTTCACTTCGTTATCTTCATTAAAGGATAATTCACAACCGAGGTAGGTAAAACTGGAGATTTGTTCTAGCCGTTGATCGATATTTCAGCTCTGATAGGATACTTCCCTTGCCATGTCATAAATTTTGTTTTTTTTTTTACAGATAATTGAAAGTTGTAATCTTTGCCAACAAAATTTAATATATGCATTGATTTATGGAGTTTATCTTCATCTTCCTGTAGATTAAATTGATCATCTGTAAATAACATGGTATTAACATATGTGTTATTACTTATTTTTATTCCAGAATGAACCTTTTCCTTCCGTTTCTTAACTACGCCTTCTATATATATATATATATATATATATATATATATATATATATATATATATATATATATATATATATATATATATATAGAAAACGTGTGGAACAATTCGACGAACACTGAAAGGTGAAGTCTGAGAGGAGACCCAACTAAAATTTTATAAAACGATGGCTGTGCCAGCTCTGATGTATGGTAATGAAACGTGGGTAAATAAAGTACAATACAGAAGGAAAAAATCATCCCGAAATGAAGTTCCTTAGATCAGTGATAGGTTATTCCCTGAAGGATAGAAGAAGGAATGAAAAAATTAGACAACTGAATATATTCTCTTTGAATGATAGACTTTCCCAAAAAAAGGGTAAATTGGAAAGACCACGTTCTAGGGATGGGTAACTATAGTTTTGCGAAGCTTGCCCTGGAATACCATCCTACTGGAAGAAGAGATATTGGCCGACCCATGAAGAGATGGTCTGAAATCTGGGGTCGGAACAGGCTAAGAGCCTATCCATGAAGAGGAAGTAAGTTAGTTAATGGCTGTCGGGAGGGCCTTAAAAAGTGCTCACTTTACCATGAACAGCGTATAGCTATATACAGCACACGTCACGAGTGGAGTTGCATAGCAACTGAAGGGAGAGGCTACGTCCCGGGAGTTCTACACGACGCTGTCGCCGGCGCCGGGATGCGACGCGCACAGTTACTGAATCACAGGGCAACCGTCATTTGAACCCAGACTCGTTCCCTGGCGCTCGGGGCATATATATATATATATATATATATATATATATATATATATATATATATATATATATATATATATATATATATATATAGAAAAGTGTTGAAGAGAGACTACAACCTTGACGAACTCCTTGGTTAATTGGTATTACTTCTGTTAATTTATATCCCAAATCTAATACAATTTTAGTCCTTTTATACATATCTTGGATAACTTGAATAAAATGTTTTGGATATTCGTTCTTTTGCTTTATATTCCATAATTGCTCCCTATTTACTTTATCGAAGGATTTTTCATAATCGACCAAAGCGATACAAGTATTAAGTTCAATTCTCTTCTCTTCTCTTCTCTTCTCCTCTCCAGTATTTGTTTGAGGCAGAATATGTTATCTATACAGGATCTTCCTTTTCTAATTCCTCATTGTTCTTCCAATAAACTAGCATATGTTACTATCTTAAACCTGTTGTTTATTATTTTTGCATATATTTTATATCCAGTATTGAACATACTAATTCCTAGATAATTATTACAAGAACTTCTATCTTCTTTTTGAAAAGTGAAATGAGTTTTGCCTTCCTCCATTCTTCTGGTATGATTTTCCTTTTCTAAATTGTGTTAATTAAAAGTAAGTACCTGAATTTTGAATCATTCCCCCGTATTTAATTAATTCTAAATTAATTTCATCCAGGCCTGGAGCTTTTCTATTTTTAAATGATTGCAATTCTACATCAAGTTCCTCTATATCCATAGGATCAATTTCTTTAGTGTCATTATTATATGTACCTTCATCCTTTTCTTTCTCTCTGTGATTTCCATTATACCATAATTCTTTATAGTGCTTTATCCACGATTCTTCTTCAATTATATTTATGTAAGCGGTTTCCCTTTCCTCTTTGCTAATGTGTTTCATAAGCTTGTAAGCCATCACTTGTCTGCCATGGACGTCGTGTTCTATTGAACTTATTAATGTGTCCCATGATTCTTGTTTCAGCTCATTTATTATTGAATTAACAATATTTTGTATTCTTTTATACTCATGCTCATTTTGTGGGGTTCGTTCTTGTATGATTTTTAAATATGATTTTTGCTTTTATTTAATTGCTTCTGAAATTTCTTCATTCCATATTTCAAGTCCTGTTTTTCTTCTGAATTCCTTCTTCCTCCCCCCCCCCCCCCCCCCCCGATGGCTTCATCGGTTGCCTTCAATATTGCTGATGTTATAATTTCCCATTCTTTGTTGACATCATTACTTGTTGGATTTTCAAGTAAGTACTGTTGTAATCGGCTTTGGTATAGGTATCTTATTCCTCCTTCTTGTAAGGAATAAATCTTATTAACCTCTTGATCATTTTGTACATTTTTGTTGAACCTTTTCCTCCATTTAGCAAGAATTATTATTTTTGAGATTACAAGATAATGATCTGAATATACATCGCTACCCCTATGAACCCTGGTGTCTACTACTACGTTGGGACCTAGTTTTTTATTGACCATCACATAGCCAATAATAAATCGTTGTCCTCTCGCTGTCCATGTAAACTTATGAATATCTTTTTTTCTCAAAAAACGTATTGGTAATTCTTAATTGATTGCAGGATGCGAATTTTGTCAATATTTTACCATTTTCCTTTAACGTGGATTCGCCTCTGTTTCCCATTACTTTTGGAATTGGGCTGTTTCCTACCCGAGCATTAAGGTCACCGGCTCCTATAAGGAAATCACTGTTACAGATTTTATCTGTCTCTATTTGAAGGTTTTCATAATATTGTTCAGAGCCTTCTAGTTTATTTTCTTCTGGGGCATATACAGCGATCAAAATTAGGTTTCCTCTCTCTACTGTCGATATTAAGAATCAAAATACTTTCATTTATAATGGTGTAACTTACTATTTTATTTTCCATTTTCTATCCACCAATATTGCCACTCCTTCTCGCGTGACTCCACTATAAATCATTGTATATTTATTAATTTATTTTGTTCCTTGCATTTTCTTTTTTGTCTCTGTAATTACAGCAATATTAATTCCCTTTCTAGATAACTCTCTGCCAAGATCTTCTTCTTTATTTTTTATATATCTTACATTCCACGTTCCCAATTTCAAATTATCTTTAATTCCAAATCGTTTATCCTTTGTCCTGGCCTTTGTCGTCATCATAATATCCATCCGAGTTTTCTTCTTCTGAGGTTTATGAGTAATGTATGTTTTTTTTTTCCAGTTGAAGGGTTACCAGCCCTTCGCACAACCCCCAACCTGGAGGACCAGGGACTCTTCTGTCGGGATTACCATACCTTAGTCGAGGTGACCCAGTTTTAAGGCGCCAGGTATTCGCTCTCACCCATCCCCATACGGAGTACGATTTGCTGGTTACATTGACAGATGGAATGTCAACTAAACCATTTCTTGAGTTTTAACGGATGCACTTACGCGACATCAGTGCATCCCTCAAGGCTCCCCAACCAGCCAACAGCCATTAACCACTATTAAATATATCATATTGTAGCCTCAGGCATTGAATTTTGATGGTGGTGAAATGTATACTCTGTGTTAATTGGTCACATTACAATGTTGATATTAAAAAACCGCAGGAAGATTGAAATTGGGTGAATGGAAAAAATTAGAAAGGCCGCAAAAATGGTTCACTTTATCGTGAACAGCCTATATAGGCTGTTCACGGTAAATTTATCACTTTTGAGGCTCTAGTTACTTGCTCTTTCCTTCCAGCGATTTTTTATCCTGTCTCCACATTTCTAAATAAACATTGCTATGTAAGTAATAAATACAGTATGTAAATTCCACCGCACTTAGAAGTTAACGCCTAAGGCTAAAATTAAAGATGGTTATTGACCATTATTCCCGATGAGAGGGCTTTCAGAAGTGCTCACTTTACCGTGAATAGCCTATAGTTCACATTTAACGAATCTCTCTGTTAAAGTCAGCCTACGGAAAATAATTCCTCGCCTTTAACAGCTGACGCTTACGAATTACCTATCATTTTGTTACAGGACGCTCGATAGACATACTGGACGCACGTTGAATTGACTGCCAGCCTTGCGCGGTATTGGAAAAAATCCACGAAATTACGGGATAGTAGCGGAAAAAAAATCGATTTAACCTGTAGTTCCTGGCCAGCCATGAAAATAAGGTGGGATCAGTACTCGACATCTTCCATGTAAATAATTTCCAACATAAATTGCATTATTGATATTGTATTTAAATTTAAGCATGGCCAAGGAATAGGAAATTGTTTCTCAAGATTTCTACAACATGCTTTGCTCGACTACACTCTAAATTTGAATCAGTGGCAAACCATTGATTTGCAGTGAAATTCTACTCGAATCAGTGGAAAACCACTGATTGCTTCACTGAAAAATTTTCACTGGTTCAATTAGTGGCGTGAAAAAATTTATCTGATTGAATAAGTGACGGCTGACTGCAGTGGCGAAATAATAATTTTTTTTATACAATGTACGCAAATAATTACGTGAAATAAACTTATTACCCTAGTTCGCTATTTATATTGCGCAATTGAAGAAGTAAAGAAAGTTTCGGAGGTGGCCGGGTTCGAGCTCACACACTCTTTGCACTTCGATTTTGTGCAATTTCGTTGCCATCTGCGCTACCAAGCCAAACAATATAACAAGAGAAAAATACATGTCTTATAGTTATTACCGAAACAATGAAGATTTAAATCGTGGTTGGTTTAATTGGTACCGTTGGGATTGTTAAGACGAATATTATATATGAATGCACTCTCTTCACACGATATATGCAGTTTAAACCTTCAAACAGAGCGCTGTAAAAACGGAATGAAAGGCTGAATTTTCATATTAACTTGTAAAATGGTGTTTTAAAAGACAAAGCACATTTTAGGAAATATTTTGTATTGGTTATATTTTTTTATCGTTGTTATTTCACTTGATACACGTGGTTTCCGGCCGTTTTTAAACGTTGTTCGACGGCAATTTTTTGCACGCTGTTTAACTGATCCGTCAGTAAAAAATAAACCACTGTAAAACAGTGAAGAAATTGACTGATGAATCAGTGGAAAATGTCACTGTAACAATTAGTGAAGGAAATCAGGTACTTTTTCACAGATTCATCAGTTTAATTCACTGAAGTGACTGTTAAATCAGCCAGGTACTGTTCTCTGATTGAAATAGTGATCTCACTGATTTAAATTTAGAGTGTACTTTATCATTTCTGGATACGCCAGCATGAAAAAATACTTAATCCTTGCAGGCAGTGAATTTCTGATAATTTTATAAAGCTTGTGAAGGCACTATTTACGCTGCGACGTTGGAATAGTATCGTTAAACAATCTGAAATAGAACTAATGGAAAAAATGTATGAACCCAAAAATGGTGTGTATAGTCTATTCGTGGTTTCTTCTCACTTTTTAAATAAAAACCTTTGAAAAAATCACCTCATGTATGACATGCTTATTTGTTTCCTAAATACGCCAAGTATCATAAAGCACTTACTCTTGTGTTAAAATTTTAAAAAATCTTATGTTTTATAACTGGAACTTTCATTTATATTTTATCTGGAAACTATATTATTTAATTTAAAATTAATATGAATTAATACAGAGAGGAAACATTAATATTCGTAATTCTTAGTAAGCAACAGTTTTTATGCAAATTATTATTAAATTGAATGCGCACGGATGTGGTGCATTGTCCCTTTGATGTAGTTTTCTAGACGCGAGTAAGCTTTATTTGTATTATTCGAAGGAATATCTTGGAAAGAGAACACGCAGGGCTTCAGAAATGTTAATAACCGTGAATTAACGATATACTGATCCACTTGAAGGTCCAGAGATAGTGACTTGCAATGGGATATTTCACCCGACTTTACATGCACATAATAACTTTGTACACATACTATCAAAACTGTGAAAAAATGTATTTATGTCGCATGCGAACAACAATGCCTATATATTTGTAATAGATAAAAATATTTTGGTATAATTCAATTTCTAAAATGTTTTACATATTCATTTAATAATGAGATGTTGTAGAAAATTTTTAACATATTTTCATTCCAGCTTCTTCAGTAAACACATTTTGCGAAACAAAACACCTTCATCAAACAAGGCCCTTATAATAATAACTTTGCTTGAATGTAACAAAAAATGTGTTATAACGTGTACAAATATTTTCAATTAACTCATTTTATGCACATCCATTACTGCCACAAAAGTTATCATTTCCATTACTGAAAAAAGTCTATAAAACGACGTATACAAATATTTTTAATATCAGTGCTAATAATTTATTTAAAACAATGATAGTTATTAATATGGCTCCCTACATGACGAAGAGTTATTTGAACAAAGCGGTGTCTACAGCACGCAAAATCAAAATACGTCGAAATTTCTATAAATAATAGACTTTTACTAATTAATTATTAAAACTTACAAATTACTTCTAGCAAAATAATTTACAGTGTCACAAAACATATGAATTCCGGTTTCATATGCAACATAAATAGTACTGTTATGACAATTTTGTAGTGCTTGTACTAATATATAAACAGTTATACATCTTGTACAGTCGAGTGAAGTGTTTGGGAGCCACTCTAATTCTGCGTTAATGATAAAGGGATGAAGCAGTTTGAAGCAGTTGTGGAACGAAGGATAGAACGTGAACATCCAGAGCAATGTCTAACCCCCCCACCATCAATAAATCGCCTGAAAACCCCGAGTAGAAATTTCGTGCCCTTGCGGAGTCATAAAAAAAAGTGTGCGTGCAACCCCGTGAAAAGGGGGCAGTTGGTAAAAGGGGGGGGGGGGGGTAAACCTGACCAACAACATCTTCAAAACAGCGACACATGCACTTATCTTTGTGGTGAGAGTCGCATTTCAGTGCGAAGACGGCGTGAATAACCCGTCCAAGAACGCGTCTCCCACGAAAACACGACAGGTTTCCCACTATCGAGTTCGGATTCCTGGATACCAGGAGAAGAACTGTGGCCCATTGATACTCCATGAGGGAGTAGTAGATCTACCACTGCGACTCTACAAATGCGTGCTGACCCTCCACAGAACCTGCAGCCGAAGTGAGGGCAGGAAGGCAAACAATGATTTATCTCCAGTTGCTGTCTACTAAATATAAAATAACTATACGTCCGTGGTAGAGGTTATGAAATTCTTAATCGAAATATTAAATAAATAAAACAAAATACCTCGGATGGCATATGACTCAGAGGGGGGCAATGTAGTTTAGGTATATTTTCGCTTGACGGGGCCTGGGACTGACGGCGAATCCATAGGAGGAATATCTGGGATATCAGTACCATATCTATGTTTACAATAATTACATATAATCATATCACCGTGTAACCTTTAACTGTGCAGTGATCAGAATAAGCCTACTCGATCCCACCACGACCAACGGTGCTAAATGCCCTGTGGAGTCTCCCGGGATTCTCACATGTGGGAAACTTTGTTATTCCGCCTCTGCTCAACCGATTCAAACTCATCGGTGCAGTTATGGGGCATCTAGATATATCTCTCTCTCTTTCTCTCTCTCTCTCTATTGGTCTACGACTATGCTGAGGTTTTTAAATATGGCTATAGAGGGTACATGAAGGTCATAAAGTAGAAATGAAGCATGAAACCTATCAATAGGTATACTCGGTGAATAGCTGCAGAGGTAAAGGGAGAGAAGATGAAAACTTGTACAATAAATGAGACACATTTAGAATTTCACAGGTGCCAATTAAATAAATAAATAAATATATATATATATATATATATATATACAGGCATCTATATATATATATATATATATATATATATATACACAGGCATCTAGGACGAAATTCCAATCTGTTCACGCAATGACTTAAATATTTGGTGGCATAAAATTGTGTAAAAATGAACTCTACCTAATTTCGGCGTAAATCTTCCTACTAGGATTTCTATAATTGCTGTGTTATCAATAATAAAATAATGCTAAACGTTTCAAGATACTTAGTATATGTATTATAGTTAACTGCAAGTTTCGTACCTCACTCCCTATCAGATAAGTAAGCGATTTAATCCAGTGTGACGTTCAAGGAGAAATATGACGCAAAACTTGCCTAAATACTGCATGAAATCGATTTTGCAAGGTGGCGTTTCACTCGTCATCGCCAGAAGAAGACAGTGACACGGCGCGATAGCTGAATGGTCCCTTGTGCAAGATCTTCACTTCAGTATGTGGACGTTGCCCATGACGTCGGCTGTTGGAAGCTGAAGTAGCTAGATAGTTAGGTGCGTTTCGTTTGGTGTCTTCTTCAGTCATTCGTTCTATGTCTTTTAGTCTCCTTTAGTTAATTATATTGACTCAAAGCCTATTGCGGTACTATTGATGTATTGTTTACAAATATGTTGGCAGTATGTAACGTTGACTTGTTTCTTATGTATTTGTGTTTTTGTGGCATATTCCGATAATTTTTTTTTATGTGGCGTACAGCAGAGTTTTCAATTATGTTTGTTATTTCTTTTTTCCCCTTCAGCTGATTCTCGAATCTGTCGATAATCGAACTCGATTAGTTGCGGTGGGATATCACCATGCTTTAAGCATGAACACCGAGGTTTCTATTTGACAGTCATACTGGCATATATCAGTTCCGTAAATTGGCTTCATTCTTCGCCATATTACCAACCTCCAACAATGTCTTTTTCTTCATATCTCTGTCTTCAGCTTCTACATTCCGCCTCTAAGTACATCTCGGTATATAACTTCATCGCAAGCCTTGAGAATTCCATTCTACTCTGGAGCTTGTATGGCGATGGTCTTTTCATCGCAGCGAAGCGAATAGCTAATCAGTTTCCACTTCCTGCGGCGGATCTCCATGGTCGTAGATGTCTTGTCCAGTTCCACAGCTCTTCGTTTGAGATGTCCTGCAGCCACCGTATTCTCACTTAACTCGCAGTAAAAACAATTGACGTAACACACTACAGAGAACAGAAAACGTTGACTGAATGCTACGAATTCGACGCTCCAGCCTGCATCTTTTCTTTGCGAGGGAGAGGATCATTTCACTTGGCATTTCCCTACCTTAGGTCGGCCATTCTCTTTCCAGCCATCGCTTTGTTATCGGTCAAGAAATTTTTAGAATCTCGTATATTATTTACAACTAGCTTTTTACTCGCGGCTTCGTGCGTGTTTTTGTAGGGATAAATAATGAAATTTTGTGACACTAAGCCACCATTGGGTTCTCTACCCACTGAGTTACTGTGGCCCCACTATTTTGTGCTCTAGCCCCTGACCAGATACGGCCCCACTATTGAGTTATCTAGTCACTGGGCTACTGCGGCCCCAATATTGGGTTCTCTAGCCCTCAGCTTCTGTGGCTCCCTTATTGTGCGCTCTAGGCACTGAGCTTCTGTGGCCCCCTTATTGGGTGCTCTAGCCACTGAGCTACTGCGGCCCCACTTGATATATATCTATCCACTGGGTCACTGCAGCCCCACTTGGAATAACTCTAACCACTGGGCCACTACGGGTTTTTGAAAGGAAAATTTTTCCCCCCCATTGACAAAAAGAAAGGAGAAACGACGAGGAAAAAATTTTAACAATGCTTTTTAATGCAGTAATCAATCCTAAAAAAAGTTTAATTCAGTACCTATTTACAATAAGAATTTTCCTGAAGGAATTAGATATTTTTCTGGAATTAAAAGTAGCCTATGTCGCTCTCCGACCCTTCAACTTTATCTTTGCAAAAATCACGTTGATCCGTTGGTCCTTTTCGACGTGAAAGAAGAACAAACAAACACACTTTCGTATTTATACAGTAGTAAGGATGCTTAAACCATTGCGAAACATCCTCTAAAAGAGCTCAGATTTCCCGGGATTACTCGAAAATAGTTACAATTTCCCTAAAAATAGTTTTTCTTGGTATGTTATTCCAAACGAAGGACTACCAACTCGGATATTCTTGAAATACAGTTCAACATTCCCTCTCACTCTCTTATCCTCTTCTCTCAGAAAAAAAATACATGATTGTAAGAGGGATTTCCAGGGAGTTATTATCTTTATTCTACAGCATCACACTTCAATTGTAAGGGTTATCTGATAGGATAGAATCCATTTTATTAATGAAATTGAATATTTATGCATAATTTTACTATACATTTGGTTGTTAAGGATAAGGAGAACAGATAGCAATCCTTTCGGGGTGTTGCCAATTTTTGAGTCATAAAAATCAATAACTTAAAGTTAATTTCTCTTATTTCGCAGATTGGCTTAAAGGTAAAATTAGTAGAGATCCTTTATTTGTTTACTATATCGGTTTAAAAGGAAACAATTATTGATTACGTTCTGAGAATTACTGGAGAAGCGATATTAAAAGAAACGCTAAACATTAACAATCACAAAAATATAATCAAACAAATAATATGCTTTAATAGAGTTACATTGAAAATAACTCGAAATCAATGGCCAAATACATATAATTCAAGATGTCTTCCAACATTTCTCTTCGAAAGGAATCGTGCACTTCTTATACGCACTAACCATTCGTAGCAGCCAATGTTTTAGAATGTATGTAAAATAATTGGCATTCTATTACATAAATAATAGTCTTCTACTTTTTTTTACATTTGTGGATATTAGCTGACTTTATTATTATCTTACTATTGTTTAAAGACAGTAAATGGTATCTAATTTATTATATTATCTTATTAGTCAATGAATAATAAGGTAGTAAATACCTAACAATGCAAAAAGTGTAGAAGACAGTTATTTAAATCTTAAACTGCAACAAATTTCAGAAAATTAGTTTGAAAGATGTTGGTAAATAAATATGTTACTGTGCCGTCCCTTTAAGGACACTCGCAAATACAAGATAGGAAACCGATTGTCCAAATCCCGGTCTACCTTGTGTACTTTAAAACACTGTTATCCTATCTACTCACTTCCCTACCTGGGGAGATATTAAACAATTCCGCCGATATAAATGCAATGGAAATCCGCACATTTTACCCGTCTCAGTCTTCAGGCAGGGTCGACGAGTATTGCAGGAGACTGGAGCTAATGCAAACTGCCTGCCCTGCCTAAAGGCCACGCCTGTTGCAGCGAGCCTAAGAAATGGTTGGCGGTGAGACATCAGTACTTAGAGGTGAAAGAAAGGCGGAGCGAATACGGGGGCAGAAACAAGACAGTCCCGAGAAAAATCACTCACTTCGCAGCTCTATCTGCTGCACAAGTCACGTTTATTTTTAGTCATAACTCAGCAGAGACCAAATCGACACCTGTAATTCAAAAGAATGTAACTCTCTTCGGCACTAACTACTTGACGTCGCCACGCATCACCATCTTTGCCTAAGTCGAAATTAACACTTAAGAGTATTACGATGTACTTTCTGGGGATACAGTACAGTATTGTCTTCTAGGGATGGTGGATGTCGCCCTAATGATGATCGGTCGCAATCAGAACATCTTACTGAGGTTTGGATGCAAGGCGTGTGAGCGTGGTCTGTGTACGT
Organism: Dryococelus australis; assembly: GCA_029891345.1. Lineage (NCBI taxonomy): Eukaryota > Metazoa > Arthropoda > Insecta > Phasmatodea > Phasmatidae > Dryococelus > Dryococelus australis. The sequence continues at coordinate 29,144,345 of CM057005.1, forward strand.
CACTTACATACAAATGCACTGTAGCAAATAGTTAATCTTGCCACTTATAAATTAATAAACGATATTACGCCATACATAACACATACACACAGCTGTAAAGTATAAATCAGCAAACTGATAAGTAAACGACTGATAACACATCACAGTAGTACCTCTTATCAAAAATGTTTTTTCGTTATGGAAAAAAAAAGGTTTAAACTCTTCACTGAATAGTAAGACTATTGTGATAGTGCCACGAAGAGATCACCGCACAAGAAGACTTTATTATCTATGAAGTGTATATCGTAATGATCTCAGAGTTAATTACGATATAGACAAGGACTATATACCCTCTAAGAGCTTGAAAAAATTCCAAGAGCCGGTACAGGGAACTGAATCCGGATTGTGCAACTACGATTAAATAATGCAACCTCTCTACACCCCAGAACTGCTCGATCATTACTATGAATTAGTGACGTGCCCCCAAACAACACTGTACCTGAAGTTAAGCTGTGGTGTGACCATGGCATAAAAAAATTCATTGCACACTCGAAGAGTAATTATTGGCTCGCCTCCCACCAAGGCAAACCGGCCACAATACCCTGCAAGGCACTCCCGGGTTGTCGCATGTGGGAATCGTGGCGGACGATGCCTCTGGTCTGCGGGTTTTCTTGAGGATCTCCCGTTTAATTCCGGCGATGCTCCATACTCACCTCAACCACCCTCATCGTCTCTCAAGACGTCGTTGTTAAGAGCCATCCAAATCTCTTCACTCAACCCGCTGGATTGTCTGCGTTCGGCAGTTTGTCCGTTCGTTTCTTACTCAATAAATAACATAGATCGGGTTTGTGTGAGATTAATTTGTTGTATTCTTACGGGTTTGTTATTGACTCATGTCACCCATCTATTGTCCAATATAATGCAAAAGGGAGGGATGACAAATACATGCGTCGAAAATCTCGTCTGTCTTCGAAACTATTATCAAATATTCCGACCCCTTCCCATATGGGCGTAACATGGAATTATAGGTTTACGAATTTTACACATGGAAATATTCGAAACTGTTTTTCTGAAAACTTTCTTTGTTTTATGAGTTACAGTCATGCGTTTTCAACGTTATCGTTTCATGCAAGCCTCCTCCTCATTAAGGTAGACATTATAAATCAAGGGGGGGGAGGAGGCATGTCCTCTTTACCACTCCCTAAGATTTGCACCCATTCCTTCCCATTCACGTCGTTTCAACAAAAAACCCAATATCCCAAGTGATAATTGTCCTCACAAGAGATCTACAATACGCGGGAAGTAACACTGTTGGATCCGGAGAGATGTGCAAATGTTCTCGACGGTTGGTTGAGCGCGAAAAAGGAAGTGCTCTTTAAAAAAAAAAAATTAATACCAGCGGTTGCCACATCCATTAGTTCTCCCCGAAGAAGCAGACGCGGAAACGATGAGCCGATGTTGGTGCGCCACGGTCAACCGTGCGAGACCACATGAAGTAAGACCAGAGTATGAGGCGCCATCACTCGACTTTCACCTGTTTGACTCTTTATTCGTACGATGCAACCTGCCTCCTGGGCTACAGTACATTCATAGTTACGTCCAACTTTTCCGAATCCCTACTTAAGTTACACTGTCAGGCTGTTCCATCGCCTCATGCAAGCAGATCATAAACTTAGTCGAAATTATTTCACGAAATAGACAGCACACCGCATGAGAACTATTACTTACTAGCCATTTCCAACATACCTGTTTTCTCTTTGTTTTTATTCATATAAATATATATTATATTTATATAATTTACGGTACATCAAACGTAAGTAAAATTCATTTTAACAAAAAATAAGAGACTTTTATTCTAAGAGGAGTATAAAACGCGTGTGATACGTAACATACTTTGAAAAGAACCTAACACGTTATACCTATATGAGAGATTTCAAAGGTTTTATTGAAAGAGTGTGGAGGTGGTGCGAACAGATCCTGAAACCAAAATAGCATATACGAGAATATATAGATAGTTTCAGATAAATAAGTTTAATGAAATATTTGTATGGAAAGCTTTCCAGAAAGTAAAAATTTACACTTGATGGAAAAAAGTCAATGGCATAAGAAAAATTTAATGGTCAAGAATATAAAGGAAACAAGTTCATTACAGCGTATTTTTATTCGCAATGATGTTTACCTCAAAATCAATAAATAATTTTTCACGGCGTCAATAAAGATCCTACCTTCATGATGATATCAATAAAATAGAGCATATTTGGTAATGTGGAAGCGTGTAAAACTTGCATTTGGGAGATAATGATTCTAGTCCCAACCTGTGACATTTGACTTTCTCATGCCCAGTGTAGACGATTATCGACATGTTGCATGGGAAGATTATATTTTGGCTTGTACTCATTGCGAGGCTCAATTCCCAATCATCTTCTTTGCGGGTAACAGATGCTATTACTCTATGTTATGATTTTTTCACGTCACTGCCCACCAAACACAAAGTCGGCAGGTTATTGCTGGTGACACTGAAATTGATTTGTTTGCCAACTTAGGTACAGCACACATGAAATATCTTTGTTTGCATCACCTGACTCAGTAAGTTAGTATGAGAATGAAAGGATTCAAATTATTTTTTTCGAGTTCTTTTCCTTATTGTGTGTGCGATTCGAAATGATTATTATAATTGCATCTAGAAGGAAGAAATATTTTTAACCTGGATGTCTGAGAATGAATTTACAAGATTTTTATGTGAGCCGAGAAGCAGAAGTTTACTTCCACTCCATGGCTGATACACTACAAGTCGCGAAACTGACAAAGATTCTCCAGTATACTCGCCTTTTAAATGTATCTTGCATGGCCTTGCTCGAAGAAACAAAAAATACAACATGTTTTAACGTCTTGCTTTGCGGGTATTTTTAAACATCTTTAACGGTGTTCGTGATAGGCAAGTATAAACCAGTTTTTCTCACATGGTGTACTGTGGTCCGACCAAACTCCCTGCTGCCTCGAGGTTCCTGTAATCACTATAATATATTTTACCTTCCATAAAAGTTGTAGAAAAGTCTTCCTTTCCACTCGGTGCACAGTACTCCTCCAGCTGTGCATCTACCACGTTGTACTTGATTACTTCGTGAAGCGGTTCGCAACACGAGACCGGTATGTGGTCAATGCACAGAGAGAACTCAGTAGGTAGGTAATATGGACACGGCAAGCTCGGGCAACCAACCACGCATAAGCGGTTTCTTCAAACTTTCCGAATAAAACCTTTGAAAAATAGCCCCATGTATAACGTGGTTGGTTCTTTCCTAAATATGTCGCATGTCTCATGTATTTAATGATTCCGTTAATATAAAAGTATCTTATTATTGGTTAAATTGAACTTACACATATTTCTTATTTATAAATTACAACATTACATTTAATATTCAAATGAATAATAACAGTGGGAAATAAAGTGCGTTGGTAATGGTTAGTAATAAATAGTTCAAATGCAAAATATTATTAAAGTGAGAGCGCACGAACGCGGCGCGTTGTCCCTTTGGTGTAATTTTTTAGACTTAGTTAAGCTTTGTTTACATGAGGCCGAGGAATATCCAGGAAGTAGAACTTTAGCAGGGCTTCAGAAAAGTTTGATGTAACCGTGAATGGACTATAGTCCAGTGCTCAGTAGTCTCCGAAAATGGCCGGTGATAACCTAACATAGAATATAGTCCCCTTTCCCCTTCCAACCTCACCGACCAAAACCTCACCTCTTCCCATTAGCAATAATGATAAAAAACCGGGAAAAATCTAAAAAAATATTCTATGAATTCGTAAAACACATAATTATAACCTCACACTTATCTCACCACCTTTATCTCAACCCCTTCCCACCAGCTCACAATCATAAAAAATCGAGAAAATTTGCAAAAAAAATATTCAAAAAATTTCAAGAATTCGATGAACATACAACATTAACCTCACATTCATCCCAGCACCCTCGCCTCAATCCCTCTCTAACATCACCCCTTCCAATCATAAAATAATGAAGAAAAACCGGAAAAAAATGTTTTAAAAAACTCTAAAAATTCGAGGAACATAATGCATTAAACTCACACTCATCCGATTACCTTCACCACTGTCCCTCCCCAGCCACCAACCGCTTCCACTCATAAAAATCGAGAAGAACGGGGGAAACCTAAATAAACTAATAAACATGTAGCAACATATTACATCACTGACTCCGGCACCCATGTTGTATGCCGATGGTGATGACTTTAACCCCAATGACCTTGAAAATAAATAATTGAGAAAAAATCCATTAAAATCGACGAACATAGAATGTTACTAACTCCGACCCACATGTTGAATGTTGACGACCTTAACCTTGACCCCAGTAACATTGAACTTTAAAAATTGAGAAAAAATTGTAAGAAATCGAAGAAACATTAGTAAAAACCGACGACTACTATGAGTTACTTGCTCTGGCCACCATTTTGAGTGTTGACGAGCATAAACTTAACCAGAATGACCTTTAACTAGGATAATTAAGAAAAAATCACGAAGAACCAAGTTCATGCGTGTGACCGTAAAAGTTCGATTCTCGTAAAGATGGCAGAGCACATCCACTCCCTGGAATGACGATCAGCAGACGTCTGAGTCCCCAGCTCAGCCATCATCAACATTTATGCATGTCAACATCCATTCAACCGATCCCCCTTTCTCCCTCCTGACCTGCGACAGTAAATAGCAATAGCTCGTCCGATCGCCATTCACCCTCGCCGTCAACCAACCGCACGATTATCCACCCATCATACTTTCTCTCAACAGAAACCTAACAAGTTCCTGAACAGACGTAACTCTGCCCAAGACTGGCTCTTGCCATGGCCAATTCCTGCACAAAATGGTCAGAACAGTGGGCAATATCAATCTGCCATACCACTAAGCTATACCAACAGTCGAAGACGACCACTCTCGAAAAATTCGACTAATATCTAATATGAATGACCAGGTCAACGAACCAGTTGCGAAACATCCCTCAGAAATATCCCCCAGTTTATTCGTTCGCCTTATGGAACTCAGCCGACTTTTTAATCGACCCGAGTAAAGCATAGTATTTCAAATCCTACCATGGCCCCTCCTCCTGCACACACTCGCATAAATTTGATCTAAAACAGACTCTTGCAATCGATTGTACACGCCACTTAAAGTCTTTCAGGGAAGCAGAACGGTCTGGAGAAATAATTAAACTCATAATATTACGAATAAATAAATTTAAGTTATTTACTTAATATATTCATTATATATAATAATTCATACATTCGATCGTTAAATTTCTGAGATGGTTGCAGGTCATTGATAGTAGCCATCGGTCTCATCTGATATAACCTCGATCCTTCAGCTCACTAATGATAGAAGAGGTCTCATTAATCTGCGAGAAATCTCTATCTTGTTGCAAAGCTATAAAAATCTGAGTCCATCTACAGGTTCATTCGGGTATTCGGTTAATATATATGTATATATAGTCAGTATTCTGAGCGTCTTTTGCCATTCGCATTTAGCTCTTTGCAGCAAATGAACGAGCGTTTTTGACGACTTCTGCCTTCTTTACACCACTTACCGAAAGAAACTCGGTGAAATGTGTGGAAACGTCAAGAGAATCATCACCCTTCTGATCAGATGTTTCATCAACACTTTCTTCATAGTCATTATCATCAATGCCGTCTTTATAATCGTCTTCAGCTCCTATCTCATCCTCAAAATCATATAATCGCAAGCAAGAAAAACAGTATTAGGTACACAAGATATTTTTCAAACAACGCATCCTTATGTACAAACTTATTTACAGCTTCTGTGAGCAGTGACATGTGTCAATGCGCTGTTAAATAGTAAAAAATAATAATTATATAATATTTTAAAAATTGTTTTATACTAAGTTGTAAAGTTTCCACATATTTCACATAGACTAAATAATTTTAATCAGCGACTGCAAATGGTTGTAATATGATAATGAATTTGTAAAATTTATATAATATAAGTAATAAATACTTCTTGGTGTATTATATACCGTCCACGAAATTATGTTATTGTTGCGCTAGTAGTTAATGTGCTCGCGGTATGACACCGTAGGAGCACGATGGGAACAAGGTTGACACACACGGTACGATGTGTGAGAACCGGCCTTTGTGTCTCTGTTAAGTCGTTACATGTAAACCACTGTGGTTGGGAAAATGTAACCGGCCAGTATGGCGAGCGAGGGCCAGGTGGTTATCTTCATCTCAACCGGACACGAGTTGAATAACGCAGTCGACGAGGCTGCAGAGATTCTTGGAAAGACAGCAGTTGAGTGTAAGTTACCGCATGCAGCAGCGTCTGTGGTTTCCTTGGGGCCCTGGCTCTGTGCCGCCAGACACGGAAAAAGAAACTCCTCGAGCTCCATGAAAGGCACAAGAGTTTTCACAGATATCAAAACCTAGTTATAAACCTGATGCACTCCTAAGTACATGATTCTCTCTCAGAGGTGACGGTACTTTTCATTGCTTTATTGTTTACAGAGGTAAAACGAACTTTAGTACCCTAAAAGTTAAGTAACGGAAAACTGAAAAAATAATAAATAAAATGTGTGTGTGTGTGTATATATATATATATATATATATATATATATATATATATATATATATATATATGTGTGTGTGTGTGTGTGTGTGTGTGTGTGTGTGTGTGTGTGTGTGGTGTGTGTGTGTACACAAAAAAAAATTCTATCAAGAAATTTCACAACTGATTTCTTAGAAAAAGTGTTGCTTATTTTTTAACTACTGCAATTGCAACATATAATATAGTTAATTATTCGCAAATTTACCACATCAGTATATATAATGAGAAAAAGGAGCAACTTTTGTTTCAGTACATTGATGATAATATTTCCCAGTTGCAAAAGGCGAAACGCTTGAATGTGGTAATTACTTCTTCCGGTGTATTATGTATATAAATAGGCCAACAGAAATTATATTGTTTCCCAAATGCGGTAAAAAAAATACTGAAATTAGTACAAATTATTTCGTGTTTTAATAGAGTTAAAACAATAATTATTTCCCCCATATAACGACTTTTTGATTTATAGCAAAAAATGTGCACATTAAAGGGCAAAATATCCAACTAGTATACTAAGGGTTTTTTACAGAAATTGATTTTTCAGTTTTCATTTTAGCTTTATTTTACGTTTCCGTAATTTTCTGTAAGTACCTTTGTTTCTTCCAAGTTTGTATTGCACATCTATTTAATATTACTGATCAAATCACCTGTCCTTAAATTAACCCACTTATCTTGAGGATGACTTAGTGGTTAATGAAGTAATGTTCATTTACGTGTTTCCCATACTTCATGAAGAACATAAATGCAAAATAGATTATGTAGAATTATTTCTAAATTTATCTTAGCTGAAATAAACTTCTGCCTAAGATGTCCTGCATACAGTGAGATCGCATCCAGAGTATATTAATTTTTTATAATTTTACTGACAAAGTTTAAAATATTAGTGTTTGACGAAGCTTGAGTTACTGCGAAAATGTGTCTAGATCGAAATACGTCGAATCTAGAGCTGCTCCGTTTCCGACCATTGTAATAAGAGGTGAACGCGTGATTTGTTCCACGCTTATAACTACTTCCACATAATCGATGATTTCTTTTAGGTGAGTGTCTAGAGCACTGTGATATATTTACACGGAGTATTGTTATATGATAATGGTAGTTATGCAACTGACTAGAAACAGTTGCTGTTTCAGTTAAAAGTGATGTAGGGTTCTAAGGATATGGTGTGTGTTGTAGAGGCAAAAATATTTTCTAGAAAATGTACTGCATCTAAAGAGTTTCAGATCACTGTGCTTGTGCGGATGTCACAAAATTACACAATTTTTCTAGAGGTGGCGAAATTTTGATTTCTCTCTGTAGTTATTTCTGTGTTTTGAATTAAAGATTTTAAAAGGTTTTTAATTTGGATAGGCATACGAGAGTTATTCATACTTAAATCACGTATGTGCTCTGTTTTGGTTACTGGGTTTTAAAAATAGTCCGAAATTCTAATTTTCATATCTTAAGCTATTTCTTTTAGATTATTGTTTAGGGATTTTTTTTGTTTGATCACACTGTAATATTAAAGCTATAATATGCCTTATAAGATAATTTAACGCTTTACTATAAAAAAAATTGTGGCATAATTATTACATTGTCATATAAAGGTATTGATAAATCTCGAATGATACATTTATTTACCTCAAATCCACGGTAGATTTCCTACCTCTGTTAACGAGAGCGTCAAATGCTCCTACATCAATCAAGGAGAGAGTCAAATGCTCCTACATTTGTTAAGTAGAGAGTCAAAGGCTCCTAATTCTGCTGAGGAGAGAGTAAAATTCCCCTACATTGAACAGAGTTATAAATTAACTTGCGATGAAGTCTTGTTTAAATCAAGCTAGTTCCAATCGTCTGTGTAAAATTAGTAACATCCATATTTTATATTAAAAGTACTTGAACACCCATAAAACGTTTTGGCTAAAACGGTGTGTAAGTTCATATATATATATATATATATATATATATATATATATATATATATATATATATTCTCATAATAAATGCGCATGTTTATATTAGAAGTATTTTGTGTAGTGTTCATATCTTTTACAAAATTATTATTTGCGCGATGCAGCTCTTGTTGAATTTATGGTATTTTAAATTCTTCAAAATTAATTAATTTTTTACTATTTTATAATTCTCTACTCCTGTAAGTATTATCTGAATCACTCATTATCATTATAAACATTTTTGCCCCAGCAAACATTCTTATTTCCTAACACATACAGTTACTTTTACTTTTAAGTTCATTTACACCTTTCAGCAATTTCCCCGTATTCTCACTCTTAACATTCTCGAGCTTGTAAATCCTCCTCCTCTAAGATCCAGTCCCTCTTATTAAAGATATGCTTTCTGCTCATGTTGTCATTGGTCAACGGAGCTTCCTTCTTCCTGGAGGTGACCTCTCTAGAGAATCCTCAGCCATCTTTCCCCACCCATTTCCCGGACATGGCCATCCCATTGCAGGGATGTGTTCTCAATCATTTCTGTATGTTGCTCTTCAGAGGTGATCTTTCAAATATCTTCATGTTTACTCTTCTCGAATATGAATATCGACCTCTCCTTATTCTAATTATTTTTATTGTCAATAGCTTACATTTCTTCCTTTCGCCCGAAGTCCAGTGTAGAATCTTCTTCTTCGCCAGCCTAGATACAGCTCTATATTACAGGGTCCCATTTATCATCTTGATCACCTATTCTGATTGAGAAATCCTGTAATACAAATCTACTTAAGAGCTGTCTAACTAATTAATAATTGAGCGCAAATAGGTAATTAAACTGTTTCACGGCTTGTATTGTGTCCTGTAGTAGAATGATTAATTTTGTCCGACTTCCCCATGCTGTATCTCAGCTTTATCGACGTTAGCTGTAAATACACCCTTCTTCAACTTTCTAACAATTTCCCCATTGAGAACTTGGCATCTTCACTAATTTGGTCAGCCGGTATGTACCATTCACAAACAGTACGGAATTATGTTATTTTTCTCAAATTTTTTTAATGGGGATTCTAGCGCATAAACACTTATTAAAAATAATTGCAACAATTTAGATAGTAGTTAATATATCTTACTTAATTGCGTTCATGTAGCTATTCATAACCATAGAGGTAATTTGATTGAGCTTACGTTCGCTTGAATAATTTCACGTTTGAAAGAAGGAGGAAGTCAGTCATCACATTATTTAAATGCAACTTTATCTTATTTTGGTATGTGAGCCTAACAAGTCCAGGAAGCCTAAAGGTATAGAAGAGGGGTGTTATAATCATCAACTGGAAACCAAATTTTAAATTGAATAATTGGCGGTAATTGACTTCTCATTCTACGCCAGCGACACGCGAGCTATAAATTTATACTTAATCCAATACTAAAATGTATGAAATTATTATTACGAATAAGTAATAGGGAAAGTAGATAACAGTAACACATTTTTAATCCTGTATCGCAGTAAGTATTTAAATTCTTTTTTTTGTCCACAAAATATTTAATTATTTAAAAAAAACCAACGTGATAAATTACGCTTGTACAGAACTGAGTAGAAATTTGTGGCTAACGTGTACTGAGCAATCAGGCAAATACTAAACACAAATAAAAAACTTTCCAGGAACTAAAATATTTTACTTGCTTTATAAATTGTAATGAACAGTAAGATTACTTTTTTGAGTTTTAGATAACAATTAGTTTATATATATATATACACACACGTGGTCGTGTACGTAGGAATCATAGTAAACTATTTCGATCAGGGTCCTTAATTAAGTTAAGACGGCTCTAATCTACATAAATCATTTGATCCCGAGTAAAAAGGGATAGAAAAAGTGTGTTTAAACACGACATGTAAAAATTTTAATTCCAAACCCATCGTAGTATTAAAAAAAAAAACATAAATTTTCGTGTATGTGGTTTTTATATTTGTCACGTTGGCTGTGTATCTAATTTGAATGTAGACAACTGTGCACTTAACGAATAATGTTACTGGACCAGCGGCAGTGACTCATTAAAATTACAACAGAAGTAATATCGAATTTAGCTACGCTTACTTAATGTAATATAACTTTCAAAACTTTGCGGCTCTAAAATTATTCCGATAAAAAGAGCAAGTTCTTATTACTTTAAATTTTGGCAGTATTTTGCCAGAAGATTTTGAAGTGTTTTGTCAGCAGGCGTAGAATGAAAAATCATACGAATTTCACCCAGCACCGAACATTTATGAAAACTCGACCAACGAAGTTTTAGAACTAAGCCAACGACGTAATTTACCTTTAACGTGGTGTGATATCACAGCATTCAATTTGAAGTGCACATCCTTTATTTTGCATTATAGAAGAAACGGTGACTTAAAAGTTATTATTCTCACCTCTGAAATTACACACACATACATTTATGTATATAATATATATTTGTGATGCGTTTTCAGGATAGGTACCTTAGGGTGCAAACATAAGGTTTTCAGAAGGCCCAAAAAAAAGGCGGATATTGCGAAAAATATCGTTTTCGAGATTTGAACAGAACATACTGAGAGTATAAACGCTATACAAGGGTGCGATTTGTTTCACTGAATTCCTCGCAGAATTGTGTACACAAACATCCCAAACCCAATATGGATTTTGTCCCGAAGGTACCTTTACTGAGAATTCATCACACACACGCACCTACACACCAACACACGCACGTGTGTATATATATATATATATATATAATTTAAATTAGGCGTGAATGGTTCCAATTGAAATATATACATAATAGTAGTTAGACTCCAGTGCCACCTATTGCAACCTAGCCTACCAAGTTCAAAGCACAATAAAACAATTTATTTTAGATCAACAAAGATTTCCTACAAGTATGAGCAAAATCGGCCTATAAATATATAAGTTAGACTCCAGCGCTACCTATCGGAATGAAACATAACTATAAACCTTACTCGCCACCTCAATAACACATGGTGTGAATATGGTCTCAATTGTTCATTGGTCCAGTGGTTTGTCAGTGATGATGCGGTTAAGTTACGCACAATGGATTATATATATATATGCCCATACGTATGATGTAGCCTATCTACGTGTTAAAGGGGGGAAATATTAATTACATTGCAATTTAACAAACTCAACAGTAGTACTATGGTGAATGTTAGTGATATCTGACGTTCTGAAAACTTCCTTGTTTAATGAGAGATGGTCATCAGTAAGTTCGTGACTTGGTGTTACTGAAATTTACTAGAAGCGTTTTGAACGTCAGCGGTCGACAAAGGCAGGTTTGCCGTTCTCTTCAAACGTTCTCTTCATAATTCTGGGTTGCTGGAGGCGAAACTTGGTATTATCAGATAGGGATGAGTCGTGCATGACCTTTGGTGCAGGAGTCCGGCTGGTTTTCATAAGTTACACTCTTGTCCGCCGGCTGAAAAGTCAAGGGCAAGGCGTTAATTAATGCCTTGCCTCGAAATATCATCGTTGCCGTGTCGGCGATTTCGCAGGTCGTTCAGATGATATTTGCTTCGTTTGCAAGACGCGCGAAGCAAGGAAAGAGGACGTTGCCCTGCCAGCTTTATGACTGGAGAAGTTTGTACGATTAATGTTAAGGGGTCTGTCTACCTGGCACTTGTGCGTTGCAGAGTGTTCTAAATACACGGTTTTCTCCACGAAACTATTAAACGTGCGCCCAGTGCGCTGATCTAGGAAAATAACACACTCTTCAAGCGATGTATGTTCAGTGCCTTTTCTAGACCTCACGCTAATTGGAAACGCCATTTAAGAGCAGTTCAACATACCTAAAAAAATATTTTTTAAATCTTTGTGTGTCGAAATTTGCTCGTCAGATACATAGAAATTACTTGAGGGCCTTGCAGTCAACCTTGATTCAGACTTCCCACTAATAAACTCATAGTGTCGCCGCTTCAAGTCCTAAGCTCCGTCCTCACTGGCGAACCGAAAACCGTTACGTAACATCGGACATGTTCGCGACGGCGTAAGTTGCAAAATTCTTCTGTCCTCTCGGCCGCGTCGCGAACACTGTTCATGAACATTTCAATACGTTTGCTCAATGCTGGAGGTTGAAGTAGCTGCGACAGCATACGTTTGTATACACATCGACGTGTTGGAAGAACGGGAAAGGAAGAAAAGAAAGTGGCGGCAGTTGAATACTTGTGTCAAAAGGCAAAGAGTACAATGGCGCGTCGTTGTTGGTGGATACAGAGTTTCAAGAAGTTTCCGGTCAGTACGAGAACTTCACAAGAATGTCATCGTCAAATCTTAAAGCAATTGTCTACTCGGTGGGCCCTAAATTTAGGGAAAGTTATACGCATTTAAGAAACGCGATAACAGTCGTCGAAAGAGTCGCTGTTACTCTAAGGTATCTAGGCTCTGGAGATTCCTTCACTAGTTTGTAGTATTTGTTCCGAATACAAAAACAAGCCATTAGTGAAATAGTACCATGCGTACTTGAGGGCAATCATTCAAAGCCTCAGTCAAAACATTCAGGTACGTAAAACGTAGTACGTTATTGAAAAGTATGTTACTTACAAGTGCATTAATATATTCGAGAGAAAAAAAAACATAGCTATTAGTGTTGAGTACACAGATTGATATTTTAATGCTGTAGCTAGGAAACAATAGTTAATATTAATTAATAAGTTTTACTTTCTCGCACTATAGCAAGTGAAAGTGCTGTAATCTTGAAAATATCCGATTTCGAAATGTTGACAAATCTAAATATATGTCCCTACAATTAAGCACTTTAGTGGAAAGTCTACAAAATCTCGATGTGATCAAAGACGGCTAGAACGATTTAGATTAAATTTGCCCTATGTTCCACTCTAAGAAGGTGTTAAAATATGACATAAGTGGTATGTCGGCTAAAACTCTTGGGCGGCGCCCCTCTCTTGCTGAAGAAGAGTTTTCGTGATCTGCGTCTTCAAGATGCTCTTTGTGGGAAAAAGTGTAAGAACCGAAATTAAAGATGGTCAGAAATGCTACAAGTTTTGTTTTCACACATTTATTGATACAATGGATCGTTACACCACAAAGTGCCACAATATAAATTTTACATTTATAGTTGATACACGATAACTTCGTCCTTTTCTGAAGCCCTGCTCAATTTCTAATTTTGGTTTCTGATTGCGTATCCTTCCACTACAAGTAAACATAAGCACTGCCATGTGACTTCTACTTTTATAACTTTCAAATGCGTTAGGTGCTGTTTAGAGCTGTTCAAAGAATTATGTTATATTACAGAAACCATTTCCTACGAATGTTCACAATTTAGGCCTATAACATTATTTAGGTCAGCTTCAAAACTATTTGTTACACATGATATAGCACATTACACATAATACACATTAATATTTTGCTACGACGGGGTTTGTTACATCTGTTGCGAAAACAACAGTAATATTTAACCTGTTGTTATTAATGTGTGTTTGGAATAAAAATTAAAACGAAGGGACAACCAGTCCAACGAAGCGACGCAGTAAATTCAAGCATGCAACTCATGTAGCTTATTTCTTGTGCATCGACAAACGTAAAAGATAGTGGTGAATATGCAAACACATAGGCCTTCCGTAAAATTTATTCCGCTAATATTTTCATGCATTGGCACTTACTGGTTTGTATGTTTATTTTATTATTTATTTAATTTTATCTGGGTGGGCTTAGTATTTCGTTGGGATTGTGGCAGACATTCAAATCACAGAAACATAACCTCGTTGCACAACTGTGTTTCAAACACCTAGTGCGAAGGTACAATGTTGTGATAAACAGACATAAATATCAATAATTAACTTCGTCATAACATTAGTTCATGGTTAAAAACTTTGCACATATTTGAAATCTACACACCCCTAACCTGTGTAACAATTGCAACACAGTCACAACACATTTAACACTGCTGTGGAAACACATATTCATCACAACATTGTAACTTTCGTAGGATTTTTCAAAAACCCGAGTACGAACTTGACGCTTCGTTCAGAAACACGCCGTGTCATTGACATATCGCCACACCACTACCAGTCGTAAGGCACTATAAAAGCTGGATATAATCGGCCGCTATATTGGGACAAGCCCGAGTCTAGTGGAAAGCTGATCAAATTCTAGATTCTCATTTCTGTACCACATCTGCCAACCTGCTGGACTTGTAAGCGTCGTGGATTTGTAAGCGTCGTGCCATCGCATATAAATAACATATAATAGGTACTTAAATTATAAAATCTCGATTCAGTTGTAAATTACAATTTCAAACATCATTATTTTTGCTGTAATTAGTATGAAATGTGCTGAAATTATAAATAACAAAATTTATACCGTTCCTTCTACACAGGTGGTACTTCGAGAGAGAGAGAGAGAGAGAGAGAGAGAGAGAGAGAGAGAACAAGAGAGAGCGACACGATACGCTTCGCTTATTGAATTTTTCTTCCGGACGGAAAAAAAAAACTCAGTGTCATTAGAGTGAGCCTACGTACGGTAATTTCCGCTGATATTTTTAACTGCAGCAATGAAATGGGTTTCCGTCAGTGCCACCTAACAATACAAACATATCAATTGGGAACGTTTAATTTATAAATAGTATACATAAAGACGAGGTTGAAATATATTGTAACTGTGAACTATTTCTTACAAGCCGTTGCCAACACGTCGCTGTTCTCGCTGATCTTAATTCGTATTAATACGAAATGAATATTACAAGTTATAGAAGATACTAAGTAGATTATTAATCTGTTCAAGAACACAGTACTTTAACGTTAATCACAGGGTTATATAATTCTGGAATGCAAGTGATTGAACACAGCAGGTTGACTTGTTACGCCTAGAGTGATTTTTCAAAGGTTTGATTCCAAAAGGCCGAAGAAAGCGTGAATGGAGTATATCAGCCTGTTATTTTCTAAACTAAGCCTTAATCAATATCGGCAATTATTAATGAGCAAAGTGGGTGTTTATGTGGAGGTAGTCATCTGTATAGTTAATTTACACATGGTTTTGCAATATGAAATTATCCTCAGAATAGGCTGACGGTGAGATTTGAGGGAAGCCGTGGTGATGTTCGATCGATGATCCTGGGGAAGGCAAGTTTTATTGCCATTTGTGGATGTACTGCTGTTTGTCAGAACCTGGGGGTGACTAATTTATGGTGTGTGGTGTATCATAACATTTTGAGGAACTTAATAAATGCGGTCCTGCGCCCTGCCCAATAATATGAAAAGGTGTTTAGCAAAAGCAATATCTCTGTCCACTTCGAAAAGTATTCCAGTAATTTTATGCATAATAATTTATTTAGTAAGAGTGTCATATGTACTTAACTTTTTCCCCACGAATGTTCCAAACTCAGAGGTCTCGGACGACACATCTGGAGTCTGGGCTTTGGAAGCGTGTGCAGTTAATAATTCAAAAGCTGTATCTATTCTTGCATCTTCCACTAGCTTTCTCATCTTCTTAGGCAGGGATTTAGGCGTACTGTCAATAATCTTTTGTGCACCTTCCTCAAAATTTTGTGCTTGTCCACTGTAGGCTTGTTCCTCTGTTTATCCGACTTCAATCTGTAAAACGCAAACGGAAAAGGTAAGATTCTCGAAATAATATTAAGAATACCAAAAGTTGCAGAACGTAATTATTAATGTAATGTTGCCTCATTTTCTATTATTGGTTCGAAAACTTAGCTGCAAACGTCTGAATGTGAGAACATACGATTATTTGTTTACCTTTCTGCCAATTTTGGATTATGTGAACCCAGGAAATACGAAGCACCTATTAATTTATATTTAAAAAAAGAAAATACAATTTTCACTTTACTGCGAAGTAAATATCTCAGAAAAATAGTTTGTGGTTTCGTGTGTTTTAAAACTAATTATAAATAAGCAATTACAAAATCAATGCAGAAAAAATATGAAAATAGGAACATATGTTTTTTTTTTTTTTTTGCCAATCTCCCATCGAGGTGGGTGATAAATTTCACAAGTTGAGTGTAAAATAACTTCTGCTTTTTTTAAAATAAAAATCGAATGCATATTAAAAAAAGTACTTATCTTTAATTGTATATACAACTTTTTCTGTTTTCTTTTGTGCTAAATGAATATTTTATTTTTAAAAAATGCCAATAAAATATTTGTTAGCCAGTAGCATTGCGTACATAACCTCGATCACATATTGCTATACTGCGTCACATCTCACATTATCAGAATGCGTTATATATCCCAAATAAGTGGGAAATACAACACTGACAATCAGTAAATTTTAAAACACTATATTTTGTATGAGACTGCGAGGACAAGAGACTAACTCCATACTCTTCTCAACTATAGACTAAAACGTGTCTCATATACCATTGTAAGTTTATGCAAATGAAATTCCTCTGTGTTACAAAAAATTGTTGGGCCAAATTTATAAAATACATTTTTAATTTTTAACTCTGTTGTGGCTCCCTGGCTCCCAACCGGTCCCCTCCAAATCTCGCAAAGGGGAATTATTATTAATGAAGTAGCATTAATAATTCATATACAAAACTGTTATAAAACTTGTACATTTGTAATGACAAATAGCATCTCACACGATCAAATTTATCTTAGAATAGCCTTCACACGGACGTATTTATTGATACAATTTGACTTTCAAGTTATCAGTAATCTTGAAATGCTTCAAAGACATATTTTCAGAACATGTTCTGTATTCCATTCATTTCAATCTAGCCACGGAGAATTATTCAAACACTATGTACGTAATTTGTAATATGGTTATAAACGAAAGAATCCGCATTTAATGATGAAAAAGACATTTACCGGTACTAATATTTTGTACAGGCGTACATTAATTTCATAGTATTGAAAACGATATTTGTTTTGGTATTAACGGATTATTTTCGGATAGTGTTTGGGTCGTAAATGCTTATAATTTACTTTGGTGTGTGTTCCTGAATTTGTTGGTTTGAAAAATTTCTTTAATTATTCCAAGTTGCGCCGCTACGATGGAATGCAACAAAATCAATTCACAGCCTTGTTCCTTAATTCAGAAACGTGTATTAAAATAGAGCACCGCGTGAAATCGTTTCAGAAGAGTGTGTTCAATAAAACGACCCTCTAAATTTTTTTTAATTTAATCAAAGCACAACAATTTTGCCAGTAACATTTTGCTAGTAGAGAATACCAATTTAATATCACGAATTGCGAAAAGGTAAATAGATTTTCCCTAATCAAAATGCCTGTACGTTAGGTTGCAAGCGATTTCTAAAGACTTCCTCGAGCTGCCAAATAGTTTTATTGGCTTGTCCGTTAGTTCACGGTATTGCACAATCTCGCAAGGAAATCTAAAACGACCCATCTTGACCCACACCTTTATGTTGCGCAACCTTATCTGGCTGTTAACTGCTTTCACCGTGGTTGCATAACATAAAAAAAAAATATATATCCTGTACAACACGACATAAGGCTTGTCCTTTTTTTCTTCCGTTTGGTTCAGGGGGCATGTGAAAATGTTGGTGAACATCATTTCTAGGTCAATGTTACACACGCGCAAAGAATGTGAGTTACCGCGAGTTCGTTGACACTTTCTTCTTTGCTAGCTGGCTCGGTTTATGAGAGTTGCGAGTTCATTACCGGGTGAATCAGACAGACTACATTAACTTTCAAAATAGAAATGACGTGTGCGAATATTCAGTATACCGAAACGAGAATGAAAAATGACTACTTTTGTTTTCGTCTCGGTAAGAAATTTGATTACCGAAAGTTGTACTGAAACGAAAATTCTCGATTTCGATGCATTTTCGGGTGTTTAATGAATGTTCATTTAGTGCGGCAGCAAAGAAAATTTTTGCCTGTAAATCGTCTTGTTTGTTTTCATTATTTGATAACTGAAATAACTACATAAAATGAAAACGTAAATGTAGGCAAGACCCTATGTGAGCGAATACTCTATATCCTACATTTTTTGGTTTGATTTTGCAACAAATTCGTTATAACGAATAACGTGGTAAAACGTTTTGAAATTCGTTAATATTTCGTTTAGGGTGAGCTCTAATGATATTATTTTTCATTTGCGTTTCAGTTTCTCGAAAGTTCATAACGTGTCTTTTGTTTTTGTTTCGTGAGAAAAAAAGGTCACTTTCGCACAACCCTAATTCTTACATTCCGACACGTGTCAGACACGTTTCAATGTCTTGCCAGGTTACTTTTTCCCGAACCCAGCTCTGAACCTGAACAATACTTCAGAGAATTTCAGAGTGACAGGACGCTAAGTACTGTTTTCGTGAAATGGCATTCTCCTAAAGACGTGGATATATTCCTTATGAGATTCTCAGCAACAGGAATAGCATTTGGAATGCTGACGGGGTCATTATAAAATACCCATAAAGCATTTGACATTCATAAAATGAGGAAACGTAATTACAAAGTACTCCCGCGAGTGGCCCGCTTTTTCAAGCAGCGTGAACTAACAGTATTTTTAAAACCTCTTAGCCCTTCTTCACTCTGCCTCTTCTTCCAGTGCTAGAGCTGTGATTACTAAGAAGAAGATTCTGAATAGCTGTTGTTATTTTTTATGAGGAAATGTGAACATCAGTGAATACAACGACACCTCGCTGCAGACTGGCCTACGAACTCCTGGCCTTGTACAGTTATGGTCCTGAACAATTTGACATCTACCTGTCAGAGCTGGGTCAGGGCCAAGTGCCTTCTATTGCGCGAAAGCGGCTCAGTACTGACCCGTCTCTGATGTGAGTGGTCATACCTTAATTTCGATTCGCTTAATTTCTATATTCCACTCACGGTAGCCTGAAAATTTCTGAAATCAATATCTGAAAAAGATATCTGCCTAGAAAAAGCTACTAATTTAACATTATCCTTTCTCGTCGTGTATTCAGTAATGCTGGCAGCGAGTTAGACATTAAATGCTCAATCCTTTAACTTTTTACAACGGAGAAGATTCATATATCGGTGGCCTACCAATCCGTCTTCTCTTTATTATTGTACTATATTTGTATTTCTCAACATGTCAGTGTGTGGCGTGATCAGCTTATGAATACAAGTTAAGGACCATATTATTGTTTCACGTGGCGAAAGGAGTCAATCTGTTTACATACTAAACATGACTTTACAGTTCCGTGCCCCGAATATTAACGTCATGTGAAATATACTTCCTTAGAAGACGTCATATTAATTTTGTTAGTGACGCGAACCCGAATATTAGTTGGAACAC
This sequence comes from Dryococelus australis, assembly GCA_029891345.1. Classification (NCBI taxonomy): domain Eukaryota; kingdom Metazoa; phylum Arthropoda; class Insecta; order Phasmatodea; family Phasmatidae; genus Dryococelus; species Dryococelus australis. Next base: position 29,164,089 of record CM057005.1, read on the forward strand.
ATTTCAGTGTAATATTGACTAATGAGTTAATAGCACATTATATTTTTATAACAGGAATTGCTACACGGCGGGATAGAAACTTTATAGCGTAGCGAAAGGAATGACCTTGGATGAGCTCCTGCACGACGGTAAAGGACGGGTATGAAAGTATGAAGGTACACGACCCCAAAATTCATTCACTCCAAACACATTCAGGCAGACAGCTTACCATTTCCTGATGTTAGTCAAAATTTTGGCTACAGCCTTACACAGCATTTTAAGTTGTTCAATAAATTAAAGAATTCATTTCCAAAGCGGATGCAGTATAAACTGTTACTCTTCCCAACATCCATCAGCAACACACATGATGCTCGTTAACTTCTTGTTGGAAGAAGACATATGTATTGGCGTACTCACATGCTAAAACTGGACTCACAACCGTCCGTCGAATCCGTCAGTCTCCCGTCCGTCTGGCGGTCACGTGATCTTCAACCAACAGCAGGGCAACATTTTTTTCTATCCGTCAATCCGTCAAATATTTTTCAAACTTTGTCTTTCTACGGACGGGTGGGTCGCCGCCTTCTGACGACTTCCCGTGGACGTGAATATGAGCTTTTAACTAAAATGCAGGGCCGTGGATATCTGTTTATTTATCTTTGATGGTAAACTCAGGAATTTATAATGTAAACAATAATTCGGTACAAAATCTTATCACGTAAAAAAAATATTTCCCCCCAAAATGTTTCTCTCTTGAAAATGTATTTCCAACTAGTATATACCTACAACTAAAGAAATATCACGATGTTTAAGTTGTCACACTGAATGTTTGCCGTACAGAAGGGTTGACGAACGACGGATTGTTGTGAGTCGCTTTCAGATGACGGACGGAAAAAACAGCCGGATGACTGACCGACGAACGGGCGACTGACGGGTGCGACGGATGGATGTGAGTCCCCCTTTAAACCAGAAATTCCCTGACACTCTTGAAGTTATTAATTTATATGAGCTTGTATTTACTAAAGGGTGTCTATTGGAAGGACGCATAAGACTGCAAGTACCAGACTTCTGTCATTAACGAATAACAGAGAGCTTTTCAGAGGATATTTGTGACCGTAATTTGGTACACGACGTTTTTAAGAGAACTGTATTAAATTATTATTAAATAAAATTAATTTTCAATGTATTTTCAATTACTGCTAATTACAAATATAATGTTCCGGAAAATGAAATATCTTCTTCATTTCACTGCTGTTGTAACGTAAGTTAATATTTTTTTTATCATAAAACGGTATAAAGGGAATTGCTTGGAATGTCTTTGTTCTTCCAATAGTTTAAAATTTTATCGCAAAACGTTAATGAGAATTGCAAACAGACAATGTAGAAAATAAAAATACATTTTAGAGTTTTACAAAGATTTATTCTTATAACTTACAAGACACAATTAGGTTTATTTTCGAATATTTTCTGACGTCAGTAATACGGAGAGTTGAGTACTTTGCACTTAAAGTATGTTAGTTCCAGTAAAGTTTTTGGGGATTGCACACTGCATGATAGAGGAGCAGCACTCAAATATCTTTCTTAATAATATTTTTTTTATGGCGAACGTTCAAATTTCGCTTTTTTTTTTTGTACGGTTACGGCTGCTTGAATGAAAGTATTTTAATACTCCGGTAAAGGCTGTTCACGATAAAATGAGCACTTTCAAAATCAATCTTAGAAAAAAGTCACTGACCCTGCCTGCATGATTATATTTTCACGAGCGCACTGAGTGACATACACCCAGTTATGTTGGTAACGATTGAAAGACAGTACTTCCATATCTTACCGTAGAATAAAGAGTGTCTGGTAACCATTTGTGACGACTGAAATTCTTAATTCCGTTTTCTGTTTTTTTAATACGTCTGAGTGTAGAAGTGAGCAGATTTGTAAAATATTTACTTTTATAATAATTACACAGTTTCACTCTACCGACTCATGAATAAAGTAATGAGGACCACAAAAATGTAAATTTTACATACGGCGGAAGACTACACAACCTGCACACAAGTAGATCTTAAGCAGGGCTTTCAAAAATGTTAATTTAACCGTGAATAGCGTATACCTCAAAACTTGCCCTAACAGTTAGCACGATCAAAAAACTTATCGAGGATGTAGTTTTGAAATTCAAGGTGCGTGATATTAAGTTATTTATATTTTATGAGTGCTGTGAGCGTTATTCAAGTGTGGAAGGCACAACTCAGGGCTTTACATTTTACTGAGATTTTGTTAAAGCGAATTTTGATCATATTCGTTTGTACTTACAAAAAATTTTACGACTACTGCAATCCATAGCCTACGGGATATTTATCAGCAAGTTTGGAAAGAAAAACCAATTTATGTTTGCAAGCACTATAATGTTCTTGAATATTGCAATAAACAGAAATAAGTATAATTTAGAAAAATTAACTGATATATATGTAAAAAAATGGAAACAAAACTTCTTTACAGTACGAATTAGATGACCTTGAGTTAAAAGAAGAGTTGCTTTCACTATGGAGTACTGCGCATTACTGTAAAACATTCAGAACTCATTTAAAATGAGTACACATGCTACCAAACTTGTCATGAAAGTAGGTTTATGCTGTATATGAAAACGGAATGCATATATTTTATTACTCTATGAAATATTTTCCTAGTATTTACTTAGATAAATGTAGAAAAAGAACTATGAATAAGAATATATGTGTAATCAAATCTTAAGCGTATTATCCTTTGGATGTTTCAAAAAACATATATTTTGCAAGAAAACCTTTGTCAAGTAGGGCAATCATAATAGTTACTGTTGTTCTAAAAAAAATAATATTGATACTAATATTAAAAAATTATTCTGAGAATATTTTATATGGTCATTAATTTCTGTTATAAAAGTAATCATTTTCTTATTTAAAATAGATGTTCCTAAAATCAATTATAAAAAATATTTGTAAACATTGTTACTAACTTTTATTATGTGCAAACAGGGCAATTATTAAGACTGTATTGCTTGATGTAAGGGAAGTTGAGAGATATTCAAAATGCGCTTTATAAAGCATATACAATGGAAATGTCCTAAAGTTTTGATTTTAAAAACTCTCATCAGAACTGTTCTTCTATACCTTTACATACATAGATTCTATAGCAATATAGAGTTCCCTGGTTCCGTTCGATTTTCTCTACTGCCTACATTAACTGCAAAATTGAACTACGGGTAAATAAAAGAAAAAAAATGTGTTTGATTTTAAAGATTTAACGTAATCGAAATACACAGTTGCATTTATGCTGCACGTTTAAGTAAATTGTGTACAAGTTTTTAATATTTTTTACTACTTATCTTTTCAAGACTCAATTTTGTTTTCAAAGTAAGAATGCTAAATGAAAGTAGAAACTGATTGAGAGTAAAGGATAAGGAGTTTGAGCGAAGGAGTCCGCCAGTTTGCAGAAGCGAGTATGACAACCAAGTGAGAGCGATATTCAACATTATCATGAGAAAACCTACACCGATAAAGTATCAAGAGTAGGATATATCCATGGAGCAGTCAGTATAGTAGACAATCAACGAAAACCGAGGTTTTCTGTCTAGTATGATTGCCTTAAGTTATAGGACTATCTAATAGATTTTAGCGTTTTCATGAGAAAAAAATTAATTTTCGAAATGTACAATTAAAAATGCCAACGAAGTTTAAAGTGTATTTCATCTTTATCTACTGCACACGTGTTGCAAAATAATTTTTGGAAAAAAAAAAAAAAAAAAAAAAAATCGAACTTTAAATAAAACCTTTTTCTCCACAGACATTATTGGCATTAATCAAATATATATTCTACACAGAATGGTTGTAATAGTGTTTATGAATGTCAACACAGAAATGACAGGCATTAAGCACACATGCCATTAAATACAGAACCAGTTAGAAAGGGATGAATGTATCCGCAGAGAGAGAAATTTCATTGTGTATAGAAGCTTTGGTAGGGATAGGAGAGGCGATGTACCAAAATCGATAACATTTCCGCATTCATTTTGGGGTCTATTTTGCTCCTTAATTTATTATATAACGTGTGGAAGTCACATCAAGTTCAGGTATTTCTTTATTTTCATTTTTCTCACTTTGAATTTTTTATTTCTTTTTTCTCTATTAGTGACATTGATTTTCATGACCTCATAAAACATGCATTTAATAAATTCATTGAAATATTTTCCCTCCCTAATGACGAATTTAGTAGAGAGAAGAAGGGTGGGTTTCAATTGGAAAGCATGATAAATTGTGTAACAAATGAAAAATGGAGACTCCACATAAGACTCCTCCACCTTACAGAATGTGACATTTCAAAGTTTCCCTTCGATAAAAGTCAAAAGACCTTGACGCATATATATATATATATATAATATTTACTGGTTGTATAAAATATTGATTGAAGAAAACCATTTAGTGTCTATGTAAAAACGCACCAGTTATCTTCTTATGCATCAAGGTTTCTTGACTTTTATCGAAGGGAAACTTTGAAATGTCACACCCTCTAAGGTGGAGGAGTCTTATGGAGTCTCCATTTTTCATTTGTTACACAATTTATCATTCTTTCCAATTGAAACCCACCCTTCTCCTTTCTACTAAATTCGTCATTAGGGAGGAAAAATATTGCTATATATATATATATATATATATATATATATATATATATATATATATATATATATATATATATATATATGCACTAAGTGTTCTCAGCGGCGGCGGAGCTCTGCAGGAATATTCTATCCCGATTTACAATTTAACTAACCAAAGTTTGTTTAATCTGCACAGAAATTCGGGGGCTGTACTCTTTTGCATTGGGGGCCGCGGTGGTTCAGCGGTTAGCCTGCTCGCCTCCCACCAAGACGAATCGGGTACAAACCCCGGCCGGGTCACCAGATTTTCGCAAGTGGGAATCGTGCCGTACGATGCCGTTGGTCGGCGGGTTTTTCTCGGGGATCTCCTGTTTCCCCCGCCCTTTCATTCCGCGCTGCTCCGTACACACGTTAATCACCTACATCGGCTCTCAAGATCTCGCCGTTAAGAGCTGCGCAAATATCTTCACTCACTTCACTCAATCTTTTGCACTGAATTATTTGAAACGACGTGAGTATTGAGCAGCAAGGAACGCAGTATTGGTGTGAGGACGGGAGAACTACGAGAAAAGCCACCAGCTGGTTTCAACATTCGCATTGTTTTCCACGTGCGAAAATCCGAGGATTTTCCCCTTGTCCCCCCGGGGGGGGGGAGATGAACAGCGGCTACAGCATTCTCCTCCCGCGTTCGATTCCCGTCAGAGTCACTCCTAGATTTTGGTACTTTGGAATCGTGCTGGACGATATGGCTGGGTGGGTGGTGGGTTATCTCAGTGATCTCCCGTTTCACCAGCCCTTACATTCCGGCGCTACTTCATTCTCATCTCGCTTTACCCTTGGAAAATGCTGGTAAAGTTTTTTTTTTTTTTTTTTTTCATTTTATTTTATTTTCATTTTATTTTAGTGCGCGCTGTCTCTCGCGTATTGCATTCAAATACTGATCAGCAAATTTAAGAAGATAAAATTTTTTTTTTTTTTTTTAATAGCCTAAATTCTTGCCTGTCACATCGAGACGAAGGATTTGTTGAGCGTTTATCCAACTCATATGTTTTTTCTAATTAAAAAGAAAACCCCTAATCGTAATTTAGTGTAACAATGAAAATTTGCGGGGGCAACTTAATACTCTTTAGCTGTATACGAACAGACACCACATTGTCTCAACCAAAATTTCCTGAAAAATTTGAGTCGGGTTCTTTAGTGGTTGCCAGATACGTTCCAAGTCTGGCATGCTACATGGTGACCCGATGACCTCCTGACTGCGGCCTCCGAATGACCTTTCTCCTCGTTATACAACCGTTACGAACCTTTACACTGTCTTGCTAACCAGTAAATTAGGGGAGTTTTTTTTTTCCTTTCCCCGGCACTGGCGTTGTGACGCTAATTTCATTCCACTGAATTGCATTGATATCCGCTAAGGAGTGTGTAACAACTCACCTGCCGAAGCAACTAGCCCTGAAAATGGATGGCGCTGAAGCGTCGTGCCTATACTCGGCCGTCAGCGGCATTGGGAGTGGTCGGGGCCTCGGTCCCGGCGCTCGAAGAAGCCCTGACGAGTAGGAGGGTCGCGGCGGTGAGCGCAGAAGGGCAGTGGCGTGAGCCTGCCTGGAGCCGCCGTCGGTGCAGATCTTGGTGGTAGTAGCAAATACGCCTTCAAGAAGGCTAGGGTTCAAATTCGGGTCTGGCCATCCTGATCATGGGCTTGTTAAAGACGAATTCTGGGATGGTTGATTATTTCATTTCATGTTCGATTCCCTGAGCGATTTGCTCCATCTCTAATGCCCTCGCTATCGACGATACATTAAGCCCTATCTACGTAACACTAATGTACTCTAATATGATGCTGTAATGATTTTAGAGTTCTTCTTAGTTATTATAGCCAAATGTAAAATATTATCCTGTGATAAATAAGCGTTCCTGCCTGGAACTGTTTAGACTTGATCGTAAACAGTTACTGTAATAATATATGAAGCACCATTACTGTACGGTCTGACAACTCGCCGCTTACCACAGTATATCATACTCAATCCCGGCGAATGAAAACCGGGGTTTTGCACGTCGATAACGCCGTGGACGTTGACTTAGGCCGGTGACTTTTCTCCGGGTTTTCCCACTCAGATACCATTGCATTCCGCCACGGATGCGCCTACGCCTCAAGTCACCCTACTGGCACAAAAAGAACTCGGCTGTTACCATCGCCAAATTTACTTTCAGCGACTTATAATCATTGTGCGTTTTGACGTCTTATTAAATGTTTAGTGTATCGACTTGCCGTATCTGAAATTTGTGTGCACTGGTTTCTCTATGTGTTGTTCAGAGCACTGCGTGAGATAGTGGCTTTAAAGTAGCAATGCAATGCAATAGGGCCATTTTACTTCTTCTTCTGAGTTCGTTACACTGCCAGTGCTATGCATTTCAAAAATGATCTAGCCACCCCTTAAAGGCTTGGCCGACATTTCTATATCCCCATGGCTTGTAATACAGGATTTTCGTTTTAGTAATTTATTAATTGACATTCTTTGCGTGTGGTGTAGCCACCTTTGTTTCTTAGCCTTTATTCTTTCGTTTGTGTTATATTTCGCTAGATATTGAATAATTGTTTTGTTTCTGATTGTATCTGGCCTTGTTGTCCATAATATTCATTTCAGAAGTTGTCTGTATGTGACTTACAACATTAAATTTTTTTATTTGCGAGTTTACACTGCCATATAAATACGTATGCTACCTTAGCATAGTACGGGAAGTAATATTTGTGAAATATTATTGTTCTATTGTTTTTACGACGGCGAAGTAAATAATATGATATCGAAACTCTGACCATTAAAATTAATTCTGCAGTTGGTAAGAAAGATATATCTTTAAACTGTATTGTAAGTTTGTCAGTAGAATACTGGAGTAGTGAGTCTTTGATGTTACAGCTGCTTCCCGTACATGGGAATACAATTTAAACGAACGTTGAAATTCGCATTACTAATTTATACTTGCAAATGTAATAATGATTTTAAAAAATCTGTGGTTTTCTGTGTTAGTAGCAAATTATATATATATATATATATATTATATATATATATATATATATATATATATATATATATATATATATAATAGTGCCTTGTCATAACGCAATTTCAATATCTTAATTTTTTTAATTTATCGCAGGTGAAATAGGTTTTTTTTTTTCAAATCCATAAGAGGAATAGTAGGCGGAATTCCTAACAAACTGATGTCATCTGATTCACGCGTGAATACCGATATTTATGACCGTGCCAGTGATAATTTTCACACGTGGCGAAAGGATACAGGGTTGGCACAATTCAAGAAAAATTTCTGCTTTATTTGTTAAACTGTAATGGAAGTTTTCTACGTAGAGTAAATAAGCGGTAGAGTGATCACTCTGGCTGCGCAGATCCAGTCTGTGTGTCCCAACAGAGAACTGCTTTCTCTGCCAATACTACTATAATAAATTACGTGAAAAGGATTTGAGGTTAGAACACTTTACGTAAACTCGTGTTTTGAGATGTTTGTATACATTCTCCAACAAAATTTTAATGCGATTTGATTTAATTCAAATTGGTGAAGATATTTTATTCATGCAAAATGGCTTGTCTTTCAAAAATTATGAGCACGTTCACGCCCGTTGACCATGTTACTTTGAATGCACTTGTATTTTGTGTGGGGTCGGTCAGTGTCGCATACACGTGCAGAAGACGAAAAAAATCGATCTGCATCATCTTTGGTCTACAGTTTCTAACCTCTACGTTGTATGGAAATAGAATCACATATCACGCTGTAAATACAGTAATGTTTAGCGTCGTTACTATATAAATTGTGAAATATTCTTACGCATATGACCCATTCTTGAGTAAACGTAGGAACGCAACCATGGGTGTATGGACAATAAACCTTTATACCGCCCGTTGTTTCTCACTATACGTGTACACTGATATGGTTAATTTTCAAAGTAATTTCTTAAAGTGCAGACGGAAGAATCCAACCAGGTCTTTCAAAAGCTCTCATATAGGCGAAAAACTTCCACATCCATCATACAATTACGGAAAATGTGTTTCCCGCAGTTCTGGTCGGTACTATGAAAGTCGTTGGACAACTACAGTTGGACAACTACAACCCTGAAGACAGTCGAGATCCAGTCCTCGAGGTCGTTGGGTGTCAAGTGACCGCCGGAAGTGTGTATGTTGGTGTGTGAGTGTGTGTTCAACGAATGCTGGTCTCCGAATCAATTACGCTTGTTATTTAAAAGAATACCCGTCGGCATTTGCAAATAGTCGCCTCGCTTACATGCAGGAAGCATAAATGATTTTAATCATTCCTGTCTCCAGCCACCATGACACCACGTCTTCACCTTTAACTGGGTGCATGACGTCATTTACGAACGAAGGATTTTTTTTTTAAAGCAGTTTTACTTCTTTACTTCATGGCCACGTTAACCAACAAACCGCTCTATCTAGCCGGACAACGAATCGCCGTTCACGACATCACTGTAATCCGAAATGTTACTCAAATAACCATCAGAAGTTTTTGGTACAACCCCATTGGAAGGACACTCAAGAAAGTTTTCCACGCCAAAATCCTGTTATCCAGCTAACAGTTTACCACCAATGAATTTAATTTAATTTTCTCGAGGATAGCTGAGTCAGGGATATTTCAGGGTAAATTAAAGTACCAAGAGCTTATTACATACTTACCATCAAAGTACTGAGTACGCAGTTATTATTTTTCAGCGATAAGAATATACGCTCACTGGTTCACGTGGTATTGCCACGAGACTGTACACAGTTTGAAAATGTAACGAATATTGTGATATAGTCCATTTCATATAAGTGGTCTGAAATTTGACAGTTCTAGGAAAGTAGTGCCAATGCCATCTGGCTACCTATGTATCCTTCCACCACAGCTGAACTGTCATTGAAGGTGACTGTTTGAAAACATACACCACGTGACTGCCAGTATTTGTTAACAAACAACATATGACTGCCTGTTTTTGTAAACAAACTGCATGTGCCTCCTCCCAAATGACTTTTAGAAGCTGTGAAGGGCTGTTCAAACAATTGCAGGTTGGCAACAATCCCATTTTTTTAGTTTATAAATATTTTATGTAAATGACCATGTAATAAGTCTATAAATTGAAAATGGTTTACCTTGCTAGAAATTTGTAACCAGGATACACGAAAATGAAACTGTATTTTGACTGTCACGTGAATAAAAGATATTTTACTGTTTTTGAATATACTCTAAATATATTAATGACAACTAATCTTGTCACACTTACCTGAAGTAAGTTCTTGTAAACATATAAAAATTTAGCATGGTTTCCACGAACACCAAATACCAAGATTCCCTCCCCCCCTCCCCCCGGGGAATGCACAAATACAGAAATACCACCCCCATTTTCCCACATTCTTTTCAAAGACAGTATACATTCTTACATACAGGCTATGGCTACTATTGCATTGAAAGTTCATAATTCAGTTTTGTGGTATGATATGACAACAAACTCTGTACAGCCTGATACTTTTATGGTGGTTATGATTCTCAGGATGTAGGTAGCCAAAATAATATTTAAGTAAATGCTACTTAATTTCAGTAATAACTCTCATTTAGTAACTCAAATGTTAATTAATTCAGTAATTTTAATAACTCTTATTTAGTGACTCAAATGTTAAGAATTGCAGATCTACATACAAAATACTTTAATACCGTTTCTCAAATACCCTTCGTATTCAAATTGTCATGCTGCAAATAATAACTTTTTTCTGACTAACTAAGTGTTGATATTTACACTGAAGTTCAGTCGCACAACCTCCCTCCTCAAAATTGTGAATACAGCCCTAAGCTTGTTCTCGGGTACCTAATGAAAAATTGTATTTCAGTTCAGAGATGTTACAAAGAGCTCTAGAGAAGCAGATGTTACCTACAGTAACAACATATCGAACGAACATGTTACTTACACACTAAAAAGATGCTCCACCTACCCAAGATTGAAGACATCATAAAGTTAATTTTCCTTAGCGATAAATTTTGGAATGTCGCAGTTCCTGTTGATGAATGAGACACTTCTTTATGATGTTGGAGCACCGTCGTTGGGTGCTTAAATTGCAAGAATTTTGTTTGATAAGCATGTTGTAATTTACTTGATATAAAAAATTATCTTTTCTATGTAAATCCTGTTTATGTGAATTATTCTTCTGTTACCCTTACAATATTCTTAACAACGTTTTTTAAAAACATATGAGCGCGTTTAAAATGCAAACCAATAATGCTCAAAAAGTTTATGAAAGACTCTAACTTTGAAACCTACATGCCATTATGTTACTGCCAAATACAGCCTTTAAAAACAGTAAAAACCTTTAAATTTATTTGCTAACAAGTATTCCTGCATAACAAGCTTGGCAAATTTTATATACGTTCTAAAAAAATAAATAATACAACTTACAAGTTTGCATGGCCAGTAAACTTTACATTTTGAGACCCTCCAGAAGCAGAGTGTTAGAGTTTCAATCAATAATAACACAGAGAAATGTTCATAGCAATGAAATGTGGGCCCAATTAGGGTATCATCTTTATTTTATTTCGAGGGAAAAAGGAAAAGGTGAGCAGAAAGGCGGGGGGGATTTAGTTTATCGTCTTTCAGGAGACGGGATTATTTCAATGTTCTTACGATGCCGGAATCACATAGCCCCAACGCGCAACGACACAACGGCCAACAGCCAATGAAATACAAGATAGTCGTAAGCCCGACCGATTTTGTCGTCCGACCAGCAATTTCGGATTATAAATTATTTCTATTCTCTGTCATGTCGAACGGCACGACGCACAAAATGTACTACATTGCAAAATGAAATTGTATGGCAAGCTTTCCCTACAGTGGCAAATACGCAACTTAAAAGAAAAATAAATTGAAAATCACTGTATCTAACTCTTAAAAATAATTTTACTTTTGTATTCATTAGCGATACCAATTTGTCACCATTGTGTATTACAAATTTTCCTTTGTTCACCGCCTTTGAGACTAACGTAGCCTATCAGCTAGGTTAAATGTCGAGCGCATGGTGTCGGTAGTGCTGTGAATTCAAGTAGTCACATTGAAATGTGTCGTGGTTCCGTTTTTGGCCGTGTCGTGCTGTGTTGGTCGGGGCTATGTGATTCCGGCATGAGTGTGTGGCATTTTGATTTGCTTATTGTTTTGATGGAGCAGTATGGAAGTAACTTGCTTGTATGGAAGTAACATTTAAATTATTTAACTTCGAAAATTATAACTTTAATCAAAATACAAAATGCGATACATACGTTGCTGTTCATATTTGTACAGATGCACCAATGTATACACGCACACACTTTGACAGAAATTAACCTCACACTTGAATTTACGATGTAGACAAACACATATTATTCACTCAAAAGTAGAAAGTGCGGCATTTTTCAGACCACGTGCATTTAATTATATATATATATATATATATATATATATATATATATATATATATATATATATATATATATAAACAGTTTACAAATACATATACAAAAACCGCAAACTTACTGTTGTAACCTTTTGAACACGCGTTTTTCTATGGTAATCCTTGCCAGTTTATTTTACTAAAATCACGTTTGTTCGTCACTAGCATTAAAAAATTTATTTGCAAAATCATTCAGTAAAATCAGCACTGCACACGTTTACAAACAAACTTAAACTTATATACGAAAATAATATTCATGTCACTTCATTGTGGAAGGCGGTTAGGAAAATGGCGGAACGAGCTGTTTTAACGACGTGCCGATTAATATTACATTTCACTCAACAAAACGCACTACAACGGTACCTCCAACCAACTATGTTTGGAAAAAGCAAATAAAAAATAATTAACTACCGATTAAATATTCCGACAACTCCAATAAGATATTCGTATAATAAATACGATGAGAAAAAAAGCGCACGCACAACTGCCTTCACCGGGCTGGAAACATAAACATGGCTAGCCATTGGCTGGAAACATTTACTGTTCGTAAGTGTCGACATACTCTGTCATAAATGCTGAACATGTTTTTATTAAAGTCCCGTTACTAATAGCCAAGAAAATTTAATATTGCTTCAGAAACATAATTTAAACCATAAATGTTGTAAGTATAATTAAGATTTTAAATTACAACATTTAGTTTCGAGTACTATTTTATTCCAAAAACATCATCAAAATAGCCAACCTAACAACACGGAAACCGCAGAAGTTCATCAGCTGATACAATAATGTAGGAGCGAGAGCATTTACTGTTTACACAGTGTATAGGTTGGTCACATTGTCTGTCATATTTGAGACCACTTATATGAAATGGACTATATAAATATTAGTAAGTTCCTATTCCCACTTATATTTTGTCCCGAACAATCCAAAACAGTTCCGAGAACGCATGGAATTTTGTGAACATCCTTGTACATTTCATTCATATCAAAATATTTTTTAAGTTATTGTGATCAGCAGAGAAATATTCACTTAAATGAGTATTATTACTCAAACATGTCACCTGTAAGGTAATTTCACATCTCTTATGCATATAAACAATTTAAAATCATATAGGAAAGTGTAATATCCCAAAATCCTTGCGATGTACTAACGTAATAGCCAGTGATGACTGGTACACTTGAAGACACTGGGACCATCTTTTGTGTGTCTGGTCTTTAAATGGCATAAATAGCATGCGTCCGTTCATAAGATGTGAAAAAATAATGGCAGGATGTCTTTGTCAAATTGAGCGCTCAATTATCATTGCCACAATAGTACTTTCCATTAGAACTGCCTCACTCCAACTTTCACGAGCTTAGGTTCTCAATAAATTAGAGAAATAAGTTTAATATACGTCGGAACTGAAAACATGGTACAGTTGAATAAAGAATTATTTGTAGTGGAATTATTCATAGCAGAACTAAGTTGTATAGCCTACTCGCGGTTTCTTCACACATTTTAATCGAACATTAGAAAAATCACACGAAGTATGACGTGTTTCTTTGTTTTCCTAAATGTTATCACCAGAGTTTCACACTTCTGTTATTACTAATATGTGTTATTTTGGGTCAACTTGAATTTTTACTAGTATTTTACCTAGGTCTATATACTGCTCACAAAAAAGTTCAGCATATTTCCGCTGGGGCCCAAAGAATGAACTTGCCAGCTTATTCATCTGACACGATCTTCGTAGAGAATGTATGATCCGTCCTCAAGCGAGCGATCTCAAACCGCGCACAGCCACCAATGGTCGATCAGGGATTAAATGACAGCCGCGATTGAGAATGGGACCATGTACCACAGGATAGGCTTAACTATCTTGTTTTTGGCAATCCTCGTCGGATACAAACGTGTTTCAGGAATCGTGGAGGACCTACAAGTTATTGACGTCTGTCAGTGTATCTGAGAAGACCTTAGTTTCATACTGGGAGGATGTAAACGAGTATTGTCTTTTTTCCACTTCATGTGCTCTTAGAACTCCGCCATGAAATGTAAACTACTTTTTATTCAATACAACATCCTGGATTCTGATATGTGCTATTTGTTTTCTGAGTGGCATAGTTATAATTAATATGAATAAAAGAAAGGAATAAAATGGATGTGTTGGTAATACCTAGTAATAAATAGTTCTTATGCAAAATGTTATTACACTGAGCGCGCATGAATGCGGTGCGCTGTCCCTTTGGTGTAATTTTCTAGACTCAGTGAAGATTTTTCTGCACTAGGCAGAGAAATTTCCTGGAAGTAGAACTTTAGAATGGTTTCAGGAAAGTTGGAAGTAACTGCGAATGGATTACAATACAAAATTGTAGCGTATGCAAAAAAAAAAAATTGAAACACTGAAAATATGCCAGACCTAGCTATTGCAGTACACATGTACGAAGGCAGTCGGCCTGAAGACTAGAACAGATACCAGTATTTTAATTTCGCTACCGTTCATTAATAGAAACCTTAGCCGTTGGCATCTATGTACTAACTTTGTCGTATCCTTCAAATTTTGTTTATGCCAGTCTGGCTTCATGTTCGTGTTTTATCCGGGTCGTCTTCGTTTTGTCGTTCAGGCATTTTTAGCGGATATTCCTAGGAGTGTCGGAAATGTAGGTGGAAAGGGCGTTTTCCCGCTCCCGTCGATGTATGGACAGCAAAAAAATTATGTATAATTGTATATTTTCATTATTTATGTATATTTCGTTAATTTTGAGGTCGCTAAGTAACGTAATATGTGGTTTTTTGAACTGTTAAAAAGTTTTTTAGGTAAAATTTGTAGGTAAACAATGGCTTGATTGCTATAAAACCTTAATTCTGTAAGTGATATTTTATCCAGCACCAGGCCCGCCGAATTCCTTACATGAACTGAGAAAGTATCCTAGGCTCCTTTGTATTTTTAGCCTGCTTACCGTAGGAAAGGAAGACTTATGAGATCGCTTTCCTATCTGTGCCTGGGTTGTGTGTGTGTATGTTTATGTGTAAGTAGGTGTGTGTCCACCACTATCAGTTTTTGAACGAGTTTAAAAATGTTCACCAAACTCGGTACATTTACCTGACTTGTACGGTTTTCTACAACGCGGAGTAATTACTTTCAAAATGGCGGCCATCAGAAAATTTCAGAGGATATGTCATTGCTCGGGAACAATTCAACAGTTAAAAAAAAATTGTGTGCTGGCAGAGCACCGTAAAAGCATTAAATATTTATTGGATATTGTTGTTAGCTAGCCGTTTAGAAAGATAGCAACAAATGAAAAAATATTTTGTTTTTTCATTACGTCTAGAAAACTATCAAAGTAATTCTCACTCAAATTTGGCCTGTAAGTCAGGTCAGATACACATAAGAAATTGAAATCCATAAAATACTTATTTTTAAAATGGCACTCAAATATTTAGTTTTATGTGGCATATCTACTATATCGTTGAACGAAATTCAACCAAATTTTTTACGCTGTGAGTATATATTACAAGAATGATATACGCCAACAGATATGTCATTTTTTCAGCCATTTTGTAAGATAGCGTGACATGAATTAATAAATTCTTGTCATATCTCGCTGGACAGTGAAGCGATTCTTACCAATTTTGGCAAACAGGTAGGACTGCGGCAGATGATGTTAAATGATAGGTTTCAGGAGTGTCAGACACTTAATTTTCAAAATGGCAGCAATTCAGTGATTTAAGATTAGAATGTTATGTCATTGAAACCTTGTATCAATACCATCTTTTCTTTGTACGGCGGCAGAAGATATTACATCTATCTACTGTGTCAACACGTAGCATCTTTTTTCTGCCATTTTCTAAAATAGCGTCATATGAATAAATAAATATTTATGTCATATCTCGGGAAACAATTTACCGATTGGCACCAAATTTGGCAGACAAGGCAGATGATGTAAAATGGTATGTTTTGAGCATACCAGCTACTTATTTTCAAAATGGATGCTAAATAGGCATCTTATCATAGTATACATTATTGTCGAAACCATGTAATCAACTCCAACATAATTTTGTATGCTAGTGGTATATATCATAACTATCAAATGCGTCTACATAGAGCATCTTCTGTCTGCCATTTTGTAATACATACCACATGACAAAATTTAGTTTCTGTGTAATATCTCGGGAAACATTTTACAGATTCCTACCAAATTGGGTAACGAATCTGCTCTGCAGCAGGTGGTGTAAACTGCTATATTTTAAGTAGGTCAGGCACTTATTTTCCAAACGGTGGCCTTATAGATATTTTAGCTCACTATCTTATATTAACAAAACGAATTCCATATCAACTTTGTATGTTGGCAGAACAATTACAAACATCAAATTTGTCTATACAGAGGCAAATTTCTATGTCATTTTGTAAGTTAGTCCCATAGTAAAATGTAAGTTTTTATGTCATCATCTCGGGAAACTATCAACCCATTTTTACCAAATTTGACAAAGGAGTTGTATTGTGGTAAGCCATATAACTATATGTATTTTTAAGGGTGACAGACTCTTATTTTCATAGTAGCCGCTGTAAAATCATCTTAGCTTAGCATGCTATATGTACGAAAATATGCAATCGTTTTTATCTTTACTTTGTATATTGGCAGTATATAATCATCGAATGAGCTAATACATAACTACTTTTGTCCTCCATTTATGAAGAACGTCACGTGAAAAATATGGAGGATTTATGGCATATCTCAGGGACCAATAAAGCGATATTCACCAAATTTCTCACACAAGTAGTTCTATGGTAGGCCATGTAAACTTACATGTTTCAAGTGGTTCAGTCACTGGCTTTCAAAAATCAACCTTGTCATTATTTTTGGTTAGTAAAACTTATCATTTGAAACAGTAGACTCATTAAATTTTGGGCTTAAGTTCCAAGCTGACCTCCGTAATGGGGCTGATTCACTCTAGCTTGTGGTACGATGTTTTCCGTATTCGAGTCCCGGGTAATGCACATGTGTATTTGTAATTATCTCGCTACTGTTGCATATGATTTTGGTGTCGTCCCTGATGACATTGATTTTCAACGAGACGGCAATTTCTAACTAAAAGTTGTTCACGATAAAGTGAGCACTTCTGAAATCAACCTTAGAAAAAAGTCACTGCCCCTGCCTGCATATATTTCAATGGCCGAACTGAGTGATATGTGCCCACTAAAATTGGTAACGATGGACGGAAAGTAGTCCCATATCTTAACCTGGAATAAAAGTGTTTAGAGTCCATTCGTGATAACTTAAATTTTTTTTCCCCCTTTCTGTTTATTTAATGCACCGGAGTGTAAAAATTGCCATATTGGTAAAATATTTACTTTTTCAAATATTTTCACAGTTTCACCTGACCGACGCATAAATAAAGTGATGAGGCTCATTGCATTGTTAATTTTACATAAGGCGGAATAATACGTAACATGCATACAAGTAGATCTTAAGCAGGGCTTCCAAAAGTGTTAATTTTACCGTGAAGAAATTACTTAAAAATAAATTACAGCGATGTTAAGGAAAGTAGGGCCATTAATTATAAGTCACTTTTTATTATTTACTGTCCTTGTTAACCTACTTCCAAAAGGAGTAAAAGGCTTATGAGAACATTTTCTTATATGGGTATCTGTGTGTGTATATATGCGTGTTTATGTGTGTGTGTGTGTGTGGATGGGTATGCGTTTTGGTGTGTGTCACCTAAAAAACATTTGAACGTGTCTACAAGATTTTATCAAACTCGCTAAACATAGAGTACTTAGTAAGGACATCTGACTTTTATAGTTTTCGACTATGCCGGGCACTTACTTTCAAAATAGCGGCCCTTAAAATTGATGGCGATGTGTTATTTTTCGAGAATCATTCAACCGATTTAAGCCAAATTTGTATGTTGACAGTGCATTACATTATTATTGAATTTAGAGAACGATATTGTGATTGGTTGGTCATTTTGCAATATAGCACCTGATGAGAAAAGTAAGCTTCTACATTAATACCTCGAAAACTACTCAACCAAATCTCACCAAATTGGTAGTAAAAGTGGTAGCCAAAATGGTAGTCATGTAAAGTATTTGTACTGTTAGAACAATTCCCGACCACATTTTGTATACTTACAGTATCTAATACAAACAATCATACATGACACCAAATAACCACGTTTGTCAGCCATTTTGTAATATAACGCTATAATATGTAACAAAGCCTTTATGTAATAACTCGGGAAATTTTTGGCCGATTCCTACTAAATTTGGCAAACAAATAGTACTGCCGCAGGGGACGTTAACTGGTAGGTTGTAGGCCAAACAATTTTTTTTTTTCAAAATGACTGTTCATATTGCCATTTTAGCTTAGGATGCTATATAGCAGAAACCATGTAATCAATTCCTACTTATCTTTGTGTGCTGGTTGTATATAGGATGAGTCCTTTAAAAGAGGCCCCGTGGACTGTATTTCCTCATTCGCTCGCTCCGTTACACACATTTCCCACGGGGCCTCTTTTAAAGGACTCATCCTGTATATTGCAACTATGAAAGTTGTCACATGAATAAATAATATATTTATGTTATTTATCGGGAAACAAAATACCGATTCCAACCAAATGTGGCAGGGAAGTAGTAGTGTGGTAGCTATAGTTAACTAGTAACTATGTCAGGCACTTAAGAAATTCGTAGGTACTGTTCACACCATAAATTTCCTCTTTTGCAACACCAGAACTGGAATAATAACACGTGCAGTAAGGGGTTAAAGAAGATTATTAAAAATTGTTTGCACTCATCAGGAGGAAAGCAGGCTCGTTATTTATATCAGTAACTTTTTTTTTTTTTAATAGTGTGTGTCGACAATAACCACTATTGCCTTATTATAGGTTTTCGTATAAGTTGGTACATTTTTTTTATTTTCATTAACGACGTAGATTAGCAAAGGCATATGTCTATAACGAGAACCAGTGCAATGCAGGTGTGTCGACAGAGCGAGGGAACACAGAGAGACGAGCAGAGCTGACGGGGACGGCGAAGACCCGGCAACCTGGATGGCCCTCGGCGAGGCCGCACGTTTTCTCTTCCTAGAGACGTAAGACGACGACGACGGCGGCTGCAAGAGGAAGGCGAGCGAGGGAGGAAGAGACGTCCACACGAGGCTTACGGCAACTCCCACACTCGGCGCCGCGTGTGATCCTAGGTCCCCTGGCCACACCTCCCCCCTAGCCTAGTGTCGTAGGGCACGCGGCTTCGCTTTCACCTCTCTCGTGGAGGCTGTGGGAGGGGGGGGGGGAACGCCAGAATGTCATGGGGCAGCGGAAGAAAGTGTTTGCGACGACAGCGCCGGTCCATCTGCACCTCCAGAGGGTGGGCCCCCCTCCCCCCCCTCAAGGGTACTTCACGCCTAAAACACAGCGCACTCGCTACTCCCAGCAGTCGTACTCGAAACTACGCTGTGAAAACATCCCATTTTACAAAAAAAATCAGCCGACCTCGCGTGGCGCAGTCGGTTGATGCGCCATCGATCTAGGGTGTGGGAGGCTCTGGGTCCGAATCCCGGGTAAGGCATGGGAGTTAATTTAAGTTAGGTTGTGAGTTAGTCTGTAAGCCGTCCACAGCTACGATTTCAAACATAAAACCGGAGGACGTTAAAAAGACCTTTACGATACTATACAAAGAGTTCTCTGAACACTGCAGTAGTTGTCCAGATTATTTGCGTAACACTACAGATAAATTAAAGCAAATGTGTAATCCTTGAGTTGAAGAATTGAATACGTTATACTTAAAGTATATTATAAATAAGACAAATTGACAATGTTGTATGCTTTATAAAACGGTGTGTTGAAAGTATACGAAAGTTTAACTATAAAGTCACAAGAAAACTCCAAATGATTTTTTTTGCAAGAAGTGGGTACAAAGAATTTCTTGCTCTGTAAACTGAAAAAATAATTTCGTGTTCGCAACAATTTTTCTTGGTGGTTACAAATTTATTTCGTTCACATAAATGTCACGAAAAATGTTGTGACACAAGCTATATATATATATATATATATATATATATATATATATATATATATATATATATATATATATATATATATATAGTGAGGACCCTTGTTCGAATCCTGATCTAGCCATTCTGATTCTGCTTTTTAATATTTGTTGGTGCATAGCTACCTACCGAATCCAGCAACCCACCAAAAGCTTTCGTGAGCGGGGCCGCGGTGGCTGAGCGGCTAGCCTTCTCACCTACCACCAAGGCGAATCGGGTTAAATCCCCGGCCGGGTCACTCCCGGATTTTCGCACATGGGAATCGTGCCGGACGATGCCGCTGGTCAGCGGATTTTCTCGACGATCTCCCGTTTCCCCCGTCCTTTCATTCTGGCGCTGCTCCATACTCACCTCAATCACCCTCATTGACTCTCAAGACCTCGCTGTTAAGAGCCTCCCAAATCTCTTCACTCTTTGTCGCACTCTTTCGTGAGCTACACTGACGATTACTGATGCAAACTATGTAACATTTTTGCTGCAATTAACGAGGATATTATTGTTTACCAACTCATAGAATTTATTGGTAACCCACATAATAAATATTTTGTGTTTACCACAAATTACTGCATTATATATACATAGTAAATATTTTGTAGTTACCACAAATTACTACATTATATATAATTTGTAGTAACTACGAAATATTTATTTTGTTGGTTACCAATAAATTCTATGAGTTAAAAGCAATAATGTCTTCGTTAATCGCAGCAAAAAGGTTATATATATATGTATATATATATGTATACATATATAAAACATTCTCAAGATGGCAACAACTTAGACGAACATAGTAACTGCAACGATACGCGTTCTATAGCCACTTAATATCTTATTAGATGTGCACTGTTCAATATAGTAGTTAATTTTGTTATTTTATTACTAATATCATTATATATAATGTAATTTATGGTAAATATTGGCGTAAAAGGCAATTAATTTGTGTTCTTAACAATTTTAAAAGTTCACTTCTTACAATGGAACCACGATTGGCTCAGTTGGTTAGCCAATAGCATTACATTTCTGAGGTTCCTTGTTCTATCCCAGGCCCTAGTGGACGGGGAATCTTCTGATAGGGGGTTCTCATGTAGGAAGTGTGGTGGACACTGTCGTGTGTGGGGGTTTTCTCGGGGCTCTTCCGTTTCTTCCTCATCTCCGTTTCCTTATGCGTATCCACCCCATATCGCCTCACCGCGCTTCCATTCTTCGGGCTGACCTGCTCCAATCGGCGCCAGCCACACGTGACCCTGCCTCAGGAAGAGCCACGTGTTTCTTTATTTTTTGACTTGAGTAACTCTGTGGTGTTGCTATGGAACGATACACAGTAGTCGTGAGGAATCTGAGCTGAGCAGAGCTTTCAGATGCGCCCAGTTAAGGATGTTGTTGACGACAAAACAAATTCATTTTAAATTTGTGCACCCCATACTTTACAAATTTTACACATTACAAGTAATTATTTTTCCTCCGCAAATTTTCGCATAAATTTATGTCAAGTTCACAATTTTTCTCTTTTCGAAATGTTCAAATAATGAAAACCAACTTACGCACAGAAAGATAATTCACACTTAAAGAAGAGTCCAAGAGCAACATCAAGACGTCTTCAATATCGTAAAAGGAAATGCGTTTGGAATTTAAAGAAAAAAAATTGCTTAAATTTTGAAATTGAATTTTTTTTTAATTTGTGGCTGCACACGAATTTTTGTAAAATAACTTTTGTTAAGCATACCTCAAAATTAATTAATACAAAATCTTTCAGTTCTCCTGGTTAAACTTTAAGCGAATTGGTTTGTTTAATCTATTTGTATGTTACACAAACCGCAAACTTTGAATTCGACATTTTATTTTGGAAAAACCATGGAATCTAAACAGTTTTATCTGAAGGAAAACTTAGTCGCAGAAATTGTGTGCAAGTTGAATGGTAGACCTATGTATGTAGTACAAATATATAATAACAAAATTTTCTTCGTGGTCAACACCATTAACCGTAAAACAGATTCGATGTAGTGTTGAATGGGTATTTAAGCCACTTACAGTCAATCTGAAGACTTGAATTCGAGGTTGCTAATGAGCTCCAGATGAATTTTAATCAGTTCCAGAATCGTGGCGCAATGTCTAATGGGCGTATTATTCTCTCCAGTGCAGCGGGAGACAAGCGAGGGAGCCCCCACGCTGCGCTAATGCGCCCGCGGGACGTCAGAAGCTACCTAATGACCGCAGGAGACGACGCGGCAGGAGAAATGGGCGAGGCGAGACGTTAACGAGGAGTGGAGAACAAGAAAGATGCCCGCCTTCTCGGGACTCAAGGTGGACCACCTCCACAGGCGATTTATACTATCGTGTGCTTGTCCCGTCTCCGAGCAGTCGATCAGTGACTCCTCCTTGCCTACAGATCGACCTGCATACAGAATGTCACACATTGCAGCACTGCAGCTTTTTTCCGCTTTCGAGACCGAGAATCGCGGGAGCGATAAGGACGACTCTGCGACGCGAATTAAGTGTCCCATCGCCTCTAAGCGCAAGGCTCTGAACTGGCGTACAGCGTTCTCATCCCGCTGTGTGTACCTATGGCACTTTCAGCTATGATACTGTTATTTTATTGATGGAGAGGCTATACGAAGATTCAATACAGGGCCCTTGGGTAGTTTTGTATGGATATTGCGCGTATATTTTGAGATACGGCGCTTTGAAAAAATAAACGTTTCTAGCCATTTTGGAGTACTCAAAAATTGTGTATCTAATGTATATGACGTTTTGAAGGCACTCAACAGCTCTATTGGCTGAAATGTGTTATTTTCGTAGATCAGCACAGTGGACACACATTCAATAGTTTCGTTGAAAAGCATGCATTTCAAACACACTTCAAAGCAGTTTAAGCGTTAGGTAGTTGGAATTCTTAATTTGGAGGCTCTTTACGTTAACTTTCCGTTGTCGATATGCTCATGTTAACTGCAAGTCTCTCAAAATTGTACTTCTTCAAATTAAATTAAGAGTGACGAAAAGTTAGCTAATAGTTAAATTAGCTTTAGCTTAACGTAAAAGTAACCAAATAACAGACAAACTAATTGAATAAACGATCGATTATCTTTTGTTTTTTTTTTTTTTCAGCCTGCTTTTTTTCCGGATCGTGAACTGTCAACGTATTAAAGATTTGAAAAATTCCGAACATAAAATACACTGGCCCGTATAGGAGCCAATCTTGGTGTCGAGAGATGGTGTTATTCCGGGCACATGGATGTAAAAGTGCAAATCTTGTGTAACATGTGTACACAAGTAAATTTACCGTATGTTTATGTATGCAAACGTACACACATATGCATGTCAGCCATTTATAGAGCCCAACTATAGCGTATTTGGTAGCATGAGTGGGCGTCAGCAAGGGGTGCCAAAGAGAGTGGCTCTTCACCCCCCCCCCCCTTTTTTTCTTAGTAACTGAATTATTTGTAGGCCTAATGTGATAAGCAAATTGCCACTATTGTAAATAACGGTATTTGGTTGCATTCTTGCCTTAAGAGGAGAGTAACTCGACTGGATAAGTGGGACGCAGTAAACCACTAGCTCTTCTTCTTCATCTGATGTCTCCTCTTATCTTTAAGCTGGACTCAGAACCATCCGTTTCATCCGTCAGTTGCCCGTCCGTCAGGCGGTCACATGACCTTCAACCAATCGCAGGGCTACTTTTTTTTTTTTTCTATCCGTCAATCTGTCAAATATATCTATCTCAAATTTAAACTTTCGACGTAGCAAGGATGGTCCACCGCCTTGTAATATTGTTCCTTGAACACGGCTGTCGGAAAACAGTCGCTTGTTTATTTGTCTAAACATTTTTCTTTTTAAATACACAAGGCAGTGAAGTTGTTTGCTTTTTTACGTTTCGCCTATGAATCGAACTGAAGACGATTTGTAGATTTTCAGAGGAAATGTTGATAAATTATGTTAGGAAAAGAGAACACGTTCACAACATCCACCAAAAACATTTGTCTCTGCGCGAGAATGCTCGTGTTTTTGGGTGGTAACTCTGAACATTTTCTGGCCAGACGGATCGACGGAGAACGGACAGTTGTGAATCGCTTTCAACTGACGGACGGAAAAACCGACGGATGGCTGACTGACGGACGGGCGACTGACGGAAGCAACGCATGGTTGTGAGCCAAGCTTTAGTGCAAAAAGTGGCCATTCTTGGAAACGAAACTTAATGTGTATGCGATGGCATTTTCTGTTGCTGTTGGACGTATTTGGATACAGATGCAACGAAAATTCTTCCTTGCTCTTCATGCTCATCATTGAATATAAGTTCATATCTGTATGGTTTACCTGACTGATATGTGCACCAAGGAACATGTTAAAAAATGATAGTGGATAGTGTTGAGCAGAATACAGGACTTAAATTGGGAATCACATAGCCCTGACAAGTATGACACTAAACGACGAAAACCGTGGCGATGACACAAGAATTGTATTTTCTATGTGGCGATTCAAATTTACAGTACGACCGTTTACGCACACAAGACGGGTGGGATGGAATTTGGAAGGCGCTCACAGGAGCAAGTAATTTCAACGGTGGTGGACAGAAATTCGTGTTTTCTTTGAAAATTTCATAAACACTGTGACTGCGCTGTAACATCTCTCTGAGGAAAGCAATTCCATCACCAAGAAAACTGCAAATCATATTTCGTACGCCATTAGAAGATCTCCATTCATTGTCTGCCTTATCATATACAGATCTGCAGCAGTACTGGAACCCATTACACAAGCTCTCCGGAGGTAGATCTTTTGAAAGTAATAAATCGTCCCAAAGAACAATTTCAAATAATGAAGGATCACAGAGTAAACAGTGATAAGACTTTCACAAACATCTTAGAAAAATGTGAATCTGCCGCCCAGCAAGCAGGAGTTGATTTAACCATGCTAAGACTAGCCCCAATACAAACCATGATACCAAACCCTCCTAGTGAAAATCTTGACGACGATCTGTGTTCATACCATATTAGGACTCGATCATTTCTTCCTTGGAAAATCGTTTCAATGACTGCAATTATCATGTCTACAGTTTGTGCCGTAGTATCCTACACTGCCAGTCAACCTGAGCAAAAATTACTTATGATATGGTAAACACAATTCAATAATTTAATTCTGTATTCTATACGTCCAGGTTCAACCAATAGCTCCAAAATATTCGGTCAGGCTGGACCAGCACAGGTCAATTGTTAAGTCGAGCGAAAATCTCAGTTGGTGGAGTTTTCCGCCACCTACTGAGCTGGAGAAGCAACGATGTCCCAGGTCCGAACCTCACCTGCTGCGGGAATCTCGGAGGTTGCCAACGCAACTCGCCACTGCCGACTACGAGTTATTCCATTCAATCCAAAATTTAACTCTTGAGGTTTGTCGATCGTTACGAAAACGTATCAAATACCTGCTGTGACATAAGAAGTGCACAAACGTAACTACTCCACAATGCAACATACTACAGGAAAATATTTCCCAGCAGTGTAAAGGTTTCATGCTTTACAAATACATTTCTCGACGTAGGCGTAGACTGACTGTGATAATACTGACAAGTTCCGCTTTATTCATTTTGGAGACATAAAGCCGCGTGATAAGCACAAATAGACTCCGTGTACTCACATATCGGCTCCCCAGCCTTTGAAATCTATAAATATAATCCCGCTCGCACTAGCAGTTTACGCAGGGAGAAAATAAAGCCTAGATTACACAGAGTTTAAAACTATGGAAAGTACCACGCCCTATGGACATAATCTCCTCACGAAACAACTGAAGTTTAAACCCTTCGCAATTGATGGCAACAGCATTTAATAAACTGTCCTCCGAGTTCAAACATAAGGACTAACTTATTGACAGCGAAAGAAAAAAAAAAACTGGAATATATGTGTAGGATCAAGGGAACTCAAAGGCGGACACACTCAAGTGGGACTAGAAAATGTTTATCAAACTTGGGAGAGGAACTGATGACACTTACCGAAGCCATCCGCCTGGAGGGTGGCGCCATAGATCATTGTTGCGCTCGCCAAAAGCCTACAGAAGTCCGGCGTAGTTCAGCAATGATCAAATTCTCGACCACGGGGAGATCAAGGTCGTGCAGATAATTAAGTTCTTCTTTTTTCAAAAAATAAATGAAGCCCACCTCTAACATCGTACATGTATCAAACAATGCAGATATGAAAAAAAGTAGCAGAGAAAGCACAGATTTTATTTGTGTCTTGAGAATAGATAAATTCAGTAACAAATTTGTGTAGTGAATATATATATTTTTTTCTGAAATACGGATACAGCACAATAAATAAAATAAATTAACATGGAATCACACAAAAACAATAAATCCCAAATTCATTTCTTGGGCAAAATATGTGTTGATAATTTTAACACAATCAGTATTCCATAAATGAATAGCTTAAGTTTTGGTTCACAGCAGGGAAAACCATAATATATCAGTATATTATAAATGGCTAACTTCTATTTCTTAATTCATATTTAAATCGCCAATATTTCAGTTTACAGTAGGGTAAACTATAACACTTCCTTAACATGTTTAAACAATTGGCCTCTTAACGTGACGAGTGTACAACATGCTGAATACATATTATTTTGTTCACAAAAGCCAATGGCGTGCAAGTAAGCATAATATATGTCTCAATCATATTGCTAATTTAATTATAAATTCCAAAAATATTTGAATATTTGCTCCAAAATGGTAACCAAGAAAATTTAAAGTGTTTCACAACTACCTAAAAACTCCGGCAATCTCACAATGCCTCAACACTGTTAGCATTCAAATTGTTAAAACAAAATCAGATAAACTAATTTAAAGTGTTGATAAATATAGATTAAAATGTTACCAAAGTGTTAAATACATCACTATGATTATCAGGTACCAAGTAGGGCCACACAAATGAAGGAGGGTGGCGAAACTTGCCCAATCAGAGCCATCTTCGCCTAAAATATATAGTTTGGTATATATATATAAATAACATGGACCTACTTTTGCCTGCGCTGTTAGGAGCAACCTCAAGTGAAATACCTGTTTCGCTTAACTGTTCAGCCTTGTCAACGAAAATGCTGAATTTGTCCATCCAATCCATGCTATTTAGATTATTAATGGATGGCTGCATGCGATATTTAAATGCCAGTCGCGTGTTTATACCATAAATTGGCACATCATCTTATGCATCTATGTTCCGGACCACTAACTGATATTGAAGTTCCTCACGAATTAGCAATTCAGGAACCATAGTGCTAACCACATTAAAAATGAGTAATGAAAACAAATGGTGGTGAAATGGGGCTATGACCCACGTAAAAATATGCAGTGTTGTTTACTAAGGCTTACAGAAATAGCAATGTTAATAACTATATATACATATATATAATTAACTAACATATTTTAGAAAAACGAACTAGTTATTTTTTATTTAAATGTAATGACAAAAAATTTGGGGGAAGAGAGAAAGAAAAAAAGACATGCGTAAAAGAATAAAAATAAAAAAGCCCCACTTCGCCAAGATGTCCGCACAGGAGGTTAAGAGAGTCACAGTGAATTAATAACAAAGGAGACACAGGAAATGGGGAAAGCATACACACAATATAACACAACGATGAAAAATAAAACGTAAAATATGTTACCTGTTTCGATGCCGAAGAAATATATTGATTTAACCCACATTTGTGAATGGAAAAGAAATAACTATTGACTTGTGTTAAAAATAATAATATAGCACAAGTGCTGCGGCTGTGTGGATTAGCCTATAACCACGCTTTGCTACTGGAATTACTATTGCCTTGCATTGGTGGTTAGTCTGCTACCATTATTACTGCTACCAAAAATAAATAATATAGCACAAGTGCTGCGGCTGTGTGGATTAGCCTATAACCACGCTTTGCTACTGGAATTACTATTGCCTTGCATTGGTGGTTAGTCTGCTACCATTATTACTGCTACCAAAAATAAATAAAATATAGTATTCTAAACATATGGATGTTGGATACAAAATGCCAACAGTAATTAGTGAATGTTGAGATCAAGGTTATGAATAGTTTTATATGATATAGAGGGGAGAAAAGTAAATAATTCCACGAGTGCAACTTACATTAAAGTTTATATTTTGCATTAAAAAAAAAACTGAAAATCTTATATCTTTAGCAGGAACAAGAATGTGAATCTGAGTGACATGATGAAAACTTGTATAACAGCAAAAGAAAAAAAAGGGGACCCTTACAAATAATATTTATTTTGTAAGCATATTTAAATACCAGGATATTAACCATTTAGGAAACAAGATTTTAAGTATGGGAGGTATATGATAAATAATTTTTTTCCTTCAGAAGTTTTTTTTTTTTTAATTTGAAAGTTTACAAACTGCTGAAAATTCAAACTATTAAAAGTTCACAAAATATGGGTTCACTCAAAATTAAAATGAAGTGGAGATGGCCTGCGAATAGAAGAAAGTAGGAAACGCATAGGTCGTTCTTCGGTTGAACGTGATGGGAAATACGAGTACCCCGTCACAGCTATCAGGTTAGACTGCGAAGCTGCAATCTTCCCATACTACAGATAGGTACAGGCTGGTATTCAGATAACAGTTATACAGCAAAATGGTACTGCCTAGCTGCGATGGGTGATGCTACGAAACTTCGACCTCTGGAAAGGTCGGTCACTGATTAATACAAAAATCACCGTTACCGCGAAACTGGTCCAGGAAAAAAAATGAACAACTCATATTCATAACGGAAATTGGAAACTATACTAACGTAGCATACCAGCACTAAACTATGTTGCAGCACACCTAAACTACTTGATGCGAAGTAACGTGAACTTCCGCGAAACAACTATTTGAACACAAGTGCAGCTTTGAGTTGCACGTTGTCAAGTCAGATGTTCACAGCCAGCCAGTGGGATGAAGAATGCGAGGTTGGTACACAGTGATCTCTCGATACAAACACTCGGCTTAGCTTCGGTCGTTGCCGCTAGAAGGCACGAGCTTACCCGAACTGTAGCATTCTATGCCCTCCACGCATAGCAACAGCGTGAAAATAGATGGAAGCGAGATGAAAAACTACAGCGCTTGAAGGGCATGGCAAAGATGAGTGAGTGAAGAGATTTGGACGGCTCTTAACAGTGAGGTCTTGAGAGCCGATGAAGGTGATTGAGGTGAGTATGGAGCGGCGCCGTAATGATAAGTAGGGGGGGGGACGGATGCGACAACGCCACACAAAAATACGCTGTGTGTTAAGATACACATCCAGAAAGAAAACGCGTGTGCAGTCAAACTGCCCGAAAATCTGTTGACAACTTTGCTAAAGCGTGTTTTGTGAGGCTGCGAGGCCGGAAAAACGTGAACGAAAAAATATCCTTAATAAGTTAAAATGATTGTAATTCACTGAGATAATCAAAATCAATCAAATCTAGATGAAATGAAATAATATACCCATTTGAAATAAAACTAATAAAATAAATTTGTTTATCACTAAACATGAAAAATATAATAAATTATTAATAAAAAAAACAATATATTAGCTTTTGCTCGACACTGCAATTGTGGGTTGGGCCAGGCCGCATACATGACTTAGCAGCGACAAACTGTGGCTGGACCAAACTCTTCGCACCTAGGGGTCCAGTGTGACAGAACACTTCGCAGCTGTGGGCATGTCTTTACCGTGGGGTTGGGGCATAAGTCATGGCAACTATTAACTTGTGTGACGTACTATTATCGGCGCACGTAATGGTATGTGTCGCGGGGAAGACAGTCAGGCGGTCCTAGTGCGCGTTGACAATGTCAAATGGCGCAGGGCTGTCCTGCACGAGCGCAGAGAGCAATGTGAAATCAGTTGTCCGGTGGCCACCGTGCCATGTGGATGTATGTTGAGCAGCGCTGGTACATCAAAATAGCCGTTCTTCGTGGGAGAACTGCCAGAGAATGTCACGGGGACTTGGTGGTAGAAGCTGTTGGGAATAATGCCCTGCCATACCGGACAGTCGCGAGGTGGGTAGGAGCGTTTCATCGAGTGCGTGTACAATTGTTGACGTGTTCTTTATTCTACATACACATAGTGCTTACCTTGTCCTTCATGTGTTATCCACACGAGCCGGTATTCTCACACTTCAAACATAGTTGCCATGACTTATTCCCCCAACCTTTTCCCTTCGTAGCTGTTGTCTGACTGGGCTGCATTCTTCCATCTCTTCTGCATTCGGACGAAGGACAGACACTTATATGCAGCTGCGGGCCCGGCCAGCACATGAGCACTTCGCAGGTGCGGAACCGGTCCGGCCAGGACTATCAGCAGCTGCGTGTTTGGCCTTACCAAACACTTCGCAGTTGCTTGTCTTTCTTTTGCCACACACTTTGCAAGTATGGTTTAGGCCAGGCCGAACACATGACTTTACAGCTGCAAGGCGTTACTGTGTCGAACACATTGTACTCGTTTTTGCAGTGTAGACGAACACTCCTCAGCTGTGAGAATGTGTAGACCATTCTCTTCTGTGTAATGGGTTAGGCTGGTTTGAAGAAGATATCTGAAATCACAAATAATATTTAGTTTAGTTGTTTTGAGAATGTAAGTGTGAATCATTATGAGAGAACTTATACATTTCTGGAAAAATAGTAGCTATGGGGTTTTTAACGAAATACTCTCGTGTAATCATCGTTGAATTTATTTAAAATTCTATTTAGCATCTGATTGAACTTCCATTTTACAAAACTTTCAACGATTTCGTTGAAAGATACAACTGCAGGAGTGGGGAATGTTTCACTTTTCCACAAGAAGTAGGCTCACGCCAAAGTTTCTGTCTCTTTATAGGCCAGTTTACCAAATAAAATTATACCAATATTTCATATGGTTTTAAAAGTTATTTGGTTAACTATCTATATTTTCCTCAGTTTAGTTGGTATGTTTCTGTCACCTGAAATTGCATGCATTTTACCACCGGAGTGTCAATTCTCATAGCCGAATAGTAATTTCTTGGCATTGGAAACATAGCTTTCGTCTGCATCGTTATGAGTGCAAAGTAGTCCAGCGTCTAGCTTGGTGGCAATGTCTCGGTGCCATCTAGTGGCAGAAACCAACAAGGTAGCGAGGATTCCATGTGGCACGAGTCAGCGTACGGTTGTGGGTGCCGAAGCGCCACTTTCACCATCCCGAGTAGCAACCTACGCTAGCCCAATGGTTGACATTTGGTTGGAACTGTTGGCGATAGGTTGGGTTAGAAAACATAAACAAATACAACGTTGACCCAGCGTTATATGCCAAACAATCATTTTTACTCGAAAATTTTAATCATATGCCTTTAAAAACATACATCAACACCTCGCTTCATCAAAAAAAAATGTCAGAAGATGGCTCAAGAGCAATTTTTGAAAACTTTAAAACGGTTTGGATAAATGTTGTCAACAAGTTGGTAGACATACTGTTGGGTATGTGAGTATTTTTTATGTCGGGCCAACATTGTAAAACCAACATTTTATGGCGAAGTTAGGAAAACTATATTCTTATTTAAAACAATGTTCCTTTCCTGCGTTTTATGAAATAGCCTGCAAATGTTTTTCACGATACTGACCATTTTCTTTGAAATATGTGTAGTTGGTTTTATGTTGGGACACTGTTCGAAACGTATCAACTTGAATACGTTCTTTAACAACTATTTCGTTTCCTCGAGTGCACTACAAGAAGTAATATGGCCATTGTTTTAATGTTATATTAGTATTACAAAAAAATTTTTGCCACTATTGCGTGAATTCGTCTGTGACGTCACTATAAATGAAGCATTTGGGAATGTGCAGGCTATCTTCCTGACTGCAGACGTAAAAGGCTGGAACGTCAATAAGTAATTTAAAATATATTTAATTCGAGACCAATTTCGGTATAATTAAACGCAATTTGAAATCAAAGGAAATTTTGAAATTTACGAGCACAAAATTTCCGTCACTAAATAGATAATAACAAAATACTACGTGCATTGGAAATGCAGCACTCCTAAACATTCTTGATTTTTACGGCCTAAATTCGGAATAAAATACTTAAAATCTTGAGTTTATGAATTGAAAATTTCAAACCAATATTTTTAATAACTGGTGCTAGCAGAAAGGCATCTGCTAACGTGTAAAAGATTTTCATAGAGTCAAGAACCACAAATGGAATATACAACTTTGTAAACGTCATGTAAAACATAACCAGTGAATTGTGTGCATGGTATGGAGAAAAGGAGGGTAGAGGGAAGCTAAATTGTAGAGAAAGCAAAATAGAGCAACTTTAGAAACACTGAAAGGGAAGATTTGTTAGTGGCTACAAAAACTGTTTGGTTGATGCTTTCCAAGGCGAAATTTTGTTTCTGGTGAAAAAAAAAAAAACCAGATTGTGGTGCCGAATAACAAGTACCGACACTATTTACTGCTCACTAACAGATTGTGGTGCCGAATAACAAGTACCGACACTATTTAGTGCTCACTAACAGATTGTGGTGCCGAATAACAAGTACCGACACTATTTAGTGCTCACTAACATATTGTGGTGCCGAATAACAAGTACCGACACTATTTAGTGCTCACTAACATATTGTGGTGCCGAATAACAAGTACCGACACTATTTAGTGCTCACTAATAGATTGTGGTGCCGAATAACAAGTACCGACACTATTTAGTGCTCACTAACAGATTGTGGTGCCGAATAACAAGTACCGACACTATTTAGTGCTCACTAACATATTCGTTAATTGACAATAACTTTATTTGCTGCCCTCAAAAATTTTTGTTCGCAGCAATAGCAATAAAATCATACGCAGTAATAAAATTTTACTACAACTGCAAAACTACATTCATTACATTCTGCACGTGCGCTCTGGCTGGTATATTCGTAATGGCCACCTACTGTTTGGCCATGACGCCATATTTGTCCGTGTTCGATTCTTTGCATCACGGTACAAACTAATTCACGAGGGAAATTCTTAAGAACATCGTTCATATCATTCCTTTCTTCTAAGTAATCGAATGTTACACGTAAATGATTCCAGAAAATTAACTTCCCATGAGGTGAAGTGTACAGGATTTGTCGTATGTGCTACATGGTAGAGATATATCTACATGCTCCAGGCAGTGCATTATGTCAAGCAATGTGACGCAACTGTAAAATACGGAGCTTGCGTGTGGAAGTCCGAGGTTCGAGTCCCGCTTGTAGCGATGTTTATTTTAGTTTTTAATTGTTGGTTATCACAAACGTCATTTTGTAGTTGCCAATAAATTCTGAAATGACAAAAAACTTTTGTTGGTGCAACGAAATATTTTGTGATATCTATACTGACCCAATACATGCGAATTCCCCGTCGTATCTACAAGACTTCTTTACAACCAAATATCTTCTCCTAATTCTAATTTGATGTTCTTACGAGAATACAATGCAGGACTAGAATATAAACCTATAAAAAAGTTTGATTTACAACAGCCTCATGTACAGGAACAGTCTTCTAACAAATAATGTCTCGAGGATCCAAAGCTGACAAAATCAGTAAACGAAGGATTAGGCATGTTGTGATGTTTATGGAAGAAACGTGACTTTAACGCGCCACTAGCAGCCTTTGCTATCATACCGTGAGGTCCAAAACGAAACAAGAGTGATAAGAGAACGTAACTTTTCTCAACACTTACAGCTTTGCGACAAAATATATCGTCGTCCTTAGCAACATCATAAGTGGCACACAATATTACGGTGAACTCTTTCCCCATAATAAATTCTTCTTGTGAATTTCCTTTTGTAAATGTTGGATTAGGTGCTCTCCTAACCTAACAATACCGCTTCGCGTCTGGGATGGGCGAATCACTGTTCTCCGTGAATAACTGTTACTAGATAATATGTTCTTGGAGCAAAACGGTACTAACTGCCTCTTCTTTTTTCTCAGTGTCTGAATTTTGTGGCCACCAAAAAAATTTTGTTGGTCATCACAAAACCGTTTTTCCAGTGTAGATAGCATACCCACAGTCGGAAATTCGCGGTTTGTTCAGCAAACTTGGTCTACGCGTCCGTAGTTTCTCCGAGGAATTTTTCTGAGTGCATGTGGGAAAAAGAGGCATCGGGAGACACACATGTGTTAATGTTTGCCGTTGAGAATCTAAGAAATCAACAATTTGTAAAGTTACCCGCCTGTATGCATGACCATATAAATAATAAAAAAAATGATCGCGTGAAAAGATTTTGTAAGGGAAAAAAAATGTTTATTCCATAATACGGATTTTTTTAATGTATCCAACGAAACTGACAAACAATTAAATTTACCAAATACGAAATTATGGCAATACATTTCCTTTTAGAGAATGAATCGTTTTCATGTTGGCGCCAAGAAACGCAAACCAGAAACATCAGAAGGGTTTCGAAAATTGGTTAATAGGAAATTCAGAAATACATTAATTTGTTTTAAAAAAATACAAAATTTCTGAGGCATCAATGCTGATTATCGAAAATAAGGATATTATATTTTTTAATTGACAGTCAGTCGACGGCTGCTTCTTTGGCAGGCTGCAAAGACACATTTAACACGAAGTTGTTCCCGATGTCCAATAAAAATATGCTTAATATTTTAACTTAATTTCTTGGAAAAGCTACGTACAATATTAACTCTTATATATGCTTCGGCAACTCAACAGTGAGCGTCTTATGATCGTATATCAAAGTAGTGTATAGTAGGCATATACCGATGCAGATCATACAGATTGAGCCGCTGTACATTTACAACAAATGAACAGCACAGGAGATATGCGAGTTGCTTAGGTATCATAAGATAAAATAGCCCAATTCCAAATTTCTATCTTATTTTTAATTTCCCACCGTCATCGTGGTAACTAAAGAAATGCTTTCCAAATCGTGTAGTGCGGCCTATTTTAATCTCTCAAATTATACTTTAGATTTCATTTACAAAATTATTAGATTATTACACAAAAGATAGAAATAAGTTGAAATTTTTTAAACTAAGTCAGCGAACGATAGAGGAAGTTAAGTTATTGTGGACCATCCGGTTAAAGTGGACCTACACTGTAAAATTTAGTGTAGGTGCTGCACCAACCTAGTAGGTGTCACATTAAGTACTCGTTCACAATGCATTGGTAGTCTGGACAGCTGGAGGGGTGCGCATGAATCGTTGTCTGCAAGTTATAATACGATGACGGAAAATCCAGAATTCAAATATTTTACAAGTATGTATGATTGGTTAACGTGATGAGATTATTAAATGCGACAAGACTGACTTAGAATATTTTAAAGTAATGATACAGGTGTCTGTGTGTGTGGTAGCGGTTTCAAATTCTTAGCATGTAAGTAGTTTAGTGTACAACACCATTCGAAAAACAATGGCGTGGGTCGGCTGAAGTGGCACCGGTCCATATTACCCTCCGTCGTTTACATTACTTCAATTTTCATTTGTAATAGCTGATTTGTTATAACTATGAGACTGCGATCGTGCATGTTACTACCTGTTTTTATCTATAACCTAATTACGAGTACAGAAAGTGAATAACTGAAGCATCTGAAAAGACTACGAACATAAACCGACGTGTTGAACAACGCATGATTGAAGAAACTGGTGCTGTATGTACATATCTACTGCTGTGGAAAAATTTTCGGATGACAAATATGGAGGAAAATGGGTTCAGTGGTTAGAGTGTTTAGACTGGTGTCGCGAAGAATGTGATGATAACGAAACTTTGAACTTTGAACTTTGTATGTAATATTTACAAATCCTAATCAATCTCTATTTTACGCATATTTATAGATAGTGTGTTTCGTGCACATCAATCTTTATTTAGTGGAATATTTTCATGTGTACCAAGAACACGTTCTCAATCATTTTTAGTGATAGGATATGTTCATTTTTACTATGTTGATTATCATCATTTATAACTGTAATGTGTCCAAAATATGCACCAACTTCACACTTGCATACAATAGAGTAAAATTGGGGTTTAGACTTTTTAATAATTTAGAATGGGAAAACTGGACTCGTGGTTTCACTTTACCCGAACAGTGCGGGCAATGTGAACCTATGCCGACTTGTACGAATATAATTATATCAAGTACAAATAGTTAATTAAATGCGTATGTCATATATATATACTGTATACCAATATATCAAACTGTAATATACCACACACGAATGTAGATTTCCTAATTTAGTTTCTGACAAAAATTTTTAAACAAAAGGGGGATCCACAATAGCCAAACTTCGTCTAATTATAATCACAATAAAACCAGTAGTATAAAAATATAAAGAATTATAAAAAATAATGGTTTCACAACTGATTAAAGTTTATATGTCTTGAAAATGCCTTCTCTGGCCGCGGGAAAGGACTTCAAAATAATATCTGCGATGCCAGATATGTTTCGCGATATCGCGAATTCGTTTCGTTGCAAGGCAAATATCAAACACCTATTAATATTATTATTAGTAATAATATTGTAGTGTTGTGATTGGATAGCATTTATTTTATACACGGCCTGTTTGACTATAAGTCAGTAATAAAGAATAATCAAAGACGTACCAGAGTTGATTGAGCAACGATAAACTACAGAGTACGTAATAATATAAAGATGTCATGGTTGCACGTATTCCAAACTCCATGCAGCCACACCTTGTTGAATTTCATTCAATTAATTTTATGTGATTTTTTTTAACTTTAAGTGGAATTATAAAACTTTCACTCAACTTCTTGATATTTGTTATTTTAACCACTTAACAAGTCTTACAAGTTTTTTTTTAATGCCAAAGACCGAATAAACAAAACAGTGTCTACGAACATAAGAAATTATTACATAGAGGTAAACCTATTATCCGAAGATTTTAAAAATTACATAGACTAAATATTAGGTGGAGCGATCTCGCTGGCTGCGCACAACCAATCTCGGTGTCCCAACAGTGAACTGCTTTTCTGTCACAACGTTTAGCAAAAACCGGCATGGTTTGGATGTAAGGTTAGCAAATAGATTTGTAAACAAATGCTTTAAGACGTGTGTATACTTCCTCTGACCTATTTGTGATACAGTTTGATTAAATTCGAATTGATAAATATATTTTATTTATATAATAGTGCTTGTAATTTAAAAATTAAGATATAAGCAGGCATGTTCATCAGTGTTGACAATGCGACTTTGATAATGTCAATGTTAGGTACATGCGCAGAAGACGAATAAGAGGTCTATATGCTATTCACAGTAAACTGAGAACTACTGAAAGCTCCCTCATTTGGAATAATAGTAAAAAATATATTTTAACTGTCGCATTAGACGTTAACTTACGAGTGCGGTGGAATATACACACCGGGTTTATTACCTACATAGCAATATTTATTTAAAAACATGTTTAAAGGGAAAATCTTGCTGAAATAAAATAATAACTAGGACCTCGAAATGGCTCACTTTACCGTGAACACACTATACCTCATATTTGGTATATGAAAAATTTCATTCAACAACACACGCCAGCAAAATGGGCTCACCGGCCCAGTAACACGGCGGAACTTCGTTCACCAATCCTCTCCCGGCAACTAACTTTTCAAACGTCAGTCCGACCAATAGGGAAACGGCAACAACTTGCAACCGCTAATAAGACTCGAGGCCCGTTGCCATAGTTTCGCGCGTCTAATGAGCGATTGAGTTCGTTTAAATCAAACGAACCTCCGCGCCATTTCGCTTCTTTATACTTACCTACGCTGTGGCAAGAACAAAAGCTTCTCAGTTGGCCGAAAGTTAATTATTAAAATACGCCAATGGTTGGAGTGAGCAGAGGATTTTGAGGTCTTATTCTGCTGCGAAATGGAACAGCGAAATAGTCGTGACTTTACTTAGCACCGATATCTGCTGAAAGTTTCATTGCGGATTAGTTTGAAGTAAGATTTAATTTGCATGGAAAAAGTATCATAACTACAGTGAATACTTCCTTCAAAATCTTTCGTTCCCATGAGACCGTATTTAGGCCAAGAAGTGGAAAATAGTATTAATTTTTGTAATTATTAAAAGAAAAAACATTTTTGTTTGCTTGATGATCTGTGATATCTAAACTACAAAATAGAATAAAGTGCAATTTTTCTAACAGCTAAAACATAAAATAGGCTTACATAAAATTTGAGTTTCTGTAAGTCACATCTAGGGGCTAATGTAACCAAGTCTTATGGTAACACATAAATAAATAATTTTAGGCTTTACGATGAAAAAAATTTTTGTTTGGCACTATATAAATACTTGTACAACGCACTGCAGGATTTTCACAGTAAAATGAGCACTTTTGAAAGCACTCCTTAAGATCTACTTATATGAACGCTGTGTAGTCTTTCGCATTATGAAAAATTAACATTGTCATGAACCTCATGTGATACTATATAATTATAAAAAATAGTAAATATTTTACAAATCTGCTCATTTTTACATGCCGATGGATAAAAAAAAAAGAACACTTTTCATTCGACGTTAAGATATGGAACTACTTTCCCTCAATCGTTGCCAACTTTACTGGCCCACTGTAACTCAGTGCGCCCATTAAAATAAATGCAGGTAGGAGCAGTGAGTTTTTCTAAGATTGATTTCAAAAGTGCTTACTTTATCGTGAACAGCCTTGACCATAATGTTAAAAGAGTGTGAAGAGATTTGCGCGGCTCTTAACAGCAAGATCTTGAGAGACCATATGTTAAAAGTCAACAAAAAAGATGTTTCTGTGTGATGATTTGAGAACATCTGTTTATGAGTCTGGGTAATTAGTCACATTAACAAGTGATGTCTTCCACTGTGTTAGGGACAATCTTATAGCATGCTGTTTATGCTGTGTGCAGTGTTCATCGTCAAATCCTCTTATCTGCTTCGTCTCTAATAACCTCGCTGTCGAAAAGACGATAGGCCCAACTACCTACCTACCCTTTTATGCAAAGTAAAATATTGTTTCTCTAAAAAATGGGGGAAAACATCGAACGGCAATTCCTTAGGAAAATATAAGACGAAAATGTATACACAGCTTATTTTTAAAGACAGCCTGTGAATCAGCACGTCTAAATTAACAAAAAAATTGCGGTTTGGCTGTGTTGGAGACACGGCCGTTTGTTTTACATTAATACGTATACGTGCTGGGACGTCTTGGTGTTTTTATTTTTACGTTAACAGTACCGCTTCACTAGATCATGTGGGATTTAATGGGCATCACTGGATTGCCTTTGAGATGATCTTTCCAACCGTATACGATTTCTGTATTTCGACTTGGCTTTTTGACGAGTATAGGCCGACATTGTGTTAAGTTTTCTTAATTTTTTATTTTTTACATTACACTCATATGATTTCACCATAAACACGCCACACAAATGTTTGACGAGTATAGGTCGACATTGTGTTAAGTTTTCTTTATTTTTTATTTTTTACATTACACTCATATGATTTCACCATAAACACGCCACACAAATGTTTTTATACACACAATCGATTGATCTTGACGAGAGCTGTCGATTGAAACTTAAACGATCGTCGCAGCTTCTCCTAGTTAAAAGTTATACTACGCGGGAGTTATGAGACGCGGGGAAACGAACTCAAAATTGCGCTCTCTCCCCCCCCCCCCCGGATGCTTCACAGTCCTCGCTCAACGTAACATATTATTTGATCCTTTGGCAATCGAGTGGTGTAATTGAATTTTGAATTTAGTTGATATATTCGGATTTGCAATGGCAAACTGTATCCCCCGGTTTCGTTATCATCGGATTTTCTGGATTATCTCCCACTATGGTTGCAAATTTAAAGTCGTATTCACGTCAAAAAGTCGTCTTGTCGGAACAGTCTCAGGTGAACCGTTTGTGAGTTTGTATGTTTAAACATTCAAAACAGAGCATGTTTTGCATACCAGGTAGTCAAACCACAGTACAGAATAAGACAATTCAAAACGAGAATTTTTCAAAGGCACACAGATCCCGTAATAATCACTTGAGGAGAAAAGTGGTGCTAATATTTTAGTCTTATATTTTCGTCAGGAATGCACAGCCAACATTGGTCCCCATGTTTTAGAAACACGTTGTATAAACCTCCATCACGTATGGGGTTAAATACTTACATGGCCCCGTGGATATTTTTTTTGCGCGTTCGAGGCACAGCGATAGGGGTGACAATATCGCGTGTCCAGCGCCCGATCGCCCCTACGCGCAAGGCACTGGACCGGCATGGCGTGCAGTGCTTCCGCAGTCACCCTCTCCTCTGCGGGTTAAACCTGTAAAAGTGGAACTTTATTACGCGTGATGGAAGTCTACGCATTAAAATACGAACGTACTGGTTTTACGTTTTTTCTACCTCTTAAGAAAACTGCTCAGGTGAGCTCTAAAAATACTTTTTTTTTTTTTTTTTTCCCCACGGTTTGCGTTTTATTTGAATAAACTTAAAATAAACTATAGTGTAAGGTACACTGTAAAAAAATTTTCTGGTAAACTTCCTAAATTGTAATGGAAGTTTTTAACATGTACAGTGTTTGGTAATAATGCCACACAACAAGCTGCGGATATAGGAATGTTTGGCATTGCTGCTATACAAAGTTGGTAACTTACCTATGCATTTTACTGTTTCCTAAGTAAATGTAGGAGTGCTACAATGAATTTATAAGGAAAAAAATTACCATTCCGCTTTCTTACTAGGCGTATACTCTGGTATGGTATATTTACGAATAATATCTTAAGAGTGTATACACCATTATAGAATTCTGTTTTACGTCGCAGATGAAAGTGAAATAAACACAGATAAATATGATAAAATAAAAATAAAACTGGCAAAGAGTTGCATTCCATGGATGCGTGTTTGCTGAGATACGTGCTAATGTGCAAACAAAGGAAGTGCAGAAAATTTGTCCGGGCGACTAACTCAGCTTCTACAATTAATTTGTCATCTCAATTGTAGCAACAAAAATAGTGTATACTCTGACGCTCACTTGCGTGTAGATTACTTACTGGAACCTATTAGAGGAAATTCTGCTGTCCTATTGCACAACCAGCAGCCAATTACAAAATATTGGCGAGCTAGCAGCGGCCAATAGCATTGTCCACATCAAAGATATGGCATCATTGGTGGAGATTGGAAAAATTCGTGAGTTCATTGAACTTTAGACTACCTTAGACTCATTATTCGTTTCTTTACGCAGGCAGATCTCAAAAGCTCGTTGGCAGCTCACTTCTGAAGTTAAAGTCCATGACTGAGACTCGATTTCAGTGTCTCTACCATTGGCTCACAGAGTCCTAGAAGAGGTGTCGAACAGGTAGTGGGCCAATTGAATAGGCGATGCAAACATACAAGTGTTTCAAATCAACTTCCCTCGAAATTTACACACGAATTTTTCATATCTCGGCTTATTGGTACTAAAAATTGTTCACGATTAAGTGAGCACTTTTAAAATCAATGTTAAAAAAATGTCACTGCCTCTGCCTGCATATATCTTAACGGGCGCCCTGAGTGAGTGACATGCGCCCAGTAAAGTTGGTAACGATGTAAGTGAAGTAGTTTCATATCTTAACGTCGAATAAGAAGAGTCGGCTAAACATTTATAATAAATTTAATTATTTCCATTGCTTTCTGTTTTTTTTTAATATCAAAGAGTAAAAATAATTAGATTTTAAAATATATAGTTTTCTAATAATTTCACAGTTTCACTTGACAGACGCATGAATAAAGTGATGAGGCCCATGGCAATGTTAATTTTACATAAGGCGGAAGAATACATAATGTGCATACAAGTCGATCTTAAGCAGGGTTTTCAAAACTGCTCGTTTTACCGTGAACAGCCTAAAGACTCTTCATTTTCCTGCATAGCACTGACGGCAAGTGCACATTTTGTGGACAACCACTCACATAGACCAGTATATTCAGGATAATGTATTAAAGGGCTAACTAAAATAGTTTACTGAAGATCTCTGTAACATAGTTCACGCACCATGTAAATGTTTTCTTTAACATGAATTTATTTTTAGGGTCCCGTGATTTATCGCGAAAAAATCGGAACACTCAGTAGACCTCAGTGCTGAAGTCATACATCCATTGGCTGCTGGTGTCGATTCCGCATTTTGTGGTGCCGCAGTGGCTGAGCGGTTAGACTGCTCGCCTTAAACCAAGGCGAACTAGGTTCAATCCCCGGCCGGGTCACTCCCGGATTCTTGTAAGTGGGAATCATGCCGGACAATGCCTCTGATCGGCGTGTTTCCTCGGGGGTCTCCCGATTCCTCCGACTAACATTCCGGCGCTGCTCCATTCTCACCTAATTTAAACCTCGTCAGCTCTCTAGACCTCGCTGTTAAGGGCCACCCAAATCTCTTAATTCAACTCCGCATTTGACCGAGCCACTCAGGATTCTGTAACTCACACCCGGAACCTTCGTGATTCGCGCGCTAACAGTTAACACGGACCAGAACATGTTTCAGCCAATCAAAAAAAGCTGGACGACTCTACAATGTTTGAAATTTGTCTTGTCTCTAAATCTTTCCGCGGCATACCAATGTCCCTTTTTATTTATATTCAGTGTAGAAATAATATTTTGACTCACCTCTTAACTTCTTCCGGAGGTTTTGTCACGGAGTATATGTCACACATTTTAGCCGTCATTCAAATTTTCCATTACCTACTGCTTTGTGTGTACTTGAAGAATAAACAAACAAAAACACGATTTCCATTATTTCGGCGCCTGATTGTTACATTCCATTTTTTTTTTTAATTTTGCGTAATTCACATTCAAAGCAAAAAGCAAAATTTAACCACAAATTTTGCATCACTGACATTCATAAACGTTTACACATGAAGAGTGGGGCCTACAAGTAATTATTGTTAAGTGGCGATAGAGTAGATATTGTACATTACTAATATTGTAAGCACCGGGTCGGGATCAGATGGTCCAGAAACCACTCAAATAATGGACATTTTTAATCTATAATATATTAATTTCAGGTATGCGCCATTGTAGAATTCTGTTTTACGTCGCAGAGAACCCAGGAGGTGAAATAAACACGGACCAAAAAAGATAAAACAAGAATAAAACAGGTGATGTTTACATGCCGGCAATAAATTTGTAAATACATAACACGCAGAGAGTTCTGCGAAATAAATAAGCCAGTAACCAACGAAGTAAAAGTGGTTGAAGGACCAGAACTTGTAGTCAAACGAAGGGACCAAAGTAGAGACTATGTAAAGATATTTGTCATTTGATGAATTTTTACGACATACGACGAAACTCTGCAGTGGCCTAATTGTAAATAATTGTTCATTTCGTCACAAACTCTCGTAGAAAGAATTATTTAAGAAATGTAACTAGGGCGAGCTTTTGTATTTAGCGCTTACGTGCTCAGTTGTACATGAAAAAAAAAAAAACTTAATTTCTCTCTGTGATGAGAAAGTTTTTAAGTAATTTCAAAAGTGCATGTTGTATCCTGTCCACCAAATACAAAATCAAACTTACCAAGGATTCAATCACTCAATCCGCCCATCGATCAAATGAAACTATGAATTTGGTGGGAAAATATAAAACGGCGATGTAAATAAGCGACGGTAGGTATTTATTTTGTTTTATTTCTGTCGTTCAAGTAGTCGTATCAATTCACGGCTGCTTTTTGAAGCCCTGCTTAAGTTCTACATTCAAATCATTATTCCGCCTCATGCAAACGAAGAAAATGACACCCAAGGGGCTATGCACCGTATTCGTGCTCACTCATTCTAAAAATATTCTACGTAATTACTATTTCTCACTAGGCATTACCAACACACATATTTTCTGACTTTGGTTATTCGTACTAATTATAGACGAAATATTATAATTTAGAGATAAAATATAAGTAAAGGTTCAATTTAAAAGGAAATTATGGTACTTTAATGTAAACAGAAGTATAAAACGCTAGTATTCAAGAAATATCCAAACACGTAATTCATGGTGTGATTTTCCAGAGGTTTGCTTCAGGAAGTGTGAAGTTAACACGACTGGACGATAACAAGTGCCCGACACATCCCGGGCGCCAGGCACCGTGGCGCTTAAAGCCACGTGTCAATTAAAAAGAGCGTCTTTTCCCTATACCCGGTGCAAAAATGGGCTAAAATCACGTCGCATTCTACATGCATGTGAGTGATTTCAACTGTTTTTGAGAACGGAATAAATTACGTAACACGTATTTATAAAAATATAGATAAGGACTTTTGAAAGTCTCATTTTTGTCACTGCTGTAACATGATCGAATTATATAAAATAAAAAAAATAGTATTTTATATGCTATAGTCCATTCGCGGTTTCTTCGGCCTTTTTGAATCAGACCTTTGAAAAATCTCCCCATGTATGACTTGTTTAGTTATTTCCAACATACCCCTATGTATCACAAGCGTTTTATACATGTGTTCATAAGTTACTTCTTTTTCCTGTTAAATTGAAATGTAATTCATATTTTATCTATAAATTATAATGCTTCATTTATAAATAACTTGAATAAAAAACAGGGTGAAAATAAGTATGTTGGTAGCGCCTAGTGGTGTAATTCTCCAGGATTAGTTAAGCTTAGTTTGCAGGAGGCGTAGGAATGTCCCGAAAGTAGAACTTCAGCAGGGC
Source organism: Dryococelus australis (assembly GCA_029891345.1). Lineage (NCBI taxonomy): Eukaryota > Metazoa > Arthropoda > Insecta > Phasmatodea > Phasmatidae > Dryococelus > Dryococelus australis. The sequence goes on from CM057005.1 coordinate 29,208,745, forward strand.
TTCAGAAAAGGCTGAAGTAAACGCGAATGGATTATAACAATTATTCGGGTAACGTTATAATTAGTTGTGATTTTTTTTTCAAGTATATAAATTATTTCCAGTAGCTATGACCGTGATTTTAGCTTAAACGTGATTTCGCTCCTTTTAGAATGAGCTGTCTGCATGACGTCAGTGCGAGTGGTTGTCTCAATTCTACAGAGAGAGAGAGAGAGAGAGAGAGAGAGAGAGAGAGAGAGAGGAGAGCTAAGCAATGCTCTCGCCAGGTTGTGCGGAAGAATGCTCTCTCGAAAGAGTTATTATTTAAACTGAGACATGGTCTGTGACGTCATCGGCGAGAGCGAGAGCACGAGAGAGCGCTCTCTGGGCCATTTGGGGACACGACCTAAGAAACCAATGTTGGCACCTCGGGTTATGTTCTTTTGATTCGATCGCTGACCTACCGTGGGGGTGCGGGAGGCTCTGGGTTTGAATCCCGGGTAAAGCATGGGTGTTAATTTAAGTTGGGTTATAAGTTAGTCTGTGATCCGTCCCCTGCTAAGCTTTCAAGCATAAAACCGGCGGACGTTAATAAGCCCCAGACAAAATAATACCAATTTTAATTCAATCAGAATTTTGGTATTTGAAATTGAGTAGATTAAAGACAGCTTACGCTCGTCTAGTGAAGCATAGTGACCCGTGTATCAGCAGCGAATAAGAACTACGGGTCTATGTGACGGGAAAATTCGCAAGGCCGTTTTCTGTTAACCATAATTCACAATTGAAAGCGTGATATTACCCATGGAACACTGGTCGTGTGCACGAGAATTGACCACCATGTATTCATACGTATTGATTCACAACGGTGCATACATAACAGGCCTTAGATACGAGAGGTACTGACACCGTGCACAAGTGAAAATAAATTGTTATATTTCATTTCTAACGCAGGCGCAAAGGACAACAGCCAATCAGAGCATCGTATACACGTTCGAAGAAGTTGTTTATTTAAAACGGAGGAACATAGTTATGCTTCAGAATTAAAGAAATGTAGCGAGAAATAAATTTAGAGGATAGAATAGGTGACATGGTTCTATACGTGGTTCACGATAAATTACAGACTCTATAAATCATTGGTAGTAGGGAATAGAGAAATCTGGTGCAATGTATTTTAAATGGCAGCCGCTGCGGCTGGGCGGTTGACTGAGAGCCTACTACTGAGGACCGACTAGGACGACATCGGCATCTTCGGCTCGAATCGGGCGACACGGGTAATCTTCGGCTCGACTCGGTCGAGCTGGGCAATTTTAGGGGAGGGGGGGGGGGGGGGGGTACTCAGAAGCTGTTGACTCGGGTTTGCCGAGCGTACCCGAAGGTGCTCGGCAGTTACGCACCGCTAATTTTCTTCAAGTGTGTGTGTGTGTATATATATGAGTGTGTGTGTGTTTCTGGAAACCATATGGGTTTTATACACATAGGATATACAAAATCGTAAATCAGTGTTTATTAAACAATTTTAAAATTTATTTTTTAATTTCAAATTATTAATTTTTATATCGTGCAGAAATTGTACGTAGAGTACAGTGGAACAATGCAATAGTCTCTCAACTACAGTTCCAGTCACTCTCTTGAAGTCTCATTATTAACTTCCTCGACTGTTTTTGTAGGCTACTCCGATTTTTTAATGTATTCGAATAAACCAAACCCATCATACTAATAGCGACTACATGCACGAGTATCTTATAATCATATTATGTATCGAGTATCTTATATCATCTACCAACTATTTTATACGTTTAATTGGCATTAGTTTAAGTGCCAATACTGCCAGGCCCTTGGAGACTTTGAATGTACGAAGGCAGCTAGGGCGATAATCATTTGTGCTCTTCTTAACCTTCAATCCATCAATCTCGCAATCTTTCAATCTTTCAATATCTTCCCATCAATCTTTCAAACTTTCCGTCAAACTTTAGCAATCCTCCTCCTCAATCACAATCCTCCTCAATCGCAGTCCTCCTCTTCAATAGCAGTCCTCCTCCTCAATCGCAATCCTCCTCCTCGATTTTTATCAAACCTCCTCCTCAATCTTTAGCAACCCTCCTCCTCAATAGCAATCCTCCTTTTCAATCTGTAGCAATCCTCCTCCTCAATATTTAGCAATTCTCTTCCTCAATCATAATCCTTCTCCTCCTCATCCTTAACAATCCTCCTCAATCGCAAACCTCCTCAATCGCAATCCCCTTCAATCGCAATCCTCCTCAATTTTTAGCAATCCTATTCCTCAATTGCAATCATCCTCAATCTTTAGCATTCTTTCTCATTCACAATCTTCCTCAATCGCAATCTTTCTCAATCACAATCTTTCCATCAATCTTAAGAAATCCTTCTCCTCAGTTGCAATATTCCGCACTCCTACTCAGTTGCAATATTTTGCACTCCTCTTCCTCAGTAATTAGCAATCAGCTCCGTAAGTGTAATCAGTTCCGCAATAGCAATCAGATCTGCTATGAGGTCTGAAACATTTCAATCTTTCAATCTTTAGCAGCTAGCGAGTCAGTCCCAAGGTTTATCAACTTCCCTGGTAGTGTCCTTCCCGGGCTAACTGTAACGTACATTGTTTATGAATTATAGTCAATTTTTTACCCCATGGTAACTAGTATTCGAGGTTTTATTTTTTCCTTTTAGATTTCTTCAAAATTACCTTTGTAAGATTTATTTATTTTACTCTATTTTGTATCGTTTCCACTTCATGCATTGAGCAAAGTAGCTTGCACCAGATATTGTTACTTTACTTCCACACTTATACTGTGAAAACATCGGTTGTATCCCATTACCTCTGCAATACACAAAATATGCAATAAAGTTATTTCTTTGCGTGTGTAGCGTCATATCTGTGTACATCATACTGTTATGAGGTTAACATTTCTGTTTCCCCGCACAAGAAAGGGATAGGGGCGTAGCTGAATGACAAGAGACAATATGATAGAGCATTGCTGTAAATGAGGAGGGTTATTTAGAGATGAAGAACATGCAATAACATAGAACGGTAATATTAATCACTTGGGGGAGCTTATGTGAGATGATATTAACATAAATAACATTATTATTGATTGATTACTCAAGCCACTACAATGATAGTCTAACTGAAAAGTTCCCACCTTAAACATTGTTCCCGGAGGCTGTTGTGGTAGGTAGCTATCGGCAATCGGACACACCCATTCTGCGAGTTTCCCTTGATGATGGTCGGATGAGTAAATACGATGCGCCGCGCCTTGTGTTGACCTAGATCGACACACTGTTTGGTAAGATGTCCCCGATTGCTGGTCGGTGGAGGAGGTTTCTGCTGCTGTCCTTTTCGCAATAAGTTATTGCAATAACTGTCATCCTGGTTTAATGACTAAAGGTGTGACCAAGTGGATATGACTACCTAAGGCTCGATAACAATGTAACATTCCCCCAACGTTCATCAGCGAGATGCCCTTATCTCGCCCTGGAATCTAGGTGAATTTTGTAGTGGTCCAGTAGTTGTAAGGCTCTTTTTGTGGCAGTAAGATGAAGAATTAGGTTGACTACTTCGCTACGGTAGGGATGATTTGAGAATATATCGCTCTGACAGACGGAAAATTGAGGAAAAAGGAACTGCGGTGCCATCCTCGAACAAGGTGTGCTGTGGTTCCAGAGAAATGCTGTGGTTTGTTTATGCTGTGGCCGCTTGGGCCTTGAACTTCAAATCTGCTGGTGTGGGAAAACTGTCTTCCTCGCGTACGTGGCAGATGCCTTGTCGGCAGTAAACGACGCGACAGCCTCTCTTGCTGTTGTGGTGTTGCTAACACTATGTGGCATGGATCTGATTATATTTGTTCTTTAAAAATTGAAAAATCAATTCATTTTAACCAAAACATTGTTAAGTAATTGAAAAGCATATTCTGAAAATGTAATTAATTGAAATATTTCAAATAAACTGCTTTCTCCATTACAATGATTGTGCTTAGAAAACTACTATGAGACCTGTAAGAGAAAGTGGATTATCATTATATAGTTATCACAGCTATTGCTTAGGAGATACATGTGAAAAAATTGTTTAAGGCAGTAATGTAAATCAGAGAACCTTAATTCTAAAATGTAATGTGACATCTCGGTCGTAGGGTAGAGATGAGGTGATTTCGAAACATAGCAGGATATTAATTACTGAATTAATTAACTGTCTTAAAATGTTCAAATAAAAATAGCTGAAGCCGGCTTATTATGTCTACGCATCGATATTTTGAACAAGAAACAGAAAGGATATTTAAATGAACATATACACAGTTTTCTTAAACTAAACAAATTTGTGAAATAACTACTGACTGACTTAATATGTTTCAATGACAATTGGCAGAAATAATTTGTTCGCCATAAATTTGACACTTTACATTTAGTAGAACACGAAAATCTTAAATCAATAACTAAAAGTTTTCTTTTGTTTAACAAGCATGGGATCACTTTGAAATTGTTATATCATATCAATAATTTAATCTGTTTGTAGATAGTATTCTATATATATTATATGAATAATGTGAGAAATCTAAAGAATTTATAGTAAAAGACATTAAATTAGTTGCTGTTTTGTAATAATACAGTAAAACATCTTATCATCATATACGAGATACTTTCAATTAAGATCGCAACTCTTACAATATATGACTTATTTTTTTATATTAGAAAGTAGTTAAATATATATTTCAAGATGTAACTGCTATGTAACATTGACATATAAAATTATAAAATACTGTCGTGGTTTGACAGAGCATGTGTATAGAGGTTATGTTAATGATATGCAAATCAGTTACAGAAGTGTTTGGAATTGTAATATTTATTTATTTCACATTTTATTTTTATTCCAATATTATTTTTCACACGTTTCTTATGTGTACTGGTAGCACATTTAAACCACGTAATCTATGATTTGTGAAAACCACCAATCCAGGGAATTTCAGTACTCTATGGTATTTTCACACATTATCATGAGATTTGGGATAGTGATATTTTAATATTATGTTTACATTTTTATTTTTATTCTCTGAAATTGTTTCATGATTTTTAAAGCTTGATTATTTATTTTCTTTTTTTATTTGAAAGATATTAAACTTTTGGTTTATTTCAATTTATGAGGTATAACCGGAAGTAGGCCATCATTGGTTAGTTGGAAAGAGAGATGCCGGAAGACGATGCTTCTGGGAGGGACCTTTAACATGGACGAATGATTTGAGATATCGCTGTTTTACTATCCAGAGAATCCCCAGTACCAGCTAGACATAGATCCCAGTACTAGTGTTAAGGTTGCTGCATAAACCGATCGAAGAAGAGGGTTCCAGGTAGGTTTCTAGTTATTTTTGTGAGTGAGCTTTGCTGAGACATCGAGGACGCCGATCCCTAGGCGCCAGGCCCCATGTCTGCTATGTTAGCGCCGCAACGATATCCAGGTGACGCCATGTATTTTGTGAGCTTGGAGACAGACATCTGCGAATAATTTTAGTGGTATTTGAATCCCACACTCTTGTAATATATTAAGAAGAGAGTATTATCTCTGGAACTTTGCATTTTTCTGATGTGTACTGAGTGTTAAATCAGTATTCCCGGTCTACGTGGTGAGCTAGTACACCGGAGTGAATCTTGCGAGTAAGGCACTGTCCCATCGCACAAAGAATGTGTAATTTTAAAAGCAAAAATTACACGGCATACAGAAAATACTGCGAATAATTAAAACAATCAGTCTGTCAGGATTCAGCGCTTTTTTCTTAAGTTCCAGAAACCATGGATGAGTTTTTATTCAACAATATTCACAGTATATTCCCCTTTTCCGAGTTTTACAGAGTTCTTAGACCTCCTGCTACATAGCTTACAAGATTGTAATTTATGTGAAAATACTTTATTTGCCTGGTATCTTAAGTTTATCTGTGCCATACTGTGTGACGTGAATCCCAAATATTAACATTTCACATGAATGTGCATATTTCACAGTCTATCCAAAGCCCAGTAGTAGCTAAGAGCGGCAAACGAACGAACTTTTGTAAACACGATTGTGATATTGTTAAACAGTTCACATGAACATATTTGTATTGTTTTACGCAAATGGCTAGAATTTCACAATATCCTGTCTTTGTTTTCAGACCTTAGAGAAAATGGAACACGGTAGCTTCCTGTACGTCCAGAGCTACAAAACCGGTCTACATTTATTGTTTAACGTAAATGTCCCGTGTTGCACTGTGCCAAGGATAGGGCCATGTACAAGCAAATTATTCTGTCTTCAAATCTTATTAATTTTGTTTATTCGCTTTTTTTTAACAGCAGACAAGTTTCATAAGTATATGCTATTTTCTTCTCACCATTAAAATAATTTCAGAATTACTAACAAGGCAAGTATCACACTTCTTAAATCGGGATTTTTTTCTGCTTAATATTTGTTCTTGTCTAAACATAAGGATGGTGTCAGCCTTGAGAATCTATCTGAATTTGGACAAAGAAAATATTCGCAAGTGTGAGGTCCTGGTTCTTTATTTTATTGAGGTTCAGAAAACAAATTTCTTACTACCTGTTTCTAGATTTGATTAGTATTTTTAAGTCAGTTTTTCTAAGATGTAGGCGTAAAGTGGTTAACCAGATATTTAAAGAACATAGAAAATGTGTAATGAAATTTTTTTGAAAGTCTCCTAAACCATAATCAACAATTTTCAAAATATATTAACAGATCGGTTGTACTCGTACATACATTCCATGTATTAATCATATGAAAATTAAATAATAAACATACGATTTTAAAAATACAAAATGAGACATCCTGCCTAAGAAATCCCTAGCTCTTACGATTTGATGAGCCGTGGATGAAATGGGCAATCTGAAAACTAAAATGTGTTGAGTTTCAAGCAGTAAAGATTTCTTTGTTTGATACTATGCCGATTTGTTACCACTCAGCAGGAAATATGTGTACAGTAACTTCAATGGCCAGTGACAACAGCCAGTCACGACAGAGAAGAAGTTTCACTTATACCGCACACAGAAGTGGAGTCATGCAGGTATGGGATCGATGACTTTCGAGTAACGGGATTGTTAATGGAAGGATCAAATCAGCAGAGTGTGAGTTTACGTGTCGTAGACAGATAACAGTAGTTAATTGCGAATGAAGTAAAGTGGCAGGTTGAAGAATGAAAATGATAGGGAGAGAGTTAGAGTACGCAGCTTCTGGTATATTGATTGGGGTTATTTGAAGCCAACGATTTAGTCAGATTCAGGTCGTTAGCTGTCTCCAGGTAATCGTAGGACAACATGTTAAAAGCGTTTTTTTTTTTTTTTCAGTTCTCTGCATATATCGAACTACTTCATTGTTAATATATAATATAGTACCATTAAAGCCATTTGTGCACTATTTATTCCCCAGAATATACGGAGTGGGCGTGAGTGGATAAAGAGTGACTGAGTGATGAAATAGTTTTCTTTGACAGTTTTTCAAAATTTTTGTTGAAGTTCTATTTTGTTCCGTGAGCGCCAAAACAAAATTTGAACCCTCTAGATCCAATTATTGCATCGTTTATACCGTTTTTAAATAAAGTTTGGATTTTTCAATATTATTTGCAGATGTAATTAAGTTTATCTATACCCGCAGTGATTTTAATAATGTCAGTAATCGATAAAGTTCATATTTACAATGCCGTTGCCACGAACATTTTTGAATACCGAGCGATATTGTTAAGAAGTTATATTGAATCCGACATGTATGTTCTAGAAAAATGTTTAAGGCTATGTTCTGTAAGTGAAAGCATAATTGAAGTTAATTAGAGGAATAAACGAAACCTAAGTGTTAAAGGTGGTAGTGAAGTTGAGGGAGCAGGGGGTTACACAGATAGAAGTCTAGTGTTGTGCAAATAGTGTTAATATTACTACAACGGTAAGGTTTGTTATCTGTGAGCCGCCAGTAACTAACGTTACTGTTGATGTAATAAACTGTTAAGCTATTAACGTTAATGTGAAAGTGATTTTGTAACTACGTTACCTCCGTACCGAACTGCAACATCAAAGTGGCGTTTTGTTGAGGCAAAACCAATCGTGTGTTGAATTGGTGTTAAAACTTGTGTTAAGAATTTTCTTGTATTTTATTTGCTTCGAAAAAAAAGATTCCGATATCAAGTAAATAAAGCACTTGTTTATTCGTCACAAAAATAAGTATTACCATCGAAATAAAATTACGGATGGGAGGAGAATCGAACCCGCGCCTTGAGTGCCTGATGTCCTACCAACTACTTTATTTCAGCATGTCTGATTGTGATTCATAATTTGGATTTTGCATAGTATAAAATGGCTGCAGTTCTCTTTTGTCATGTAGAAATACTTGCTGCTGTAGAAATATATGCATATTTAGCACACGTAAACTGATTTGCAAGACGTGAGAGCTGGTCTAAGCTACATTTAGTTTTCACATTATGCTTTATAATTTAAATACATTGGCTTAATTTTTCGAGGTTACCGCTGTTCGCTACTATCCGCCATTTTAACAACGCCAAGATAGCGTAAACTTGTGTTGGTTGGACGATACTTCAATGTCGCAATAACATAATATATTTTGTTCTTCGTGATATTTTTAGCGTAATAGAACATTTGGTTGCGGCAACATTTCTTAGAGGTGTTGTTAACATTAGCACTTCAACAGCATATTTGCATGATAGTAATATAAGACTTTGTAAAAGGTTAATAAGATAAATTTGTCACGAATTATTAATTTTACAACAGCATAAATGTTCGAAGAAATTCCTCAATAGCAATTTTTCGTTGCAAGGAGATTACACTTTTTTCTCTGTAGGGAGAGTGAGGAGATGGGACAGAATGGTTAATGAAATGCAAGGAACCGCAGACGAAGATCTGGAACTTTCTGAATGTATGAGGAACGTAACTACAGTGCTGAATCTGAATGGTGAAAGATACATTTCTAGGATTTATATCTCGAATGCGGTTGACGTACTGCAAATATTGCCCCAGAAACAAATATTAAACACTACTCACAAGAATAACATTAAAAAAAAAAAAAAAAAAGAGTAATTTGTTCACCAAGTGTTAATGACTGACAGTTGGGTGAAAGTACAGTTATGAAGGCTGAGCAAGAGAAGGGTGGGTATTCAGGTCGTGTTCGCTATATGCTCGTGTTAAATGTCATACGGCGGGACTCTGCTATTACATTGGTCCTCCGCCCCGTAATCTAGATACTTGCGAGGAGGTTATTCACATCTTGAAGAGAGGCGGACTGCCTGACAACCGTTATTTCCCGTTCAATTAACTATTGTTCTCTTCTCTCTTTTTTTTTTTTTTTTTTGTTCTTTGTCGTGCAGAAGGCGACGCGATATTTTTTAGCACGATCGTAGTGATTTGAAACTAGCATGCTATCCATTCGAGCACAGTCAACAAAATTACTCATTATTTTTGTTGCAGTTCAGCATTTTAATAATAATAAAACACAAGAAGAAGTTTATAGACGTATATAAACATTTTTGTCAATATCTACGTATATGTGCATGCTAGAAAGCAAATTATAAATTATCGTATTTTTACCTGCTATCCTTCTGATTGCATGTAGATAACTTCTTCAATATTGCTACAGGTTTGTTAGATTTAAGTGTTTCTTCTAACATATTTTCTATTACATCTACAAAATAGTTTAGCCTACTGGTCATTTCTATCAATCACTTGTTCACTCGTGGCTGCACAAGTGAGTGTCACAGGTCCCTCCCTGTTTACTCAAGTAGGGCGGAATTGAAATTTCTGTTCAAAGTTTAATGTTATTTTGAACTTATTTTTAAGACATTGCAGTAGGCTTGGTTGAGGCTACTGCTAAAAGTGCAGCAGTTAGTTACGTTGTACAGCACGCGAAACAAGCTGAACTGAAACATGCACTTAGCCATGAAACCTATAGCAATCTCTGTACATTGATGTGGCTATCTGCAACTGTGTCTCACAACAAGGAATTTCCACGCCAAGCGACGACCAGGTACTTCGCCGTAAACTGAGTACTTTTGAAAGCCCTGCTTAAGATTTACTTGTTTATACACTGTGTATTCTTCCGCCTTACGTAAAATTAATATTGCCATGGCCCTCGTCACTTTATTCATTCACTGGCCAAGTGAAACTGTTAAATTATTAGTAAAGTATTTATTTTACCAATCTGCTCATTTTCTTACAGTTCGGTGCATTAAAAAATCAGGAAGCGAAATAAATAATTGTATTATCAATAATGGTTACCTAACACTTTTCATTCGACGTTAGAACTACATTCCATCTTTCGTTACCAGCTTTATTGGCCGCATGCCACTCAGTGCACCCGTTTAAATACATGCAGATAGGAGCAGTGACTTATTCCTGAGTTTTTTTTCAAATTCGCTCTCTTTATCGCGAACAGCTTTTAGTATAGTTGCTTGGCTCCAGCTCTAGCAAATTACTATTGAGACTTCGAAAGCAGTTTATGACACATGGAAACTGTAGGTATCATGAAAATAAGATGTGGTAAGATGTATGTGAATAATAAAGCGCCAAAAAACATTGCAATCGAAATACAGACGAGTAATAAACGAATGTAAACATATTATCAAATCACCTAAATCAAGTCACCTAAATCGTAAGATAATCCTCTTCAATTCTTTTTTAATTTTTATGAAAACACGCTATCCGTTAGAATATAACAAATAGTATGTGATTGATATGTATTATTTTAAGGCACATATTTAGATTTGTAATATACCGGCGCCGGATAGCAATGGTGTCATCAGGAGCTGCGGGCCTGCTCGACGAGGAATGATGATGAATTGGGGGGGGGGGGGGTGGGAGAGAGACAAGATGCACTCCACCATAGACTCAAATCAGTGGATAGGCCCAATGCGGAAATAAAATATGTTGCTTTCGTGGATAAATAAAAAACTTACAAATTACTTTGCTGGTAGTTAAAAAACAGTATTTTAATAAACTTCGATTTCAGATTTTAAAAAATTATTCGACTTCCAGGGAAGTCCTTAGTTCTGAAAAAGGGGGGTAGGTAGCATTGCTGTTTTTTTGTGAGAATTTCAGTAGGTTTCCTATAAGGTGAGAATTTCAGCCGATAAATGAGGGGGGGGGGGGGTGGCGAGATGCTCCTGGTAATGACAGCTGTCATGCATTTTGTTTTAAGATACAGCAATAATGCCTTTAAACAACAGTAAAGTAAATATCAAATAAAATACCCGTGCCAACTTTTTCCATCGATGCTGCGAAAATTGCAGTAAACCTCCTTGTTTATTTGTGTAAACCAAGGCGAACGTCCATTTTTATTTATCGCAGCGAAAATGTCCAATTAATACAGCAAAACAATTAGGGTCCATGCATGAACGGATGTTGCAAAATCTATGAGTGATTTCCCTCGTATAAATACCATTTCTGAAGTAAAATCCAAAAAAATGCGCGCACGTTTACTTGTTTGGCAGCAAGTCTCGTGTGACAGGTTGTTCCATAGAAAGCTTCATACTATCTTGCATGCAGGCTCAGATAGCAGGCCTCGCAGAAACTTTCGCCGGAACTCGTATGGGAAATTATACCTACCGTGACTTACGAGCCACTAATACTAGACTCTAATAGCTCAATAGTTTTTTTTTTATGTCTCATTCTTGCATGTATTCGATATCCAGTTATAACACACCCAAATATTTTCCTTCGCTTACGTACACAGATTTTAGTGGAGAAATAAATTGTTCACAGCATTACCTATTTGCCGACGTATGGAGTGCATGACTTACTGATTTCACTTAATAGTTCTGCAGATGGGTGAAAATTAATTCATTTGTCCTTCCAAATGAAGGACTAATTTCACTCATTAATTAAGAGTATTTTGAGGTGTGATAGGCACGTTCCCTTGTTTTTGATGTACTATGGTTTATATTTGACTTTTAAAAGATTTTGAACATAAAAATGACACCATGTGATATTGGCTCAAGACAAAAATATTGTTTGTCATTCAGTTTTAAAAGCATGGTCATTTAAACACTGTGACTGCATTAGGTATATGGTGAATAAAATATACAGACTTCTTTAACCATGGCAAAACATTCGTTTCTAAATAATATATGTACGAAATCATCCAATGGTACCAAAGTTCCAATGTGTAAAATCTCTTGGCCAAGCTGTCTATTATGAAGATAGTTCTCATGTGTGTGTGTGTGTGTGTGTGTGTGTTCTCTCTCTCTCTCTCTCTCTCTCTCTCTCTCTCTCTCTCTCTCTCTATATATATATATATATATATTTATTTATTTATTTATATATCACATTAACAGAAGCTTAGAGATAATTCTCAATGTTATACCAGATTAAGTCGATTACAGGAGCATAAGATATGTTAATCATAGCATTTTAAATTGTTATGTAGAGATGCTTATTGAGAACACGGTGTTTACGTATTTCCAAACTATGGACATTGTAGGATACTATTTAGAATGATCCACCGCTAAAATATATATAATCAAAAATTTCATAATCAAATCATTTAGTGGATGCAAAGATAAATCATATTATTGGTATTTATTTATTGCCATATATGCACCTGCTGGAAAAGATTCTAACAAATGAAAGCTTTTATAATTTTAAGATACTTTTGTTAAAGTTACTTAATATGAAAAAAAAAAAAAAACAATTAAATCTGCGTTAAATCAATTTTGGGACACGTAGGCTAAGTTACTATTCAACAATGAAAATAATATTCCTTGCTGAAAAAAATTTCTCACTTGTACCCACAAACATTAAAGGTTACCATTTGCAAATTTTTAACTCTATTCGCTCTTATCCACGTTAAAATTAAACTGCTAATAATTTAATTTACAATAGGTATCTCTGAACAAATTTTTGTCATGATATGGACTTGAAAGGGCGAGGGGGCGGCATATATATCCTTGCCCTTCCTGTCCATTCGACCTGCAAGGAGACGCTAGTTACACACACACACACACACACACACACACACACACACATATATATATATATATATATTATATATATATATATATATATATATATATATATATATATATATATATATATATATATATAAAGCAACTGGCGTCTCCATGCAGGTCGAAGGGGCAAGGATATATGTGTCGGAGGGCGTATATAAGAGTCAATGATATACATGCAGGAGGGACAAGGATATATATGCCGCATCCTCACCCTTTCAAATCCATATCATGACAAAAATTTGTTCAGAAATCCTAATTGCAAAATTAAATTATGAGCAGTTTTATTTTAACAAGGAGAAGAGCGAAGTTAAAAATTTCAAATTTGCAAATGATAACCATTAAAGTTAGAGGGTACAAGTGGGTAATTTTTTCAGCAAGGAATGTTATTTTCATTGTTTAATAGTTTATATATGCCTAAGTATCCAACTGTTTAATTGAGCGTAGATAGCTCTTTGAACCTCAAATCACCCAAAAAGCTGGAAAATATTTAATATCAATGTTGTCCCTGTGGTTGCATTCTCCTAAGTTTGGACAAAATAAAATGAAAAGAGATCGTAAACTTTAATTACCTTTTTAAATTTGGAAAGTCAATTTTAAATCACATTATAAAATTATATATCTATAATGGCTTCCGAAAATAAAAGAAAACATTGTCAGTTAAAATCAAATGTATGCAGTAATAAATCACCTAATTATTTAACAAAAGTTATTTAAAACCTTACATAGTAGAGTATCTGCAATCTAAATTCTTTTCTACTGAAAATATAAAAGAAATCTACATTTAATCGACAGTAAGAATTTTATATTTGACGTACCTACGCTAGCTTAGAACTTAAGATGCCTCCCGATTCACTAGAGCAGCTTCAGTGTCTTATGGTATAGGCTGTTCACGGTAACGTGAACTATTTTGAGGCCCTAGTTACAGTTTTATTTCAGCTATTTTTTATTATTTAACCAAATTTTAAACAAATGTCACCATGTCAGTAATAAACAAAGTGTGTATATCCCACCGCACTTGGAAGTTAACGTCTAAGGCTAAAACGAAATATATTTATTGACTAACATTCCACATAAGAGGGTTTTCAAAAGTGCTCACTTTACAGTGAATATCCTATAGCTACATTTAGTCACTAGGGAGTAGAGTGGCACTGTATTTAAAAAAAATTCTTAAATAATAAAAAAAATGTTAATCTTTAAAATGTTTGCGAGGGGCGAAGCGTTCGTTTAAAGAGAAGGTAACTGGCTAGAGGGAAGACAGAAGGAAATAATGGAAGAGAACCATCCAGAATATGGCTCATATATATATTGGGACTCTGGGAGTCTGGGTAGAAGCAATGCGGTTGGACCAGAAGATATTTCCGCACTCTAGTTAGGCCATCTGGGTATTTGTAAGGGGTAGCAAGATGTGAGGGCAGCGTACAACTAGTCACTTATTTTGATAGTCAGGGTTCATTTATTACTGATATTCGTCGAGAACACCTCAGCTCGCATAAAATAGTATTTATTTGACACAATCTTAAGTTTCAAGCATGAAACCCTCGCAACTTTTTAAAAAATAAATCCAGTGATATAACTCTTTAAAATTTTAGTGAGTGCGTTGTAGCAAAAATTCGGATGGATTGTGATGACATTATCAGGTAAGTGTGATGATAGTATCAGGCACTTGTTTAGTAAAAATGTTTTAAATTACAATTCATTATTATTTTTTTCAGTAAGAGGATGGCGCTTAGAGAGTAACGGATGGTGATAGGAAAGAGAAAGATAGTAATTTATGTGCAATTATAATTTTATTAATTTTTCTTGTGTGAAGTGATTGGAGCAGTGTCGAATACGGTTTGGGGAGACGGGAAGGAGTCTGAGAGAATGGAAACAAAGGGGGGGGGGGGGGGAAGAGAGAGGCATGTGGCTTTGGCTCTGTGAATAAGACGTAGTAAACTTGTTAGATGACATCCGGTACATAACCGATGAAAAAAAAAAAAAAACGCATAATGGTTTTTCTTCGATTACTAAAAATGGCTCAAAATATTATTTTTGAAGGAAAATCCCGAAGGTGACAATTAATAAGTTTAGTTTTGCCTGGTTTAATATCCACAAAATAAGTTAACTAGAACATCAGTTCTATATCGCGTTCATGTGAATATTTCAATGTACAGTCTACTAACTCAATCGAATTCCTTTTATCAAGGGTTTCTAAATGGTAACGTAGACCTAATAATGTGTTCGGGGTTGTATTTACTAGCTAGGCAATATGGCAAAACCTAAAGTACCTAGTAGTGAGGTACCATTACCTAGCATCAAAATGTAATTTTCCGCAGAAGGTCGTTTGTTGACGTTTCTTAGCACGTTAACAGTTTAAATGTTGCGAAATAGCACACAATAATCGCGATACTGTTCGATTCCATTTTCTGGCAAATCGATTACTAAATTCCCGTCCGACGGATTTGTCCGAATTTTCGCATACGGGAAACGTGGTGGGCGTTGCCACGTTGGTAGGCGTGTTTTCTCGGGTTTCTCCCGTTTCCTCTACCTTTGCATTCCACTGCTGCTCCATCACCAGCTCTTCTTACCTTCACTGGCCTGTTAGGCGTTGACAGAAACCTCTCAATCTCTCGACATTGGTCTTCTCTGCTTCATCGTTACTGGTATAGGCTATTCACGGTAAAATAATCAATTTTGAAAGTCGTGCTTAAGATCTACTTGTATGCACGGTATGTACTCTTCCGCCTGATGTAAGATTAACACTGCCATGAGCCTAGTCACTTTATTCATGTGTGAATAAAGTGAGACTGTGAAATTATTACAAAAGTAAATATTTTACAAATCTGCTCATTTTTACCCTTCAATGCATTAAAAAAAAAAAAAACAGAAAACGAAAGAAATAATTTTAATGATCAGGAATGGTTACCTAACACTTTTTATTTGACTTTAAGATAAGGAACTACTTCCAATACATCGTTACCAACTTTACTGGGTTCATGTTACTCAGGAACCCATTTTTTCTAAGATTGATTTCAAAAGTGCTCACTTTATCGTGAACAGCCTTTAACTGTAAGACCGACTTCAGCTATCAGCATGGACACTCGTTATATTAAGCTTTGGCTACACGAAAGTAAATTCGTTACATGAGAGTTATTTCGTCAACCACTAATACACAGTAATTACTTCACCACTTCCGAAATTAGCCTAATTGACGAGACTATGAATTACAAGATTAAAACTTATTTTCTTTTTGTAAAAATTAATGGTATTATGATTACGTTTACACCCGTGAAACCTAACGTTTTCTCTTACTTTTAGTTTACTGAGGCCTCAAAACAACAGGTGTGTACTAACGACTTGCGGAACACATAATGACACTAAAATGTAAATCCTTTCAAGTTTTGTGCCTAAACTGGAAATTATTAAAAAGTTTTCCAGTTTTCCCCTTCAAAACTCTAATTTGTCGAATTTTTATTGTTTACTGAGGCTATATTTATCTTGTGAATTTCCGTACTCATATAATATTTATGGTACAAAAATATGTAATCTTAGTGGCTGTAATATTTTTGTATTGTGTTTGTTTTTCTATGTTTATTTACCTAGATTGAAATCAATAAATACGAAATTTCGTAAATGCTACTAATTAATAGCCACTTTTATTAAACTGTCTGTAATAACTCTTTATATCGTACCTATCTGTTTCGATCTTTTAGCGATACTAGAAAGCTGGCTCACGCGCCCATGCACGCACACACAGGAGCGTACATGTGTAGGTGTTATGTGTGTGCTTTGGAGCGATCGCGCAAAGAAAACGTACAAAGGAAGGGAAAATATTTTAGTATACGTGCATTGCTAGAACAGTACCTAGTTTAATGCAGATCTAACAATGCTGTTGTCATGAAGCCACTGGTTTTGACACCAAGTGTTGTCACCTGGTCAGACCTGATGCAATACGGGTCGGGATGACATTTGAGATACACTTACAAAGCAGGCTATATGGAAACGTTTCGATGAAAATGCTTTCTCCTCCCGTAGAATCTACAGTATGTGTCATTATACTTTGTTAGAAATTTACCTGATACTTAAAGGAAAAATTGAATCACAGCTGCGTAGGGTTGCTCTTCAGTGCTGGAATAACACTGATCTGGTGGCAATAAACTAGACCCTTCCCTGGAGCAAGAGCGTAATGCATTGGTAAAGTGGGAGCACCACAAAGGACCACAGAATCGACGATGTACACTTCTTTCCTACGTGAAAAATATTCGGAATTTCATCCACCAGGTATTAAGTCTGCGTCACCGCAGTGCAGGGTCGGTGTACTGCACGCGCGACCGCCAAATTCTTGAACAGAACACTAGGAAGACGTTATTAAAACGAACATAATCGCAATTACGTTATCATGCCAATATATTGTGCGTGCGTGTGTGCATGCGTGAGTGAGTGCGTGCATGTGCTTGGCATGTGTGTATGTATGTGTCTTTTTGTGTGTGTGTCTTTCTTGTATTTTTTGTGTTTTTGTGTATTTTTTGTGTGTGTAGGTGTCTGCGAGCGTGCTGCGGCAGTAGCCTAGGAAATAATACAAAAAAAATATTCTTATAAATCCTCCCTTCTCCCCCCCCCCTCCACACACACACACACACACACACCTTTTAAACGCTCAAAATATTTCAGTAAAGCTTCCAATGTTGTTGAATGAGTTTAACAAGCTTATGCGATCGATCACTCCCAGGCTGTACAGTAGCTCATTGGGGCCACATGATCAAATTTTACAGGAGAGCAAAAAGTTTGTTTTTCCTTTGCCCACTCGCACTTTTGTAGATAATTTAAATGTTTTACAGTAGTCGTGACATTTAAATATTTGAAATTTATTTGGTATGGCTTTTAAACATGTTTTACATATGTAACAGTATAAAAGAGGAGTTCAGGTCTTTATACGTATTAAGTTTAGTCAGCTCTACTTACCCTTTTAAGAAAGAAAACCTTATCTGCCTTGGAACAAAGTTTGTCAAGAAACATAATATTATTTTCTCCATCAAAACTTATTTATAAGGATTGCTAGTTTATTTGATTTGTATATTTTCCTTTAAAATTAACATAAATATGTCAGAAACAAACTTTCAGTGCAAAATGACACCAATAAAACCTTATTTCTTAAGTCAATTTAGCATTTATATTACATTTGCACATACACACAAACAATGAGATAGCATATTTCCTTAAGCTTTAATATGTTAAAAGTGCTAGTGTTATAAGACAGCAGATTGTTCGAGAAACAATGGAGTATTTATATTTGTTTGTTCATCATAAGAACAAAACAAAACAGTAATCTCCTATTAAGGAAAAAAAAAACAACATTTGTATAAACCATTGAACCACAAAATGTTTGCAAATATCTTTAAATGTTCATAGAAACGTAGCAATTTTAAGCATGGCATTCGTAGTTTCAACTTCATAATTAGTTATCGTCTAATACACACAGATCTGGAACATTGTTCGCAGGCAAGTCTCTCCGGAATTGCCCACGACTCTCTGACATGAGCGGTACATGTGTCTGAAGAATATCTTCTCTCTACTCCAGACAGACCCCTCTTGGACATGTCTTGAATGCCGGTGGTTTCAAATCAATTGCAATACCTTTTTTGGTCATAAAGTCGAGTTCTTGTGTAGGACACAACTCATCATAACATGGCTTGTACTCTAGAGTGGTTTTTTTTTTCCTTTCTCTGCCTTGATGTACACAATGTCACTCAAAAATGGGCGGCTTCTAAACTTTTTTAGTTTGTGGAACGACACGCGAGAAGGCCATTGTGCAAAATTGTCATACCTCATAGATTTCACAACGGTTTTTCCAGAGTTCGCATTTGCTACAGATTCTTCAAAATCAGAGAAATCATTCACCTTGCCATGGCGGTTGAGAGATTGCTCCACTTGGTGGTGGGAAGAATCGGCCGACATAAATGTATGACCTGGCTAAAAAAAAATACAGTTCGACAATATTTGTAGAAACACATTCAGAGTTGACAATATACACAAGATATGTTAGCAAACACCAATTATTGTTTTGCCCTGAGCAGTTGTCCAACCATAAAACTATGTGATGTATGTCTGTACAGTGTAGAAAAAAGTTATTAAAAGCAGTAACGATGTCCTCTTTTTTTCTACCGGCTGTCGCTTCATGCCATATTACCGCAATAGGCTTCAAAGTTTTTCGTTTGCTACCAAGGGGAAAAAAAACTCTCATTGAATGCAATTATACGCTTTGTAAAAACTGCAGACTTGAAAATCCTTCCAATCTTGGTGACATGGTGACTTTTTGCAAGTCGGCTGAAAAATAAATCTTATTTTCACATGGTTCTACTTATGCATGTTCTGGTTTCATTGCTGTTTTCAATGTGGTCTGCCCATTTGGTACATTGTTCACATCCTGCCACCACATTACATTTACTATGATCTGCATTATGGTTGCTTAACACCCCACATGTATCACACTCTTCATTGCTTAGCTTAGTAAATGATATATTAATTTATTTCACTACTGACCTATATAAATCATAAGAACACTTTATTTCAGGGTGAGTGGACACAAACGTCTTATGCATTTCATTAACGGTTATGTCACTTGGCAAATACCGCCTGTTGGGCGCATGACACTGACGGCAATGGCCAATAGAAGGGTTATATGATTCAATATGAGCTTTTAAGACACTTCGATCAACTTTTGTTGAGGGCGTGCTTTTGCCCCTCCCATCGGGTAAAATGTCAGTGGGATTCTCCACGCGCAAAACATTGTGTAAAACTGTGTCATCATTTTTCATTTATCCCAAAGTTGTTAAAAAGAATGTCTTGCACACATGTACTTGTTCTTCATTTTCGTCTGTTAAGTAATATTTGAATGAAAATATTCGTTTTGAATCCTCGCTTCCCCGTCTTCTTTTAACACCTTGCCTGATTTTTGATATTAGGAGAAAATGTCTCGGATCACCCCAGTTATTCTTGTTATACATCTCATTAATAACTTTTCGTCTTGCTTCAGAAATATTACTTGTACACTGTAGGCGGCATTTATCACACGGAGGGCGTAAATGGTGTTTATTTATGAACTTTTCAACACTCACTGAAGTTTTCTCTTCTTTTGACATGTTTTTGTTTACGTTTACGGGGATTTCCTTTTTTAGTTAGCTGAATTCCTTCGTTACTTTGATTCGTCAGATTTATTTCATTGTCGAAGTGTGCCAATCTTTCTTTGCCATTGTTGTCAGTTTCCTCTTTCCCATGTTCTTCCTAATCATTTATTACAACATTTCGAGAGTTTCCTTTACTGCTATCTACAGTGTTAATAGTTATTTATCTGTTGAACTCATCTCCTGCACTCTCATTAACTTCAGTATTTTCTTCTCTAGGCAGGTGACTTTCTGTTTCTTGAATGCTTGCAATCATGATTTTCTTCAATAGGCACGGCAGGCCTGTTATTAACTTTCACAGATGACAATTAAGTTGGGATATATCCATTGTTGTCTGTAACTACTTCTTCACTAGGAACTCCACTTACACGGACATCTGAGGCATTAGGCCCACATACATAATCACTTGTGTCATTCGTGTTGTTTTGTTGTAGCAAACTAACAATATACTTCCCTCTGGACAGCATTTCTCACGAAGTGTTTTATTTTTCACAATCACATAAATTAACAGCTTCAAAAACATAATCTAACATCACTGTACAGTACTTACGTTGTTCACACTTAACTTCCCAACTTGGGTTTCAGAGATGACTGTTTTCAATGTTGGGATGCCACTCGTATCCAAGGCACTTCTTGTTCCTTGCATGGTGCTGCCATTATGCCATTATGATAGAAAGGCACAGAAGTTGTGAAGTGGCTACTTCATGTTGGCTAGAACTGCGAGTCACTGAACATTGCATGTTGATACATTGTTACGTGAATAAAGCTCGCATATAGACAATGTTCTGTTTGGATCAGAAGGTACATTTAATTGTGTTATACTTAAGATGGCCAATATTGTTATAAAACTATTGATACTATGAGTAAAAAAGTATTATGTACAGAATGTTGCGTACTTAAGGATCTCTTTCTTCAAAACAACAACTTAAGGCTTTTATTCTTAGTATTATGCTACATTTTGGACTTGAGGAATATTTACTAATGATTTACACGTGCAACGACTCGTTATAAGGCATTAATCCTTTGTAGAGATATTTATGTTGGTATCAGCTATTAAAATATAGAAGAAAAAACTTTTTTTGTAAATTTGAAGCTGAGGCTTTCTTCCTTAGTAGTGCAGATTGGGGCGTGAAGTTATATTGAAAACGGCATTGGGTTTGCATCTCTGGTGAAAAACTGATGGTTGCATGACCTTAAATATTGTACCGTCATTCAAAACATGTATTAGATTTTTAGCCATACCATTGATAAAAATTAAAAAAACGTCATTTATCAAAGCCCTCTTTTATTTATTTCTGCTTATCATTATTACATTAGAGTGGTGGGGTATGTGTGTGTGAGGTGATTTTATTGCGTAAAACTAAACTAATAGTTTAATGAGTAGCGCAATTTGGATTCTATCCCGGTGCCCCTTCGAATGATCAGCTACCGTGCAACTCGCTATGCCTGAATTTCGACTACTTTTGATGAGCATTCAAAACTTCGATCAGCTATAATGAAGTGCTTCCCCCCCCCCCCCCCCGCCCCAAATTTTCTTCAGAGAACTGTGAGAATTTACTTGAGATGAGAGTCCAATTTAAGAGAAAACTTCTAATCGTGATATTTTATTGTGTAAACGTGAGCCAAATTCACCAACAAAGTATATCAATACTTTCAATTAATAAGATGGCTAAGATACTTAAGTCTGTACTGTGTGTGTGTGTGTCTACACTTATTATCGATTTTATCGCTTTTTGGGTGGACGGAATCGATCAGTCAGTTGATTGTTGTCGTTTGTGCCGAATACCCGTTTTTTAAGGAATAAAATTTTGGATGTTTTCTATTAATTGTAAGTCACGCGAAATCTTTAGCCCACATTTTGCTACGACTAAGTTAATTTGCTTATATGGAAAGCTAACGTAAAGCACAGGCCCGTTACACACGAGCTATAATTCTCTGCTCAGTGTCCTATTTAACTTCTAAAAGTGACACATCAATCATTTAAAAATGAGCATATTTGTATTCATGCAAGCAGTCTTATTAACAAGGACTTTCACTTCCCGAAATGCATTTTATAATAATGTTACAAAGGTTTATCACAAAATATGTGTTTTTTTTTAAGTGTGTGGTTATACGGAATGAAATGCAGACTTATTGTTCGTGTGTACCGGGACTTAGTGCAAATGCGTACATCTTCCGACCCCAACCAAGTTCGGCAATCTCCGGTCGTGCGACTATTGACAGCAGCCAAGTCCACAAATGCACTGCAGTTCGAAATCCGCGAGCGGCACACGAACGCCTGTCCGACTGCGAAGGATGAATGATGTAGCGAGCCGCCAATGCCGACAATATAAACTACCGAGTTATATAACGTAAAGTAACACAACCAGGAGGCACGATCGTGACGCCTAACTTGACTGCGTTGCGTCATCTCGAATCCACGACGGGAAAGAAACAAATTGCCGTGTTTGATGCTTTCCTGCTGAGTATTTTAACACGTGTGATGCTCTTGCGGGTGTTTATTTTCTACGACGTAACGGTTTGCGTGCACGACGTAATAAAGAAGGAGATATACGATAGGTTCTTGTAAAACAAAAAGTTGTCGCGCTGCGTTATTAAGAAGACTGTTTTGTCGGATTGCTCATAATTCTGATTATTTTGCTGGTTAGTGATTCGAACGTTTTCAAATAAACGTCTGAAAAACAAAGGCATACGTTTTAATGTGATTTACGACTGCAGTGTCTACAGAATAATATAGAAAGTTGTTCATTTCCTTGGCGCATGCATTTAGTGACCACAGTAATTGGCTTATTGTTGTTTCTTACGCACCAGAGGTAGAATTAACACGATGATGATATGTGTGTTTTTATCCGGTTTGCTTCCGTGCCGCGTATACTCTATTCACACTATAGATAATCGTAATAATTTCAAATCACGGCTGGAGAATATGCAATCGTTGGTTAAAGAATCAATGCTGAGCTAATCAAAGTGTTCAGCGTCACACGAGCCCAACCGAACAAAGTCTGAGGAACTACGCCAATGGGACAACGCGTCTGGTTCGTGCGCACTTGTTCCATTAATAATAATTTACGTAAGTACTATAAACCATATTTTATACTAGGCGTTAAATAAAGACTGCTCACGATAAAGTGAGCAGTTTTGAAATCAACCTCAGAAAAAAATTACTGCCCCTACCTCCCTATATTTTAACGGGCGTCCTGAGTGACGTGCGTCCAGTAAAGTTGGTAATGATGGATGGAAAAGTAGTTCCTTCTCTTACAGGTGAATAAAAAGGGTTAGAGAACAATTTGTGATAATTTAAATTATTTCTTACGCTTTCTGTATTTTTTTTAATGCCTCAGTGTGTAAAAATTTGCAGATTTATAAAGTGTTTACTTTTCTAATAACTTCGCAGTTTCACTTGACCGACACATGAATAAAGTGATGAGGCCCATGGCAAAGTTAATTTTACATAAGACGTAAGAATACACTACATGCATGTAAGTAGATCTTAAGCAGGGCTTTCAAAAGTGCTTATTTTATTCTAATTTATGGATAAACTATAGAGAAAGTTCAATTCAACCGAAAATAAGTAAATTTTATTTTGACACAGGTATAAAACGCTTGTGATGCTTGACATATTTAGGAGACAACCAAACACGTCATACATGAGGCGTTTTTTCAAAGATTAGATTCAAGAAGTGTGAAGAAACCACGAATAGACTATACTTGTCAACAGGAGCTGCTTTGTTAATACAGCGAGTGGCTTTCCCGGACTAACATATTGGCATATATGTCGGTTGGTTACTGAGTCAAATCTCTTAGTCAAGTCAATATACCATTTCCCTTACACTCCTATGACTCACCCAACACACTTGTGTTTAAATTGTAAAACTATTCTTTATACAAAATAATCCTAAATGAGTTACACTGAACGCTACATTACGCCTCCTTGTTCCCATTTCCTGCGCATAGATTTCGATTTATACTTGAGGCTTCAAACGAGTTAGGCTATTTCGATGGTAAAGCAAATCTAAGTCACACCATCCACAAGTACACTACAATTCGAAACATCTCGCATGTACTTAGTCCAGAGTGTTTTTCTCTGCGATAAACGTTAAAGGCTGTTCACGATAAAGTGAGCAGTTTTGAAATCAACCTCAGAAAAAATGTCCTCCCCTTACCTGCATATATTTTATCCGGGCGCGCTGAGTGGCATGCGCCCAGTAAAGTTGGTAACGATGGATGGGAAGTAGTTCCGTATCTTGACCTCGAATACAAAGAGTTAGTTTGTGATAACTTAAATTTTTTTTTTTTTTGCGCTTTCTGTGTTATGTAACCATTTATGATTATTTCAATTATTTCTCTCGCTTTCTGAATTTGTAATGAATCGAAGTGTAAAAATGAGCAGATTTGTACCATATTTACTTTCATAAACTTTAACTTGACCGACGCGTGACTAAAGTGGCAGGGCCCATGGCAATGCTAATTTTACATAAGGCGGAAGAATACACAACGTGCGTACATGTGGATCTTAGCATGGCTTTCAAAAGTGCTCATTTTGCCGTCAAAAGCCCATACAAGAAGACAACACATAACTGACGCATGTCATTCGCCCTGAAGGGAAAATCTCAACTATTTCCGTAATGGTGAATGGGTTCAAAGTTCATGAGGCAGCTATTGTGAACGAATACAACGCATTTCTCGATACGTCAATGTCCTGTCTATTCGGCCAGTTTACTAGATGTGGAAAATGCAGATGTGAGGAATGTAATTTGCGTAGAAGTACGACGTTGTCACCATTTCAAAAAATAATAATAATTTAGCATAACGGGTGAACTCCCACTTCAAAAGTGTCACTTTGTTCTCTTTCCCGATTGATAACTTCGGCATCATAAATTTCGAAGCTATCTGAGCCAGCTATCGATTTGTCTTATTCTAAATTAATAGAGTGGAAAGCGAGTGGAGAGTTTGGGTGGCTCTTAGAGTGAGGTCTTGAGAGCCGGTGAGGTTGAGCGAGGTGAGTATGGAGCAGCATCGGACACAAGGATGAGAGGGAAACGGAATCCCCGAGGACACCGCCCCCCAGTCTTATAGTCCGACACGATTCCCACAAGGCGAACATTCGGGAGCGACCCCGCTAAATGAACACGCATTTGCCTGGCAATAATTTTTTCTCAGGCAATGACAGTCAGTTATATAACTTTACGAGTCGTAGTAATTTCTCCTTCTGCGAAGTTCTGCAGCATTTCTAGAATGACGTGCGGGCGACTTGTAGTCCAAACACCTTCACGTTTCAAAAATTAAAAATCAGCACCACAGCGGTCCCTAGAGACGTCGGCGTCCAGGAAATCATATCTCCCCCCTCCCTCTCCATCTAACATGTTGTCAAATTGACTACACGAAATTTTCAGCGGGTCTGCATTTGCATTTTCTCAGAGTAGGCATCCAACCAAAATAACTTCACAGGACAGGCGGGTCATAAGAAACGCGATACCATGTCATTCTCCTCGAATAAATAGGGGAAAAATTTAATATTGAAATACGATAATAACAGAATCGTAATATGAACTGTAATGTAAAATATTACATAGTATAAAAAATTATAATTAAAGGTTTTCTGCGGCACTTCTGTTGCCGTGATAACCGTGGTACACACAACCCGCTGGTCCCCTCCCCCTCCCCTTTTACATCACCTACCAATCGAAAAGTTATGCTCAGAACCGATTTAATGGCCACGTGCTTCGGTGCCCATTACCCTTTATCTTCAGTGATTATGCATACACTTGCGCGAGGCAAAAACCCGCAATTATCCTCTCCTAGATGTATCTCTTGATAACTTTTTGAAAACTTCACTGCGGTAGATTTATTTGCGCTGTGAGGAGCAAGTTCTGTGCTCCGAAAAGGGACCCGGAGAAACCCACGGATGAGTCTTAGGCTGGATTTACAACATCCCGTCGCGTCCGTTCGTCATCCGCCCGTCCGTCATATATTCGTCCGTCTCCCAGCCGAGCGAGTTACAACCAAACTTCGTACGTAAGTCGTGAGTTCATTGCTGCAAACTAATGAAAACCAAACTGTTTACAAATAGGTAAACTTTCTCCACAAAAAGTGAAACTTTTGGGCGGTATTGTTATTTTAAGTACCCAAAACGCAAGTGCGAGTACATAAAAGAAATTAATAGATGTGAAATATTATAAATAGCATATAAAGTGTAATCTTATTACTTTTATTATTGTAGAAAAAGAGCTCGTGTTTCCATACGTAATTATGAATTAATCTTCAGGAAGATTGTAATTCACTTTACAGTTACATAAACAAACATATGAAAACAAAATACAGCCAAAACAAAACATTGCACACACTACGCAGCCTTGTAAAGAACTTGGGGTGAACGATTAACAAAACGTGAAAGTAAAGAAGGCTGCAATTTCAACCGTTTGTCCGTCAAAAGTTAAAGTTTGCCAAGGTTTTCACGGACATACGGATATAATTAATGCCCGCCTCCGATCGGCTGTTGATTAAGTGATTGGCAGACGAATGACGGACGGACGGACGGGACGGGTTGTTGTAAATCCGGCCTTAGTAACGGACAGCAGTTCCAGATCAGAGCACAGCGTTGCGACGCAGCGTGACTTCTGGGAAGGAGGTATCCTCGACATTTGTGTGTAAACTTTCGCGTTTGTCGTCCGCTGGTCCCATGTTTCTGTGGCCGTGTACACGAGAGATGAATGAGGCTAATGGTCATACAGATTTATAGCTTGGCCGGTTAACTGGAATTCTGGGACACCGCCAGAGGAAAACAAGATTTCCGATAATTGAGTTCGGAGAATATTTGGCATAAACCACGTGGAAACTTCTCGCTTTTTATAAACAAGCCCATTTAACGTAAAAAAAAAAAAAACTTATACATACAAAACGTTTGTAATGCTACACAACAGACTTTACATGAATTAATTTTCTGTAACGTGTCGTAACTATCATCTTCTTAGTTATTGCATCAAATCAAACACAATCATCATAGATTAAAATGGATTTATGTTATTTCTTAACATAAAAACTTCATACACCATAGCTTTTTAAAGGCAAATAGACCCACTATCAGGTACTCAAATTATATTGTAAAAATGAAGTAATGTTAAACTTATGTAGTTTACAAAATATAGTGTGGAATTGTCGCATAATAAAGTTAGTAATTTTTATATTAAATTTTAATATAATCTAATACGGCATATACAGAGTTTCCAATAGTTAAATAACCTCTACTCAGTACATTAGAAAATTACTTCAGTAAGAAGTTATTCCATTGCTGCAAATTATATTTACGAACCACCAGCCAATAAACTGCTAGTAACACTTCGAGCATGATTTTAGTCTATTTTACTACAAAAATTACATGTGTGTATATGTGTGTGTGTGTGTGTGTGTGTGTGTGTGTGTGTGTGGTGTGTGTGACGACTTACAAACGTAAATATTTGTACTTCGGCAGTGCTAACGAGTAACGTTTGCCCATCTTGTTCACAGCAGCCATTTCAAGTGTTCTTAGGAATTTGAAAAATATTTAGCAAAATCATTTAAAATTACTCGAAGATGAACTTTTTCATGATTTAGGTCACAAGCAACTCCTAGCCCATTTCCCCTTCCATATATAGCGACATTCATATGTAAGATTAATTTACGTTTAGTAAAAACATTGGCTGTAACTTTAAGATGCTATCGCCAGTTTGTTGAATAAGGGACACTATTTTTGTAGTGATAAAATTATAATACTCTTATAAATGCTCATAAAAGCCATTTTGTGGATTCACAAAACAGTCTTTATTGTTTAAAAAAAAAAAGTTATTCAACTCCATCGACAAAAACTTATTTCGTGTGTTTCTCTTTTCGTTTCTGCGTTGATTACATATTTCCCCAAAAACTCGGTAATGGACGAAGCAATCAACGTTCAAAATAAATGATTATGTGCGAACTGCAATCAACGGTGATATTCAGTAATTTGTAGTTGTTATTGTACATTGAAAAGTAGCTGGCTGTAAATACCTAAAGAATTTATGCAACTTTCAGAAAAGCAACAAATCGTTATTTAGTGCAAAACAATTTAAATTAAAAATTTTCGGAGATTCTCACCCTTTCCTGATTTATTAATACCGTTACGGCCAACAATTAAAGATAACATTAAAAATATATATAAATAAAAAATAAGATATTTTGAATCAAGAAACAGTAAGTGCAGTGAGGGCATGAACCAATGGGGTTAACCACTGAAAGGATGTTGCAATTGAGCATTTTATCAGCCACTTACAAATTTCTAGGAACTTGGGTAGGACAAGGTATAGATTTACAGTTTCCCAACTTGTACGACAATAGAACATATTAATAGCCACTACGAATGTCGAATTCCCTGCAGGCAGTATACACGTACTTTTTAATGTGATCGAACTGCTATCCTGTCAATGGTATCTTCTTCAGAAAACACTTAAAAGAATTTACTTAGTTTTGCGATGGCAAATCTAGAACTCCCATTGGAAACCGCACTCTTCAATAAACTGACTACTAAACTCCCTTCTCTTTGTACTACTACAGCCGGGTGTAAAATCGAGATCACAATGCTGAGAAACTCAAGAACTAATGAGGATGCAGTGTGGGGCAAATACGGGCTCATATAAGCGGAAAGTTGCACCTACCTCAGTCAAAAATATTTTGCCGTGGTATTGATCTGAGATATGAGTTACAGTTGTTTTTCTGTTAACAGTTATTTAATTAGTCCTACTAGTTATACACAATTAATACTTTATATTTACTACATAAAATTATGAAACAACATTTTTTGATTTGATAACCAAGATAACATTTCCCCAATTTTTAACGGAACGGCAATATATAATTGCTCATTAACAAAAAATATTTTATCCTTAGGTCTACTAGTATTTTGGGATTATGTAAAATGCCCCGAACAAGAAATAAAAAATCAGAAAAATTCTTTTTTTTTGCACTATGCTTGCAAACACAAAACGTCGTGAGGTTTGTTTGAATGGATTTTGCTGCCTAAATTTGTTGGTCACCAGTCATATTAGTATAACCCTAATTATTAAGTGAACTTCAAATACGATAATTGTTACGTCCAGAACGTAATTTATACTCCGATAGTATGTACAAAAACTTTTCCTTAGAATTCCTTCCCCTACAACGCTACTTTTAATCTGTTTTCAAATGGCAGTATGTTTTTATGTATATTGCTAAGTGTTGTGAACATTTCAGCCTATTATGCAATACTGCCGTTTCAAACGCCCGAACCTACACTATATAGATGAATAATCTTTTATTTTCGGTTTGACAATAAATATCTTTAGTGTGCATGGTTTACGTAAAGAAAACCTGTGTTAAGTTGGTCTTAACTTTATAACTCGTGAGTTTTATATTCAGTGTCCCGAATATTTTCGTTTTTGAAATGATGTTCCACTGCAGCGTATTGTTCCAAATTCAATTAACAGAAAATAATTTTTTTCCACAAAAGTGGAAAATACATATTAAACTAAAACCGTCCTAGTGCCAACAAGAGAACTTGTGAAGTCAAAATTCTCACTCCTTTTGGTCTTTCTTTTACAGTTCGTAGAAGTAATAATGTCGTGATTAAGGTTGAGTTTTATCTACTGTAAAAACAATTAAATGCTAGCTGGACTGTTGTTCACACACTGGGCTTGTGGTCATTTTTTTTTTTGTTTAAGATGGTGAAATATTTTGTACCCTGGCCATAAAAGCGCGTTTGCGTGGTCGGTGACAAAATACTACATTGAATTTATAGCCTCTTGTCCCAAAGACGTTTGTTAAATTCCCGGCGTAACATAAAATAAGATAAATCATGCAGACGAAAATTGTCGTGAAGTCGCAGGCCGCATATTACAAGCCAAAAAAAAAAAAAAAAAAAGATAGCATTCGTGTGATTTGGGTAGCAACTCTCTGGCGCAGTCTTCTCCGAATCCAGAGAAGGTAACTCATGAGGGATGACGTAAATTATTAGCCCGTTTCTAGTAAGGCATTCAGCCGTTAAACGTGAGCTGTGTACATTGAAATAAATAACACGCCATCCTTCTTCGAGATAAAAAGAACGGTGTTTGGTACGGCACTGATAAGACTTTATCTTTATTTCTTTAATCTTAAAATAATTTAGGTGCTAAGCGTTAATATGCAGGTTGCATTTTACCACATCGAAAGGTCCAAATCGAAGAATCTGACAGCTTTAGAAAATTTAATATTAACAACAAAAAATTTTAAGTAATAAATTTTTACAAAAATACAAGGGCTTTTCGGGCATAGCCATCTGAACTGTTATGATGCTATACTTGTTTGTGTGTTCATGCAATCAAAGTTATTGAAATATGGATAGTAATGATGCGAGTTTGTAAGGTCTCTGAGACATTTGTAGAACCTCTTGAACGTACATGTGAGAATCATTCTATCAGGGAAACTGAATGTGAAAGATAACCCCTGTAAGCTTGTTTTACTTTAATACGGAATATTGCACGTTTGTTCCAGCCGGCTCTACCGGAGAAGGTTATTTCTCACGCATTTTTTTTTTTTTTGTTTTTTTTTTTTCGCTTCTGACTTCAAGAAAAATGCTATTGGAGTTCTTGAACACGAAAATAATCCATCCCTCGTCAGTAACAAAGATGAAATGTTTTAGCAAAAAGCTATGAATCTGCTCCCCTTAGGCTCTAGGTAATTATTCAACCACAGTGCGATGAATGTTGATTTGACACTGTACGCCTAAAATTTCATGAATACATCCACCTGTGAAACAATTATATTAGTGTAGGTGACCATATTTATTACACATCTGATACTTTTAATTCTCTCGATACCATCCAGATAGAAACGATTTTTTTTTTAGTTATGCTACGTTTCATACGCAGTAAAGTATTGGAAAATATTTGTTCAGAAAAATCTCACCTGCCACCACACTTTGTCAAATATTGAATTTCGTGAACAACACAGATTATTGCTGTCTTCGTCGTATGATTAAAGAACTATATGTACTTTTTAACACAGAGATTTTACTCTACTGAAGTAGACATGTTTCTTAATCCAGTATTATTTTGAAGTTTGTTGGCATTTCAGTTCTATACATAACAATAAAATAATTAAATGAAAATTTGTCAGTCGAGTAACTCTAGTTTTGTCAGCAGACATCACAATCCTGCATGATTTTTTTCAATGAAACCAAGAGACGTTATCGTCACGGCGTTGGTATATAATTGTTGTAGTAGTGGTCCAGTGTTGTTCTCACCTGAAGCAGAGTTAGGATGCGACGAGAGTGCTCTGTCCATACAGCACAAACAGACCTGTCGTTCCCGACCAGGCATCAAGAATTAGCGGGATGAGATGAGGCGGGTATGGAGCAGCGATGAAATGCAAGGGCGATGGAAGCCGGAGAATCCGGAGAAAACCCACTGGCCACCTGCAACGTCCGCCACGTTTCTAACTTGCGAGAATCCTGCACTCTTAAAAATGTTTGTACTTTTACAAGGAAAATCCTTGGAAATCCAGTTACCAAGAAAAACCTTTGTAAAAATACAAAGAGTTTTCGTGTAAAATCTGCAAAGCATATTTTTGTAATATTTCAAATGGTAGCCTTGTATTACAACTGACATTATTGAGAATTGTAAACAAAATTACTTTTTTTTCTTCTAAAAAAACTAATGTAATGAAATGGCAACAGAGAACTAAAAAAAAATATTCAAAATAAAATTTTAGAAGTATTATACCTCGCCGAGACGGGGTTAGAACTCACACCCCTTGAATTGCTAGCCCACACGTTTATCCACAACACCAACTTAGCAATAACGCTTATATCTACTGTAAATATAGCTACAAGTACATACAAAACATCACTTAAGTTATATGGTTAAGAAGAATTTTATTTTGGATTTCAGTTGGTGAGTTAACAAATTTGGACGCCTCTTAACAATGGGGTATTAAGAGTTGATTTAAGAGTTATGTTTAGCTAGGAAACATTAACATTTATGAATAATGCTGTCACGTTTAATTGAATTTGTCCTTTTATTATGATTATTTGAGTTGTTCTAAGTGTTTTACGTAATTCAAACTTGCAATACATTTCTTTTTGCACCCATAGTTTTTGCACAAACATCTTTATACGGTTTTATGTTGTCGAGTGTCCGCCATTTTGCTGAAGCTTGTGAATACGGCTCGGTATAGTACAAACATTTCCTAAGGTTTATTACAAACCTGGACCTAGTAGTTTAAACAAGTAGTTTTACAAGAAACATATTTTGTTATGAACCGCATATTAATTTTAATATATATATATATATATATATATATATATATATATATATATATATATATATATATCGCTTTTTCTACGACTACGCTTAGTTCTGACTATCTCACCGCAGAACTGTTATTTTTTTTTTACGTAAACAACCTACAGAACGCGTGCGGACGTGAAAATTAATATCAACACATTAAAACGGAGACAATATACAGTGAAATCGTACAAATGACGTCATTCTGGTTGTTTCTCCGTCCTAGGATGTAGCTCTCCATGAACGTCACTAATCACTAATATTAGAGCTGGAGTGACGCAGTTCAAGGCAATTGTCACCAAACATATCATTATATAACATTTGTATGAAATACTGTTCAACTTGTTGATTTTGCCTACAAGTACTGTTTCGCCGCATAAGTATATTTAGACTGCATATCATGGAATGTCAGAATTGTACTTTCAATTTTTTTTAGAACTTACCAACAATTAACACTTACCCACTTACCGAAATAAGATAGTTCGCATTAAAATGCATGCCATCGTTTACTTAATGAAATCTTTCAAATCCTGCTATGATATAATATCGCAATATTTTAGAAATATTTTAAAATAAAATTTTGCATAAGATTTTATTTAAAGCAGTTTAAGATATTTGTAAAATAAATTTTGTTTTACACAGTGTAAAATTATTTAGGACATGGCATTTAAGTAACCATTGTTGAATTTTCTGTCAGTATATCGGTTTATTTTATTTCTACGGCAGAAAGGAATTAAATTTGCGATTTCAACATGAAACTATGCGCTCTATAATTTATCGGAGAAAAGAGTACTAAGATGTAATGTCTACAAGAAAAGCGGTATTAAATAAAAATTTTAAAATAATCATTTTCTTGGTGATCGCTGGTATCCTTAACACTTTGAACTTCAAGCATATTTACTGCTAGCCAGAACAAACTAGAATATTGTTGTCTACACATGCCACTACAAATATGCCATCTTTGATTGAGCATCCCCAATGCCAGCGAACTGTTGCTCCAGATGACACCTCACAAACCTAACAGTGACATGTTTAAATATTGGCCGGCTTCAGGCCAACGACTTAATGAGCTACATATGTCCGTGATAACATCGCCTTGCCGTGTGTAACACGATATACAGGATGTGTCCCAATTAGACCGTCAAAAGTCGGGTGCAAGTAGGTCACGAGAAAGAAGTTGAAAACATACTTACGACCTATGGTCTAGAAAGTGAATACTACTGACATTGCACATAGTTGAAATTGGATTTGAAACATTAGTTCGTTACAAACATTGGAGAAATATTTTTAATGTGTGTTGCTAATGGGTAACGGAACAAATATCTGTAAACGCCACAACACCTGTCTTTTGCAGTCATCACATTATTTCACGGAAATAACCACAGTCACCACGCTTATTTCGATTTGATCTCCATGACGCTGTAGCATACTTGGGATTATCAAACTATGTTTTTTTTCCATAGATATCACTATACAAGTTTGAGGTTATGGCCTCCATCTTGGAGGTACCGGTACGCCATCCGTAATATTAATATTTATATAGTTTTAAGGGTTTGTAAATGCCATAACAGTTTTATTACATTAAGGGGGGTTTGCGAGGGGAAACATAACCAAAACCAAAAAAAAAATTCCAATCACCACACCCAAAAATAATTTTCACCGACAAGTCCTAACATGTTCAAGGTCATTCAATACTTACATTATCCAGAATATTACTGTTCCATCTCCAGTACTTAATATAATAGTGCGTCAGGCACAACTTCAAAGATATGTACTACCCTTAGGACTCAATTTAGATCATAGAACATACACATATCTAAGTTTTGAGCATTTTTATTTTATGATTAGTTGGCAGCCGAAGTTTGTCGTTCTTATTTATAAACATCCCGTAAAATCAATTATATTAATTTTTGTAATTATAGGACTATATATATACATACATACACATACACACATGCGTGTATGCACAGGATGTTTCAGTAAAAGCACGTAGAAATGAAACTTGGAATAAGGGCAAAATCTCGGAACGTTTTGAAATTGGGGACGTGTGGTCCAGGAGGCCAGCTAAAGGAGATGTGGAAGTAGAAATATGGGCTCCCTATGTATAGCATGGGAGGTTCGCCTATGGTCCGCAAGTTAACTCTGTATTCTGTACGTAAACACAGTACGTGCGTACATTAGCTGCAGAGGAAGAAGTGCGTGGGACATATGAACGGCGTGGCTGAATCTCGTACGCCGTTGTAAAGCTCGCGCTGAGTTTGAGCGCCGTCACTTTCGGCAACTCTCTGCAAGCCAAAAATAAAATAAAAAATCCTCATACGTTAACACCGGTCCGTCAATGGAGTCGTCCTGAACAGTACTACCTGTCAATAGCGTACGAGCGCTCGAAATCGGAATCAATGACGTTCACTGAAAAATCAGTTGATAAACTAATGCTGACCGACGAACCTAACTAAATTAACTGGGTACAAGTGATTTATGGCAGTGACATTCATGAAATTCAGTAGGAGATCACAAATATATCAGTGAAATTTATCCCACTATATTAATTAATATCTGGAAACACGAAACGGCCTGCAAGTTCTCCAGACCTACTGCCTATGGAAATTTTATCTGTGATGGAACATTTAAGCAACAGGCCTACGAAGACCCACCGACGACTACTGAAGACGTGACTGGCCGTATAACACGAGCTTTTCTGCAATGACTCCAGATGACCTTCGACTTGCGGTATTGTCTACTCAGAATCGCTTTGCAGTATGTCTCAATGCACAAGGGAACCAGTTTGAACACCTGGTGTGTGTGTGTGTATCGGATGTTAAAAAAAGAAAGTATTTCCCTTTATGCGGGGAGGTAGTATGCATTAAAACAAGAAAAAAATTTCTAATAAATTTGGGTTCTAAAACTCACACCTTAACAGCTATGAGCACTTATTCACAATCGCTACTGTGAGATTGCATATCTTCGTAACGTGAGCTGGGATTATTAATTTCCATAATAAACATGTATGAGCTCAAGAATATCCTCACGCAGTTGAAGAAGCAAGGTATCAGCACCGATTTTCAATCAATGTATGGGCAGGAATTGTTGGTGATAAACTAACTGAACCTTACTTACTACCGAACAGATTTAATGGTGCGATGTACCATAATTTCATAGCAAAGGAATTGCCTGTCTTGCTGAAGGTTGTGCCATACCTTCAAAGGCTAGACCATGAGGTCCATGCATGATGAGACACCGGCCCATTTTCCACGAAATGTCCGAGACCACCTAACACATACATTTAATGGGCGATGAATTGGTCGGGGAGGTTAGGTAAGTTGGCCTTCACGTTCCCCTGTACTCAATCCCTTGAATTTATGGTTGTGGGGACACCTGGAGGCTTTGGTACATGCAACCACCACCGATGATGTACAAGCACTACAGGAACGCGTCATCAATGTCTGCCAGCACATCCTAGACCAACAAGGAGTGTTTCAAAGGATGCGTGATTCCCTCCGAAATAGGGTACAAGGATGTATTACTATGAATGGACGTCAAATTGAGCACCTCCTGTAGCGATGGTGAACAAGTGCTCATACCGCCTACCCCATTGGTTTTCGGGCCCATGTTTATTATACATTTTTGTCTTGTGTTGGTGCATACTACCTCCTCGCAAAATATGGAATACTTTTATTTTAACATCATGTACACACACACGTGTACACATGTGTATATATATATATATTACAACTTATGTGTGATATATGGGTTCATGTTAGTTCAACATAATAACTAACAAAGCAATGGAAATATGTACGAGCGAGTAGTTTGGTACTTCAAAGATAAATACGTCACACCACTGTTGCCCGAGCTGGGCTTTGGCATAGTCCTCACTGTGTTAAGGTCATATTTCTCATGTTTTTTATTTGATTATCTGACAGAGCTTTCGAAAAGTGCTCCCTCAATGAAATCATTAGTTGTCAAATAATTATGGTTTTAGAAATATAACGCTCAAAAGTCTTAATTTCCCGAATTCTGTGGGGTACTAGGCTTTACTACTAGATTTTTTCCCAATGAAATTGCATTTAATGCCATCTGTATCGTGTGCAGAACATACTGGTTCAGTATGAGTGCAATTTATAGACAGGTGAGCGAGTATTCGCACTCTGGATTTTGTTGAAAATAGGGATAAGACTTCTCGTAAATATATTTTTGTTCATTCAAGCGAAACTGTTAACATTCTTTTAATACATAGTTTAAACCATGAACTGTAGAGGAAAAGTTGTTTTTGTTCCTTTCGTAGCTTGTAACACAACTGCAGAATGTCGCTCTAAGAGTATAATTCTACTTTTTGAACCTATCTATTACACTCCTATGTCGGAATTTGAGTGCTATAGTTTGAAAACTATAATGACTTGACAACTAACAACTTCATTAAGTGGGCATTTTTCTAAACCTCTCTCAGAAAACCAAATTAAAAAATAAAATAGAGAAATTTCGTAACAGCTACTGGACGACCAGTTGGGCGCCAGCTAGGTAAATTAGCGGACCTGCAGCCAGTCAGGCGGCCAAACGGCGACTCTCGTCGGAACGCCAGGCCGGCGCGGGTGACGCAAGTCTTCCTGAAAAAGCCAGCCTTGGCGCGAGGACGAGCCCACTGCGTGCGCGCGGGTCAAGCAGAAGAGCCGCCACGTTATGAAACACCGTCCTCTCGTCTTCCCCAGTGGGGAAACACACAGCAGCAAGCCCTCTTCGGCCGCACAGTTGGCTAACCTCGCTACTTAAAACTTATTTTACATTGCCTTCAACACGCGCCAGCCAGTTCTTCCTAACACGTTTCTTTTCAGGTTTCATAAGTGAAGTGAAGCGATGAGATTTGGACGGATCTTAACATCGAGGTCTTGAGAGCCGATGAGGGGGATTGAGGTGAGTAAGGAGCAGCACCGGAATGAAAGGGCGGGGGGAAACGGGAGATCCCTGAGAAAACACGCCGAGAAATGACATTCCCAATTGCAAAAATCCTGAGTGACCCGACCGGGAATTGAGCCCGGATCGCCTTGGTGGGAGGCGAGCAGGCAAACCGCTCAGCCACCGTGGGCCCCGGGTTTCATAAGTGTTTAAACCTCCTGCGTAATGTAGCAAAATTACAAAAGTTGAGACAAACCGCATCGATACCGGTTCTATTCCTGTCGGGGTCATACTTGCGATACGTTGCGGTTGTTTCCATTGAGTGGTGGGTTTTCTCTGGGGTTTCCCATCTTTCCCACCTCTACATTCCGTCGTTGTTCCTTCTAACCTCCCCCCCCCCCCAATACAAACCAACAATCTTAGCTTATGTCCCCCGCCTACCAGGACCTTTATTCAGCGTTTGAGGAAGAGAGACTTCGCCTCGCACATCAAGTACGCCATCGCCACTAAGAGCAAGTCTCTGGACTGGCGTGCGGTGTTAGCGTATACTTATGAAACTTCCAGCCGTTAACTGTATCATTTTGTAAGGGAAAGGTCTGTAGGAAGATTCAATGTATACTTATGAAACTTCCAGCCGTTAACTGTATCATTTTGTAAGGGAAAGGTCTGTAGGAAGATTCAATGTATACTTATGAAACTTCCAGTCGTTAACTGTATCATTTTGTAAGGGAAAGGTCTGTAGGAAGATTCAATGTATACTTATGAAACTTCCAGCCGTTAACTGTATCATTTTGTAAGGGAAAGGTCTGTAGGAAGATTCAATGCAATGCCCTTGAGTAGTTTTCTATGTATCTGACGCGTATATTTAGAGATACAAGGATTTGAAAAAGCTGTTTTTAGCCGTTTTGAAGTGCTATGAAATGGTGTGTCTAATGTGCGTGAAGCCTTGAAAGCACTCTACAGCACTCGTCTGAAGTGTGTGTAGCCTACTTTCAGTAGATAAGCACGCTTGCCTAGTGCTGGAACGGTGTTGCAGAGTGATTTAAATCCCACTTTTTGACGAAACTATTAAAAGTGCCCCCAGTATGTTTACCTACGAACAGACATCATACCCCAGACGAGGAAGGAATGGTAATTTAAAGTTACCTCAGAGGGTCTAAACATTATTTTGGAGCCCTCCTATATAGTTAGAAACGGCTTTTGACGTGAACACGTCTTTAAATTTGCAACCATAGTGGGCGGCAATCTCGAAAATCGGATGATAACAAAATCGGGGGATACAGTTTGGCATTGCAGTTTAGAATTTATAGTCTAAATTAAAAATCAATTACACCACTCGATTGCCATAGGATAAAAGAATATATTACGTTAAGTGAGGACTGCGAAGCATTGCGAGGGGGTGTCTGGGGGGGGGGGGACAATTTTTAGTTCGTTTCACAGCGTCTCATAACTTCCGCGTTGTATAACTTTTGACTAGGAGAAGCTACGACGCTCGTTTGAGTTTCAATCGACAGCTCTCGTCAAGGTCAATCAATTCCGTGCATAAAAACCTTTGCGTGGCGTGTTTATGGTGCAATTGTATCAGTTTAATGTAAAAAATTAAGAAAACTTAACACAATGTCAGCCTATACCCGTCTAAAAGCCAAGTCGAAATACAAAAGTCTTATGCGGTCGGAAAGAGCTATTCCAAAGCAATCCAGTAATACCCATAAAACCCTATATGATCGAGTGAAGCGGTGCCGGGAACGTAAAATAAACACAAAGGCGTCCCATCGCTTAAACGTAGACGTATTCACGCAAAACAAACGGCCGTGTCCCCAACGCAGCCACGGCCAAATTTTTTAACCATACATCTCGGGCCACCCAAATCTGAAAAGAATTACGCAAGCACAATGTTTAATTTCGGCTGAAGTGTTTTTTGAAGTGTTAGGAATTCCACAATGACATTTCTTGGAAGCCTGGTGGGGCCGCGGCGGTGCAGTGGTCAGACTACTCGCCTCCCACCTAGGCGAACCGGGTATAATTCCCGGCGGGGTCGCTCCAGTATTTTCGCACACGGGAATCGTGACGGATGGTCGGCGGGTTTCCACTGTGATCTCCTCTTTTTTCCGCCCTCGCATTTCGAAGCTGCTCCATACTCACCTCACTTCACCCTCATCGGCTCTCAAGACCTCCTTACCTATCTCCACATACGTTCTTTTCTCAGCCTACGATATTAGAAACACATGACGGTAATGTTGCTTTGTATATTTCTTTTAATTAATTTTATGTTGAAAATATAAATTAATATTTGCGGATATGAGAACAAGTTAATTTCTATGCGTGGTATATAATTCGTTAGAAAACAATATTGATGTTCTGTCTTCCCTTGTGATTGCACTTTTAACACTATGAAATTGATTTATCACCTCTCAGTATGCATATTACTTGTTATTTTTTTAGTGGTTAATAGCTACGAAGCACATAAAACCGCAATGAAATATTAATTACAATAAAATATCCCTCTAGTGTGTATTTTCGTAAAAGATATAACCTAGGAAGCAGCAACAATTTGAGGGGAAATAAAGGGGGAAACATTACAGGGTCCCATTGACTACCTGGTTGGTGGTCGGACAGGGCCATGGGTCAGCAAGGTTTAAAACCTTGAAACAAATGTTCTGAAATACACACAAATATCCTTTAAAAATCAAAATTTATAACATTGAGTTAACTTAATTTAAAGATATTTTTAGACAGTATGTGAGGAAAGACGAGAGTATCATCAAAGACTTTTGTGTTTGTGTGGTCTTTCCTTTGTAACCTTAGAAATGTGAATCTTTGGTATCCCAAACGTACAGTGACGTGTCTAATAATCCTGCACTTTAATTAGGATTTCACCTTCCAGGAAATCACTTGTTGATAAAGTATGTGCCGTTTGGGAAGGCCACCAATCAAGACTGCAGCATAAGCATCTGCGTCATTTGTTTTCTTTGGCAAAGAGACTGTGAAAGTAGACCCAATATTTTAGGTCTTTCAATAAAATATTTAGTACATATATTATCTCCAATTCTAAAGTGGTAAGGAAGTCCATAATGATATGTTGAGTGGATTTAAAGAAATACTCAATTGTGTGGTCAACACTGTTTTTCGGGCTGGAGAAATATTAGTCGTGAGTACAGCCAACAAAATTTTGAGCAGGGCGATTAGAATTATTATGAATAAAATAAAAACTGGTGAATTTAAATTACAAGTTTACCATGCAGAAGAAACTACATTTAACTGTAGGAAA
Source organism: Dryococelus australis (assembly GCA_029891345.1). Classification (NCBI taxonomy): domain Eukaryota; kingdom Metazoa; phylum Arthropoda; class Insecta; order Phasmatodea; family Phasmatidae; genus Dryococelus; species Dryococelus australis. The sequence goes on from CM057005.1 coordinate 29,249,333, forward strand.
CACCACTTAGTTTTAGTAATACGACCACACACAACTATACGGGTAATCAGCCTCTGACTTCCCCTCCCCCTCCCCCAACCCTTTTTTGAGCACAGGACGATTCTACTTCCCAAGATATAACCAGCGTTCTGAAGACAATGTGTCAGAGCGATAAATTAGTCACGCTGCATCCACGACGAAAAGGATGTTTCCTGTTAGTTCCTCACGCAATTTTGGGGGGAGGGGGGGCTAGATGGGCCACTTATTTCACAGTATATCTACAGTTGCCTGGCAGGAATCCGCCCGAACTATTAACGAAAATAACTACTTTTGTGAGTAGGATGTGAAAATCACTTCTGAGACTCGGTACTCGTTAGCGAGATCCAGCGCTTTACAGGTTCTTAAAATAGCAACATAGGGCTATTTGTGTTGTAACAGTTCATTTGGTTTTCACGATCCTTAACACACTTTGAAAAATCAGGTCTCAGTTATAAAAGATGTTCAAAATAATTTTTTGCAGATTGTCGATTTTTCTAACAGTCTCAAAAATACAAGGAGTTGAAATTATTTAAATAATGTAACGAGGGAGGCTATAACTTCTGTAAGCTGCTTACGGATGTCTTGAAGATTTATGGTTTACCACTTATTAGTTTGAAAGCAACAGTAGATGATAAATGGGGATTCTAGCGCAGCACATTTTTTCCGACAATTTACTCCAAAAGTGCAAGAAAAAAGTAACATAACTATTTCCTATTAACTTTGACAAGGGTACAAGAAAAAATTAAAGAACTGTAAATCTGTGATTCAATGAAAAAACGATCAAAATCAAGTAAATTTGAGCTAAGATCAGGAAAATTTCTCGTTTTTCGAGCGGCTTTTTCATGTTTCTGGACAAAACAAGCAATTTTCATCAAAATCAAGCAATTTTACCTCAAAATCAAGCAATCTTATCAGTTTTTCAAAAAAAGTGTTGTACCAGCATTGAAAATTAAGCAATTTTTCAGTTTTTCTAGAAACGATAAGTTTGCAAGCGAGCAATCTAAATCAAGTGAATTTAAGAGAAAAACAAGCGAAATAAGTTCAAAAACAAAAATGAAAAGATACGAATTAATAGCATTTAAATATTTCAACAGAATTCAATATAATGCTCAGATTTCCCATTTTTCATTTCTTTTAAACCTTTATACTTTATACAAACCTTTATTTCTCGTTTATTAATTTTGAGTCATTTGAAACTAATAACTTTTTATAATGGCGTGGTGAAGTCATTTTATACTTACCATCAAGAATGCAAGTAATTTTTTTTTTACCAAACTTAGATTCTTGAATTTGAAAATCTGTGGCTTCGTACCATTTATCAATATCTATACCCTGTAGTTTTGTGAATTCAAACGAATTGTTTAACTTTCTGAGCAGTTATTCAATTTTTGTTTTATTTATATAGAAAAAAGTTATATACAAAAACGAAAAACAAAAATGTTTGCTTAATATTTCAAACTAAAAAAAGATTTATCTTAATAGTTTTAATGATTTAGTCTGATTACACACTTTACACGTTTTTGTTGGATAGTTGTAGTGTTGGGTTTCATTTTAAAAAATACGATTACCGTATTGTGTAATTTAGAAGTTTAAAATTTTTTTCCTATAAATTGAAAATATAAGCGACATAGTCCAACAAAATGGAAAATGCTAAGATTTGTAAAAAGTGTAATGACTTATTAAATAAAGAAAGTTATTACTTTAATCAAAACACAAAAGATAACCTTTACATCATATGAATTGAAAAAGGTACAAATCATTCTAAATTAAATAAATAGAAGGTGTTATGTGAATCTGGAAAATATGTTTATAATGTATCTCTCGAAAAGCATAAGAATTCAAAATTACACAATACGGCACTAGATGTTTAAATGAAACCCAACACGATAATTATCCAACAAAACATGTTAAGTGTGTAATGAGACTAAATCATTAAAACTATTTTATCAGCATACAAATATTAAGGACAAAAATATAACAGAATTTAAAACTTGTTATAATGAATATATGAAGAAATATAATGATAGTAAGAAGTTGAATAATTAATAAATATTGCTTTCTATATTAATATAAACTAAAAGTGTTATTTGATTTTAAAAAAAATCAAGGTACCAAATAGTCCATAAAAATTTAAAAACAATTAAAATATTTTTCTATATAAATATAACTAAAAAAATGGAGGCTGAAAAACTAACAGCTGTGTTGAGTGGAGAGAGTGTGGAAGCTAACACTTTTAGCTAAAGAACTTGGAATAAATAATATTAACAGGCTAAGAAAAGATTATATAATTATAATTATTATACAATTTATTTTACCAATTATCATATACAAGCAAAGAAGAATAATTGATGAACAAAGTAGAATAAACTTTGAAAATTTGCCATTTTCTTATGCCAATATCGATGAACTATATAAGAAAGATAGAAATAAATTGAAAAAAAAAAAAATCCATTCTCTAATAATCTATTTGTACAGCCTATAAATAAAAGTAAGCGGGCAACAGAATGGACAATGAAGTATAATTTTACAAATTTGCCTTTAGCTGATGCTAATATCAATTAATTATATCTCAAAGATAGAAAATAATTAAAAGAAATATTTCCATTCTATAATAATTTATTTGTTAACAAAAGAAGCAGACGAACCAATAAAAATTACATAGTTAATAAAGTATCTGAGATAATACACAATAGTCTTAGCACATTTAGGGGGCTAAAAACTAACATTAAAATATATTATATCAACTGTCGCAAACAAGAAAATAATGAAATAGAACGATTTACATTTCAGTTATTTAATCATAGAATACTAAACGAAGGAGAATTTATAAAGATTTATAAAATAATAAAACAGGAATTACTTACACAACTATCCGAATTTCAAAGAAGAGGTTCAGGAACGGACTTTATATAGAGTAATTGGAATACAATTAGCTATAAATAAGTATAAACCATAAAATGGATCATCACATATAGAATTACCAGAATAAATTAATAATTAAAAAAGTATTCATAAATGTAAAGAATAATGACCAAAAATGCTTTCTTTGGGCAATAAAATCGGCGCTCTTTCCAGCAGAAAAAGATCCTCAAAGAGTAACTAAATATAAAAATGTGGACCCTAATATTGACAAATCATTAGATAAATATGAACATCCAATAAAAATTGACGATATACCAAAAATAGAAAATAAAATTTTCACATCTATAAATGTATACTATTTTGATGAAAAGTTCAATGTATATCTATTAAGGCTTACAAAAATAAAAAGGAAAAACATATAAATTTACAATATTTCAAAGATGATACAATTTCACATTACTGTTGGATTAAAGATTTATCGAGGTTCTTTAAAACACAAAAAGATAATCATAAATGTAAAAGATATATATGCGACATGTGTCATCAATTCTTTACATCTCAAGAGAGACTAAATAAACACAAAGAAGATTGTTCTAAAAACGAATCAGCAAGAATTACTTTACCATTTAAAGGTAAAAAAAAAAAAAAAAACAATTTAAAAACATTAAACATACAACGAAACTTCCTTTCAGAATAAATGCAGATTTGGAATCAATTCTGAAGAAAATTTCAACCACTAAACAAAACCAAACAGAATTAAGTAAATTTAACCTTATAAAAATATCCACTTTTAACCGAGGATGATATTGATAATAGTCTTTATAACGAGATGCTTACACAAAGAAATAATCTTACTAATGAACAAATAAATAATATTGATTTAAAATTGAATGATGAGTCATACACAATCAAGTATCATTTTGGGGGCGAAGGCCTTTATATGTTATATGTTATTAATTGTTCATACAGAAAAACCACCGTAGTTAAAGAAAAAACAAACATATATATAAGTGTGTTCTGCCAATTTTATGAGCGTTACGATATGTGTCTACCGAGTTGATTGCTAAGATACGTCTTTACGAACAGAGGTATAAATTTTTTTTTTTGGAATTTAATAAATGTTTGAATTTGAATTATTGCACTCGTCAAGTGTTGTGCACAGCTACTGTATTTAAAGTTCCTGAGGAATTACAATAAATTGTTAGGCAAGTTAAATGGAATAATTGGAATGTTGTCCCGTTTAACAAAAGCATACCATCAGCATGTTGCATCAGAATGTGCTATAGTGCAATTACATTTACAGTTAATGGAAAAACACCAAATGCCAGAGCAAATTATGCAAACAATTGGTTTAGGACATCAAAGGTCATGTAAAAGTATTGGAGTTGCCATTTTCAGAGGATTATTTCATGCAGATCATTTTTTTATATTTTTTACCTGTTACCGCGATATAGTAGATACTTTACATTTGTATCAAAACCTGCCACATTAGCTCAGTTACTGAAATTAGTGATGGAAGTGGAATGCTTTATTTGCGAGGGCGAACCTGAAAAAAGAATTAGTACATATATAAAAAAAAATTGATAGTAAGGATAGGGCAAAAAGTGACCATGTATGAAAAGCGTGCAATATTTGTGGTCGCACCAACGATGTTGCACAAAAATACTATCTTAAGGATAAAATAACAGGGCAAACTAGGGAAAAGGTTTCCCGAGTGACTGAAACTACAAAACCGCCTACAGACATACCAGCTGGTACATTGAGTGCTGCGATAGCATTAAAAACCTGAATTTTTTTTTTGCAAGAAAAAAAGGGCATATGCGTCAGGATCGTCCTGCGCGTATTAAGTATATTGGTATAAATAGTATTGTAAGTTTCCAGTTGGAAAATAAACACTGTCTTGTGTTTGTCCCAGTTGTAATTTGTAATAAAGTTAATATTTATGTATTAGTTGTCGCTGGGGCTTCACGCTCTTTAATAAGTCAGTCGTTTTATAATACTTTACCGATAACTTTAAGAATTGCCACTTTCAAAATTACTATAGGGTGTTCACGGTAAAGTTAGCACTTTTGGAAGCCCTCTTGGAAAAATAGTCAATCAGTGTATTTATTTTTAGCCTTAGACGTGGCAGTAAATCTCAGTGCATTCGAATGATTCGGCAGGAGATAAAAATTGACTAGTTGAACATTCTGTAGTACCCCAAGAACCCAGGACACCTCAAATACGCAATTTCCAAGAATACTTAAAAACCAAGCATGTTTAAAAACAAGGTGATATAAGGAAAGAGGCGTTGAGTATGCATAAATGTGGCCAATGAAGCATAATATATACTACCATAAACTGCATTAAATTGCATAAGTTTAAAACTACACTACCAAAAAAAAAAAAAAAAAAGAAACATGAAAATTTTCATATTGATTTATAATAGAGCATAATATTTTTTTTTCATTTGGAGAAACATTACACAGGCCCAAAATGGTAGTAACAATATTCGATTTAAAATTTTTAAGAGAACCGATAGTTTACAATAATATTTCAGAAAAAAAAGGCGTCTATAAAAAATATTGTCCCACACAAACTCCTTTAACTACATTTTTCTTTGTTTTTTTTTTCCTAACCCAAATGGATTAAAACATTCAGAAAGATTACCTCTATAGTACAACCCAAGCGTTGAGCCAAAAATGATTTTAGAATTAGAATTCACAAAAAACCATTAAAATAGGTAAAATATGACTCATACTTTAGTTCCATCCATATCGTTCCCTAGCGATAATATTGACAGCCATTTAAAATTTTATCTTTAGCTTTGTTAAACAAACGCAAAAATTTATGTCTCCAAACCTGGCCAGCTAAGATTTTCCCTGGCCATTAAAAGGTATGTTTAAGCTAAATGTATAGTACTTCAGTTACACAATTCATTAATCAAAAATGTAAATCCACCACTATTTTCAAATTTAAACTGAGGAAAAATCTCTGGCTTCTGAGCCCTGGCAGAGGCCATTTAATCTCCCCAAACAGCCTGTTATCCAAAAATATCTTGTTTGTAAATGAAAAATTACAGTATCAAAATAACGTTCCTGCAATCTCCTTAAGGACTTTAAATTTTTATTTAACCAGAGATCAAACCGAAATACCTGTCCTGTTATCTGGGGAGACTTCCCCCGCAGCCAAGCGTCTGACCCCGAAACCATGTTTTACCCTCGATTATATACAAAAATCTAGCATTGCCTGCTATTGGCACCAATAGCGAGCCACTGTCGAAAAAATCATTCTTTCAATTACGCCCTACCATAGTTTCTATAATTCACAAGTAGTAAAGAACAGTCCAGTGCATTATCTGTGACGTCATCTCCGATACAGTTGAAACTAACCATTCTTAATTGCGCGGGCCTGGTACGTCCTTCCGGCGCGCTTCGAAGAAGGAACGCTGCTGAACTCTAGTGGTGGCCCGCGTCAACACCAACTCGGTGAACAGTACTAGGTGGCTTTCGGGGACTGTGACGCGACTGGTGCCAGTCCAACCAAGAAACATTTAATTTTTGCGGTATTTACTTTACTGCGAGTCGTAAATTTACAAACGTCAGCTTCCTTCAATACAAACGTAAGTGTTCGTGGGTGTTAAGAGTATATATATTTTTTTTTTTTTTTAGTTTAATTGTGTCAGATTTTCTGTAGTTCGTTTCAATACGTCTTCCGATAAATACTTTTCCATGGCGGACAGGTGAAAATGGTGTTGGGTAGAGAATTGAGCCGGAGGCGGAGAGACAAACTGCACGCGCGTTTATAAGCATACTTGTCTCAAATTCTTCTGATGGAAGTCACAGATTCTGATACAGAATGAGTAGTTAGATAAGACGAATAATTTTTTATTCCCAGAGGCTTCAGACGCGAATGTTTTTGATGAGAAACATTGCAGACGCTACCTTTGTCATGGCGAGTTTCCTCGGGGCGTCCCTGTCTACCTCGCCATTTAAATCCATGGCAGCTCCATCTCCACCTGACTTCATTCCCCAGTCAGCATTGAAAATTTCAGTGATTAAGTGCCGCGCCAATCTATCTTTCGACTCAAAACTGCAGGAAGATTCTTACTGGCATTCGAAATACAGCATCGTATGTTGAGATCACTTCAGCTGAAGTTCACGATTTGAAGTAAATATAATTCATGTTTACCTACAAATTTTTCTGAAGTGCTGCGACCGTTCTATTTTCAGACTCTTTCCCCGCTTCATGAAAACAAAGTTTAAGTAAGTCTAGAAAATTAGACCGCAGGAACAACGCACTGCATTTCCGCGCAATGAGTTTAAAAAATATTTTGCATTTTAACAGTTTCTTTTTATAGTCATTGCTAACCCACCTGTGTTCTATCTGTTATTATAATACATTTATTATAATTATAATATAAGATGTAAGGGTAAAATACAAGTTTTAGTTAATTTTTACTAAAATTATATATTTTTATGTCAACAGAATTATAAAACACTAGTGATACATTACATTACCTACAAAACACGTAATATAAGGGGTGCATTTTCAAAGGTTTGATTAGAAATATTGGAAGATATTCCGAATAAACCATACCCTGGACTTCAGTATCCTTCATTCCATATGGTTTTTTCAAAATACAAGTTTATTAATTCACTGCCGAAGCAGGATTAGGTTACTGCAATTCTGAAATTCTGTACTTCGATGGTGGACACCAAACACCGAAAAAAAAAAAAAACTCATTCAATCAGGAAAGTGTATCTGAACTTACCTTTTTTGAAACATGATTCGTAATGATTTTTTTTCTCGCGAAAATAGTGGTTATTCGTAGTGATATCACTTTGCTATATCAACCAAGCAGCTAAGCTTGGTTGTTGACTCTAGCTGATGACTTGAGCTCTTTCAAGATCTTTCAAATATAACTGGAACAAAAGTACTGTTTGGCTGATAATCATGCATCGAATTTTTGTCTTCGGATAATGTGTATGACTTTCATAATACAAAAAAAAAACAGAATGATTCTAATGCCGTGCCTTGAGTATCCTTAATTTATTTCACTTTATGTTGAAATAAGACGCAGAACCAGAATTGTTGTCCATTATTTAAAACTACGTGAGTTTTGCGTTCTGAATGCTTACAAAGAAATGTCTAAAACAGTGACTTAAATGGAAATCTCCACCTTATTGCATATTTTAAATAATACTCCTGGGCTATCTAATACTCTTAGAAACATCGCCGGGAAACGAATAAAAATTAGATTATCTTTGAATCCGACAGTAGCGAAATTGATTATATGTCCGTGCGCTGCCATTATTCTTAATTAGGAGCCTTTGAAATGGCATTATTAATAAATTCTTGTAACATGCAAACCGATTTTGGGAAACACAGCAAGGAAAACCAGTTTCAGAGATAAAGTGTCGCATAAAAGTCGTAAAAATTAAAGTCGTTTAAAATGTTAAGGTGGTATTTTTAGAAGATAGAAAAAGAAGATGCAGGGACAGCATTCTAATAAACAGGTCGAGCTTCCAAAAATATATTAATCTTTCGTGGTAGAAGGAGAAGGAGGCGAAACGCCAAGGTCGCCTCAAGCCCGGCAGAGCCGCTTGTGTGACGTAAACAGGGAGGTCACAGCGACGACGAGGTGGAAGGTTTGCTAGTATTCGGAACATGGCGAAGGTGCAAACTGAGACTGACTCGTTTTCCTTTAAAGTGAACTTACAAAGGCTAATATCCACGTGGTCATCCTCTTCCAGTAGAATTTACATGAATGAAGAGATCCAGTCTGCTTACCCAAGTTGATGCATGAGGTGAAGGGAGAGCAGTCGCGGAACGAACACGGGGAAGATATAGGAGTACTCCGAGAAAACTAAACTACACCAAAAACCTCCACACGTATAAAACATGTTAATTACCTTCACCATTACAGGGAGAATATGAAAGTTCTCTTTGCCAAAGTTATGTGATATGAAACACGGACAAAGTTGAAAACACGTTGAACTTGCTTCAAAAGACAAAATGTGATACAACAAGCGCTCACAAAGGAACACCGCTTTTTCGCGTATAAATATCGCTGCACTACTCTTGGACGCAAATTCATTCCAAAAATTCGATGACAAGCCCATCAGGGATTAACGACGGATAAAACTAAAGATGTACGAAACATTAAAAAATAAATTTGCTTGTATTACACTGCAAACATTTCCACATATTCGTGGAAATTTTTACGGAAACGAACTCCGTAAACACAAGATAAGAACTTCTCCGCGTCGTTGCCCCTAGCTTCGGGTCTCGGAAACGAATAATGCAGAATACAGTCAAAGTATTCTTTCACCCGCAAGAATCAGAAGATTATCGATCCTGCGGCGCAAGGAATATCCTTACCATTTTAACTTGTTTGTTTTTCTTGACCAATTAGAGACAATTCTAACACTTATGTTTGCTATAGACTGCTCACGATAAACTGAGTACTTTTGAAAGCCCTGCTTAAGATCAACTTGTATGGACGTCGTGTATTTGTGCAACTTATGTAAAATCAACATGGTCATGGGCTATATCACTTTATTCATGCTTCGGTCGAGTGAAACTGTGAAATATTCAGAAAAGTTGTAAAAAAATTATCTTATCACTACATGTATATGCTTTAAAAAGAAAAGAAAACAAATCAATAATTTCGGTCTTCACAAATGATTATTTAACAATTTTAATTCAACGTAAAGTCAATGAACTACATTCCCTCTTGCATTACCAGCCTCACTGGCCGCATTTCACTAACTGCGCTCGTTAAAATATATGCAGGTTGGGGCAGTGGCATTTTCCAGAGGTTGATTTCAAAAGTGGTCACTTTATCGTGCACAGCCTTTAACTGTGAGAGTTGTGGTTGTGACTTATTTCGAAATACCATCTTTATAGACGAAATTGTCACTACAGCGTGTTACATAAGTTGTTGAGAGTTGTGGCCTCCTATGTACGTTTTATAATTTTTATCATATCCCGCTCGAGTTCAAAATATTCAAAATTTTATAAATTATTTTTATACACAAAATATCGCGTGCATGACAAAAATTAATGCCTCGAATTGACGAAAAATTTATCTGAAATTTTGTAAAATCCGTTACTGAAGGAAACATGGTGTCCGTAGTTTCACGAAAATTACTGGGTAATTTTTTTCTTTGTTCTTACTCGTAATTTCGCTGTATTATTTTTTCCAGCGGTGCTAAGATAGTACATGATAGATCCAAAAAGTAAGATAACGTTCGAATATATTGTCGTTGCAGTGCTGCGGCTCATTTAGTCTATTAACGATTTCTTCACACTTTTTGAATCAAACCTTTGGAAAATTACCCCATGTCTGACGTGTTCAGTTATTTCCTAAACATGTCATTCATCAGAAGCGTTTTATACCTCCGTTAACATAAAAGTACCTCATTTTTCGTTAAAATTGTAAACCATACTTTATTCATAATTTATATTAGATTTATAGTAAATATGAAAAAAAAGAAAAAAAAACAGTGAGAAAACACGTGTGTTGGTAGCAGCTAGTAAGAAATAGTTCTCATGCAAAATATTATTACAACTTAGTGCGCATGAATTCGGTCCGTTGCCCTCCGGCGTAGTTTTCTAGATTTAGTTAAGCTTAGCTTGCATGAGGCGGAGGAATATCCTGGATGTATAATTTTAGCAGGGCTTCAGAAAAGTGCGAAATAAACGTGAATGGATTATATCATGCGCTTGCACGCAAAACTCGATGGTCCCGAGTCAAGGCACGTGCGTCGTTTGCAGATATTCGAGTCGCGTTTAAATGCCTTTTTTTTTTGTGTTGTTGTTGCAGTCTTCAAGAAAATGTAGACGCCTGCGCGCTTGTAGAATGCATTTTTCACTGCACGGAACGAGAAACTTGACGAAATCTTCTAGTTTGTATTGTGTACGGACAACAGGCCACGAGCAACTCAGCTGTACGAATATGGACAAGTAAGGGAAACCACGAATAAGTAAACAAAGAACAGAATTTGGACGACTTGATTTTTTTGTGGAGTTAGATTTATTGAAAATATATATGTTCTTGCATCTATCATTTACACCCTTCAGTTCTCGATTTGAAAGATTCAACTTTCCCGAGAAAAAAAATCAGGGATATAGAGTAACTCACAAATTCAGTAAAAATGTCAGGAGTAACTGTCTTGAAACAAAGAAACTTTACCTGCAACTCTGTTATATTGAAATGTATATATCGTCAAGGAAAGCGGACAGAGCAACTGTCTTGAAACAAAGAAACTTTACCTGCAACTCTGTTATATTGAAATGTATATATCGTCAAGGAAAGCGGACAGAGCAACTGTCTTGAAACAAAGAAACTTTACCTGCAACTCTGTTATATTGAAATGTATATATCGTCAAGGAAAGCGGACAGATCAACTTTCAAAGAGATTAAAATCAGAATCAAGATGGGGTTTTTGTTTTCATTTTAATATCATATAGTTTTAAATCGCTAACTTTTTTAATTTTTAAAAGAACTGATTTTACAGTTTCTATACTGTGTCATTCTATAAACAGTAAACAATTGTTTATTCGGAAATTTACGCTGTATCAACTGTTGCTGTATTGATTTTCGAATGAATAGCAAAATTGGGGTGAATGACTAGATGGAGATTTTTGGACATTCCCCATTGCGATGTAGATGTCTCCCATGGAAGACATCCGCATCGCAATGGCGAATGTCCAACAATATCCATCTGGTTATTGCTGTACTGTGATGGTTTTGGTAATTCGAATATATAGTTTTTAAAACAAACAAGTTCGAAATATATTAAGTAGTTGACATGTTCTTGAGCATATGAGTAGAGAATTCACGGGGAGCCAGACCTTACCTTAGGCAATAATGAAGAACGCAGAAATGGGTATGATAATCCGAGAAGCAGTTGACCATCTTTGTTAAACAATTTTTTCGTTTTTGCAGTGGAATATAAGTGGACTCGGAACCATATGGTTATATATATTATATGCATTTGAGCTACACATATGTTTTGGACAGTAATATTTAATTGATTTCGCATATTATTTGAATGTTAATATAATTATTTTCACATGTTTATTATATTTTATTTTAATATTTCATTTCCTTAATTTTTCGATATATGAGAACCATAAGTCCACTACTCTACCATAATTTTTACATGTAGTTCTGAGTTCTAGATATGTTTATGTCACTATTTTTATTATTGTATTAATATGTTTGATTTTATTTTCAGTAAGTGTTTCATTATTTTTAAAGCTAAATTATTTATTGGTTTTGGGTTTTAAAGGTATAATATTTTAGGCCTTAATTTTATTTAGTGGGGGTAAAGCCGGAAGCGAGTCGCGATTGGATGTTGTTGGCCGGAAGCAGGGGCTTCTGGGAAAGGCATTGAACATGTAAGGAGTCTAAATTTTCGTTGGAATTTTACTTTTGAAATTCCAACGCCATCATAAATGTATTTTATAAATTATGCTCCCAGAAGTTAAGTTTTTGGTATTCGCCGCAGCAATATTTAAGAAGAGGTTGTAGGTCAAGTCGTAGATAATTATTTTGAGTGTTAGATTGACGAGGCGAAAAGGACGCCGAGACTACGACGCCGGCGCCATGCAACGAGATAGCGCCAGAGGACCTCAGGTGACGCCAATGCAATTTAACGTATGGGAAGCTTAAGTACATTAACTGTTTTTCAAATATTGAACTTTAAGGAACTTGAACTTATTTTACTAGAGTTACTATTTTGATTTTCAACGATTTGACTGTGAGTTCCATGAGTATGTTAAACCAGTAGTCCCGAACTTTCGCATATGAGATAGTATAGCCGGAGTAATATGGAATGAGGAGTTAAAGACTTATTTTGAACTTTAAATATGAATCCAGAGCAATTTTATTTAGTGAAGTATCAGATTTGAGGTAGTTAAGTGATAAACTGACTTTTAACATTTAATGAATTATCAGTGAATGTGATACAAGAAATTTAAGAATTCAGGTAAGAGCTTACCAAACTTTCTGGAAATTTAAATACAGAGGAGGCTACTTCCGGTGGAACCTGATTAATATTTTCAACTGAAATCTTAAGTCAAAGTTTTATTTTATTTTTTTTATACAGCATCTCTACGGATACACAGCATTTTCCAATCTTTTATTTTATTTTAATTTTGCATTCTGATTTATCCATTTTCTTGCTAGGATCGTGGTATATCATTTATGTTAATTATCATTCAGTATAATTTCATTTTTGAGTAAAGAGATTTCTGTCACACACACACACATATTTAGTTTTGCACTTTGTTGAATTATTCACATGTTTGGGTCTGAATTTATTTAGTTCCTTTTTTTCATTAATTAATTAATTATCAAGGTTACACATGTTTGATTTTAATGAATTGCTGTGAAGGTTGGGATGTGTTTTCTATTGCATGAGGTTTACAGCATCGCCGGAGAGCTTCTGATTCCAGTGGGGTGAGACCAAGGTCACATCATGAATAATAAGGCGCCCACAAATATATTAAATCATTATTAGTATTCTTTCTCCCAACTCACACCAAACAGATTTACACTCACGCTATTACAGACACAATCACAGTGAGTACTACATATAAAGTGACACACTTAACATGGTGGCTTAAAAATATTCCAAAGTGATTTATTTTACAGTGGTACTCAGCAGGACCATACTGTTCCAATAGAACAAACGATTCGCCACTTCGTCGTTAACTCTGCATTATATACTAGTTTCACAGCTACCCGTCTACACGTGATTTGCGTCGCGAATGGCAACTTATTACGATACAAGGATTCATAAAATGTTATCCCGCTCTTACAGGTGCCTGAAAACTGATGGATGCTCTGCGAAAAATTAATGTGCCGGCCATACGCAACAGATTGCCTAATAAACGATATGGGAATAATTGTTTTATTTCTTAGAATGGTTTTTATTTTTTAGAATAGTACTGCTATAAATTTTTAATTATTGCTACCAAGAAACTGTAAATGAAGCAAACTCTTGTAGATTCACTTAATGTGTTCTAACGACAAATAATGAATGGAACCTTTATTTTTCTGAAGTAGAGCGATTAATAAATTAAGTGACGCTATTTTTTAAAAACAGCCCTTGATTTTGTTACGAATTGTGATTTTCCCATACTCGTTGGTCATTACGCACTCGCTTGAATAAGTAGAGACAAGACCTGTGAAATCGGAGATGCACAAAATATTTCCACAATAGGATCTGTTTAAAAATTCGATGAATACGTTGACGCACACATAAGCTTGCAGCAAGCATTATGTTTTGTGGTCAGGCACAGGTAGACCACACAAGTTAAATGCCATTTGAATAAAATATTTTCCTTGTTAAAAAAAAAAAAAAACTTCTTTCAGTGTGCAGTATGCATCGAAACGAGAGTAAGAGTCAGCGATAATTCAGATTTATATTATATTCACCATTCAAATTCTAACATTATTAAGTTTGTCGGGTGTCGTTGATATAGCGAGTACAACCATATAGGAGTAGTTAGGGGTTTCCATCGTGCGTTTAGGTATAAAGGCTAAAGAGTGTCGAAATTCTCCTAATTAGATGGGAATCCGAACCATGAGTACTGACAGAGTGCTCAGAAATGTGAGTCATAAATTCGGGCAGTGGCCGTCGTTGATCCGGTGTTCTTGCAACATTCGAGTAAGCCCTGAAATAGAGTGCAACACAGAAATCTTTTTGTCAGTCGATGTTGGCCTTGCATTTGTTGCTGAGCATGAGAGCAAACTAATTTTAAAGCAAAATTACCGCCAGCGTACTTCCTAGATAATATTTCAAACACCACAATGCCATGCCAGTTCTTTGAACGTTTCGACGTGATCTCGCTCTAGGCAATTTCTCAGAAATTAGATTTGTAAAAGAGTAGTTTTATTACGCGCAACAGAATCCAGCAGATCTAATTAGATACAAATTCAAAATGGCAGACGTAGATACCTAATTTTAATATTCGCAAAGTAAAGCTTATGTTCCTGCAACATTGATTCGTTGAGGCACGTGAATACTGATAAAGGCTGTTCACGATCAAGTGATCACTTTTTAAATTAACCATAGAAATATTTCACTGCCCCTGCCTGCATATATTTTAACGGGCGCACTGAGTGAGATGCGCCTGGTAAAGTTGTTAACGATGGTTGGAAAGTAGTTCCATATTTTAAAGCTGAATAAAAAGTGTTAGGTAGCTATTTGTGATAATTTAAATTATTTCTTACGCTTTCTGAGGTTTTAACCCCTCAGTCTGTAAACATTAGCAGATTTTAAAAATGTTTGCTTTTCTAATCATTCACAGTTCCACTTGACCGACGCATGAATAAAGTGACTAGACAAATGTCAATATCGATTTTACATAAGGTGGAAGCATACACAAAGGGCATACAAGTAGATCTTAAGCAGGTCTTTCAGAAGTGCTCATTATACCGTGAACAGCCTGTATCAAATAAACTAAGTGTTTTATTAGCCCCATTCCCCCCTCCCAATATATACCCTTGCAACATGCCGAACATCAAACTCTATAATGACACACTCATTTAGTACAGTACTACATGGACTCACTTTGGTTCAGTAGGTGTAGTCACCATCCTCTCAACAGTGGGAGCTTCGATTCAAATCCAGGACCCCCGCTGCCGATGTGTGTGATTTTCTCTCACTACTCCCATTTCCTCAACCGTCTCAATTCAATCGCTGCTCCATCAACATCTCATTTCAGGTCAGCCATCCTACGGTCTGTCCGGAACTACAGCAGACCTGGCCCCCAGTTACGGGAACGTGGTTCATTTATCGACGGCCTCCTGTAATCCAAAGTGGCCGAGCCCGAATATGGGAAACGACGTGCAGATTTTCATTTGTTGATGTATTACTGTACAGCCGTGACGTCCCAAGGTGGTAGGCGCGATGATTTCTTCGCCGTGTCTTCATGACCTCGATTCGCTCGGGGAATATTTCTTGCGAAAATACAAGCAGTTAATCTACTCACGTAAACTTTACGGCAGTAAATACGTAAGGGGCTTTCCATTTTGCTTACAACTTGTCACAGCCAAACTCTGCGTTGGTGTTTACAAGTTTGTTTGGATTCCTCTCTCTCTCTCTCTCTCTCTCTCTCTCTCCTCTCTCTCTCTCTCTCTCTCTCTCTCTCTCTCTCTCTCTCTCTCTCTCTCTCTCTCTCTCTCTCTCTCTATCTCTCTCTCTCTCTCCCTCTCTCTCTCTCTCATACCTACAGCAGTTAATTTAGCAAACAGCACCTTATGCATACAAGTATTTACTTATAAGTCTATACACCGTATACAATACGTAATGTTTTGTTGAGTCGGCAAGGATGCACAAAACAATAACGCTTGTAAAACATAAAGAAGTACAATGTACATAGTGTATGTGGTGAGCGTGTTTTCTATGGAAAGTCCATTTCGGAATTCAAAAGTTTAGTGTCCTATTTAAAATTAAATAAAATATATCGCCTTAATTGTTGTTAGTCTGAACTCAGTTTTTATGGAGAAAAATTAAAATGGCACCAGTATTAAACTCATGATCTGAAGAAGACTGCAGAATTTTTCGTTTTAGCCCATCGGTTATACTTTTCTTCATTTTGCTTACTTTCCCATTAAGTATCATTAAAACGGCCCAACAAAAACCATAAATGTCTTCTGTGTAGCTGCACTCGCAAGTTATTTCCTTGCTGTTGAGGAAGAGATTCTGTCAATCTTGGAAATGTGTGGATCAAAAGCTGAAGGAAATTCGGTTTGAAAGTTCGTTGTTCGTGTCATGATAGGTATCGAAATCGTTTACTTATTCACAGGTTGAATAAATATATGGGCGCATCACACGAACTTAATCTGTTTCTCAGATATAAATAAAAAAGCATGTCTCTTTAACTTCCTTGAAGGTGTCTATATATAACGGGGCGGAATTTGAGCGACAATCTTCGCGTGGTGATTCCTTATGTAAAATGGAGAGATGTAGTTAGGTAAGTGGGCTTAACGTCTCGTCGACAGTGAGGTCATTAGAGACGGTGCAAGTAGAACAGGGAATTGGGATTGGGGAATTATTGGGAAGGAATCGGCCATGGCCTTTATTTGGGACCCATCCCAGCATTCACCTAGAGTGATTTCGGAAAACTATGAAAAACCGAAATCAGGATGGCCGGAATGCAAGTCCATTGAGTTACCAATGCGCCACCTCGCTTGATAAATTCAAGAGAGAAATATATGTAACATTTTTTTTTTTTTGCGTTAAACTATATATTAAGGACGATATAAGCCCTAGAATATATAATTATCCGAAAGTTGCTTCATTTTATTGAGATCTCCAACCTAAAAGCAAACTCCCAGTATTACTTCACGTGGTAATGAAAATAACACGCGTGGTCAACCTCTTATTACATGCAACTTTTGCCGTTAGCAATTATGAACGTTTTATGCAGGAATTGAAAAGAATGACATAGTTAACAAAAATGGACCTGCAATTGCAAATACCCAGAACATACTGTCTTCGTATAAAACGTGCGTTAAACTTTCAGAGCCAGTGATAGTGCAGTCCCAAGCTCGAGGGCAACGCCAATGCTTCTTGCAGGGAGATTCGGTAACATATTTTCGCCAGAAAGAAAAAAACTGCCAGCTTCTGTAACATAAGCTTATTAATGTGTAGTGCATGTCGTTTACAGTCAGTGTTAAAGATGCCCACCCACGCCGTCCGTGCAGTGGGAAAAGCAGCATACCATAGACAAGAGTTTCTAGAATTGCCTACGTGCTAGGAACAGTATCGTTGCAACCGAAGCTTTGGGTGAGTTTGACACGAACAGGCTGGATCCTGGGCAGTTGGAACAAGAGGGCCATTATTGATAATTGGGTCGATCTTCTCAGTTAACTAGCATCAAAAGGTCATAAACACCTGACGGTAAAAACGTTTTGTGTAATAAGAGGTTGGCGAACACTCTGGTTTTCTATACCGTGGGAGTTTGCTCTTTGGTTGGAAATCCCAATAACGTAAAGCATTTTCCGGTTGATTGTAATCTAATTTTACTTATTTTCAGATATTTCGCAAAAATACATATTAAAAACTCGAATTTCAAAGGCTAATATATCCCTTAATACTCGGTTTAAGTTAAAAGCGCCCCATATATTTCCCACTTGATTTTGCATAAGGAATCACCACACGAAGTTTGTAGGTCCCACTTTGCCCCAAACTGTATACAAATGGATGAGCAGATTTATATGGGAAATAAACGGAGTGTGGTCAGTACACCTCCAAAGAGAACAAAAACAGTCCGTGTGAACACATGTCCTAGGTTCAATGGTTTTCCAGGTAAATATTTCCAGGATTCTGCTGGAATTGTTAACAGCATTACTTTATGAGCCTCTTTTGGTGTCACTGCAGCCCTCCCAGTGTACCAGCAGTATCTCACTCTTTCAAGAGTTGCTCGGAATGTCCACCTTGCATCTGAATGCGCGCCTAAGCACGTCGAATCAGTTACTGGCTGACCAGTGCTGCGGCGCACAGCCCTCCTAATAAAATCTCAGAACGCATACCTCTACTTATCTGCTACTCAGTAAATAATACTGTGTATGAATACGAATACGGAGGTTATTTCGCAGCCAACGTTTTTGAGATGGACAAGAATCTTTTCACGAGCGAAATGTTTTTGGAAATGTCGAGTGGTGGGACGGCAGATTTTTGCCCCGAAGTGGGTAGACCATAACATAGGACTAGGGGTGCTATGGGAGGGTGGGAAGACTTCAGGGGCTCGGACCTTTTCAGCCAATCGCATGCTGTAAATCGGGGAGCGCTGGGCGCACCCCTGCTTAAACAAAAAAAAAGGTTCCCTGTAACTTGACAAAGCTACCAAAACTACATGTTTCGTAAGCACACTTTGGCGCTCCACTCTTTTGCAGTTGTTAAATACTTTTCTTAACCATGCTTGTATTTATTTCGAAAAATTTTTATTTACAGATATCATTCAAACTCGCGTGAGCTTCAAATATAGTGTGTAATACTCGGAATAAGTTTGTCGTTAACTAATGATGAGCTATGAGCATCGGTCAGAAGCAGGGTTCAATTGTTGTTAATGTCGTGTTGTGTAAACCTGTAAATAATTGTTAATTCGGCGAGTAACATTTTAAACCTTATTACGACAAAGATTTTCAATTACGAGAATAAACTAGAGCTACAGAATCTGGGACCAGCAAGGCCACAGTTAAATATAATTCAGCAACAAAGCCAAGGTAGTAAATGGTTCGTATAAGAGAAGATTCGACGTAAGTACATACAATTTCGTGTACTGGCTATGCGGGTGTGAAGTTGGAAATGTGTTGTTTTGTTTAATTTTTTTGTTAATGAAACCTAATGATCTTGCGTGGACTGTCAATGGGGTAAGAGATTTAAAACATTTGCGATACAAAGTTAAAAGACATAAATCATGTTTGCAACATATGAAAAATGCCATAAAATTTTCATTGCTTAGTAAGGTGAATATACATTGCCAGTTAGATAGCACGTACAGGTTGACGAATGGATTTTTTTACGAATATATTAATTTAGATATACCACTTTCATCCTTTAATTTAAATTTGACATGAATTTTTTATGTACTGTAGGCTATGTAAATTAGTATTTGGTTTTAAAAATATTTGTTTTAGTATATTTAAGTTATCATCATTAGTATGGTAGAATTGGTATGATTATGTTATCTCTCGTCGTCTCATATAATGTACCACACCATGTAGGTACTGGTTGGAAGGTATATAACCTAAACGAACTTAAAACAAATACATACCTGTGGTAGTGATTAGATCTGAACCAACGGCCACAGTATGTTGACCATTACAAATCGGGCGATGATACATTTTTCTTCAAACAACCACATAAGCTACACTTACTTAAGCCTGTCGTACGCGATATATTTACCACTGTGCCTATTTAAAAAATGATATTTGTAATGATATGAATTAGGATCGCTACAGCCCTCCCAGTTTCAAAAGTCACCAGCCTCTACTGTGGCTGACAAGTCCAAATGCCCCGGGTGAGCCACGAATCTGCCCGCAACCCTGTTCCAAACACTGGCGAAGCATGGAAATGTCCACAAAAGGAGTTGCGTAAACGATGATCCTGAGAAGTTACTGCTGGCGATAAGCCATTCAATTCAGATCAGTGAAACGTGCACCTAGAAAAATGTTTTTACGAATAAAAAAAGTTCGGCGCAACTAAATCAATTGTCTGTACAAGGGCAATTTAATATTTTATCGTTGAAACCAAATATTTTCCTGTTCTTATTTCGTTGTACCGAACTGTAAGATTTGGTTGGTGCTACAAAATATTTGTACGTCTCTACGTACCTTAAATCATTTTGGTTATTATAAAAAAAGTGAAAACACATCCGAGTTTCAAACCCGGATCATTTGCGCACGAACCGCTTTGACCTAGAAACGCCAGTTAAACTGACCACCGTACTGAAGATATATGATCTTTTTTTTTTATATATACGGGATGGTTCGCCTAACGGGGCACCCACAAAATTTCCGCAACTGTTCCAGATTACGAAATGTGGTTTTCGCTGAATAAAATTACGTACGGGGGCAAGTAATTTGACGCAAAGTGACTGTTAGTAACACGTGTATGGACAGAAATAATTAAACCACATATGACTTTTTTCCCTGGAAACATGCATTTATTCCAACGGCACCTGAAATATGTGCAAAGAGGAATTCAGTGACAGGGCATATGTAATTTGATAGTATCACAGACACGCCGCTAAATAATGTGAAAATGTGATTCAATTAGGTGCGCCGGTAGCATGGGACAGTGGACCTGTACTTACAGCTGTAGACAAGCAACGGTCGCGGGACCGCTTCCAAACAGCAGGGAAGCACCACTCCCCGTAATCTGCTGTGATAAGTGGTATTGCAGTGTGTGGCAGTACGTACGCAATGAAGTACACGAATTAGGAGAATCCGGACGCTCTACTCATTGACTGTGAGTGTGCCAGAATCGGACGCCCATCTCAAGGAAAACGATACGAAGAGTTTGCACACGTCTCTTATCAAAAGGTGATTGGTCCCGCCAGGATGAGTAGCAGCGAGTGTTGCTTGCTCACAGCTGTGAGTACAGGTCCCCTGCCCCATGCTACCGGCCCACCTAACTTAGTCATAGTTGCACATTATTTCTTGGCGTTTCTGTGTTACTCCCTATTGCATATGATATATCACTGAATTCCTCTTTGCACTTACTTTCAGGTACCGTTGAAGTAAATGTACGTTTCCAGGGGAAAAGTCATGTGTGGTTTTATTATTTCTGCCCTTACATGTGATACAAATAGTCACTTTGCGGCAAATTACTTGCTCCCGTACGTAATTTCATTTAGAGAAAACGGCATTTCTTAATCTGAAACCATTCCGGAAATTTTAGGGGTGTCCACATTAGGCGGGCAACATACGTAAATAAATATTCCAAGTTTTACAGCTTTAATTTTTAGTTTCCCTTTTAACTTATTTTATTGCAATTTCAATACCATTATTAAGCATTAATACATGCACTAATAAACACTGTTCCTATCCCGTCACAAAAATTTCAAACAAACTCCCGAGGTATATTTTCAACAAAGGCAATATAATAAATGACCAAGAAAATATATACAGTTTATCCAAGAAAACACTCAGTTGACATTTTGGTCCAACACAGTGGTTTTGTTCATTAAAGTTTTTTTTTTTTTTTTTTTTTTTTTTTTTTTTGTAAAATGAAAAAATCAGTTCTGTTGCTGTTCAAGTTTTGCTTACTTAATAATATATTTTGTCCTCGCTAAGAAATATCTGTTTGGCCATATACAAATAAGAATGTTGTTGGCTGGACCAAAACTTTCTTCCACCATCTGGACCAGGTGATTGACCCTGCACTGGCCATCCACTCCAATCACTCTACTGAAAGGTTGCTGGGCCTCATTTTGCCTGAATCACATGTGGTTTATCAGATTCAGCAAGACGTCCTCGAGTAGCACATATAATGTTGATTCTGGTATGAACTTCAATGAAGAAAGTTGTATAACGGACCATTCTTCATTCACTCTGATCAGAAAAGTACAGGTATGTCCAATCCAAAAGATTAAGACTTCTTTAGGATCCATTATAACTGGGAAATCTTGTTATCTTTACTCTTTCTGAGCGTAGCGATGATGATTAGACGCTCTAGATAGCAAAAGTAATGTAAACATATTGTGTATATAAATTTAAACGTAAATATAAATAAATATAATGTGTTGGTCCAACAGTATTCTAATGGTTGTCGTTCATAAAGTGTACTGTAATTAGTAGGAGAACAAATTGTTTAAATAATAAAAACATTTGCTCAGCCAAAGTTATTTTACAAAAATTCAGAGACAAGCAAAGATCGAAAATATATAAACACTGCTTATGTTCTACAGTTATAACATGAGTGTGTATTTGTAAAAAAAAAAAAAAATAGTTCTGTAGTCAAATAAGCGGGCGGGAGGGAAGTAATTGCATGCCCTAGTGTCCGAACATGATAACCCGTGCATGGTTCCACAAAAGCAGAACGAAGTGTCATGCGTACACTTAATCCGCCAAGGAAACTTTTCGAATCGTAGAATGGTACCTAAACTCCTTGATCCCTTCCTAATCTATTTCAGCGTTTTCTCACTCTAACCTCTGTTTCGGAGGTTTTGTCAACATTTGTGGGCCGAGAGAGCACAGATAATTGTTCTCTTAACATTCCGAGTATTATTTTTTAAAGCATCGCTACTTTCGTTCCTTCCTGACAGGCAACAGCTAAGAAATAAAAAAAATTGATTACTTTATTCGAAAGAGTACAAAGGCGATAACGAGAATAAAAACTATACCAAAAATATTTCAGGGAGCGTGCTAAGCTGTAACCCACACCCTGTCGGTCCGGAAAGCTACTTCCAAGTTTAGGTTAAAAAAGCTGCAAATCTAAAATGTCAGGGATCAATATCCCTTAAACAGAAAAGTGCTACGTCAGTCATCGCATCATGATGACACTTGGTATACTTTCAGTTGGGGAAAGAAGTATAGTGCATTCATCGTTACTTCCAATTTTTCTGAAGCCTTGCCAAAGATATACTTCCAGGATCTTCTTCCGCCTAATACAAACAAAGCTAAGACAAGTACAGAAAATTGCACCAAATGGACAACGCACCACACTCATGCGCTCTCAGTGTAAAAATATTTTGCATTAGAATTTTTTCTTACTAGGTAATACCAACATACCTCTTATTCCCTTCTTTATTAATATAAATAATTACAAATTAGATATTTTAATTTATGTATGAAATATAAGCAAAAATTAAATTAATCCAAAAATGATGTATTTTTATGTTAACACGAGTGTAAAACGCTTGTATTACATGACATATTTAGGAAGGAACCAAACACTTAACGCATGGAGTGATTTTTCAAAAAATTGATTGGAGAAGTGTGATAAAATCGCGAACGAACAGACTATACCAGCTAACAGTGATGATCGCTCAATTTAATTTCTGCTTTGTTTTTCAGCATCCCATTACAATTAATGGCGTGACAACACTTTTGAATTTCCTAAGCTCCCTCATTTGTTTACTGTTCCCACTTTAATCGGTCGTATTTTGTTTGCACCGCCCTTTCCAGTCATACCAGTCTGCCCACGCGCTTAACTCTTCTTCTTCTTCTTCCTAAGATATTTATTTATTGATCTTTTGCTAGTTTATCTTACCTTCCACGTGGCTTTCTCGTCTTGGTGTTTTTCTTTGTATTTATATTCCTAAATTACAATCTATCTTGTAGTTCTGTTACTCTTCGTTCCAAGGCGTCTCAAGATATTCTCTGTATTTTATTTTATTTTTAAAGTTGTAAGAAGAGTTATTTTGGAAGCAGGCTTTTGAAACACATTATGTGTGTAAGCGTATGGGTGACTGCACGCGTCGCCACAGTTTAAATTTTTTTTTAATATAATGTCTAATTCCAACCAGATTTCAGGTGTTGCAAAATATGAAGATTTGTGGTGAGGGAGGTATTCACGAATTTCTTATAACTGACACTTTAGAACCTATAAAAAGAATTCCAGTAAATCCATGGCACGAAAAGCAAACTAATTCTAAAATTATTTCTATGCCATCAACAACTGAAAGCACTGCACAGAGAAACGCGACATCTGTATTGGAGTCAGTGCTTCTGGATTTGTACGGCAACGACCATGAATTTACCTATTCTGCAATATGACATATGTGAACTTGTATACTCGGGATA
This sequence comes from Dryococelus australis, assembly GCA_029891345.1. NCBI lineage: Eukaryota > Metazoa > Arthropoda > Insecta > Phasmatodea > Phasmatidae > Dryococelus > Dryococelus australis. The sequence continues at coordinate 29,273,469 of CM057005.1, forward strand.
ATAGCTTAAGAAGTTAAAAATACTTTGGATAAAGAAGGAAGCAGAAGTGTAAGCCACCAAGGAGGATGGGATACACGACACGACACTATTGTTCTATTGGTCGGAAGTCTGTAGGAAGATTCAATACAGGGACCCTGAGTAGTTTCCGGTAGATCTGAGGAGTTGTATTTTGAGATACAGCGCTTTGAAAAAAGTAGTTTTTATCTAGTTTGGATTACTCTGAAATGGTGTTTATGATGTGCGTGGCGTCTTGAAAGCACTCAACAGCCCTCCTCTGAAGTTGTGTTCAATTCGTAGATCGGCACATTGCACGCACGTTAAATAGGTCAACAATTATAATAACGGTTTACAAAACACGCAAACTTGCTGTTGTAACCTCTTGAACGCGTGTTTTTCTATGGCAATCCTTGCGAGTTTAAATCACTAAAATCATGTTCGTTCGTCACTAGATTTAAATAATTTATTTGCAAAATCATTCAGTAAAATCAACACTGCGTACATTTCCTAATGCAAACAAACTTAAACTTATATACGGAAATTATATTTGTGTGACTTCATTGTGGAAGGTGGTTAGGAAAATGGCGGAACGAGCTGTTTTAACGACGTGCCGATTAATATTACATTTCACTCAACAAAACGCACTACAACGGTACCTACAACCAACTATGTTTGGAGAAAGCAAATAAAAAAATAATTAGCTACCAATTAAATATTCCGACAACACCAATAATATATTCGTATAATAAACACGATGAGAAAAAACGCGCTCACACAACTTCCTTCACCGGGCTGGCAACATAAACATGGCTAGCCATTGGCTGGAAACGTTTATTGTTCGTACGTGTCGACATACTCTGTCATAAATGCTGAAAATGTTTTTAAAGTTGCGTCACTAATAATGAAGAAAATTTAATATCGTTTTAGAAACATAATTTAAACCATAAATGTTGTAAGTATAATTAAGAGTTTAAATTACAACCTTTAGTCCCGAGTACTAGTTTCTTTCAAAGACATCATCAAAATAGCCAACCTAACAACACGGATCCCGCAACAGATCATCAGCTGATACAATACTGTAGGAGCGGGAGCATTTACTGTTTACATAGTGTGTAAGTTGGTCACATTGTCTGTCAAATTTGAGAGCACTTATATGAAATGGACTATATTAGTTTGTTTATGTTGCTACATTTAGTACTGAAGAAAAGAAGACCTGTATAATTGGTAGAGGTTTCTTGTTAAAAATAAATTTTTCTCGATTGTTTCGAAACGTTTTTAAAATGAGAAATTATTTCCATTTAATCTTTTACTATTAATGTAAACTATAAACGTTACATAACTTTAGTGGTTGCGATTGTCCAGAAATAAACAAAAGAAAATATCTGCTCGAGGAATGAAGTTAATATACACTCTTTCTTGATTCGTAAATAAGTTTTTCATTTGATAATGTAGTATAAGTGTCGCAGCTTCTGATTGGCTGAATATTGACACACAGCGATAGTAACAAGGAAAGTTAAACCAAGTTGAGCTCGCCTTGTTACTATAACTGTGCTTAGGTAAGTGCTTATCGTTATGCGTGATTGTAGCCACTCTAACGGAAAACAAGCCGTTTAACTCTAATGTATATCACTGCGTTGTGTCAGTGATGTGCTTACAGCAATTGTAGCCCGGCCTTAACAGTTTTTAACAGCTAGCGAAAATAAAAAACAATGAACTCTGTACGGCAAAGAATGATTGGTATAATTACACTTCTTTTAGTTTTGGATCATGAAATAAAAATTTTAGACGATATAAACGACTGTGGACAAGAGAATTGTTAGCCTGAAGGAACGGAATCTGGCAAAGCTTTTCAAAGTATTCGGGCGATTACACGGGCAACTTCAAAACTGTATACAAATACGTTTTTTCGAAGCATGTATTAACACAAAATATGTTTCAATGTAAATAAAATCACGTGATATGTCTCCTTGTTCTCATTGGCTGAGATCATAAACCAGCAAAGGAACATGTAGAGAAAATAGCACCTTTCCAATTACCGAAAAATCGTATACTAGCCAACAAAACGAGACGTAGGCATCGATATTTCCAGTGGACGAGCAAGCAAGACTTCACGCATGTGATATCCTACGGAAAATCGTTCCGTGAGGGGGGGGGGGGGAGGCTTTGCTCCAAACACTCATTATCTACCACTGAGCAATGAAAAGTGACTTTCGGAAGCCAACCGGTGTTGACGGAGCTACAACACACATGCTGGAGTAATGCGTGCTATGAGAAAACAATCTTACCAATATCGTCGTGAACATCAAGTAAAGGATTCGTTCTCTCATAGGTACTATGCATTCAAGCGGTTTGGTTCAACCGCAGTCATTTACATCTGAGCTCTTCCATGAGAAAAAGTAATTTAAAATTCTATTAAATGACTGGCTAACCTAAACAAATAACTTTAATAAAAGGTTCTTCAAAAAATGTTTACGGTAAATTGTTTTATTTCTTTTCAAGTTATTCAGCACAAGTATGTTTATTTGCTAAACGATGGCGGAGGATGATAGGCTTGGATGAGATAGCAAATCCGGTGTCAATTATTTTTTGCTCGCTCAGCAACACACCAAAGTAGAAGAACAAGTTACCTCAATTTACCGCAAGAACTCGAAACGCCCGCTCGACACAAGATGCATGCGGATTCTTCGCCATCAGTGTGGAGAATTCGCGGTCTTAGTACAACAAAACCGCGCCAGGTTTGACCCGGCCACTCTCGAGACACACGAAAGACTCTTCCAGTTACTCGACGAACACGGTTTTGAACCGTGTACCTACACGCCACGACAACATTCGCCTCCTCTACGCCTCGTCACCCGTCAACTACCGAGCGGCTACTCTCCACAGGACGTGGCCAGCTTTCTATAAGAACAAGGGATCGTCCATCCACACGTACGCAGCCTAGGGGATCCGTCAATCAAACGACCAGATCACTGCTGTCCGCCTCTGCTGGTTATTCTACAAGATGCCAGTCAAGAGAATCAGATGCTCAACATTCGCCAGAGTAGAACCCTTCACATCTACAGTGCCCAGGAGATTCAAACGCCGCCAGTGCTTCGAGTACGCGGCAGCCAATTTCTGCAGAACCCCCGTCTGTGGAAAATGCTCGCAGAAACACCAGACCTCGCAATGCCCACTTACCGCGGAAGACCAGTGGACGTGCACTGACTGCGGGGGACGACCATGAGGGAGGCTCCAAGGTCTGCCACGGAAGGATCCAGAAGACCGAGTTACTTCGCCGAAGGCAAGCCTCGTCTACCACCGCCTCACGACCGCCGACTTCGGCCCCAGTGCAGCAGTCCTACAAGCAAGGCTACTCCAACTTCTTGATTCTCAGCACGATGCCCCCACGCAGCTCAACACCACTCCACACTTCCTCGACTAGACCACTGTACGCCGCTGCAGCCTCCAGCAAGCAGACGTCAACACCCAGAATACCTACCCAACGACCTGCTCCTACACCATAACCGCCTCCCTCCAGCAACTCCGAGCTTTCATAGACATCCTACAACCGTTCCTTCTAGTCATCCAGCAACTTGCTACCCATTTCTGCCAAACTACCCTTCCTAAATAATTCAGTCTCGTCTCCTCTTTACTTCATTCTGATAACTTCAAATAAATTATTAGTTTACCCACGCCTCAATAAACATTTGTGGGACGACTTTCTTACATTTTTAACACAAAAAAGAAAGGATAATGAAGAGCGGGAATAATTCTGTCGTTGCGTGAAGTAAAAAAGAATTTCGATGTTTTTCTTCGTTTCATAATGGGAAATTTTTCGTTGTTTAGAGGATTAAGTTAATATAAGAAAATTTTGATCAAGTCAATGACATTTCATTATATAATATTAATTTATGATGATTATTTTTCAATAATGAAAACAAGCATTACCGCTTGAAGAACGTTAACACCGCCACACTTATCCGCTATAGGCCATTCATGATAAAGTGAGCACTTTTGAAAGTTCTCTCATTTGAAGGGAATTTATGTTATGTTAGCCGTAGATGTTAACTTCCGAGTTTGGTAGAATAGATGCACTATATTGATTAAATGCATGAGAAATTTTATTTAAAGAAGGTGGTTAAATGATAAAAAAATGACCGAAAGAAAAAAGTAACTGGGGCCTCAAAAGTGCTCACTTTACCGTGAACAGTATATATCAATGCTGACGTCGCAGATAGTCAAAGAAAAATTCTGATGGTCCGGAATATTAGTAAATAGCATTCCTCACATTGTGATTTACAGACAACAGATTCTCTGGGTTTTGAGATGTTACATAATCGTGACGCAATATTTCTACATTTATTAAATTGGATCTACGTGACGCATAAACGCACTCTAATGTTGCAGATGGAAGGGGTTTTTATTATAGTAAGCTTCAGAACCACTGCATGTCACATCACAAGGTTAGACTCGGACCAGCTTTTATTCAGCCTTCCTGATACCACCACACATCTTGCTGTGGAGAAAGTGCTCTAAACAAGAAAAAAAGACAGGTTCCCTGCCATTCTATTACTCTGACGTGAATCCGTGCCTGGGACAGAGATGAGGTAGTATACAAATATAAGTTTCTTTTTATTTTATGCTCTATTCGTTCACCATATTTTTAGTGCCATTAGTACAGATAATTCCAAAACGAAATTTTTTTAAGTGAGTGTGTCTTTGAACTTGGGAGTAGAGTGTATGCGACGATATTTACAATCATATGAAAAATCATGTATGCTGTTTATTTTCTTTTAATAATAATTTTATTAAGGGAGTATAAAATATCACTTCAGGGTCAGTAAAAAACGTTTCAAACCTACCCTTTTAAAATATGGGCAAATAATTAGGAATTTGTTCTCTAGTCATGGTTGTTTAGCAATTTATGAAACAAACCTTTGAAAAAAACACCCTAAGTTGAACATGTCTGCTTCTATATCAAACAAATCATATACAAAAAACCATGTAATACTGTAACTAACACTAGAATATTCCAATATTGATTCAATGGAAACTTTACTTGAATATCGTCTCTAAATGATGCGTTGAGAATCAGGGATCCAGCTTAAGCCAGATTAAGTTGATGTTGACAAAATGCTATTCAAAAATATTTACATGTTAATGCCTTTTTGCAAACTATACGCTATTTATCTTACGATTTCCAGAAACTTGCATTATAATTTTACAATTTTGTGCTTATAAATACAGTAAATATCGTGATTTATCGATGTTGAAATAGTTATTTTTGTACTAAGAAAATTTGTTCTCTATGAAAATGTCATTAATGTGTTTTGTTTTGTATCTATATATGTAAGTCTTGTATGTAGTAAAATAGGTAGAAAAATTGTGATTTTATAGATTTTAGTAAGTATATAAAAGCAGTGTTTACGAATTTCTGACTTTAATTAACAGAAAATTCCAACATGATAGCAGGGATCCGTGGTTACTGAAGAAAGATACCAACTAAACTACATGGCGGTAAATAGAGATAACTTTATTCTTCAAAAATGTAATGGAATAAACTACGATAAATGGAAGTTCAGAGTGAAATTGTTTTTGGGACTGAAATACTGTTACGATGTCATATAACATGGTATTAGGCCTCAAGAAAAAACTGCAAAAGATATAATTTATTAAATTTGATTAAATATATCTGCCGAAAAGTACTGCAAATAAGTTATTGTGCAAAAGAAAACTTTTAAAGCTTAAGATGAAGGAAACAGATAATACTGTAGATTTATTAAATACTTTTGAAAATCTATACAACTATTTGAAAAATGCAGGCGAAGACGTGAACAAGGAAGACAAAATAAACTATATGTTTCTTGATTTGCCAGAAAGTTTATGACACATTGTAAATATTATTGATGCATTACCAGAAAAGGAAACATCAGTTCAATATGTTAAGTCGAAATTGATATTGTAACATGAGAAAACAGAAACAAGTAGCGATGAAAATAATTTACACATAGCAAGTGATTTAAATATACAACAAATATTCAAACAAAACTGATTTATTTACGGTAATAAAACTATTCTGAGTTATAGGTGTAATTGGCCAGGTCGTATTCAAAGAAATTGTCCGAAAACAAACTGGAGGAAACACAATTGTAATCAAAAAGAAAATATGACATGGATAGGAAGATATTAGAGAAACAGAAACATTAAAATGGCAGAAAATTCAACTGTAGATAACAAGCGACATGTTAGTTAAGCCATTCATCGTTGACAGTAAGATATCAAGAATGAATTCATCAAACAACACTGAAATATGCAGTGAGAGTGTACCTTGGCTGATGGAAAGCGAATGTACAGATCATATCATAAACGATGATAAATATTTCTGCGTGTACCAAACTTTAGAATGTCATTTTGAAATTAAGGAATGTGATGGCTTCTCTCTAAAAGCTGATAGAATTGGTAATGTTATAACATTTTTCATTGTTAAAGAAACACTCATAAAAAGTTTAATTAATGATGTATACTATGTGCCAAATACGCGACAAGATTTATCGAGTGTTTCACGCATTCTCAGTAAGAAAAGTTTGATAACACTGCATAATGTTTAAAATGAAATTGTTGAATCATGGAATGATTTGTTTGCTGCTACGTTTAAGAAAAATATTTTTTTTGAACTGACAGGTGAAGTACGATACATAAATAATGTAGAGGCATACACAAGTGACAGTCAGATGTAAAATAAGGAAAAATGGCATAACATTCTTGGACATACTAAATTCAATAACCTAAGCGAATTGTGTGAAAATCAGGAACTAAATGGTTTACATACCAAAATTGAAAATATTTATATGCAATGCGAAATTTGCTTAACAATTAAAATTTCTAATATGCCATTTGAAAATAACAGACATAGGGCAAATTATACATTGGGAACTATGCACATTGATGTCCATGGACAAATTAATCCTATTAGATATAAAGGTAGAAGATTTTTCGTGACATTTATTGACGACTATAGTAGAATTGCTATGGGGGTCGTCGACATGCCGTCGTTATTATCCGGGTTCGATGACCGATGAATCCGGGAAATATTTCGGATATTGCCAGTGACTGTTGACTTACTCACTGTACTCTGGTAATGGTCTAGTCAGTTCTTCATTTTAGGGTATGATTTAATGCAGTGCATTGTGGGTCAGACTCAAAGTTCCGTCACTCTAGAGGGTGCTATAATTTTCCCTGGACACACAGCTTTATTAAAAGTATTAGTTGTAATAGTTCACCTTCTAGATCTTTGATCGATCCATGATTAGTCGATTCCCGCATCACAGCACAGCAGCGAAAGCATGTGGTTATGAAATCTCGAGATTTTTCCACGCCGTGAGTTTAAATTCCATCACACATGTTGCTCCTGTTGGCTTGCAGCGGCGCTGTCGCTACCCATCACCATGTGCGTCTGACATGACTCACGGCTGTTCGTCGCTAGTGTGCATTCTTCCCGTCACCCGTTGCCCATCTTTGGGGATAGCCTTCGGTGCGATGTTAAGTCTGTCTTCTCACGCGTCGTTTGTGCGTTTCGCACTGGCAGCTAGTGATGGATCGTTCGCGAACGAGTCGTTCGAAACGAACGACCCGTTGTCGAGAGCGACTCGCGAGTTGCTCTTCTTTAGAGAGTCGAATCATTCGTGAATGATGAGAGCTACGGCTAGGCGATTCGCTCCGCTCAGTCAGCCTAAAAGTCGACAGCTCGTTGGCTTGGGAGAGATAACAAAACTGCCAGTGTAGCATTTAACAATCGCGTTCAAAGGGCTTATCTCCTCTTTTCACGAGCACGCAAACTGTAAAACTGGAGATAAGAATACCATGAATGTGGCCATGTATTTCTAAGCGTGGACAAAATCACTTAAGCATAGTAAATGTGAGGTTTTCAAAATATTTTCATTAATTATTTTTCTGATATTGCGACATCGAAATAGTTTTGGAATATTGAGTAAATATCGTTCATTGCACGCTCTCGAGTTTTCTACAAATTTCGTTTCACGAAGACTTTTTTTCACTCTAGTAATAATCTTAAAATTCATATACATAATAATTATGATATATTTAACAGACTGATGAATTAAAAAAAAAAATCACAGAAATTTTACGAAAATTATTACAATACCTTAGACTGTGTAGAAAATGACATGTATTGTGCGATCGCATGTATTTACACCAGCGCAGTGATGCTAGCCACTATTCACATATATGCTCTCGACTCTTTGAAACCCGACTGACTCGCGACTAAGGTGACTCTTTTGAACGACTCTCCAGCAAGAGCGAGAGCGAGAGATCTTTGGAATGAACTGGTTCGAGATCTTTGGAATGAACTGGTTCGAGATCTTTGGAATGAACCGGTTCGGCACATAAATACCGGCAGCGACCGTCCCTCCACGACTCAGAAACGAAACAACGCAGATCCTTTGTCTGTACACAACTGTTCGGTAACAATGACACGGGAATCGGAATTCCAGGAAGTGTTGATTTCATACACAGGAGGACGAAGACGCCTCATTTCTTACCAGGATGATAGCAGTATCGAATGTTTACCGCCCCGATACAATGAAAGAAAGATGACCTGAACATCCTGCAATTGGTTGAAAACTGGAAAAAGAAGTTGCAAGGACAACTTGATAAAAGGACCTTCATTTATGATGGTATCCCTATCTAAAACGTTGGACATAACTAGACCGCTAGACCTATGCTTTAGTGTCTCCTTTGTCTAACGCCATGCATAGACTAAAAGTAATATCAAACTACTCAAAATGCACTGGACCTATACCAGTGTTAGGAAAACAGTTTCTATGAACTTTCAGTACTACACAAGTACAATTTTCCTTTATGGTATAATTCAAACACGATCATTACGAGCCAAAACAGTTATAAAGAATATCACCAGAAAATTCTTAGATGCTGAGGAAAGTACGGCTAAACCACCACGAGCATTTGAACTTACAAATATCTAATTAGCAGAGAGAAGTTTCGTTGTTCGAAGCATTTTCCGCTGACTTCGCACACGTAACAGTAGGTCAATAGGGGTTAGTATATTCTCTCGAAGACCTGTCGAACATCACAAAGACGGTTGAAAGATGGAAACACATGCCTCTGCTACCTTAAACACCGTTTTATATGGTCACGTTGTAATAAATGGTTCGGAAATTTACCACATCATAGGCGTAATAATATATAACGAATGGTTGGAATTTTCTGTGCATCCATGGCAGTTATACATGTTATTAATAATCTAGGTGTACAGGAAAAATAACCTAATTCGCACTCAATTCTGTACTGCGGTAGATATTATAATCAAAATTTCAAATTTATATTAGGAGTAGTATCAGAATTTTTGCCGAGTACGCAAGTAAAAATGTTCATAATTCAGCTTAGCTAGGAGGAAGTGCGTCATAATGTCTACATAGCTCTTAACACTGAACATTTTCTGTTGACTCTTGTAATGACAGCATCCTTAACAACACCAATTGTCTATGTCAAGTGGTTTTAGCGGCATGTTTAGAGGTCATGTCATGAAAATATGAGCAAGATGAGCTTCGTATCCCCTTCAAGGTTAAACGATGATCGGATGTCCGGTCTCCCTCGACCACGACGTCACTGTAAAACGAGGTAGGGGCTGTAGTGTTTACTACAGTCCTCTAAACTGTGACACAGTAGCCATGTATTCCTATAGAAAAGTGTAATTCATCGATAAAGGCAATACGTTAAATGTCCGTAATATTGTACTTTGCTTTCTACTGACACCGCGGCAAACGAAGGCAATAATGCGGATATGTTAAGAGCAAAACACGGAAAAATTCTTTGGGATCGTAGGTCTCCTTTACTAGGGATTTAAAAAATCTAACAGTAAAACTATTGTGATCTAGTGAAGCTGTTAGATGTTACTGGACGGTGCACAAGGAAAGCCACTTTTCTTTCGTGACATGTGTAAAAATAAAACGATCTTTTCCGGTTATTTTCCGGTCACCGGCAAAGAGAATTTTTTACTGTTCGGAAAATATTTGTCATTTTCCCTTTAACTTCCAGCTAACTCTCACAGAAGACTGAGAAAGAAAAATTCCAAAAATTACAGACATAGGTAAACTCACTTAGTGTGAATTCAAATAAAGAAAGCCAATATATGTATATATATATATATTGGCTTTCTTATATTGGCAATATATATATATATATATATATATATATATATATATATATATATATATATATATATATATTACTATCACTTCGTCGCTGTAAGACTTATAACAAGAAAGGCTTAAGTTACATTATTACTTTAGTGGTCAAGTTTACTGCATCATATACACACACAAACTACTTTGCTGAAAGTTTACGAAATATTTCAGAATTTGTTCCAGATAAAAGAATTTATATAAAATAATATTAAGTTAATATAAGGAGGTCAAAAGCGATCAATTTTATATTAAAAACAGTTAAATATTTGTAACGAGAAATGTTTTTGGGTAGATGTTTCTTGACTCGGGCATTGCAGGAAAATAAGTTGCAAATATATTAATATTTATTTCTGACATATATTTGTCGATGGGGTGTGTGACAAAACCCATGTGGCATTAGGGCCGAAACCCACGTGGCCTCCAAGAAAAAATTTGTTTCCTCCCCAATACCAGTTACACTGCTTCCCCATTCTCACATGTCACCTGCACCACTCGTAGATACACTTACAAAGGCGAGAATGAGATAACAATACTTTTAACTTTCAAGTACATTAATTCTTGCATTAGATGTTCAAGCACGATAACACACTTGTGTGCTGGCGGACAAAGGACAAAGCAGTGAATTCTTTCTAAGAATTTTCTATATTATTTAGGTACTATGAAAATGTATTGACCACCATGTATTAACGTAAAGTTTTTGTAACGAGCAGGTAGTCGACGCAGTTTTAAAATGTAGGAAGCAATATTCAGCTTTATTGATTGCCGTTCTTTTATTGTTGATAGTCTACGTGTTCTTTCACGTTGTATTTTATCCTTTTTGCGTCGTTTTATTGTTATTGTTATACGTGATGTGTAATTTGTGTCTGTCAATCGACTAACCATCTATTTTTATGAAACGTTCAATGCTATTTACAAACACGCAGTAGCTCACGTGTATTTTCGATGGACTGTACCGAGTAATCGTGCATAGTCGTGACCCTTCCAAGCTGATGGCTGGCATCGTTTCACGCCGCGGGCGTGGCTGCCATTTTAGCATACAGAAAATGAATTTGCCATGTTCCCCGTCATTACCCACCATTCCCAACGTCTGCTACCCACGAATAAAAAAAAAAATGTGTGATGCATCCTTCACCTTTCTGTTTCCTTCCAGACGCATCTTCATATTCCAAGTCTACCTCCGAGACATATTACGTTAAAAGTCACGTGTTGTTGTACAAATAGCTCCGAACTCGAATCACTGAGAAGGAACGTACACAGGCGCCGACTTATGTAAATTTATTTGCGAAGAGTAAAGAAGCGTATTATTGTATTCTCTTCAATTCAGCATGTTGTCAGTATACCAAAGCCTCGCATATCCTAAAATCTCAATATTTTTAAAGCGTTGTTTGATTTAAATGCATAATTAAGATCTCCTATTTGTGTACTTCGTCTAGTATTTTATAATCGTCGCTACAAATATTAGCGATCATTATCGTATAATAGCCGTTTTCTCGCACTATTAACCTAACCTCTCAGTAACCATTCTAATCGCAGTTTTTTTGTAAATATTGATTTTATATTATGTGTCATGCTGTATCTTGAAAACTACTGAATTGCTATTGAGGGGGAAGCTATTGTGCCCCATTGAAAGGGCTTATGTGCTCGTGCATGAGAGCCGTTTACAGACTTAAGCTTACGTTATATGTTTAGGCCGTCCGTTGTTAGACAGACTCCAAAAGAAAGAAGGGACTTCAAATTTAAAGCACTCGAACTTAATTATATTGGAAACGATTTTATGAGTAGTCGGTGCTCTGTTATATCAACATTAGAGGATTATTGTGTGAGAGCAACGCAGATAACACTCCAAATTCGTGTAATTACGCACTGAAATAACGGTTTTGTGGTGACCAAAATTTTATTGGTGGCCACAAGATTATTTTGTCAATATAGACATCTCAAAATATTTTGTTGCACCAACAAAAGTTTTTATTATTCCAGTATCTAGCGGCAACTAAAAAATGACGTTTTGGTCACAATAAAATTAGAAACTAAATTGAACTTCGCTGCCAGCGGTACTCGAAACCTGAACGTCTTATACTCGAGCTCAGTGCGTGGCCATTGCGCCACCTCGCGCAATAAAATGTGTCGTCTGGAGCATGTAGGTACCGTATGTATATTAATGTGTTACACACGGCAAGGCCTGTACACTTTACCTCATGGAAAGTTAATTTTTCTGGAATCATCTACGATTAAAATTTACTTACTTAGAAGAAGTCTTCTCTCTGGCGGCGACCCCATATTTGTCTGTGTTCGTTTCTTTGCATCAGGCTACGCAGTAATTCATTAGGGATATTTTTAAGAACATTTTTCAGGTACTTCGTGATCTTCTTGGATGACTGCACACATTTTACAGTGATATGTCTGATTAAAAACAAATCAGATTTTTGTGATGCTGCCCGAAACTACATTGTTTAGGCCGAATCAAAATGGAACTCGCATGTATACAAACTTCGTTGTGACATGGGGGGGGGTGAATATGTAGCCAACAAGCCCACCGATTGGTGTCGAGAGAGGGGAATACTAATACACAATGCCCCTGCAGCAACTCCTCAGCTAAATGGACGAGCAGAGAAACTGGACAGGATGCTAATGGAGAAAACGAGTGCACTCCTTTTCGACTCTGGTCTAGAGAAAGAGTTGTGGGGAGAGGCTTTATGCACTGAGGTTTCTGCAACAAACAATTCATCACAAAAAATAATTGCAAACACAGTTTCACTTGTGGATTCTAAGGAAACATAATAAAGACTAGTGGACAATATGGAAGTGAGAAGAAACAAAACCGTACTTCAAGATGATGTAGTTGATGAACCCTTTCATGTTATTCCATTAGACCAAGACACAGCAATAACATCATAAATGCTAGACTCTCTGCCTGAAACAGCTACTAAAATTGAAAACTGAAACCACCAGGGCAGAAAATAATGAATAAGAAGAAAACCCCAATATATGTAGGAATATGTAATGCTGCCCTACAAATTAGCTATTTCCAGTGAAGATAAGGATTAATGGTTGAAAGCCATAGAGGAAGAAAAGTCCTCACTCAAGAAGAATGGTGTTTTTTAGTTTTTTGATGGCAAAGAAACCCCAAGAAATCAGAAGTTACTCTCTAGTAGATGGGTATTTAAGATAAAAGATGACCACAGATATAAAACTAGACTCTTCGCACGTGCTTGTGAACAGAGGACTTGATAATAGTAAAACATTCAGCTCTGTGGTGCCATTGAATACCCTCAGGTTCCTCATTGCCTACGCTAAAAGGGAAAAACATGTCCCTCGAGCAATTTGACATAAAAACTGCCTTTCTGTACAGTAATTTAGAACAAGATGCATTCATGCTCGTACCAGAAGGTTTTGAAGACGAACAGGCCTCTGTCGTTCAACCGAAAAAAATCTCTCTATGGTCTGAAACAAGCCCCTCGTGCTTGGAATAAAAGAGTTGTTGACATTATCAAGGCACATGGCTTGCATCAACTCTTAACAAACAAGTCGGTCTTCGTGAATTATGAAGGTAATTTAATTCTAGCCATCTGGGTAGATGACGGTCTTGTGATTTCAAATGAGAATGACAAGATTGATGATCTCATGATGAAACTTCAAACTGAATTTGAGGTTAAAATTACTGACAACCCTGAAATCATTGTGGCCCTTCAAATTGAAAATGCAAGAAACTTCATTAACAGTCATCAAGAATCATACATGGACCAGTTGTTGAAAACATACAATATGGACTGCACAAAACCCGCAACAGCTCCTGCAGTTTCAGCTACTGACAACTCTGAAGGCTGTAATGGAATGGAAGGTGTAAATTTTCCATATAGGGAGGCTGTTAGTAACCTGCTGTACCTGTCAAATAGGTCTACACCAGATATAACATATGCAGTCAACATGGCATCAAGAAAAGTGGAAAACCCTACTGTACATGATGTAAAAAAATTAAAACGGATATCCAGGTATCTTCAGGGAACGAGAAACCTAAGACTTAGATAGATATTTGACAGATCTCAATACTTCGCTGATTGACGCCTACAGTGGTGCAGATTATGCTGGTGACGAGACATCATGTAGAAGTACTTCAGGTTATGTCATATACATGGGGAGTCCTGTTGCCTGGTCTACAAGAAAACAGCCATCATATCACTCAGTACTGCAGAAAGCGAATTCATCTCCGCCAGTGAGTGTATTAAGGAAGTGCTGTTCTTGACGTCTCTATTTAAGGAACTCACAGGCTAATCTATTCAAGTAAACATCAACATTGACAACCAGAGTACAATTCAGATGATATAAAATGGCAGTATGACCAAAAGGTCTAAACACATAGACATACAATTCAAATTTCTGTGTGAAAAAGTAAATATGGAAGATTTCAGTTTAAAATATTGTCCTACTGACAGCCAGCTGGTTTATATATTCACTAAAGCTTAGTTTATTAATGCTTGTTTTATCTTTTATAACATGCATTTAGTGTTTTGTGTTTTGTGTTTTCCATTCATAGTTCGTTTTTTCATCGTTCGTGCATCGTGCGTTCATCGTTCAACCAACATGTCTCCTATGGTGAGCTATATTTAAAAAATACATAAAAAATAGTTTTTTTTAAATCCGTTTAAAGATTCTCTAAACTTAAATTCTTGTATTTTTATTTGTGTGCCATTTTTATCTGTGCAGGATTTGTGTACCATTTTTTCTGTGCAGGATTTTGTGCCATTTTTAATTGTGCAGGATTTTTGTGTGTTAATTTCGTGCATGTTAATTTTATGTGTGTAAATTTTTGTGCACTGACACATAATAAATAAAGTTGATTTTTTGTGTGTGCCTGGAAATACCATACATCTAAGTTCTCTATAATATTCAGTGGTAATTATAAGATAAAATGCTTATAAGTGCTTAGTGCGCCATTCTAAAAACAATTGCCAAATATTTTCGTTAACTTAATTGTAAGCCATTTTTGTGCTGGACTTGTAAACCATTTTTGTGCTGGATTTGTAAGCCATTTTTGTGTTGAATTTGTAAGCCATTTTTCTGTTGGATTTGTAAGCCATTCTTTGTGCTGGATTTGTAAGCCATTTATTGTGTTGGATTTGTAAACCATTTTTGTGCTGAATTTGTAAACCATTTTTGTGCTGGATTTGTAAGACATTTTTTGTGTTGGATTTGTAAAATCACAAAGTAGCTGAAACTAGGTAGCTGAGAGTAAAGCGAGGTTACTTTCTTACCTATATGATACAAATTAGTATTCATTTCGGGGTGAAGACCATTGTATGTCATTGATTGTTCATATAGGAAAACAACTATAGTTAAAGAAAAACAAATACAAAAATTAACGTTAATTTTAATAAAGCTGTTGGAGCTGGTACAATTTGTAATGTTGTTCTAGTTAGTAAACGAAATTCAACCTATGATTACTTGAAAGAATGAATTACTGAAGATATATAAATTTTTAATTATATAAAATGGATGATGGAAACGATTTTTACAGAAACAAGAAATTGTTTCGACATTTCAATACAATATTTTATACTCATAGTTGAGTGGTTGCATTAAAATTTTTTACGAATTCTTGATCAAATAAAAAATCATTTTTCTAACTAAAATATTTTCACTTTTAATATTTTCACTCAATTTTTCACTTTATTTTGCTTTATTTAGTCTTAAATTTGCATGATTTTGATTGCTCGCCTGCAAAATTGCTACTTCTAGAGAACTTAACAAATCACTTGAAAAGCGAGAAATTTGCTGGATTTTAGCTTAAAATTTAATGTTTTTAAGATGGCACAAAGCCCTGCCCGCTATTATTGAAAAAAAAATGGTAAATTTGCTTGATTTTGGGGTAAATTTGGTTGTTTTTAAGTTCTTACATTTCAAGCCATGAGTTTAAACCAAAGAACCTTGATTTTGGTCTCAAATTGTTTGATTTTTCGATGAAAATGTGAAGTGGTCCAGAACTCTCTTTATATATCTACTTCCCTGTTTTTTCTTCCTTTTTTTACCTTATAACAGAAAAGCGATTTTCTCGCTGGGAGGCTTGTTTTATGTAGTGTCATGTATGTACTCTTTGTTTATGTTATTAAACTTTTTTCCTGTACACTTAAGCCATTCTAATCCAAAAAAAAATCCAAAGTCACGCTCCAGCCGTGCAGGACTTCAGTGCTGTTTCCAAATACTTTTCGCTGCTCAAAAACTCGTACTTGGTGTCACATACTGTACAACGGTACTGCACACTTTAGGAATGACTACAACAATTACAATCAACTTGCGAAATTCTCTGTTAGAACAACCAATAAGATAATTTTCACCGTTATAAACAATAGGGGAACTAGAAAAAGCAAGGGAAAGTTTAAATGGAATTATTTTATTCGGTGGTAGCCTACCTATTTTTCACTACCTAACAATCCAATCAAATATATGAATTTTCCAACCTTCTCAAGAAATATTAACAATGAACCTTAATTATTGCATAGAACACAATTTACACCCTGGTAAAAAACCTCTTGATATAAATTGAGATTCCCTATTATCACATGCAGTGCAAAATTGAAGTAACGAGAGCATAAACTCTTCACACCGACAATTATGCACTATCTAGTTAGAAAGTAGATGCTCTATTAATTTGTGTCTACTTTGCCATTCGACGATATATTTCCTTTCTCAGCTCCTTCGTCTAGTTTAAACACCCAATTCCTGTACGACAGTCACAATATTTTATGAATATTACAACTAAACATATTTTCTTTTTGGTTAGTTAACTGGACTCAGTATTTCAATTGAAATTATAATTTTTTTACTGTGAGCAGGCTAATGAAATATAGTTTTTGTTAAGTTATGAAACATCGCCGCAATACTACACTAACACTGTGTATAACATATGATGGCACCTCCAGTGTGTGTAACGCTGTATTTCATATTTTTATTTGATTTCATGTAGAGAGGGTGGCTGAATTTCTGAATACTGATGCTGAGGGCGAGTGACCTGGTGTGCTGCCACGTTGTGTAACTCGGAAAAGGGCGCGAGCTCGAATGAAGCAAAATATAATAACCGAAGTGTTTTTAATACTGCATCTCATTAATCAACGCTACTTGTGAATAAACGACTACCTGGGTTCATGTGCGGATAAGAATATAGCTGATGCACCTTTCTCTTGTGTCGTATTCATTCATCGCCGAACCCAGATGGTCTCTGCGTAGCCAACTCACCTTGTAGCACACCACGACAAACCACAGTTTGCCAATCAGCTGAAAAGTTATTCCGCCATGCAACGATACTTAAACTACGTTACGTTATTTCAGATACAGCTGATATAGAATAGGAGAGGATTCAGATCAAGAAATCGTGTATATATGAGAGTATATGAAAAAGGCGCCAGGCACAATAATATTTCCAGCTATATTACTTTTATTCAATAAAATATTAAGATAGGTGTAAACGTAATTACCAATACTGGAAAATTAACTAACCAAACGACTCTAAATGGCAATAGTTATATTAAAGAAAAATATTTAAAACCTATACTTCCGTAAGGGAGTGGCCGGGCGTAAAGGTCATTAGTATGCATGAAAGTCTGACGTAACACAAATACACTGTAAAAATCCTCTCACTCAAATCAAAATGGCTCAGTTCAAAATTAAATAAAATTATGCCTCTGGTTTAGCTGGGGCCGTTAAAACACTTAAGCGCTTACTAGGGTATGTTGTGGTTTAAAAAATGTGCTGAATTAAGCTACTGGTGCCTGATCAATATGGCGTCGGGTTTAAACGTCTATAACAAACGCCATCTTGTCTGTACTAGGATACGTGGCAAAATTTAATACTATGCTTCTTATGCTGATGTACAGTTGCTCTCGAAGGAAAATACCATTTAATTTTGAGGAAAAGGACAGGATCAATTCTAGTAGGCACAGGCTCCGACAATATGTAGTGTAGGGGTTCTTTCATACGTGTCTCACGGCTCACTGACGTTGTCACGTCTATTTAACTGACTATCTCCTAAACAGCTGCTGAAAGCTTAAACGGAGGAGCTGTTACAGACACTACCCGACGTTAACACACAAAAAATACTTAAAGCGAGCTGTGAAAACTGAACACCCTAAAAACTAAATTAAAAATCTTAAGCCTCGTCCAACTTCTGGAGAGGAGTCCTGTTCCACGTCTTGGTGCTTCGAAAGATAGCGGCAGATATCAGATATATATATATATATATATATATATATTCCAACCGAAACGGGACGGCCTACTCTATGCTATAGACTCTCCCGCCAATAGGGGTGCAGGGTTTTAACCTACTAGCCAGTCGTATGGCTCACTACGTAAAACTAAACCGACTCGCTCCAAACGGCCTAAATCCCTAATCCATAGAATTAAAGGTCTCGTCGAAATGTAATAGAAAATACAAAAATATTCCCTGAAGCATTAGACGGTGAAAAAGTAATTTATATAAAATATTAATTTAAAAATACAAACAAAAATAATACTAGCTAACTAAGTGAATTTACACATGAATATTACCATTCGTCCATCTAATTATTCAAAATCCCAACCATGTGAAAATAAACAAAATGGTAAATAAATAATATATGTGACAACATACATAAAATTAAAAGTGTTTAATAAAAACATAGTTAAACGTGTGAAACATACGTAAATTATGTTGACAAGATGCAGAAATATTGAAAAATGTGGAGGTTACAGTTAACAGGAGACTATTTAATTATGTTTTAAAACTTATTTCGTCAGGTTAACGGCCAGACTTTATTCACACAGAATAGTTAACAGTCATTGTTTGAAAAATTCAAACACATTTTGTAACTTTCAATTCACAAAGGTTAAACAAATTAATGATTTTACTTTTTTTTTACCAATACATATTGGATTAATCAAAGTCATATGGAATGGTCACATTTCTTCCTCGCAGTGACTGAAGGCTATCTCTACCTCTTGCCATAACTGAATTCTGTAGCATTACGTTTTAAAGTTAATATTTTTCTTTCGCTAATATCGAAGTAGTGCGTTTTTATCTCCTTTTACATATAATCTATTTCACCAACAAAAACCTGTATTTAGCTCTTATTAAATTAACAGGAGCCAATTTAATTATGTTTTAATTAGTATTTCGTCCTGTTAATAACCCTGACTTTTTTTACACAAAATATTTAATAGTTATTATTTTAAAAATTTTTAACAAATATTGCAGTAAAATTAATTAATTATTTTGTTTCCTTTTTTCTTTTTTTTTTTTTTTTTTTTTTTACTTTTCTTCTTGGTATCAATAAGGCTTAAAGTGCCTTTTCTATTCGAGCTCACATACTCGTAGTAGGCACGTATCTATTGAATTTATTATGCCCTACTACAAAAGGATCAACCAAGCTAAAACGTCTTGTCCTTCTTAACCAATGATGAAGCTGATAGCTAAAGTTTAAACCAGACTAAATGAAAAGCAATATTCGTATGCTGCCTGCACCAATCCTTATAAAAAATGTTGCGGCCATCAGAGAACATCCGTAGGGATAACGCCCAAAATGCCACGAAGACGATACTAGACCAGAAGATCTTATTATCCACATAAAGTGTATATACTAAGTGTGAATTATAACCTCATTTGTTAAATAAATTTTGTCAAATGTTGTACGGTGATTGAAGTCACCTTCGTCCACCTACACTTATAGAGATAGCTCAACATAACCTGGCCTAACCTAACATGACAGAGCCAATCAAAATAATCCTATGATAATTAGCTTCGCGTTGACAAGCTTATAACTTTAAAACTTTGTTTCTGTAATAGCACGAGCATATACAGGTCACATCAACAACTTGAACAAATCTCTTAAAAAAAAAAAAAATACACCCAACACGTTCTATTTATTACAAAATTCTCTTTCGAGGACCAAATTTTCTTTACAAGCGTTATCATAGTGTCCAAATTCGCAATTCATAGAATATAAATATTAATCTTTGGTGACACCCGCAAAGATACGTGAAATTCTGTTTCCCAGGAGAGTGGGTAGTTTTAAACGAATATACCCCGTATAGTTTTTTTTTTTTGTTGAAACATTGGAATTAATAATAGAAGAAGATATCGTTAACTACGAAGTCACTATTGGCGCAGATCTAAGTATATAAGCACACAAGCTTATACTTCGAATGAATGGATGTCACAAATCGCTCGTGGAAGTTCATTTTAATTTCCATGATGAAGAAACATTCAGACATCTTGACTGCCGTTTATTATCGCCGCATTCTGCCTTCAGAAATGATACGTCGCAGCTACATAGATTGATATTCACCAACCAACTGGAGGCCGCGGTGGCTGAGCGTTTAGTCTGCTAGCGCCTCCCACCAAGGCGAACTGGGTTCAATCCCCTGTCGGGTCACCGGATTTTCGCAAGTGGGGATCGTGCCGAACGATGCAGTTGGTCGGCGGGTTTTGTCGGGGATCTCCCGTTTCCCCCGCCCCTTCATTCCGGCGCCGCTCCACGTTCACTTCGGCTCTCAAGACCTCGTTGTTAGGAGCCGCCCAAATCTCCTCACTTCACTCCACCAACCATCTACGTGTTCGCGGAAGACTATGTGTGCTTCGGGACCGAATAAAAAAAATGCCTGCTGCCACAAAGATGGAGACAGGAAATGCGTTTCTCTTAAGTTTCACAACGAGATGCTGCCTCCAAGCGAGTTTCGGCAGTACACTGCCCCCGCGCCCCAGGGCAATCAATCGAGAGAGACGCGTCGCCGTATCTCACGAGGCGAGACATCGACGTCTGGCGCGCGTTCAGCTGCTCTGCCGTCGGCGGGAGACCGGCGACCTTGAGCAACGAAGCGGGAGAAGGAACCAGCCCGAGCCGGAACAAGGTCGCCATTCATTTTACGTAATGTTTCCAGTTGTTGAGGAATGTAGGCCGAGGGATGAGTCGCACGCTGCAGGCGTTCATCACCGAGGAGACCTAGCACCTGCAACACAGACACACATTCGTCTTTACACCACGCAATGAAACGAACCGCTGATTATATAACAATTCTAAATCAGTTGCTTGCATAAAACGAGTTTCACATTGTGTTTGTGTCCTGAAAGGCATCCCTGCAATATATATATATATATATATATATATATATATATATATATATATATATATATATATATATATATATAGACACACACACAATGTGTAAAAGCTCGTTGATTTTAAAACGTGATTTTTCATAGAGAAATGAAAAATGTTGTAGAGCATCATTCCCCGTGAAAGTCTATGTAGTACTCATTAAATCCGCGAGTGTATATTCCTTACAATTTATGTTATTTTTAACATTCTAAGCAACATTTCTCCTAGCTTTGACGGCTGTAGTGTTTTACTGTCTAGCGAGATTGTTTGAAGAAAACGAGAGAGACGAAATTAATAACTAGGCGAAAGGCCTAATAATGGCACAATAAATTTGGTTTTTGGGAATTTACTTCCACGGCAGTTATTGAATATTGCTGCTAACGTTAATGGCCATTCTTGACAGCCACTGTTTATTAAACAAGGAATTGCTAAATTACCATCTTTCTGTTGAATCGTCGACACGCATGAAAATATGGTTGTCATCATATACATGCATGTTGATAATATACATGCAAGTTGATAATATACATGCAAGTTGATAATATACATGCATGTTGATAATATACATGCAAGTTGATAATATATATGCATGTTGATAATATACATGTAAGTGGATAATATACATGCAAGTTGATAATATACATGCAAGTTGATAATATGTTGCCGGTTGCAGTCTTCCACGTCTGTCAGCTTTCAGTACACGTCCACGTTTGTTCTGTAATGATACAATTGTTCATAGCCTCAGAGGTCTGAAAACAAGTATCTCGTATCTCGTTCTGGAAAACGACTGAGTATTGGTCAAAATCCACTGCCTTAATATACCTATATATATATATATATATATATATATATATATATATATATATATATATATATATATATATATATATATATATATATATATATATATATATATATATATATATATATAGTGGCGCACTATTATGGAAACCTAAATCGGAGGTGAAAATAGCTGCTGTAAAAATATGTGTATTATCACTTACTTGCCAAGTTAAAAAGAACTGTTACTTTACACTGTGAAGAAAATATGATCGTCTTGTTTTATGGCCAGCCATTTGGTCGCAGAGACCTCAAGGAATCTAGCGTATGATAGTGAATGGATCACAGGAACCATTACGCAATAAACTGTTGATCCCTGAAGTTTAGGTTACTTGCAAATACTTGTGTGAAAGTTTCTTGCCACCGAATGGACAGTTGACACTTTAAAAATCTGATATAAATTCCACCCGTCTAATAAAGTATTGTGGGTCCCTATTGTGGACTGCTAGTTCAGCTCTTATGCTTTTTCTTTTGAGTAGTGTGCTATCATTACACAATGTATTGTAACGCCTCAAATAACTGCAACTTATTCCTATGTCACATTTATCTCAGTTTACTTTACAATGTGTATGCTAACGTGGTATTTATTTATTTTATTTATTATTTGTTTGTGGTAGATATATTTTATTTACTCCATCTCTAATTCATATTGTTATTTGCAAGTTGTTTTTAATCTCAGAAAACGTATTGTTATGTAATTATGTTTGTAAGTCTTTCCGTTTTCATTCACAAAATTATATTTTACGTGGGCCGCTTTGTATAGAGGAATTTGTTGATTGGTTGCTATGGTAACACAAGACGTATGTGTAGGATATTATGTAGCCGTCTCGTGTTTGGCGCGCTGTTTAATGGCGTCCTTTAAGTTTGCAGATTTTAAGGCTTCTAGCCATCATGGTTTCCCGTCAGACAGGCGATGACCTAATGAGTCGTCAGCCTGAGAGATATTATATTTTGCTGGTAAATTGGCCGAGTCGCGTACAAAAATGCAGACTGCCAATAGGGCGAAGACGCGCGGCATCTGAAGAGGCATCTGAATAATTTAAGTCTGCGCGCGCTACATACGCTGATTATATTTAAAGCTATGTTTGAGCTAACGCGAATGCGCGTGCTACGGTAAATATTTTAGTGGCGTACCTAATACTCGATAGCCTTGTGAGGGAAGACTAAGGCCAACAACCAGCGGAACCCGCCACAGAAGATATCAAGAGATGTTACAGCGATCAAGATTTACTTTAAGCTAAGTATGCCGAATTCTTTCGACACAGATACTACGCCTGTAAAATGATGAATGATTTTTGAGGATTTAATCTGGCTTACATTACGCCATCTTGCATCGTATTGTATTGTATATAGCTTTTCAACGTCCCCCCGGTTTTATGCTTGAAAGCTTAGCAGGGAGCGGCTTACTGGCTAACTTATAAACTTACTTGAATTATCATGCCTTACCCGGGATTCGAACCCAGATCCTCCCGCTCCCGAGATCGGTGGCACACCAACCGACTGTACCACGGGAGGTCAGCATCTTCGGACGTCAGTTCTGTTTAGGTTGCACTACCTGTATGCCTACGAAGCAATGAAGTGAGATCTCATGTTCTCCCAGCTGAGTTGGTGTGAGAATATTGTTTAATAATTTAATATATATTCTGAAACTATTTAAAGAAAGTGAACAGTCTTAAATACATTTTGAATCCTAAATAAGAGATACACATGAGAGGGCTATACTCATAGTTACGGCCGAACAAAGCAAAGTAAATTTTGAAACCAAAAACGAGCTGCTACATAATATTTAGTATTTGCACAGATATTCGTTTAATCAATGGTGTTTCAACCAAAAATATTTAATTTCTAATTAAATCCTATTTATTTCCATTTAAGTCCTTGTGAGTAATCATTTTGTCAGTAGTTAGCGGTAGTTTTTGGTTCTTCCTTTCTTCCTAGTGTCTCTTGTGTGTTGCTCGTAGCCTACGGAGATTTGGATGTGGTAATTGTTCCTGAACTACAAACATCTTTGGTAAGATACAGGTCTCTGGTAAGATTCAATCTGGGGTTTTTTTTTAGTGTTACGTTGCGTTTTCTGTCTACTACACACATTTTTACAGTATTACACGTGGGACTTTACAATGCATAATTTGCTGCCTTCATCACAGCAAAGATGGTACGGTGCCCCACACACCGTCATACGCTAAATTCATGGAGCCGTACTGTCCAAAAGGTTGGCGATAATAAAAATTACCCGTCTATTTTCTTCTTAGTTTTCACTTTTATACGCAACCCCGTGTTACACTCTGCCATTTTTAATACGGTGTATGGTTGCAGGAATCAAATTTCTGTACCGTTAACCGAAGTTACTATGACCACAGCGGTGACTGCTCAGCACAAAAAAAATTGGTGTTTCTCTTTAGTTAGAATAATATTGTCGTTTACTTTATAACAAACAGTTTCATTATATGTGTATATAACTGAGGAAATTTAGGAATACAAAATATTTTACAAACCTACAGATATTCCTGTCATTGGCCATACTCACCCAGTGCGATCACGGCAATCAGATTGGTTGTTGGTACCAAGTAAATGTTGTTAACGTAAATAGTGATAGCAACAGAAATGTGTCCTATGTCTGCATTCGCAACAAAGAATATTGTTCCTACAACAGAGCTCACTGTCCATCTTACAAAACAGATACTTCCTTCAACAGAACAACATCACCAATATTTCGATTCTTCCAAAAACAAAACAAAAAAAAAAACTTTAATTTATTAGCAGAGCATTATGTTGCTAGTAAATAAATTTGGCTGCGGCTACCATACAAACACAAATCATGACCGTTCTGTTGTCACTTCTCTGCTGATTTTATATTCTTTAGTGAATTGGACCTTTGGGTTGTGAAATAGCTAAAGTAACTTCACTATGTCCAGGGTTAAAAGTGGGTGTGAGAATCTTCAGTAAGTTGAGAAATGTTTACAAGTCTTTTAACTGTGTGCCTTTACTGTTTAACTACACGAGCAGTAAAACATATATTTGACATTGGTTGTCCTGCTGTTGTCTTTGCTAATATTCATTAATCATGAGGACAGTTTGCTGGATTAATGCAGATGCATCGTAGATACGTCAATATTACAAAATGAACAAGTTAACGTGAAACTAAATATATGTTGAAGGTAAATGAAAGCAAGTAGACATGGATCACTGACCTACTGTTAATGCTGGAATGCTGGATTAGTGTGAATAATGTTAAATTATTCTCTACGTTTTGATTTATTAGTAACTATTCAATTTATAGACAGTTTTTTTTTTTTTTTTTTTTTTTTTTTTTTTTTTTTTTTTTTTTTTTTGCAATGTTGTCTTGTAATATTTGAGTGAGAAAATAAGAGTGTAAAGGGTTTTTCGTATTTAATCACATAATTATATATCGGGTGGATCTAAATTAAACCGACAAACTTAGTGAGATGATTCCTTATACAAAATCAAGTGAGAAATTTGCAGGACACTTTGTACTCAAACTAAAAAATAAGGTCGTAATAAGTCACCGAAAACGGAGATTTAGGAACGTATTTTTGAGAAATATCGGAAACCAGGTGAGATGAAAGAACAATTCGCGGAACATTGTTTTGTGCTATCGGGATCTTCAATCTCAGAGCAAAGGCACAATAATAACACTCGCCATTATGATAATAGCAGGGGTGGCCACCCTCTTAGTGTCGTTAACTTAGTTATCGTCGGGAACTATGAACTTTTGATGCTTGTTTATTGAGCAGTATGACGTACGAATAAAAAAATGGTTCCCTTGGTTCGCTAGATTCCACAGCAGCGACGCATTGCCTCGTACGTAGGCAATACGTTTAACATGACTGTATGGTACGCATTGATTACAGTAGGTGTTAACCTTGTCCGCCGCCATCGACTGTACTGTGGCCATACATGCATGTAGTACTGCCTGCATACTAGGCGCTGTATCGCTGCAGCGGAATCTCGCAGAAAATTTGTGTGCGTTTTAAACGAAAACGATGGGTCCTAGGCAGTTGCAACAAGGGGAACATTTTCGTTTCGTACGTCATACTGCTCAATAAACCAGCATCAAATGTTCATAATTCCCGACAGTTACGAACGAAGTTGCTGGCAATAAGAGGGTGGTCACCCCTGTTATTTTCGTATCGGGGAGTGTTATTATTGTGACTTTGCTCTGAGGATGAAGATCCCGATAACATAAAATAATGTTCCGCGAATTGTACTTTCATCTTACCTGGTTTCTGATATTCCGCAAAAATACATTACAAAATCTTCCTTTTCGGGGATTTTTTACGCCCTTAATATTTAGTTTAGGTACCGTACAAAGTATCCTATATATTTGCCACTTTATTTTGTATAAGGAATCACTTCAAGAAGTTGGTCGTTTGAATTCAGCCCCATCTGTATAATAAAATTGTTATTTCTTTATGCACAACAATTGCTCAGATTAAATATATTTTCAGTTTGTATATTATTTTGTTTTGTGAAATAAAACTACATATAATAACTTGGTTTTTTGATTAACGTATGGCTAAGGAAAAAAATTAACTACTGTATAATGTATGCCTAGTTTCAATAAGTATCAACACAAAAAACAATTTAAATTGTTCATATGTGTTTCTGTCTGCATGTTTTTTTCCATCTCATGTGCAATGTAGTTTTTCTTGAATTACAACATCTGTCAAATTAGTGATTAATACACGAAGAAGACTGAATTTAATCTTCTGCGCGTGTCCCTATTACCAGATCACAATTTGCTAATAGTACTGTGAAATTTGAGTGACAAAAGATAGAGGTAAAATCGAACCTAACATGGGGCTACGTTAACTTTTAGTTAACTTTACGTCAATATTTTCATAAGGTTTATTTTCACACTGGAATAGTGAAAGGCGTATATTTGATAAGTCGCAATGCAGTGCTACCAAATGTGCTGCATTACGCATCTGGACAATGCTGTTTATGCATAGGGGCCCATATTAAATTATGATAAAGATACATCAAAACAACTTTATGTATTCATGTTCACTCGCACATAAGCCGGCGCAGAAATTTTTTTCTGTAAGTTTCGAATTATTTGTGCATTTATTTTGTTTATAATTAAAACATTCATATCCACAAATAAACCAAATTAAATATCGAACTTCTGATGTGATCCTGCTAAGTTATCAGCTCATTTTATAACACGATATTCAGACCTGCCGGAAGTATGCATGAACGAAAATGAACATAGAAAACTAAATAAAAACGGCAACGCTACGTTAACGCAACGATCTCCAAGTCAACTTCAGTGTGAACCGGCCTTAATAACTACGGAACTCCGAGATTATAGTGGGTTTCGAACAACGTGTGACGACTGGATGCTGGAGACGACGAGAACCATGTCAGTCATACCGGTACGTCATTTCCACCACGTGTGCTTTCACACCTGCTGTTACGGCAACGAACTCCCTCAACCAATAAGCACAACTCACGTGCATCTATCACTCATCCGTATACCTGAGGTTAATAAACCCCGAACGGCTATAACGCACATATTATGTGATAGCAAATACTGATATATAAAATTACTAAATGTCGAAAGTTCGCAGCGACAAAGCTTAGCGCTAACACACTCGTGTATGCGAGTGTCTGTGGCCGATCACGAGAGGAATTATTTCTGATCATAAGGATACGATTTAAATTTGAAAACATTGAAATAATGACTTTGTGTAAAGGCAGTTCAAGGCTGTTCACGATAAAGTGAGCACTTTTGAACTCAGTCTCAGAAAAAAAAGTCACTGCCCGTGTCTGCATGTACTTCAACGTTAGATGGAAAGTATTTCCGTATCTTAACGCCGAGTAAAAACGGTTAGAAAACCATTTGTGATCATTTAAGTTATTTATTTCCCTTTCTATTTTTTTTTAATGCATCAGTGTGTAAAAATTAGCAGATTTATAAAAATATTTTATTTTCTAATAATTTCGCAGTTTCACTTGACCGGCGCATGAATAAAGTGATGAGGCCAATGGCAATGTTAATTTTACCTAAAGTGGAAGAATACACAACGTGCATACAAGTAGATATTAAGCGGGGTTTTCAAAAGTGCTCATTTTACAATGAACAGCCTATGCTATTTGTGATGACATTAAAATTCTTGAAAAGGATAATGATTTCTGGAATTGGAGTGTGGCATGAATGACTTCAGCGGACAATGTCAGCCACTTGCATTACCAAAACTAAGATCTTTCCGGTAGTTGCATAAATCGCAGGCTAGCAACCACGGTATTTAAGACCTTTTAACTGTTTTATTCTTAAATGTATGTTCGCCTGAAATTTCTGCAGCAAGTTTAAGCGTGATTATTCATACTCATGATACAAACTTTGATTCCAGTCCAGATTTTGAAAGTTTTTGTATGCTAATAACAAAAGACTATCCAATGTTCTTAACGTAGGGGAATTATGTTACCCATCAAACTTTCGTATATTACATATTTCCGGTCAAGAAAACCATAGCCAGGGTTTTTTTTTAACTCAGATATTTTCTGGTATTCTGAAATGAAATAATCTCACAAACTTTACATTTTTGTACCTACGTGTCTTTCTGATCTTTCATAAGAAGTCATCTCACGTGATTCTTACCTACAGTTCAGAACAAGCCTCTATAAACAGAACTCACTCAAGCCGTTTGTATCCGACAGCAAATTCCACGAAATATGTTCCAAAAATTTTCCAAATTACTAAAACTTGTCAGAATGTATTTATGAAACAATTAAAATTAAAATGCAAATTCAGAAACTGTCTTTCATTTGCCCATAGCGTGCGATTCCCAAAGGCAAGCGAGCCTTAGGGATATGCATTTAGTTATAGGCCGTTCACGGTAAAGTGAGCACTTTTGAAGACCTAGTTACTTTTTTATCTCAACCAATTTATATCCTTCTACCATTTGTTAATGTAAACCCTGCCATGTGAGTAATAAACACGGTGTATACATTCACTATACCCAAAACCAAAATACCGAGGCCACAATGAAAAGTATTTATTGATTATTATGTCTGATGAAACAGCTTCAAAAAGTGCTCACTTTACCGTGAACGGCCTATACAGTGTTTCATGTCAGCAGACGACGTCATTTTTGTTTTGTGAATTATATGTGCATCGCTGCCGCATGTCGCTGTGTGTCGTTTCCCGACACCGATGCTAGAAATTTTTTCAAGTGCTTCGTTTTCCTCACTTACCTCCGTACTGCGAAAGGCAATGGGAAACCATGGCCGAATTATTCTGCCAAGTAGCTTTGAGCGAGTCGCGTTTTCTACCACCGCACCATTGCCCAAAGTTTTGCATTATGATTTGCAGAAAATAAGTGAAACAAAATACAATCAGTTGCCCATATCATTGCCAATTAATGCATAAAAAGTAGAAAACCATAGAAAATATGAAAATGTAAATATGAAAGAAAAAAAAATTGAGCATAAATCATTGTAAAACACTTTCTCCAATGACGTATGCTAACCTGCGTGTTTTGCTAGGACGATGATCCAGCGTGCGTGCACTAGAGAGTGACAGGTGTGATCGCGAACGCGAGCGTTCGGAGTGCTATGATCACAGGCTCTCAAGCGTCGTAAGAAGTGCTCGGAGTATTATGAAGAACGCGTCTTGAGGATCTCAGAGATGTTTTGTCATCGTAACTCACGTTTGTTATGATAAGTTGTAGGGTTGTTTGTCCACACGTAGAAATAGAAAGCAGCATTGCGAAGAATCATTAGAACTCCACAGAGTTAGCTGGAATTTCATCTAATGTTTTATCTAGAGAACGATATAAAAATGTTAATTCGTTTTATTTTTTATTTTTACTTTTTCAATATGCCCGGAATAATTAACTTTCCTTTAATTACGTAATAAGCATTAATTAAATCTAACGCCATTGGATATAGCTGAAGAACTTTCATCGACATATTATTTAGGCCAAAAGTGGTTAGAAGAATAAAATCTAACAATGTCGAAAAGTGTTCGATTAAACACAAAGTAAGGCATGGGTCTGGCAACGGTCGCTTCTCAGTTGTTTACTAGGTATTGTTGTTCGTAAATAAAAAGAAACTGTTACAAAAAAATTTCGAGTTGGTATCCCAACCACGTGGACAACACTTTCAGAGACATTCAGCCTCAAGGTCGTGCGGCGCGCTTTAATCCGAGTCAGGCCCTCTAAATCAGAACATTTTTTTTTGTCCAACCTGTGTCGTAATTCAGTGTTAATCTTACTGCTGCGACTTGCCGTGTAGTAGAAATCTTTCACGACTTCGTTCACACGAGAGAGTGTTCGCCTGGCAAGGCGACAGTGTTAAGGCCGATTCACACTGAAGTTACACCTAGAGAAAAGTTTGCTTTAACAAAAGACTTGTTTGTAGTGTAGGGACAAAAATATATTTAGTTGCCCCATCAAAATATGTTGTTGACTAAACAAAACTTGGAAAGCAACTAAATTAATTTGGTTCAGTTAATAAAGTACACACTTCAATCAACAAAACCTCTGTGTTGGGCCAAAGAAAAAATTTAGACTACCATCAAAATATTTTTATTAATCAACTATGACCACACATTTGATTGCCGACGTTCGGAAATACATCTTAAGAGTTTGGTTGTTACGTTTCTCACAATTGGGATAGAAAAAGTGGTTCTTAGCGCTTTTTTATGTTTTATTATGTTATAATCGTCCTAATTCAACAAGTTCAACAGGAAACTAAGAAGAAAAGTTGTAAATCTTGAAAAATGTGTTTACGCTGGTTGTCCAGTATTTGTAATGTATACATTTCAAACATTCGCTTGTCGATACTAGTTACTTTAGATGAGATTGCTAGCGCGTAGCGTTAGGGCGCAAATGAACGAGGTTCGAAAATTCTGTAAGGCCTGCAATTATTTTATACTAACCCAAACTTTTCGGTATACGTAGAGACCAAAAATATTTAGTTGCAACAACCAAAGCTTACACTTTGGGGCAATCAAATAATGACCACAAAATAATTTGGTTTCAACAGAAAAATATTTAATTGCCTCTTACCAACACAATTAATTTCGTTGCGCTGAACCATCCTTCATTGAGCCAACGAAACTTTTTTTTTCGGTGTAACATGGGGTCTATTACGTTTACTTTACACGAGTTCAATGTCAAATTTATTTTATAAAATCTTAGCTGTGTTCGCACTGAAGGAATGCTAACATATGTGTTGTGATTTAGTGTTACCAAATATCCCGTATCTGGGGTACGAAAAAGTTTAATGCTTATATATATATATATATATATGTGTATGTGCGTGTGTGTGTGTGTGTGTGTGTGTGTGTGTGTGTGTGTGTGTGTGTGTGCGATGATCTTGAACTACAGGTATGGTCTACGACCATTTGCAGATTTCAGATCTCTGATAAAAAAATCACTATTCTCGGAATCGTCCTTTCATCTCAAGTAACTTAGGTTTTATTATTTTGAATTAAAAGCGTTTCAAATATGGATTTTCAGGAGCATCTACCTTCTACCTCCCTTACGAATTTTCTGTAGGACATAGGTGAGATAAATTTTTCTCTATAATTTCGCATAGGGGATCGCCTCGCAGTATTTGTGTCCACAGTTCAGAATCAACCTGCACATTGTATATACTTGTGTGTACATTATTTTCAACATATGAGTGGTTATAATATTTGAAGTGTTGGCGTCCAGTGTTCTCGTCGTTTTGCTTGTACCCATAGGACGTTATAAGCGGTGGCCCTATCGTTTTGTCGTTGGAAAGTCTGTAGCAAGGTTCCAATGTAGGTTCCTGAATTAGTTTAGCTGTGTCTGGGAAGATTGTTTTAAGATATAGCTGCCTGAAAATGTAGTTTATAACGAAGTTGGAGGACTCCAAAAGATACTTATAGCATGCGTGAGAGTATTGAAAGTACCATTGCGTCCTCGTTTCGGGTATGTTTCCTTTCCGTAAGGAGACGTGTTTAAAAGTTTCGTCCCATGAAAATCGCGATTCAAACAAGTTTCAACCACTTTAACACTCTCGGTCACGCGTAAATTCATGGTTTCAAGTGTCTTTGACAAGTAATATTTTGGTTCTAGCTGTACATATCCTGAATCAGCACTTGCTTCATTCACGGAACCAACGAAATTGTGCTTGTTGCTATAAGGTACACTGGGGAAACCACTCACAAACCAGAGATGCAGAAATTTCCACGAATCACATTGCCCACAGGGAAGAAACTTGCTGCATTGGCCCAAAACCTTTGTCGGGTATTGCTCTTGCTGTATATGTTCTCCATATTAAACATGTCGACTGTACTCTAGTTGACACAGGGACTGAAGGTGTAAAAATGATTATATACTAAAATATGTACCGTAAAATCGTTGTATACTCGTACCTCATAAAATAAATGTCCTGGGAATACGACTTTTTACCAGAAAAGGCAGCAAAAAAAATTATTTCATGGCGTATAGATTTTTTGTTATCATATTAAATGCATTCTAAGAGATAAAAATAGTCGAAATTGTGGTGGGAGGGGGGAGGAGATAGAATTTTAGAGCTTGCATGATCTGTTTCCTTCAGAAGTATGAGGAAAGTTCATTCGCATGTAAGTAGTTAAATCCATGGGCTTTCTCAGTATGTAATAAAGTCTCACTGTTACGTATCAAATTCGCACAGGAAAGCATCGACAACGGGAGTACAGCACGGTGGTTCAGCGCCTTGCGCGTATGGGCGATGTGGCGCTGTACATGCGTATTATTGTCGCCCGTATGGGCCTTGAGCGCGCCAAACAGCAGCTTCAGGTAGATATGAGCCTTAACTGCAGCGTGAATCGGCCTTTAGTGTCTTGTTCCCGCATTCAGGTCTCCGGCCAGCGGTTGGGGGAGGAGGGGAAGGTGGGAGCTTGCGGGTGGCTTGTAGAGGGGAGGGAGGGAAGGTCGTCACTTTCCATTTCTCTGTGGCTCGGCTGCGGACTCTGGAGGATGACTTGCTTGCGTGCGCGCAGGGGGGGGATCTCTGGCCGGTGAAGGTCGCCTCGCCGGCTACAGGTTGCTGAAGACGCGGCGCGGCGGGAGGATGCTGCGCTGCCCGGATCTCTGTATACCTCCCCCTCTTGGACGATCAGTTACATGCCTCCTCATAAGCCATTCACTGTTACTTCATCCTTTTCTGAAGCCCTGCTGAAGTTCTGCTTCCAGGGCATTCCTCCGCCTCGTACAAACTAAGCTTTGCTAAGTCTGAAAATTTACACCAGAGGGACAACGCACCGCATTTGTGCGCACGAAGTGTAACAGTGTTTTGTATAAGAACTATTTCCCTCCAAATGCTACCAACAATATATATTTTTTCTCCCTATTTTTTTATTTAAACTATTTATGAATGAAGCATTATAAATTATAGATAAAATATGAATAACATTTCAATTTAACAGAAAAAATAAAGTAACTTTTTGAACACAAGTATAAAACGCTTCTAATACATGGCATTTCTCGTAAATAACTGAACACGTCGTATATGGGGAGATTTTTCAAAGGTTTGATTTAAAAATAGTGAAGAAACCGCAAATAGACTAATGCCACCTCTGTGCCTATTACGCCCCCATGAGCCGGAACTCGCCCACACAGTACTTGAGTAACCAAGAATTACTCACGGGGAAGTGTTAACACTACAGTATGCACAGCCTCTTGTTTAGATCAATGCTTCTACAGGCTGTTCGTGGTAAAATGAGCTCTTCTGAAAGCTCTGCCTAGCAACTGCATTCCTCGTCATTGTGTATCCTTCCGCTATATGTAAAAATTCCATTACCACCGGCCGATTGACTTTATTCATGCATTAGTCATGTGAAAACATGAGATTGTTAAAAAAAAAAAAAAAAAAAAAAAAAAACCCTGTTATTAATTTGCAAATCCGCAAAAACAACAACATGAATCCCCGTAAATTTTAAATTTACACTCGCAATATAATGCCAAGAGTTAGTATTATGTTACGTAGTACGCTCTCAGTTTACACTCGCAATATAATGCCAAGAGTTAGTACTATGTTACGTAGTACGCTCTCAGTTTAACGGGTAGCCGGTTTTTCGAAGATTAATTCCAAACATTTTCATTTTAACCGTGAACAGATTATAAGGGTTAAATAATTTGTGGTTATGTAATGTTATCACATGGTATTTAAAAACCGTTTATTATAATTGGATAACTAAATCGTTACAAACTTTTTATTTAACACTTGAGGTCGAGGACAGGGGGCTACCCTGCCCTTCTCATCCCCCTAAACTACCCTTGTGACCCCACTGAAGCCCGGCAGAAAGTCATAAGATCCTGCTTTCGTTGGGTTTCAGCCTGTAGTTCACAGGACTGCTATAATGAGACTGGGTGTGTGTAGGGACACTAGCAACGAGTACGCATCCCTTCACCTCGTCTGAAATACAGTGTTATCCCTTTCAGACCCTATTTTATTTAACGATTTAAAGTGTTGCAAACAAAAAAATTTTATGATACGCGCTGTACTTAAGTCGACACAGCACTGGTCTCGTAGTCATTGCCAATGAGCTGTAGGCTATATATCGTGCTACAGTTGGACTATATGGACCAATTATGACCTAGACCACATGATCTTTGGTCAGCAAGCTTCGCAGTGTGCAGTACAGACCGAAAATTAGGTACAATATACACAGCTGTGTACACTGGGTCTCAATGGGTTTCGTTAGTGATTTACTTACTGATCATCACTTAAATGGAATGAATTTGCACACACGTGGATGTCATTGTTAGTACTAGGACACCACGTCCTTTTCCGTCTTATTTTTAGCTTGTAAATAAAGAATGTTGGCCGAACCACTAAACTCGATATTCGCATTCAAAATCTACATCCGCCTAGGATACATCGGCCTATTATTGTTAAGGGGTATTTGAATAATAATAATCCATTTATTATATAACTGTCGTTAAGGACGAGGTAAATTTAGTGTTACCTTAAAATGCCATGTTTTGCATTTTTAGAGAAGTCTCATACAGATTTGGTTAATACGAATTTTGTAAAACCTTATCCAAACACTTCGCAAATTTATTTGTTTTCCTTTGATGTGATGAACGACGAATATGAGACTTCTGAAGTGATAGGGTTACGCCTATGACGAATGCCGAA
Source organism: Dryococelus australis (assembly GCA_029891345.1). Taxonomy (NCBI): domain Eukaryota; kingdom Metazoa; phylum Arthropoda; class Insecta; order Phasmatodea; family Phasmatidae; genus Dryococelus; species Dryococelus australis. The sequence goes on from CM057005.1 coordinate 29,308,753, forward strand.
TTCTGCGTACGTGTGTGAACAGGACGCGTCCTATGAACGTAACTAACAAATGCCAAAAAAAAAAAAAAAAAAAATGTCATAGTTAGAACGAAATAATCAAATTCATTTGTGTTTTCTCTTAGAAAGTTGCACAAAAACATATTGTAGCAGCCCTATACCGCACTACACTGGTTACTCTTTTCATGGATGAAAGAATCCATCATAATATTTGCAGTGTATTACACTCGCAGCATTTGCAACTTGCATTTCAGGATAAAAGCATCCCCTTTTCAATTTCTGTAATTGCGAGCGTGAGGGAAATGAGCACATAAAAGTGTAGCGAATTCATTCAACATGCCAATTACGTCTTGGTTTTGGGAGATATTTGGGAGGATTTCTCAACATTTCAACAGTTCTCATACAAAACTACACGCGTAAAGCATAGTTATAGTAACGGAATACTTGCTTTTTATTCGCGGTATGATACACTGTTTATAAAATACCGCGAAACTACTAAATAATGGTAAAAAAAATTGTCCAGAAATCTTCGTATAATTACGGAGAATTCATTTCCTCAGTAACAGACATTCACTAATTTCAAGAAATTTTCTATGCATTCGCGGAACTTCCAGTCACGTTGCTGAATTTCTTTGTGGTTTGTAAAGGGTTATTAGGAGAAAAAAAAAAGTTTTACTTTATATGGTTGTTGTACTGAAAAAAAAAAAGACAGAGGTATTTCAAACGGATTTTATTAATGAATAATTTACTAGCCAAGATTGATTTTGCTTTACGGGTAAATGTATAAGCAAATATAACCAAAAGTGTGTACATTAACTCGTTGGAATGTAGCTAACTCAGAATTTAAGGTCCATAGAATCGCAAATCAAGAAATCAAACTGTTTCGGTAGGTAAAAAAATTTTAAATCATTCCTTTGGTGAACGTAAGGCAAAGTATAGATTGATATTATAAAAACCGCCGATAAAACAGTTCCACGCGAACTATCGATCTGTCAAAAACAAGTAATTTTTAACAAAGATGCATGTCCTTTGTTTATGTCTGGTGTTCCAGCAGACGTGTGTTTCATTTCGTGTTTTATAAATTCATAAACCAGGTATTCATCCTAGTCGCATTAAATTACACTATAAAGAAGTATACACTGTAAATAAATATCAAAGCTCCTAAACTTGTGTAATATTGAGACCAGACAGTTATAATAGTAAGATAGAAGTTCAATGATAAGCTTGCTACCTCGTCCCCCTCCCCCTTGTCTACTATTTTCCTTCCTTTTCGGGGGCCACGGTGGTCTAGTGGTCAGATTACTCTCCTTCCACCAAGGGAAATCGTGCCGGACGATGCCTCTGGTCTGCGAGTTTTCTCAGGAGTCTCCCGTTTCCCTCGGGCCCTTGCATTCTGACGCTGCCCCATTCTCACCTCGCTTCAACCTCATCGGCATTTAAGACCTCGCTCTTTAAACCCGTCCAAATCTCACTTCTTCGTTTCCTGTGCTCCTCTTCGATTTAAAAAAGTCAAGAAAGTATTTTGATAGTCTCCTTGGAAATTAATCTCCCATGTCCCAAGTACGCATTTGGCAACAGGATCTTATATGCGGGAGAGAACGAACCCCGATACCATAATCAGCTTAATACAAACATGAGTCAGGCTTGTCGTAGCAAGCTAGTAAGCTTGAATCAAGCCAACTAGTCTCCACGTGTCAAGCTGGTAGCAATCTTGATTAGTTGCACTTGCGACAAGCTTGCGTCGAGAATCTGCAAGTTAATTCAAGCCGTATGCAAGCTTGTCATTAGCAAATATGTGCGAGCCGTGAGAAATTAGGTTTGAATCTAACTTGAATCACACACGATATATAAAAAACTTGCACATCAAGCAAATTCAAGACAAATGGCAAGCTTACATTCTATTTGGTAACCACCCCCCCCCCCCCACCCCCTTCCCAAGGGAACTTAGATTTTAAAAACAGAGTAACATGCCTCAAGACCGGGGTTCTATAATTACAAGATATTTTTTTCCCTCCAAGATGAGCTACAGTTTTATATTCTATGCTCATACCCCATTAATTTTCAGAAAATTGTTTAGTGAGAAAATAGCGATAAGTTCTTCTGTGAATTGTACATGTTATACAGTAAAAAAAGGGCGCACCTATAAGCAGTATAGCACAATTATTACAGGCGCCGTTTCCAAAGAGCCACTTACATTATTCTTTGTGTAATTGTGTTTTTTTTCCGCTACACGTCAAAGTATATAAGTTTAAAATAACGCTGCCATGTATTATGCGGTTTACGGAAATAAAACCTTTGTTATGCTAGTATAGTCAATTCGTGGTTTCTTGTTAAATTTTGAATGAACCCTTTGAAATATCACCCCAAGTTTGACGTGTTTGGTAGTTCCCTAAACATGTCGTGTATCTTAAACGTTTTATTCTTGCGTCAGCATAAAAGTACGTTTTTGCGATTTCGTTCGGTGGCAGGGTAGGCTTAAAAAACACTTGTTCATTTCTCCTACTTTGTGATTGGACAGCTGTTATTAAGCCACTCCCTTTTTAACTGTGAGCCAGTAAGAAGCAGGAAACAGCAGCGTGAGTGTGCGTTGAGCAATCCTGCACAAAGGCCTCTCTTGCCCTCAGCAACCAATAAGCAAACGATAGTGCCTCCAGTGTATACAGGTCTGTGAAGTCTAGCTTACTGACAAATCAATCCGCGACATATTCGTGGCTCTACCAATGAGCGTGCACGTTTGCGTTGACCTGTCCCTTTGGTGTAATTTTCTAGACACGGTGAAGCTTCGTTTGCACGTAGCGGAGGAATATCCTGGAAGTAGAACTTTGGCAGAGCTTCAGAATAGTGTGAAGTAACCTTGAATAGTCTTAACACTACTTTTGACAAATTTTTGACCCCTTTAAAATATAATCATTTTGTGCCGAATGTATGTGTGTGTCTATATAAAATATATATATACACAGACACACACACACACACACACACACACACACACATACATTTATTTATTTACTTTTTATTTATTTTTTCCTATAAAAGCGCGGATTTGTTGTTAAGACCTAATGTAAACAAACAGATTATCATTGTTGAAACACGTTAATTAGGCAGCTGTTTCACGAGTTCTCGAGCTAATGTTGAGAAGTGCGCAAAGATACGAAAATCTGTATACCTCACCTCTAGTTCGCGCGAGGCGATGGCTTTGTTAGGAACGTGAGTGTACTGTAGCTCTATCACGGTTAACTGAGAAATTATGACGTGAATATTTGGGAAAAAATTCTTGCCTCTAGCTGGGGACTTTTTAACGGACACACTGATCTTCATTCTTCTCGTAAAATGTGCAGCGAATAATAGGCTATTAACGGTAAAGTGAGCACTTTTGAAAGCCCTCTCATTTGGAATAATAGTCAATAAATATATTTTATTGTAGCCATAGACGTCAACTTCCGAGTGCGATGGAATATACATGCTGTCGTTATTAATTACATGGCAATATTTGATTTAAAAGACGGTTAGAGAATAAAAGATGGCTGAAAGAAAAAAGTAGCTAGGGCCTCAAAAGTGCTCACTTTGCCGTGAACAGCCTATAAAAACATGTAGTTCCACGTACTAACGTTGTATAAATTGTGTGAACACTTAAATTATGTAATTTATTCCTTGTTTTATTTCATGTGCGTGTGAGTAAAGATAAGTATACTGTTCACATAGTCAAATTCCTGATATAGATGTAAACCATCGTATGTTAAATGTTAAATATGGCATATGGCGGAAGGATACGAATGGGTAGAATAATAAATCACTTGCCGTAATTTTAAAAGTATGTGCCAATTATTATAATGTCTAAAGAAATCTTATTTCAGGGGTCATTAATATTATTGTTGCAATTTTAATAAGACGTTGAAAAAAGAACCACGTTTGCTACTTCTCGGTAGACTTTATTGTAAATAGACCAGTAACTGTTTACGTTAAAATTAACGGAATAAGGAGTAGATAATTTTCAAATGTGACTTTTAAAGTGTTCAGTCGACCTTGACCTAGATGTACACTGTTTTTCCTGCTCGCCACAGGAGCTTGCGAGACAAACAGCCGCGGTTTTTCCGTGATGAGTAACTGCTAAGAGTTCGTCAGGTGTAATTCATTAGCTGCAGGCAAAAAAAAAAAAAAAAGTCAATCGGCTTCCCCGCAGACTTGTTACAACGATCTTTGCTTATCGGGTGTGTCTAATCGGACAGCACAAGGGCCGAAAGCTGCAATTAGCACGTCAGATACGGGGGAACCGCTAAAGAACACTCAGCATTTTATGAAATACGAGAAAATTTAATAAATTTTCATATAACGAAACTTTTTTTTCCGGTTGCATAATCGTACAACTTCTCCTCGAAAACAAGATTCTAATGTTTTTAAAAAAATGTAAATCAGAAAATCTGATCAATTAAAAGAAGATAATGAAGGATAAATTCACCGCTATCAACAACGTTAAGATATCATTACAATTTCTATGAGATTACGCATATAGGTTACGTTTTGCTAACTTATTTGATATTTGTGTGTTTATACTGTCTGAATTCCAATGAATTTAAAGTTTTTTCTACAATTGTGTCATTATTTCATAGTTTTTTTTTAAAGTTATTTACAGCTTTGATTTGTTAAGCTCGTAAATTACTAATTTTGTCTTTAATAAATATATTACGTCAATAAATTACAGTTGTTTATAATTTCTGCAGATTTGAAAATATTATATATATGTATATAGATTCAAAGCTGCCCTACTACCTTAAGTTTTCTGTTCGCCGTGAAACCAAAATAAACGCTAATCTCATCACACGGTACAATGGTTTTTTTTTTTCTGGATAGAGAGGAGTTGTAGTGGAGTTCGGAGAGATTTGGGATTCTCGTACCGTCGAGGTTTTGAAAGCCGACGAAGGTGAAGCGAGATGAATAAGGAGCAACGCCAGAATGCGTGTGCGGGGGCAGCGAAGATCCCCGAGAAAACTTCGCTGACCAGCGGCATCCGTCAGGCACGATTCCGATGTGTGAAAATCCGGGAGCCACCCCGCCGGGAATTGAAGCTGGTTCGCCTTGGGGGGGGGGGGAGGGAGGGAGGCAAGTAGTCTGTCATACTTGTCAAGATTATAACAACGAAGACGGTTGTTATATAGTAAGAACAAAGAAAATTAGTTAAGGCTTTTTATAAATTAATGCATAACACGTTGGTTAAATTCCGCAGGTTTGACAAAAAATAATTAAGATAGGGCTTTACTAAATAACAGTTTTCGCCCACATTTTGGAATAGTTCCCGAGGTAATGAAACTTCCCTTTAGAGCCGTAACTTAAGCAGCGCTTAAATCTACAAATTAATGTTGTAAGAAATTGCGCGTGACAAAATATTTGTTCGGTGAAGAATATTCTCGGAGATATCCGTGTCTTAGATTTTATATATTTGCTTCCAAAAATGCTGCAGATTTTTCAAACGCTTTCGGTTTTTATTTATGCGCCAAGCGCTCTCAAATGGCATGCCTACCGGCAGCTGTTTTCCCCGTGCGATAGCGATAAGGGCGTCACTGCCGCGCACATCAAGTGCGCCATCGCCCTTGAACTGGTACGCGTGTACCTTACATGATTTCAAGCGGCGGTCCTATAGTTTTATTGGTGGAAGGTATTTGGAGAGGTTCGCTGAAGGCCGCTCGAGTATTTTCGTGTGTACTTATATGACGTGTATATTTTGAGATACGGCGCTTTGGAAAGAAAAACCAGTTATTAGTAGAGACCGGAAAATTTCGCGAATTCATTTGCGGACAAGATGGGCCTCAGACACGTGCACATTTAAGTCGCGTTTTCTATTGGGCCATAGTTTACTAGACACGCCCAGGTGAATTCAGCGCCAATAACAGGCCTTTAAGAAAAAAAAAAACACCGAATCCCGTGCCACGAGGTCTTCAGAGCCGACGAGGCGCGATTGGGGCGAGCGTGGAGCAGCGCCGGAACGAAGAAGTAGGGGAAACGGGAGATCCCCGAGAAAACCCGCACCGTCCAGCACGATTCCCCACATGCGTAAATCCGGGCGTGGTCTGAGGTAGAGCCGGTTACACACTGAGGCAGCAGCAAATGAACAGAAACTGATGCTCGAAAATACACAGGGCAGTGGAGTCTAGCCCACAGGTCGTTGAAAACTCGACATTTTCCTGTCCCCAGTTATTAAAGTGCTCTGAAATGGTGTTCCTAATGTGCGTAATGTCTTGAAACCCCTCGGCAGTACTTTTATGAAGTGTGTGTTCTTTTCGTAGAACAGCACATTGAACGCATGTTTAACCGTTTCGTGTGTAAATTTGTATTTCGACCACTATACAACCGAATATAAACGGGGAAAACCGTAAAAGGGGTGGAGAGTTCCGAACATGGTATAAACAATATTTAGTGTTAGTTTCTAATAAAACGAGTAATAATTAGCGCTAGTGTTTTTCGCGAAAAATTATGAGTACTCGGCAGACTTCAATACTATAAGCACTTATTGGCTATTCGCGGTCAAATAAGCACTTTTGAAAGCCCTGCTTAAGATCTACTTGCATGTACGTCGTGTATTCTTCCGCCTTATGTTATATTAACATTGTCGTGGGCTTCGTAGCTTTATTCATGCGTCGGTCAAGTGAAACCGTGAAATTATTAGAAAAGTAAATATTTTACAAATCTCTGCTAATGTTTACTCATCGATTCATAAAAAAAAACGAAAGCGAAAGAAATAATTTAAGTTATCATAAATGGTTACGTAACACTTTTTTATTCGACGTTAATATACGGAACTACTTCCCATCCATCGTTACCAACTTTACTGAGTGCATGTCACTCAGTGCGCCAGTTAAAATAAATGCAGGTAGGGGTAGTGACTTTTTTTAAGGTTAATTTCAACAGTGCTTACTTTATTGTGAACATCCTTTAACAGTGATTTGTCTATTATCACTGGTTGCTGCCTGCTTGAGAAGGTTCCAACCTGATCGTCTGCAGACAGTTAATATGTATCAAAAAATAATTTAGCCAATCAAGATAGCTGAACTAATTTACATTGTTTTGAAATATAACTTCTATTGAAATATTTTCACGAAATTTCACTACCACTAGTAATAAACTAAGAACAGTGTAATAAAAGAGTACAAATAAGTAAAGTAAAAAAAATACAGGTGTCTACATATACTGTTGTTCTTCATCTCTAATATCTTTTATAGGGGCTGCTTTATCAATGAAGGACTCGCACCCTCCCATTCCCCAGGGCCCCCGGTGGTGTAGTGGTTAGACAACTCGCCTCCCACCTAGGTTCAATTCCTGATGGGGATTTTAGCATGCGGGAATCGTGCCCCGGACGATGCCGTTGGTCAACGGGTTTCTCGGGGAACTCCCGTTTTCCCCTTTCCACTTCATTCCAGCGCCGCTCCATACTCACCCCACTTCACTCTCATTGGCTTTCAAGACATAGATGTTAAGAGCGGCCCAGATCTCTCCACCCCCCCCCCCCCTTCGCCGCATAAACCACAAATAAATCACTGCTAAGGTTTATTCTACTCAGGTTGGGAAGCTCGATGCTATTAGTTCGGTAACTAATTTTTTTCGCCACTAAGTAAGCGCTAGTGTCGCACATGTATTCTCTATTTTCAAAGTCAAAAACAAAATAATTGTAATAAACATACATCAAATATAGAAAATGGGGTTTGGCTGTGTTGGAGACACGGCCGTTTGTTTTGCGTGAATACTTACGTCTACACTGACGCACTCGGACGCCTTGATGATATTTTTTTACGTTCCCGGCACCGATTCACTCTATCATATAGGGTTTTATGGGTATCACTGGATTGCTTTTGAGACGCTCTTTCCAACCGTATACAATTTCTGTATTTCGACTTGGCTTTTTGGCGAGTATAGGCCGAAATTGTGTTAAGGTTTCTCAATTTTCTTATATTAAACGCATACAATTTCATCATAACCATACTACATAAGTTATACTACGCGGAAGTTATGAGACGCGGCGAAACTAACATAAAATTGCCCCTCCCCCACCTCACCCTCACGATGCTTCGCAGTCCTCACTCAACGTAGCATGTTCTTTAATCCTTTGGCAATCGAGTGCGGTAATTGAATTTTGAATGTATGCGATAGATTCGGATCTGGAAAGCCAAACTCTCCCCCCCCCCCCCAATTTTGTTATCGTCATATTTTCTGGATTGCTTCCCACTTGGCTGTAAATTTGAACACGTATTCACGTCAAAAAATACAGAATGAGTGTAAAAGTATACCCCAACTTTGAAGGTCTACGATATCGAAACAAAACAACCTACGACCTTGGTTGACCAATCAAAACAACCTACGACCTTGGTTGACCAATCAAATGAACAGTGGAACCGTGTATCTTCATGAATGTTCCATGTGACGACCATGAGCGGCCCGAACGACACCTACGCGATACGCAAACTCGCTCCACACTCTTGTCGGCATGTCTCGTGTTACGGTTTGGATGGAGTCCGTGATTATCGTTTTTGAGGTCGTCAATGTTGTCCGGCGATGGTAGATGGAACACTTGATCCTTTATGTACTCCCGTAGGAAAGTAAATCTCACGGGGTAAGATCCGGGCTTCTTGAGGCCCAGCAATGAAGAGCCTGGTCACCAGCTGCTCCGCGACCAATCCAGCGTTGCGGCAAACATCTCGTTCAGGTATCCGCGAAATTCCATACGCCGGCACGACGTGCGGGTATGGAGCCAGGAGCAACCAAATGAAACCACCTAACACGAGCACGCTTCCCTCAAAGTGAACTTTTTTTTTTGTGCTGAACCCAAAGACGCGGTTTTCAATCCTTCCTTTTTCCACCAGCCCGCTGTTACTGGAATTCCTTACTTGGACATGCTTGCAGAGTGGTTGTTTGCTCAGTTAGAAGAGGCGGCGGGGGGACTTCGTTTTCCAGCCGCTCATGGTGGTCACACTAAACATTTATGAAGATATGGTAAACGAACTTTGCGCTTCCACGGTTCCTTTGGTTGGTCAACGAAGGTTGTAGGATATTTTGTTTTGATATTATAGACCTTGTTGGGGTATTCTTTTATACACATCCTGTACATACATAGGTAACAATTTTGTCATTTATTATTTGCGTAGTTTAAGATTTTAATTTAAAGTGACCTCCTCGGAACACTGCGCACCTACCGGTGGAAATTTTCCCTATCCCAAATTCTCCCATGAGAAAACTCGTTATGTTCCTATAGTCTATTCACGGTTACGTCGGCCTTTTCTGAAGCCCTTCTAATGTTCTACTTCCAGGATATTCCTCCTTCTCGTACAAACTGAGCTTTACTAAGTCTGGAGAATTACACCTGAGGGACAACGCACCACACTAGTTCGCACTCAGTTGTAATAATATTTCGTATAAGTGCTGTTCCTCACTAGACGTGACCAACATACCTATTTTCTCCCTGTTTTTTATTCAATATATTTGCAACGCAGCATTATAATTTATAGATAATATATTAATAACATTTTTATTTAACAGGAGAAAAAAGTAACTTTTATGAAAACACGTATAAAACTCTTGTGATACGGGGTGTATTTAGGAAATAACTAAACACGTCATACATAGGGAGATTTTTAAAAGGTTTGATTCAAAAAGATTGAAGAAACCGTGAATGGGCTATAACCTGAGTGGAACTGATGTTATGACTGCCTACGCGAGTGGACGAGAGCCTGAACACTGCGGGCGATGGGAGACTCCGGGATACCCGGAGCGGTCCGCTAACCGCATGCGAAGGAGACCGCTGCGGTGACCAGGTGGTCGCTCCTAGGATGCGCGGTGACCAGGTGGCCGCTCCTAGGATGCGCGGTGATCAGGTGGCCGCTCCTAGGATGCGCGGTGACCAGGTGGCCGCTCATAGGATGCGCGGTGATCAGGTGGCCGCTCCTAGGATGCGCGGCGACCACGCACGGTAGCGCATTACGTGCTGCCGTGCGTGGTCGTGCAGATATCTCCTACCGTGACGTCAAGTCGAGGAGGCGACTGCCGCGATCCGTATAGTCCGTTCACGGTAAAAAAAAAAAAAGAGCTCTTTTGAAAACCCTGATTAAAATCAACTTGCATGCAGTTTGTGTATTCTTCCACGTTACGCACTCTAAAAAAAATCCATACATAATTTTCTGTACGACAAAGAAACCTATTTCTTTGAGGCTGTTTTGTTTACAGCAATACAATGTAGCTTTAATTCAAAGATAAGGTTACAGAAACATAAGTTTGCTGCTAATAAATGTTTTCTATTTACGTTTTTGTTTCATGGCAATATTACCTTTCTTTATAGCAAAGAAACAAACATTATTTGAGCTACTTTAGTTCACAGTAAAGAAATATCATTTTGTACCAAAGATAACGATTTAATTTTTTTCTGTCGTATATTGCAGTTATTGTCCCAAAGTAAAAGGTATATATTCTGCAGTTGTATATTCTGCAGTTACGAAACTACAACTGAGCAAATTTATAGTTCTGCTGCAAACGTTTAATGTCATTCTGAAGTTCGGTGATTCTCCATATCACTAATCTCAATTCTTCCCAAGAGGTGACGTATTCTGGCCCATGTTACTACATCACTCACATAGTTATCAAAAGTGACCAGAGTGCGAAAAGACAAAGTGGCAGGGTTGTGCAGGGCGTTAGGTTAATAGCACGTGATGTGTGGGTTCGAATATTGGAGTCATTCTAGTTTTTTTGTGAGTATTATTTTGAAATACTTGCAACTTCTCGCTGATTTACAAAATACGTTTGATTGTCAGAACACAAATTTTCTTTACATTGTAACTGACATTACCACAATATCGTCTGCTGAAATACTGTAACGACAATGCAAGGTTATCATAGTCATTACTAGTGTATCAAACAAAAATTATGTTTGTGGCAAGGCTACTTTGAAGTGGTTCATATTTGATCAAATTTTTCTTTGCAGCAACAAATTAACATGGCCATGGGTCCCGTCACTTTATTCATACGTAATTCAAGTGAAACTGTGAAATTATTAGAAAAGTAAATATTTTACCAAAATGATCATTTTTACACTTCGGTGCATTAAAATAAAACAGGAAGCGAAAGAAAAAAATTTAGGTTATCACCAGCGCTTACCTAACACTTTTTATTCTACGTTAAGTTGTGGAACTACTTCCCATCCATCATTGTCAAATTTACTGAGCGTATGTCACTCAGTGTGCCCGTTAAAATATATGCAGGTAGGAGCAGTGACTTTTTCCTAAGGTTGATTTCAAAAGTGCTCACTTTACCGTGAACAGCCTTTACCAAAAAACTGCCTCGAATGCTCACACTAGCTGCGGTGTAAAGGTGGGTTTACGATTAGAGACTGAAGAATTGAGAATTGTACTTAATGACTCGATAAGCACACGGAAAATGAACATTAAAAAAATTTGCCGTTTATAATGCAAATAACAACTGTTAATTCTAGCCAACCAAATCGTAGGAAACGGAAGCAATCAAAGTATCCTGGGAAAATGGACAACTTACATATATTTAATTATCTGTGGTTACTGCTTGTGTAATAGTTTTAAAAAACTCCTGATATCTTATAGAAGGCGAAGCCGATGCAACACTACGTATTTACATAAATAAATCAAAAATGGTTAATTAAAGCGAATTAAATAACCTCTTACACGAAAGAAAACATGGCAATGAACTATTCTTTAAATTGAGAGGATGCTGTCTCTCGATTAAAATAATTACTTTCATACCATTTCACAATAGGACACAACCTAAATACTAGTTGTAAACGTAGTTTTCCACCAACTACGACTGTTGCTGTGCTCTGATTGGCTTCTTCGTCTTGACTAGTACTTAAAATATAAAGTATAACGATCTCTTAAGTAACACCAAGAATGCACACGACCCGTCACAACCCACACACGACAGTCATTAACTAATACCCTTTAACGCATTGATTCATATCTCAAGCACACGTCACACTTATTCTGTTAAGTCAATCGTCAACACGCCTTTTAACCATTCTCCAGCCGGGGCCGCGGTGGCCGAGCGGTTAGCCTGCTCGCCTCCCACCGAAGCGATCCGGGTTCAATCGCCGGCCGTGTCACCGGATTTTCGCATGTGGGAATCGTGCCGGACGATTCCGTTGGCCTGCGGGTTTTCTCGGGGATCTCCCGTTTCCCCCGCCCCTTCATTCCGGCGCCGCTCCATACTTACCTCAATGGCCCTCATCGGCTCTCAAGACCTCGCTTTTAAGAGCCGCCCAAATCTCTTCACTCACTCAATCTCCGGCCGGTATTCCAGACCATTTAGTTTCGGTACTGCTCAAGCGATGCCCAGGCCTTATCAGTATTACTGAACGTTATAACTCCGGATTAGGACTTAGTTAAGCCACGGCTGAAGCCTTAACCTGAATGCACCGATTTTTCTCTTTTTATATCCTTGGCGCAAACGAAACATACATTCGACCACTTGTCAGCCAGTAGCATTGTCGAAGACCAAGTAGATTGGATTTGATGTTTAATTCTGTTCACGATAAAGTGAGCACTTTTGAAATTAACCTTAGAAAAAAAAGTCACTGCCCCAACATGCATATACTTCAATGGACGCACCGAGTGGAAATCGCCCAGTAAAGTTGGTAACGATGCATGGTCTGTAGAACACTATGCATAGTCTATTCTTGGTTTATTCACACTTTTTCAATCAAACCTTTGAAAAAAAAATCACCCCATGTAACTACGTGTTTGACTGTTTCCTGAATACACCACGTATCACGAACTTTCATACTCGTGTTTACATCAAAGTACATTATTTTTTGTTCAGTCAAATTTTAACTTATAATTTGTCTTTAATTTGAATATTTTGTTTACAATTGACGTAAATAGAAACAGAGGTAGAATAGGTGTGTTGGTAATGGCTAGTGAGAAATAGTTGTTGCGCAAAATATTATCAAACTGAGTTCTTTCAAATGCGGTGGGTTGTCCCTTTGGTGTAATTGTGTAAAATCCGTTAAACATTGTTTGCACGAGGCGTAGGAATACCCCAAATGCAGAACTTTGGCAGGTCTTCAGAAAAGTTGGAAGTTACCATGAGTAACATGAATGTGCGTTAAGTGCTTTGAAATGTTTGCTCACTTCTTCTCGCCTAATTTTGATGTAACTGCAATACATTGAAGTTGGTTAAGGTATTTTAATATTTTAAAAGGATGAGTCTGTTAAACATTCAAATGTAAAATAAAAACACGTTCATTACTGTTGATCATGCGACGTCGACAGTTGTACCTGCAAGTGGCGAGCCAACGTTAGGTATAGGCTGTTCACGGTAAAACGAACCTTTTTGAAAGCCCTGCTTAACATTTACCTGTAAGCACGTTGTGTATTCTTCCACCTTATATAAAATTAACATTTGGATGAACCTCGTCACTTTATTCATACGTCGGTCAAGTGAAAATGTAACATTATTAGAATAGTAAATATTTTACATATATGTACATTTTCACATTTCCGTGTATTTAAAAAAACCAGAACACAAAATAAATAATTTAAATTAACGCAAATGGTTATCTAACACGTTTCATTCGGCATTGTGATATGGAACTACTTTCCCTCCATCGTTACCAACTTCATTGGACGCATGTCACCCAGTGCGCCCGTTAAAATATATACTGTTAGAGAAAGTGACTTTTTTTTTTTAAGGTTGATTTCAAAAGTGCTCACTTTATCGTGAACAGCCTTTGCATGCGACTCACAAGATAATATTCGGCCAACATCATCTTTAGTCTATGGCAACGCTCACCTTGTGAGCAGCACCGCCCCTATAATACAGCATCAGCACGTATTTGATCGACAAACGTAATAAAATTATTCCATATTCAATGTTACTTTTGATGGTCCCAACTGCCAAGCGCATGAACTACGTCTCAAAGTATATGAAATATACGTTTCCCCACGAACCTATTAAGCGGGTTGTCCAATCCGCTGTTCTACTAAGAGGACACGACCTTCATACCTGGCCTGTTAGTGCTTTCAGGATGTCACGCGCAGAACAAACACAACTGAAGAGCACTCCAGTAAAGAGCTGTGTCTCAAAGCATATGCGTCGGACACATGCAAAATTACTCAAGGGCGCTGCACTGGACCTTGATATAGACTTTCTAACATTACGGTGACCGGGTCACCGCTTAATATCCCACTGCACGACGAAAATACTGCGTGCCAATTCAGAGCCTTGCACTTAGGGGCGAACGCTCATTTGAAGCTCTCAACAGTGTAGTTCTTATCGCTTCCACGCCTTTCGGCTTCAGCCGAGAAAAATAGTTCCAATTGGGAAAGGCCCTTGACTCATTGTTTCAAGAACGTGCTAAAAGTAACACAGTCACAGAGGCAGGCTGAAGGAGTAGAGGCCGCCCTTGGAAACAGTGGTAGATCCAGTTTAAAACTTTGTAGTGACTTTTTAAATACAGCCAGCTCTTGTGGAAATAGGATTTAAGTTTGAGTGTGAAATTTCACCAAATTTAACACTTCACATCGCTTTTATTTCCTTGTTTGCATCTCTCTGATCCTATGACACTTAACTTCACTCCTCTGGACTCAACCTTCCCTGTTAATTACATCTAAAGAACTCACTATTTTGTATTATAAGATAGCGCCAAGAGAGCTTGATTTAACAGCCGCGCAAGTAGGGTTCCTTTAATAATTTGCCTTTCATAAAAGAGTTAAAATCTGCAAGACCCATCATACAATAAGTAACCACAATACTTTAAAATAAGATCAGTAAACAACCACAAACCAACGTTTTGCTATCGTTTCTGTGTCTTAGTATTGAATTCTGCGTAAGTGACGATATCTATCTTCTCAATACAAGAAAATATAACAATATTATAGCAGAAAGAGATTGCTGAAGTTATCCAATTCGTTTGTAAATTTCAATTTCCCAGCAACTGTGTAGAATAATATTTGAGCCAAGCCGTGTAAAATTGAGGCTACCCTGCTACTATATAAGAGTCGCTGGATTAACTCAGGCGTCAAGATGTAATCTTGGTTCAAGAAGAAAACTAAGTTTATTGTGTGACATTGACATGGAGTGTTAATACAGGCAGGGTAAGTCCTTTATAAGACGCCCCGGGGGACATGTGTGAAGAACCGCAGGCTGCCGATGCACTGTGCAGTTATTTGAGTATTATTTCTTTTGTACAAAGAAATTCTAGAAATAAACGATTTCTAACAAACACATAAATTATAAATAAAATAATTATGTATTTCCTCATTCCCTCGCTTCGTTACACACATGTCCCACAGGGCCTCTTTTAAAGGACTCACCCTGTATTACTGGCCTTTATTAAATCATTAATAATTGTCTTTAATAGACTTAGGTAGATTGCAAATTTATAATTAATTTATTTATGGAATCTATAGCAGATTTTATCGAAAACGTAAAGCTGCGTTTGAATGGTTAAGGCCGAGACGAATTCTACGGAAGTGTAGTGTGCCAACTACAAATGAAGTATTCCGGTGAATTCTCCGCTGTGTATTCTCCGCGTCTGTTCCTTACACTTGAGGCCACTCGGAAGGAAACAAACAAAACAAAGCAAACAGAACTAGCCTTTTCCCTTCGGGAATTTAAAAAAACCAGATCTATCCTCATGATAAACGCCATAGTCACAATCCTGTAATCGTATGATCGTTTTCTTTTACTCGATGCTGATGTAAACAATGTTAGCCAAGTCTTATAATGGGTAAAAAAATAATTCCATACTGAAATATTGCGTGAGCTCAATTTCGTAGTTTTTTTTAAAATTATTTTGTCAGTTTTGACACAATAATTAAGGTAATGACCATTCATCAAACTACAGTTTGTTGAGAGTTAAAATAATGCTAAGACAAATAAATAAAATGACTTTTCAGTTGTAGGATAACTTCAGCAGTGTTCAGGAAACTAAACAGAACTGTTCGCTTAACACATAAAATCACTTTAGGCAACTGAAGCTGGTATAGCTAGCTGCGGAGGTTGAAGTTCTTCGTCAAGTTCAAATACTTGTGGTATACTCCGTTTCATGTCACTTCAGTCAATTTTGTCATTTCTCGGAAAGAAGTGCGGTCATGGTGTACACATCCGCCACAGCTGTTAAGTCGATGAAGAAAACCATCTTTGTAGACATACTCTACGAATCTGATGGCACACATTGAAAGACTGACAACTTCAGTCCAGTACTTAGGCCACTGCATCTGGTTGCCCTTCAGAACTGTTTTAATAGTTGTTATGACCACGTAATATATTAGTTACGGTCCTGTTTATTTTATTGGTCGGATGAAGAACGCTAGTTTATCGTCTTTCGCGAGACGTTAATTTTTTTGCTGTTTTTCTTACGAGTGTGTGGTAATTTGAGCTTTCAATGTTTTTATGATGCAGTGGGAAATTTTATCCGTATGGAAATAATACTCAGACTACTGTAGATCGAAAGTTGAAACTTCATCGAAAGAACTAAATCCGGCAAAAGTGTCGTTGCTAGTTCCTATGCAAGAAATACTGAACATTTTTAGTGAAGTTACCCTAGTACATAAAAAAAATTGTTGCGTATTTTTTATACAATGAAATTCTCTATAAGGGAATTTATTTAGGCCACGTGTAGTTCAGAACCTCAAGCAACTGCTAAACTGCTACATGTCCAATTCAATAAATCAGGGTAAATGAAAATTTTTCATTTTTGAAAAGGCCAGAAACATTAAAAAATATTGCGAATGACATGGTTTACAAAACACGTAAACTTATTGTTCACTTCGTGATTCCAAAACGCGTGGCGAGCCTTGGATGATTACTTCACTAAAATCACTTTCATCGGCCACTGGTACGAAATAATTTATTTGCCGACTTGTTCGCAAGGTCAATACTTTGTCGCTCGCGCTTCATGTTCAAGGAAAATGGTGGACCGAAGCAAACAAAAAAACCACTTTACTAAGTGCTGTGTCGATATTCCATTTCACTAAGGAGACTCTTATAAAAAAAAGCACCTACAACGAACTACATTTAATTAAATACTTCAATACAAAAATAATCAAATGCATATTTATCGTTCCGACACCAGAGCAAGAATTTCTCCCATATGTATATATATATATATATATATATATATATATATATATATATATATATATATATATATATATATACATATATATATACATTTATTTATTTATTTATTTATTTATATATACATATATATTATGACACGGAAGAGTGTTCACTCACCGGACGGTTGAAAACGTTTTACAGTTTTACATAGCCATAATATTCGTACGCTCTACCATAATATTTCTAAATGTTTTAAAGCCCTTGCTCTACAACTCAAAAATTGCACATTTTTCAAAGAGCAGAATTAAAACCATAAATGTTGTGTTTGTCATTATAATTCTAAATTATCATTTTTAATGCCGAGTGCTATTTTCTTCCATAGATTCCGGAAAGATAGCCAACATTTAATAACACGCATCCCACAACATCTATCAGTTGACAAAGTACTTTCCAAATGGCGGAGTTGACTGTTTACACGCGTTGTATATTGGTCACAACGTCTGTAAAAATTTACTGAAGTCGTATGAAACGGAGAGAATGATAAAAGTAGAACCTGGTGAAAGGATATGGCAGATGCAGAAATATTTCTCGGTTACCAGATCGTATCAAGAAATATCGAGAAACGCAACACTACAGAGTTAAGTGTGGGTGAAGTCAATTGATGTAAGAGCATATTACTAAAATGAATATTATATGTCATAGAATTATAAAATCATATTGTCGCCGTAGCCATAGGCAAAGCAGTTCAGGAATTTTGTGTGGCATATCTTAGACATTAAGGTTGCTGTCCAGAGTTTTACTTCGAATGTACGGTGCATCAAAATGTTAATATTTGTCTTGGAGCTTCGACTATTGATAAAAATAAGTGTATACATTGTGTATTTTATTACCTTCAATTTTAGAAGCAGGAAAATGTTGCGAATTTATTTCAAGGCAGCTAGAATTCCAGTATATGAACATTTGTGTTATATTCTCAATTTTATGGCAGTTTATATCAGACACGTCCTATACGATTCTGAGCCTACATGGAACCTGCAAGGTAAAAAAAAAACCCCCGTAGTAGTTTGTGAAGGGTAAAATTGACAACTCGCTGGGGGAAAAAGCGACAAATAGTACGAACAGTTGAAATTTTAGTGCATGCGGAAAGCAGCGTACATAGGGCTCTAAATTACCGGGTCAGTGAAACTGCGAGAATCGGTGAGAATTGTTTTCGACAAATTTATAGGAATATACCGTATTTGCCGTCGATTATTTTTACCGATTATTTATTCGATTGAAAAAATTAGTAGTGATCGATTTATTCGAATAACAAAATTATCCGATACCTCATAACTATATTTTATATAATCTGATATCTTGTATTATTACTTTGTAAAAACGATTTTAGGAATACCGAACTATCTACACATTACGAAATATTCGCAGGATTTACAAATAAATATTTGGTAGTCATAGTAATCGAAATATTTCTTATAACACTGCAAGTGAAATACTGCACAATAAACAGGCGTTGTTTCGTTAATAATAGAAAATTGTTTAATTATTTACATACTTATAATAACCTTGATGTCTAGACTACGTTCATGTTAAAATTCAGTTTTGACATTTTCTAAAATAACCTGTTGTACAATGTGTTGTAATTTAATTTAGATGCTACAAAAAATCTTGGCAATTAATATTTGAAGAATTTATTTGTAAAAGTACGAAATGTTTTTACTGTGTAGTAAATTACCTGTCTCTGAGCACATCCGTTTCACCCTATCTAAATGTTCTCTCCTGTAGTCAGGGCGTAGGTGTAGCTACGATAAAAAAAGGGTTGCGTGTCTTTTTTGTCTTCGTTTTCGTAGCTTTCGTTTATCGCTATTATTGTCACATTAGTAGACATTAAATTCTACGTAAACGCTACGCAAACACGGGGTCAGGGAAAATAAAAACCCCCTTCCCGACAAATGTTTAAGCCAGCCTGATTGTTAATACAACGTGAAGCAATGCGTGATTGGGTAACTATTTCGCGTTTGATTCCGTAACTTTATTTAGCATGATTCCTTTCTCATTGACGTAAATTACATTTCTATGTGAACGCCACGCGCCACTCAAACACACGGGGACTTGGTTGAGTATAAATTCCCCCTCCCTTAATGTTTAAGCTAACTAATGAATAAAACGCAATGCAATACGAGGTTGTGTAATGGTTTGGCCTTGTTTCCGTGCCTTTCGTGTGCCATTATTAGTTTAAGCTAACTAATGAATAAAACGCAATGCAATACGAGGTTGTGTAATGGTTTGGCCTTGTTTCCGTGCCTTTCGTGTGCCATTTATAGTTTCCTATTAGTTTACATCAAGTGCAGCGAATACGTCACGCGAACACGGGATCTTGGTTAGATTCTCCCCCCCCCCCCCCCCTCCTTCAACCAATATTTAAGATAATTCATCAACAAAACCTTAAGCAGCACGTGGCTGTGGAACTAGTTCACCTTTGTTTATTTATAATAAGCAGTTCACTATTGTCTGAGCACTTAATGAAACAACCTTTGAAAAACGTCACTGCCCCTATCTGTGTATATGTATTTGAACAGCCAAATTGACTCCCATGCATCCTGTAACGTTGGTAACGAAGGAAGGACACTAGTTCCACGTTTTAACTTTGAATAAAAAATTGTTAGGTAAACATTTGCAAACACTGGAATTGTTGCTTTCGTTTTCAGATTCTTAATGTGCCTGAGTGTAATAATTAGCACATTGGTATAGGCTGTTCACGATAAACTGAGCACTTCCGGAAGCCCTGCTTAAGATCTGCTTGTATGCACGTCGTGTATGCTTCCACCATATGTAAAATTAACATTGACACGGGCCTCGTCATTTTAACCATGCGTCTTTCAAATGAAACTGTAAAATAATTATAAAATTACATATTTTACTAATTTACTCATTTTTACATTTTGATGCATTAAAAAAAGTACAGGATGCAAAAGAAATAATTTAGGTTATCGCAAATTGTTACCGAACATCTTTTATTTGACGCTAAGATATGGAACTACTTTCTCTCCATCGTTACTAACTTTGCTGTAACTCATTGCACCCGTTAAATAGTATTCAGGAAGGAGCAGTGACTTTTTTCTAAGGTTAACTTCTAAATTGCTCTATTTATAGTGAACAGCCTTTAAAATAAATACTATTCTAATAATTCTACAGTTTCATTTGACCGATGCATGAATAAAGTGGTCAAGTCAAAGGCAGTGTTTATGTTACATGTGACTAGAGACCTGAAATATTCGCGAGTTCAATTACTTGTACGCTAGGCTTCACAGTCTTGTATACTCTCATGCAGATATCAACCTTCCATTGGTCACTTGTAGCAGCAAAAGACGGTGACTGGGCCTACAATTTGTTGCATATTCGTTATTGGCTTATTTATCTCCTGCAGGGTGTCAAACAACGCGTCGACCAATTTCAAAAGTAATATGAACGTACAGTTTTGTGAATTCCAACTTGTCTCGAAGCGAACCCGCGAATTTTTCAGTTCTCTACACATGAAGTGCAGTGTGCGCACGAGTAGAACGCAAGCAGGGCTTTCAAAAGTGCTCAGTTTGCCGTGAACAGACTGTATCATTCATCTCGTATGGACGCACAGGGAATCTTCACAGGTAAAAATAAAGAAAAAATATATGTGCACGTAACTTGTCTCCTGTTTATGTATTCGCGCGCTGCATGCACGCGACGAGAAAAGTATCTTCTGCGTGAGATGGTGTCGGAGGACGTGGCTGGCTAATGATGAAGGAGGTGGCGGGGCGGGGAGGGGGGGGGGGGGAGTATCTTGCGTGGGTGCTGGGAGAGTTGCAGTCTGCACCAGTCACGATGTGCCTCGGTCGCTGCGGTCTGTGCAAGAGCAACGTGCTAATGAACTACCGGAGGACTTCTTCTTATTCGGCATAATTTAAATACTCTGCCTTTCGCTTCAATCAGTTTGCATTGGGTCCTCGTCGCCTTCGATGAGCGGGACGGTGGACCACTTCGTCTTGAGGAGGTTGTCTATGCAACGTAGCCAAACGTGTAATAGATGTCCGACAAAATATATGTTTTATATCTGCCTACGCTTCAGAGCCGTTTACTAGTTTCTTTTTCTTTTCTCGTCTCTAATCTGAATTGTTAGAAAGTGAACGTTGCTTTCTAAATTGTATACTCACCGGCACATCGAGGTACATAAACTCCCGGGCAGAATCTTTAAAGCAGTACAGGGACATACGGCATACGGTTTTATGTGTATTTTTGCCCCGCCTCTAAAAGAAAGAAAATCCACCCTTCTGTTCACCGCCTTGAGCGTTATGTGATACAGCCCTTCGTAGAACTTTGTGCTACCCCATCCCATTATTTCACTTGAAATCTTCATTCTTACGAATTCCGAAGTGTTACTCTAATACCAAATTTGTTTTCTCTGAAGTTTTTGTTGAAGTCACAGGAGTGCCATGTCTTTTAATCAGACGTTGGTCCACATGTATATTATAGAGTAAATATTTTTCTACAGTAATGCTCTTTTATTTAGCTATGTTTTAGGCCTTAAATTTTAAGACTCTGTAGGCTTCATTGCTTTATTACTTTGCTCGACTCTAGCAGTGTATAGAGACGTTCAAATAGAACTATGCACTGTAGTCATCTTCAAGATGTCAGCATCCAAGAAAACGTTTTTGTGGGCAACAGTTGTCAAACAATGAATGTTTTTAAAAGGAGATGAGCCCCCCACTACCACGGATTTATTGACCCTTTGCCTTTAACTACAAATTAAAATGTTGTGTTTAGATTTATGGGTTGACTGGGTACAGGGCATTACTTAGCAATTTTCCGATGTGTTTCACTGTTGCCCGTCCACTTTTGCTTTTTCCACCTATGTAATCGCTCGCAAGGGAATAATCACTTATGCTTCCTCGGCAGCCACCGGTTGTAAATTAACGTTCGGAAACACTATCATTCACGTGCCGTCGTGCTAAAAACCTCGACACGCCTTACGCGACCTAACTGAGGCGGAAAATGGGTAACAGTCAGGCGAGGGTGCCTCTTAAGGTGGCGCGAAAAGAAAAAAAGTGTGCGGGTCGCAGCGACAAGATCGAAGCAGAACTCTTGGGTATTGGTAGTCGTCCGTTTTGGCGGTGAATTCCCCCTCGCGAGACGTCTTTCTCCTCTCTCGCGGCCTGCACCTCCCCCCCTCCTCCGGCGCATCTCCGCGCACCTTGTCCAGGGAAGACGTTTATCTCGGCTGGAGCCCTAACCTAGACGCGGCTCCCCCCTACCACTGAAGATGTCGAGTCCCCTTCCCCCTCCCCCTAGCACCGCGTGAAGACGCGGCCCCGGCGCTCCCCAGACCTCGTGGCCGTATAAATACTTTCTCTTTGTATTTTTAAACATCATTCACGTATTGTGCACACGGCTGCAGTGTTCTTCCCTGGAGTCCTGGCTGGAGAACGCCCTCCCTGACTGAAAGAGGTGAGTGCGTCCCGCGATGAGTATTCTTTTATTTCTCCTCCGATGTGGAGCTCCTGACGACCACCTGTGGATTTCTCGACGTGCCAGTGCGATAACCATCGCCCTAGCGGATACTTTGCTACTACACTTTTGTTCCCGCGTATTTCAATTCCGCGAGGTGATAACTGTGGAAGGGAAATAAGGGTAGAGCGAGCATGCAAGCTAAACAACGGCTACTCTCAGTTTATCTAACCAAATATTTTGGTGTTTGAGACATTTGTACGTTTCGTCTGACCTAGTTTTTAACGCAACTATGACAAATTCATGTTCGGCTGAAGTATTTCATTCACATAAAAGGGTAGGTCAGTTAAAATTAAGATATAAGGAAATACGTTTACCCTTGTTACTCAGATGATCCGTCAATTTGTATTCACGATGGACTTGTCAAAGTTGTGAGCATGGCAAAAGACGGAAACTTGTTTATCTCATCTTTTGTTTATGTGGATAACAACTGAGTTTTCTCGTACGGTCAACTCAGAGGAGTTTGTGTCTCTTAGCTTGCTGGAAATTATTACGTGATAATATTAATATTTACTTTTAGACATTCCTCCCTGCTGCTAATTACTACTTTTTTTGTTTAGTTGTAAATCTTCTAATGTGTCGATTTCCGGTCAAATTAAGCTTCTAACATCACAAAAATTGTTCAAATTTGGTTCATTCACAATAATTATTGAGTAACTACTATTATCGGTGTGCTCTATAATTTTGCTTGGACTACGAAAATTTCGAATTTCGACTAAATTTAGTTTTGAAATTTAAGAATTTTATAAATCATTTCATTAAAACCATATTAATCCTTTATCTTTTTAAAGTTTACGTGTGATTCGCGCAAGATAAATTGCTTCCAGCATAAATTATACACACTATAAAAATTATTACGTTTCATAAATTTCTTTATATATTATGTAATTTTTGGGTGTAAAATAATACTTACTGGTTCCGCAGTTGTTTGAATAGTGCACGAAATATCATAGATATAATAACGGCTTAGGTTTTTAATAATTATCCAATTCCTTGCGCAATAAATTGTTAACAACGCATAGTTTCTCCCAAAATAATGTAAATTTGTTTACATTGCACATCCTTGCCTAAATGCTGTATTAATATACTGCGGTTTTTAAAAACCTTCGTAGTAGGCAACATCCAGACAAATTAATCAGAATCAAATGTGAAGTAACATACCTGATTATATACATATTAGGTTCTCTGTAACTTCGGTTCCCCGACGAACGAGCATTTGGTTGCTGTTAATTGTTAAGGTGGGTTTACGATTCACTTCTTAAGAATTTTACTTATGGCTCGTTAAGTACACGGAAAATGAATTTTCCCTTTTATGATTGATCTAGCAACTATTCAGCCTAGCCAATCAGATTTGCCGGATACCAAAGCAGTCGACGTAACCTGGAAAAATGGGCAAGAGGTAATGATATTTACACATATTTAATTATTTATAGTTACTGCTTGTGAAATCATTTTGCAAAACTTTTGTTATATTATGGAAGGGAATGCCGATGCCAACAGTGTATATTTACGTAATATAAAGTTGCAGAAGTTTAGATAAAATGAATTCAATAACATCTTCCAAGAAATAAAACATGAGAACGAACGCTTGTTTAAATAAAGAGGTATATAATTCATTGCATAAGATTTCACGATACGGTATAACCTAAATCCAAGATGTAAACACAGTTTCCCGCCAACAACAAACGTCACTGGTCTCTCATTGGCTACTTCGTCTTGACTTGTACCTAAGATATTAAATATAACGTATCTTAAGTCCAGCTAAGGACTCACACGACCTGTCACGACCCTCAAACGACAGTCATAGACCAATACCCTTGATTTATATCCTAAGCACACCGCGCACGTATTCTGTTAAGACAATCATATACACACCCTTAACATTCAGGGTGGAGTTCCTCAGTTCGCCGTGCTTGAATCACACCCTCGCTGTAACAGTTCCGGCACGCACGTAAGCTGTAAGCATGGTGATTGGGAGCCGGGTTCCATTGGGATTCACTGCGGGTTGAAAGCGAATAGGGCCGGGCGTGACTCTCGCGTTTGGGCGAGTCTGCCAAGACGCAAATCACTTTCGCTCGCTTGGAAACCGCGGCAGCATCGCTGAACCGGTCCTCGTTCCCATACAACCGCCTAGCGCCACTTAGAAGTATTATTTTCATGAGTGACTCATCTTCACTCTCGTGGTATTTCCAATAGTATAAAACACAGCCAATTTCAATTGAAGAGGAAATCATTTTATAGCATCATTGTATCAAATGTTTCTAAAGGCTGTTCACGATAAAGTGAGCACTTTTGAAATCAACCTCAGAAAAAAGTCACTGCTCCTACCTGCATATATTTTAACGGGCGCCCGGAGTGGCATACGCCCAGTAAAGTTGGTAATAATGGATGAGAAGTAGTTCCATATATTAACGTTGAATAAAAAAGGGTTAGGTAATAATTTCTGATAATTTTAATTTTTTTTTATTGCATCAAAGTGTAAAAATGAGCAGATTTGTAAAATATTTACTTTGCTAATAATTTCCCAATTCCACTTGACCGACGCATGAATAAAGTGATGAGACCCATGTTAATAAGGCGGAAGAATACACAAACTGCATACAAGTAGATCTGAAGCTGGGCTGTTAAAAGTGCAAATTTTACCGTAAATAGGCAATAGCTATTAGACCTTGAAAGTAATGCCATTACCAGAGAAAGAATTTGTTGTACATATTTTTGTCTGATTACATATCAAAATTCAAAATGTTTGCTTTTATTTCATACCATTTTTAAAAACTAAATCGCATTCTTATATGAGACTATTTGCTTAGAAAAAGTCTTTAAAAGCATCTGTGTAACAACACCCAGAAAAAAAAAATATTTTTTTAATTTAGTTAGTGTTAGAAAAATTTTTGTTCGTCTTAGAAATATGGTTACAACTGAAATAAAAAAATATTCTGAGGATGTCATAAAATGCATTAAAACATAAAATAATTAATTTAAAATTATATTTATTATGACTTGGCAAATCATTTGGTTTATTAGTTTGTGTGACAAAAATTAAATATAGCCATGGCTTTTAGAAATAACAGTGATAAAAATAACTAAATCAGAAATGTTTTCAGTTTTATAGAATCAGAAATAAGTTTAATTTCTACATTTTGAGCAATGTTGAAGAATCTTACTGAAGTGTCGAATATTTAAGAGCCGATTAATGTATATTAATGAATATTATAATATTACTTAGTAGTTGTAACCATAATATTTTATTGGTTAATTAAAAAAATAAACGTTAAATGATAAGAAAAAGTGCCTTTTATAGTTAAAAAATCTTGTGTTTATTTTAGAAATAACTAGACCCACTTACACAATAGGGAAAATATATGCTTAGGTAAAATTTTATTTTTTTTTGTTTGGGGCTGTTAAATTACTCACCAACGTAAAATTCACAGTTTTCTATTCCACGTATTCTGTTTCTGCCTGCTCATAATCTCACACTCGCATGAAGACATCACAGTCCCGATGTTTATAACTTTTTTCACGCCGCACACGATCAGAATCGCAGCCATATGTTTGTTCTAGCGGTAATGATGGGTTGTGCTGAGAAGCTGGCAGGTCATAATTCAGCTGTCGCGAGGTTTCCGTTGCCACGCAAACGACTTTGTCGGCTCTTAAATCTTTTAGCGATTGCGATCACAATTAGCAGCGTTCTCTTGTGCCTGATGCGCCCAGCGGGAGGTATCATTTCCTCGCCGCCACGAAAATGATGAACGCATCTAGCCGTGACATTACAAGACATTTCTGCACCGCTGCGTCCTACAATTTACCGAATCCTTCAGTTTAATTTGAAGGGAATCTTAATCGCTTGGCGTTTAAACACTGGCTTGCTATTATGGCCATTCTTATTGTGCTTCTACCCTGTTAAACATTGTTTGATTCTAATTTTTATTTTCACTCTCTCCTACATCCTGTTTGCCTCTATAGGCGAGAAACTATTTGTGGACATATAAAGAATAATTTAACAAATACATTAATTTTTAACACTTTAGCAACATTATAAACACTTTGGTAGTAAAAATTTAATATGGTACTGTGTTAGCATTTGGGAAATTCCTCACTGCAATACCACTTGGAAGAATTAATCTAAATTAAAATATATATTTTATATAACTGTACTTATACATACGTAGTTTTATTTTGATTATTGTTACATTCAACGTAGGTCTGTGAAATTAACATACTGAATTATCATAATTAGAATAAAAATTAATATTTATGATATAGAAACATTGCCTTACAGTTTTTTACCGTTTATAAATTTATTAACTAATGTATTTCAAACTGATTGAATTTAATCAAACAGGTCGTGTCTGGTAAATAAGGGAAGAAACTGTGAAGTCACCCGATGTAGCTGATGAGACAAACAAATGACGTACGCGCCAATTCAAAGTGGAATTTATCGTAGCACTCGGCACCTACCATTTTATAATGTCGGCAATGTGGGTCCATAAACTGCAACTGTGCGGCACCTATTTGATTATCAGCTAGGTAAAGGATTTTTAAAGTCTGACTCCGTAGATCTTGTTAAATGAGTGTTTGCGCTCCTTGAACAACTGCAACTATTAGGATGGTTCTGTTGACAGCAATTAATAGTTGTAAATAAACTACGTCGCTGACGAGTTTCCAAGCAAGATGACAACAAATAGTCACTTTGATAGAAATATGTACACATGCTGCTCGCGTACGAGAAGGCAGTTCGGTATCAGAGTAAAGTAGTATTTTCCTTCTACCTTAGGTATCACAGGTTTTATATCCGTGTGAAATTTCCCTTTCGAATGTAAGGCATTGCTATGAAAAATTTTACTGTGGGGACTCGCTCAGTAACGCACGAAAATTTACGTGTAATATAAACGAATGCCTTTCGCCTCTTTAACCTGGACATGTTTATTACAAAATGTTAATTTCTTTATTTGTGCATTTTCATACCTACCTGTCTCCTCGTAAAAAAATATTTTACTGCGGTTACCAAAATTAAAGAAAAAAATTACAATAGATAAAATAATATTTATTTACCCATGCCAACATGTTAAAGAATTTTAAAATGATGGTCGTTTAAGCATACATATAATAAATTATATTTCCTTTCTAAATTTTAAGTATAGGCTATTCATGGCAATTGATCACTGTTGAAAGCGCTCTCATTTAGAATAATAGTCAATAAACATATTTTATTTTAGCCTCAAGTGTTAACTTCCTAGAGCGGTGGAATCTGCACGCTGTCTTTATTACAAGCATCGCAACATTTATTTAAAACTGTTGTTGAAGGATAAAAATGGCTGAATTAAAAATAAAACTAGAGCCTCGAAATTGCTCACTTTAACGTGAACAGCCTATGTCAGTATTAGGTTGTTTTAGACCACTATTTGATATAATGTTTTTTTTGTTTTTTTTTTTATTAGAAATACTATTTCGTAATTTCTCACATATTTAAGGAGATGAACACTTTGCCACTGTGTTAGATGTCTCCAGATCAGACATCACTTTCCCGTGTAATTCTGCGTGCAAGTCTAAGGACTCTCGAGTGCAATTAAGGCCACGCACAAATCTACGAAATTAGGGTTAGTCCATGTTTGTAATATTTCACCCCCTCATAAAATCTAGCAATCATTTCCAGACTATGCAGAAATATCTTGCTTCCGAATATTTTGGGACAAAATTTAATCACTGATATAGAATTTCAAAATAGTGTTCTCCGATTATACTAAGAATTTAATATCATAATTATTTTTTCCTTTACGGTTGAATTAAAACTAGTTTTATACGTCGGTCATTGATGCTTCAATGGCGTATTTTGTGCAATTAACATTTCAAATATATTTTTTGGAAAACTAAGCTAATATGTTGCCCCCATACATTTTTATAATTGAAAAATTCACTCGAAAAGTAATTGTTTACAAGTAAAGTTTTGTTACAATTCTAATAATTTTTTTATATTCTGAGGGAGAGCCTTATAACACATCAGTGTTTCGTGTAGCTGCGTGAGATTTATGTGTAACGCGGGAAACTAGAGATGGTATAGCAATCGCGCTACGTTAGTTGGATGTATAGTTACATATAGCGCAAGAATATGAATTTTTTCTAAATTCATATCTGTGTGAAGTGCATGAGTCCACCACGTCCTTTCTTCTCCGAACATTTTTTTTAAGGCTTTTCACGACAAAGTGAGCACTTTAGAAATGAACCTTAGAAAAAAGTACCTCCCCCTGCATGCATATATTTTAATGGGCGTTCTGAGTGACATCCGCCCAGTAGAGTTGGTAACGATGTATGGAAAGTAGTTCCATAGTTTAACGCCAAATAATAAGTGTTAGGTAACAATTTATACCTTAAAATTATTGCTTTCGCTTTTTTTATGAATCGAAGTGTAAAATTGACCAGATATGTTAAGTATTTACTTTCTTAATAATTTCACCGTTTCATTTGACCGACGCATTAATAAAGTGATGAGGCCCATGGCAATGTTAATTTTACATTTGGTGGAAGAATACACAATGTGTATGCAAGTAGATCTTAAGCACGGCTTTCGAAAGTGATCATTTTACCGTGAACAGCCTATAACCATGTTTCGTATGTACAGAACGCTGCGCAAATAAGTCATTTCACACTTTCGCCACCTGGCATCTGCGAATGCAAAGCGTGACATTAGGTAATAACAAGTAAGCTTCCTGTTGAGGCAATGCACATATTAGCACGTCGGCCATGCTCCACGGCGATCTTAGCTCGCGGTGGATCCAATACGGATTTCTGCTCATGGTAAAAGGATCAGACTTGGCCGATGTCTAGTGGGTTTTATCGGATCACGCCTGTTTTACTCAGAAAGTTATTCCTTTGTTTCCTTTTTTGTAGGGACAGGTTTTGTACCTTTGCTTCAGCAGTGACGACAGTCTATTCTTTCCCTAAAATGAACCCTTCAAAACGCATAATTATTAAATAGGCTTCCATGATCTAACTACGTTATACACATGAGTCAGTGTCAACAGAGAAAATATTCATAACTGGAAACTGTAAATAATTTGCTGTCAACTGGTTAATCAGTTGTATGGATTTGAGACTAATGTCTTACTATTGTGGAATGCCCTGGAATCCAGTTAGAATTACCAGTATATCAGTGGGATTCAGCCACCTTTGCAACAATCCAGCTTCCACTGGTTTGCGTGTGCCGTCATATTTGTTGGTTTCACTAATAGGGAACCACTTTCACTAGTTCAGACTAACTAAGCAGTTCTGAAGTCGACATTTGAAAAAAAAAAATTGCCCTAACTGCATATACTAGGTCTTTTTGAACGACATGTCGAAATTCAAACCACGGAATCTATGCTCTAATATAAACAAGAAATTCTTGTAACAAAATGTTCGGAAAATTCATCTAGCGTTTTTAAACTGAAATTGAAGTCATCAAAACAGCGCCGGGAGCCCGCAACTTCACGTACCTGCGTGGGCAACAAGTTGCATAGCACGAAGGCGACTGGGACCGGCTCACCATGCGGAGAGCGCCTGCACATAGGACACCACAAGTTCGAGGTACGTGGGCGCCGCTAGTGGTTGCTTGTAAGTACACGTGTGTCAGAACTACATGAACAATTGGTCATTAGCATCTGAATAGTAAAGGCTGCCAGAAGTGATTGCGTTTTATCTCTAACAACACACAAACAGCAGTATTGGCGATGTAGGATATGCATGTTTCTTTCATGGTGGCATATACACGGGCGGTCACCACCGTTATGCGCCAGTTCTGTTCGCCTTCGTGATATGCAAGCTGCTGTGCACGCAGGTAAGTGAAGTTGCGGACTCGCGGCTTTGTTATGCTAACTTCAATTTCAATTGGATATTACTGGATGAATTTTTCCGAACATTTTGCTACGAGATTTCTTGTTTATATTCGCATATAGATGCCGTGGTTTGAATTTCGACTTGGAGTTGAAAACCTTTTTGTACATATATTTTACATCAACGGCGATTTTCATGTCCTCCAGCAAAGTGAAAAATATTTTGTATAATTAGTTCACTGTGTTTGCGTCATATTGAAGTGTAAATATGAGGATAATGAATGTATTTAATTATTTTACTTTGCTTTGGGTACATAAAAGTACCTAAAAATATGAATTAGCGTCTGAGTAACATATTTGCGTTGACACCAATTTCACACTTACACTTGAGCGTTGCATGAAAAAGTTCCTGGGTCCATGGTGACGTTAATTTTATACATGGCGGAAGGATACAAGTAGAGTACAGAAGTGGTTCCTAAGCAGGACTGCCGAAATCGCTCAGTTAATCGTCAACACTATACGATACCAATTAAATATCATTCAATTTATTGAGTTATTGCCGACTCTTGACACTGTTCAGGCATCAGAGGAAAGATACATAGAAATATTTTAATATATTTTTAATTAGTCGTATTTTACCGTGTCATTTAATTTTCACTGCACGGGCAAGCACAGTATGCCTACGTCTTTTCCTTTTGCATTAAGTGTATAAATCCGTTTAAAACAACCTTGGATACGCTATCTACATACACATCCAGACCCCTGTTTCACCCTTCATTCGCCTGTATGAATCTCATTATTTCGTCAGTAACATGCATAAATAGTAGGGTTCGTTTCCAAGGAGAATATCAAATATTTTCCATACAAGTGTAGAAGGTTGTTAACATCAGGTAAACTTTGGCCGAGCATTTTTTTACCACGCCATAACGAGGATATTATTATTTTTATTTATCCCCACTTCTGATGTTTTATGTCTCAGGTCTCACGTATTCTGTGTAATCAGGCACATGACAAAGAACTAAAATACAACCCTCCAAACCAAGTGCGAAGCTAAAACAACCATGTTTACATTCAGGCATAAATGAAACCAAACAAAACATTAATTTCAGAGATATAAAAAGAGCTCCTCTCAGTTATGATGCGACTTACTTCAGACATAAAATAAAACCAAATTACCAATACTAATTTGCGTTATTAGTCTATGGGTTGAATATTTTACACATTTTGTACAGTTATTTATCAATTAGTTAAGCCTCTGTGGTAACCGTTCCGATATTGACCCAGTGGTAATACAGATGTAACAGCGACACTTGCAGAGTGTAGTTGGATAGTGTTCCGGTCAAAGCTTGAGGTAAGTTCTCCGTTGTAGAGCTGTGTGAAATACACGTTCTTAACTGAAATTACTTTTTTCACATGAAAAGGACCCATACTTCACACTAGGCCAGAAAACCATTTTCAGCATATGTCTCAATTTGTAAATATTATTTTGAAGCTCTTTAAAATAGCCATAAGTGGCATTTTCAGTATGCTAATTCCAGTATTAATTTGCATGAATATCTGCATAAAGATTATGGGGTCCTGCATTGAACTTTGTTAACACTTATCTCTAATAAAATTATACAACCTGGGCGCGTTAACGATTATAAACATTCACGTAACCGGATTTATCAGAATATTTCTAAAACGTGAAGCGGTATTATGGAAACTGCAGATTTGAGTGCTACTGTTTATTTTGTGAAAATTTGCTTTAAACGTAAATTGTATTTCCTTCGGAAATGTTTAGTTGAAGTAAGCACTGGCATCTTTAGTTTCAATAATTCTTGCAGGCGAGCGAGCTGCTGCAGTTTCAAAACGCAAGACCCGAGTTCGAGTCCTGGTCCGGGCAGTTCCAATTACGGTTTTTTTTTGCGTGGTTTGCGAAAATTACTCCAGGCGGACGTCTGCACGACGCCTGAACAAATAACGTCGCCTCTTCTCCTCTCCTGATCACGAATGCCTCGACCAAACTGCCAACGAGAAGTCTCAGCTTTATTATGCAGCCAAAGTATTGAAAATTTCAATCTATAGTCTATTCGCAGTTTTACTCAAACCTTTGAAAAATTAAACTAAGTATCACGTATTTAGTTGTTTTCTAAATATGGCATGTATCACAAGCATTTTATGCCTCTGTTAACACGAATGTATCTTATTTTTCGTTAAATTGAAGTTTTACCTGTATTTTATTTATAAATAATATCTAAGTTGTAATAAATACGAATAAGAACCGTGAGAAAACACGTGTGTTGGTAGCGCCTAGTAAGAAATAGTTCCCATGAAATATATAATTACAACTGAGTGCGCACGAATACGTTGCGTCGTCATTTGGTGTAATTTTTTGGACATGATTAAGCTTGGTTTGCACGAGGCGGAGGAATATCCTGAAAGTAGTTCTTTAGCAGGTCTTCATTAAAGTGTGAAGTAACCGTGAATGCACTATATATATATATATATATATATATATATATATATATATATATATATATATATATATATATATATATATATATATATCGTTTGCAGATATATTATTATATTATTGCGCCACCTACTTGGGGCTGTTAAACGCATTTGAGGATCAGCAGTAAGAAAAACCGATAAGGGCTATACTCGCGTGTGCACCTAGTGCCTCTTCACTCCTACGCGCAAGGCGCTGAACTGGCGTACAGTGTTTCCGTCGTGCTATTGTACGTATAGCACTTTAAGAATCGACCCGATCAATTTGTATGCTGTTCACATTAGAACTAAGCACTTTCTATAACCATGCTTAAGGAACTACTTGTATGCACGTCTCGTATCTCTTCCGCCATATGCAAAATTAACATTGCAAATGGTCTGATAAATTTACTCATGCGTCGGTCTAGTGAAACTGTGAAAATATTATAAAAGTAAATACTTAACAAGTTAGCAAATTCTTACTCTAGGTGCATTGAAAAACAGAGGACAAAATAAATTAGTTCAAGTGTTCGCAAATATTTACCTAACACGTTAAAACAAGGGACTATTTTCCTCCCATCGTTAGCGACTTTACTGGGCCCATACCAGTGAGTTTTCTCCCCATTAAAATACATGGAAGGTAGGGGCAGTGACATTTTTCAAAGGTTGATTTCAAAACTGCTCACTTTACCGTGAACAGAGTATATCGCAGCAGGTCCCTATAATAGTTTTGCACGTTTCGACCAGTATATTACGAGACAAAGCGGTAGGAAAAGGCCTTTTCTAGCATTGAAAGGTTCGCAAATAACATTTCTAATACGCATGATGAACTGGGAGTATGATTCGTCCAAAATCTGAAGTGCGTTTTGTTTTCGTAATTTGGAATACGGGTCATATTTCGTCTCTGAAAGGAGACAGCCACCATGTATACCTTAAACTTCCTGTCTATAAATGAATCTTATAAGTGAAAGTTGATATTTATTGGCTTAATATAGGCGTTGAACGCTTCATGTTAATATTTATTGCCTTAATATAGGCGTTGAACGCTTCATGTTAATATTTATTGCCTTAATATAGGCGTTGAACGCTTCATGTTGATATTTATTGCCTTAATATAGGCGTTGAATGCTTCATGTTAATATTTATTGCCTTAATATAGGCGTTGAACGCTTCATGTTAATATTTATTGCCTTAATATAGGCGTTGAACGCTTCATGTTAATATTCCTCACTTAAATACATTCAACAGTACGTACAGATAATTAACATGAACAATCATTTATTTATTCTGAGATAGTCTTGAGCACCCTTTAAGGCCATTGGTGCATGAACGCAGTGTATTTATATATAATTTGTGTCATAACGTGTTTCACAGCGGGTTTTTCCAAATTTCTGGCACTTCAAGAGGCGAATAACAATTTTTAGCACCTACTTACGTTGTTAGATATCCACTGCCGTTGCTATTCTCGTAGCACTGATTGCAGTTAAGAAAACTAAAATTATTTCTTATGTTCCATCAGCGCTCCGAGAATAATGACGGCAGTGAGTATCTAACGACATAAGAAGGTGCTAAAAGTTGTTATTTACGTCTTGAAGTGGCAAAAAGTCTGAAAAATCCTCTGTGAAACAAGTTATGACACAAATTATTTATAACTATACTGCGTTCATGCACCAATGGCCTTAAAGTGTTTCTCAAACTTGAATTCAAGCCTTTTACTTTACGCGGTGAAATTATGAATGTTTTGATGTCGTCGGTGATTATAAGGAACCCATAGTTTTATGGTATTGGAGTTTCGTAGCTTTCAGTAAAGATATCTTTGCACTACTCGAGACCCACGAGGAAAAAATTATTCTCCGCAAAACTGTTTTTAATATTAGCATGTAGTGTGGGTTTGCGACGTCAATATCGCTGTTACGACCGCAAAGCATTTGAGTGCGGAAAAAGTCGATCAAATATTTTGCAGGCACCACAGTTGTGTTTGAGCATTCTTCGTTGAATACGTTCGTAGTTAGGTCCACAGTAACTCTGAACTAGAGAAAATTAATCTCGATGAACTGAAAAGAAACTGGAGGTTATTTAAGTAAACCAGTTTCTCGGATTTGCTGGTGATTAGTACGTATTAAAGGGTGATCGGTTTCTCCAAAATCATTTTCAGTGTATCTCACCGATGCAACACTCGCGAAATGCAAAATAAAGGGATTCGCGGTTACCAAGGTGCATGTGAAGTCTAAGTGGGACTGAAACGTTAATACTGTTTTTTTTAACGATTTTATATGTAAAATGTTTACTTAGTTTTCAACTGCCCGGACGATGTCGTCCAGGAAGTTAGTATCTTATGTAAACAGCTGAATCAACTATTATATGCTGCTCTCAAGTCCTTGATTCAGATCACTCGTGGAGATTAATAGTTTGGACGTAACGCAGCAGTCTTGAGCTAGAGAAAATGGGTGCTGTCTTCGGCGGTGCATTTAAAACTGCATTTAATTGTATAAAAATAAATAGCTGCATGAAACAACAATATTTCTCTCTGTGTGACCCTACGCTCTAGAATTTTTTTTTTTGTGCTTTTACAAGGAAAATCCTTGGAAACCCAGTTGCCAAGGAAATCCTTTGTAAAACTACAAAGAGTTATCTTGTAAAATCTGCAAGGCATTTCTTTGTAATATTACAAATGATAGCATTGTATTACAACTGACATTATTGAGAAGTGTTCATAAAAATGCTTTTTTCTTCTTTTAAAACGAATGTTATGAATTAATGAAAGAAAACAACTAAAAAATAATTATTAAAACACAGTTTGCGAAAAAAAATGTATACTCAGTCAACAAGGTAAATAGAACCTACACCCCTTGTATAACTGGCCTGCGCCTCTAACCACAAGACCAACTTAACTTACAACGCTTATAATTATTTTTACTGTAAATATACGGTCAAGAACATACAAAATTGTATTGATCTTAAATGGTTAAGAAGAATAGGCACATTTATTTCTTGTTAAGAGTTCGGTTGTTGAGTTTAGGGATTTGGACGACTCTTAACAACGGGGTATGGAGAGCCGATTTAAGAATTCTGTGTTTGCTAGGAAACACTAACAAATAATGACTAATACGGTTGTCTTAAGTGTTTTAGGTAATTCGGATATGCAATACATTTCTTTTTGCACGCAGCTACACTTTACACCACCAATAGTTTTTGCACAAATAGCCATATACGGTTTTACGTTGTTGAGTGTCCGCCATTTTGCTGAAGCTCGTTGAAACGGGTCAGTATAGTACAAACATTTCCTAAGGTCTATTACAAACACGGACCTTGTAGTTTTACAAGAAAAATCTTTGTACTGTTACATGCATTTGTAAAATTACAAAGTTCTCAGTAAAAATTACAAATATTTTTTAGAGTGTATAAAACTGATCATAAGATGACAACAATCACCTGGGTGTAGCGAGTGAGAAAGAAAAAGACAGTAAGCTGCACTTCAACCCTTTGAGGAGTATGCACGTACATATTGCGAGCGGGGCCGCGGTGGTGTAGCGGTTAGACGACTCGCCTCTCACCTGGGCGAACCGGGCTCGATTCCCGGTGGATGCGGGAATCGCGCCGTACGATGCCGCTGGTCGGCGGCCCCCCCCCCCCCCCTTGCCCACGCACCGCGGCGCCGCTCCATTCTCACCTCATTCCACAGCCATCATATCTCAATACCCAGTTGTTAAGAGTCGCCCAAATATCCCGACTCAACTCAACTCTACCCATAACGGAATATTTTGATGCTCATTCTTGGGTTTTGCTACTGATACTCCGAAAGTTGACAGAATAACGTTGTTTTCTGTGAATATATCTTACAATTGCAGTTTTTTTTCAACGTGTACTTTTTTGTCGTGTTCCAGGGCCCCAGGACCGGAAGTAAATGTGGCTGCCGCTTCTAGCCCTCCTCGCTCAGGTAAGTCCGATGCAGCCTGGGTAATTTCCATCTGCAGTGCATTTGTAAACGGGGCTGCCCCGTGTGGCCTCTTCACCTGATATAATTGAGACGGGCGTTGGGGATAAACAGCCGTCATTTCCTTGGATTTAAGCGAAGCTTTGAAATAATAAACATCTATCTTCTTTTAGTGCAATAAGTCTAACAATGATACTAGGTTACTGGTGACAGACTGGAAAGGCTCATATCTAGTAAATAAGCCTTCGTTTTTCTGCAATGAGAGTGTAAAATCCCATAGTGAAAACCACCCAACGGTATCGTAACCACGACCTTGCCAATGGAAGCAGGCAAGCTATCCGCATAACTAAAAAAGCTCTCTCATACAGCGGAACTAAATGTAAACCGACCAAACGCAGGACCTACAATTTTTGGTGACTCAAAGACTTTCATCGTACACTGAGGGAAAGGTTTGGTTAAGCCAAAAAAAAAACTGTTTCCGTGAGAGTTCAACCAATCAAATATTTTGTTTCAAATCATATTTTAATCGTGTTTCATTTGACGGCTTCTTCAACTAAAATAAGCATTTTGTAAAATAAAAAAAAATAAAAACAATAAATTGATTGTATATTAAAGTTTATCTAGCCAACAAAAAGGTTTTTGTTGGAGCAACCCATATATAGTCGGTCATACTGAGTCCCAAATGTAAAACGTGGCCACATAATATGTGCCTACAGATGTGAAACACCGCGAACTCCAGTCTCGCAGGAGCCGCGGTGGCTGAACGGTTAGACTTCTCGCCCCCCACCAAGGCGAACCGGGTTTTCGGAAATGGGAATCGTGCCAGACTATGCCACTAGTCGTCGGGTTTTCTCGGGGATCTCCCGTTTCCCCCGGTCCTTTCATTGAGGCACTGCTCAATACTCACCTCAAGGCCTCGCAGTTAAGAGCCACCCACATATTTTCACTCACTCCAGTAGCATACGTCGCCAGAGATATCGCACTGGCCCGCAATTCGCCAATCAGCACCTTGCAACCAACGTGCCGGCCCGCAGCCCCGGCCAATAGGGAACCCTCTTCAGCCAATGAGACGCGAGGCTCACTCCCAGGGCGTCGCGAAACCAATCACGAAATGAGCACCCCCACAACGAAGGAACCACCACGCTACTTGGTCGACAATCTTTGACGAGGCGGTAGTTTGACATCGTCGACGGGTAACAGGCCAGTTACAGCAGCGCCGTTCACAAGTACACTGCAGGCAGAAGTGCAGCGACTGCCAAAGATGGGAGACTAAACGCGCCAGCTCTACGCAACTTTCCTCGAAGCCTTGCTGCACGAACGGGCCTCGAGAATGTCGAATGGTAAACAAGCCAGAGCCCGTGCAGGGTGAAGGGGGGGGGGGCACACACGGACCTTGTCCTCAAAATGCGAATAAAGGGGGAAAAAATAACCGCTTTGCGGTTTTTCTTCGCACCGAGTCACCACTCTCGAAAAACTTTAACCTTGTACATTGAGGCGTGGTTACTTGATGACGCGCCCGACGTACGGGATGTTTGCTCGACCTTGAGTGAAAAAAAAAAATTCATTCTATTGCACCGTCATTATTTGAGATTCGTTTATCTCCAGACACGAAACTATACTATTAGAAAATTATGACACAATTTACGAACCGTAGGGAAGTTTAAAATGGTATTCCGTTTTGGGTTTTAACTTTTCGTGGACAGCGAGGTCACTGAAGATGAAGCCAGCGGGCAAGGAACCGGCCATAACCTGTGCTCTCGTATAGCCTCTCCTGGCTCAAGGGAATCCACTGCCTCTTCATGGTACGTCTGGGTAAACTCGAAGCACCGAGGTTAGCAAACATGTAAAACTCCAGGCCTTTCCGTATGCCTTGTTTACTAAAAGAAGTATATGCCAGCACGGCAAAGCTTGAATCTTGGGCAATCATGGTTGTGGTGCCTGGTGGCGGGCATGTCGACTGCTTAGCTGTCAGATGGCCCAAATGCTGAATTTCAAAGTGAAGAGATTCGTGTGAATGGAAAATGGACCATTTTTCGGGGTTGGGGTGTTAGCCCACCCGAAATGGAGAACCCATGATGCAAAGGAAGGAGTAGCACGGGATGACCTTACTACTGTAGGGGTTCCCTCAGCAGGGGGGTTGGAGGCACAGCTCCGATGGGGTAGTGTGCGTGGGACTAGTGACATACCCCTGCGCCCGGAGGTCAGATTGATGATGGACTCGTGATGCCAGTGGTTTGAATTATCGTGATGGTGTTAGATAGGTTTTGTACTATGTAGGATGATGCCCAAAATTGGGCAAAGCTTATTCCCAGTGGGGCAGGTTGCCAAAAAGAACATGACATTTACAATGAGAATGTAACACCACGAGATGGCCTATGGCTAGAGACCTGCAAAATTCGCGTTATTATTTGGGGACATGAGAAACTTCACACACACGTGCCTTTGCAATGAGTTCGTTATTGGACCATACTTCATCTGACACGCCTTGGGTAACTCTGGGCCATGAAATAAACATTTCACAATTGTGTAGTCCAATCACGTGCAGTCCAGTAAAAAACAGGAGTCATTCCACATCTATGCAGAAGCCAATGGCGAACCGACGTTGGCTCGAGTGTATACAGCACTGTGAAGTTTAGCCTGACGCCAAATAACGCGAATTCTGCAGGTCTCTACTTTGGCTAAGAGGGGTTGGGAAGTATGTTTATTATTACTATTATTAGTACTCCTATATCCATCTAGCTATTGACCACTACATAACAGCACAGACAAGGCAAGGGAACTACGGACATAATTATGACACAATTTTAATTCTGCCAAAATTTGGCCAAAATATGTATTGGAAAACAAATACAGGTTCGTAGCTCAGTCGTTACGTCTGTACTGGTATGTACTTATACTACTGGTGAATACAAGTGAAGTAACTATAATAGTTCATATGTAATTAATATGAATAAAAAGAGGGTCGAAATTTGTTGTTGTGTTTGGTAATGCCAGTAAGAAATAGTTCTAATGCAATACATTATTAAACTGAGTGTGCACGAATGTGGTGTGTTGTCCCTCTGTTGTAATTTTTTTTATACGTGGTTAAACTCTGTTTGCACGAGGCGGAGGAATATCCTGAAAGTGGGACTTAAGTGAAGCTCCGGAAAAGTTGGAAGCGACCGTGAATGGAGTTTAGCGAAGAGAGGCGGATGTTTGTCTGCGGCACTTGTTGCCACTGCAACCGGTCGGTTCCAGCCGATGTTTGTCCACCTCCTCGCTAAAAATTCGCGGCGATTTCTTCTTCCCCTGAGGACGAAGAGCAGGCAACACTTCCGGAAGGCACGGCGGAGGCTTCTGACGCAACATGACGATCGGAAGGGGGGGTGAGGGCTCCATGGACACGGCGCGCAGGATACCGCCGCCATCTGCACACAATGGCTGTGGCAGCGCGGACCTGGCGCGGGAGAAGAGAAAGCCGCGGCTGCTAAATGGTCGCCTGCGACCACGCGCGTGCGCGTGTAAACACGCGTATGTGTGCCATCCGCATAGGCGACCATGCGAGCCTCCCTCCTCCCCACGGCCAGTGGCATACACTCCACATCTTTGACTTCCCGCGCGTCTTGCAGACGCTCGCCGCTGCAAAGTGCATGGACGGGTTAGCGCACAGAGCAGATAAGCGCGCAGAAGCCCTGCTGAAGTTCTCACTCCAGGATATTCCTCTGCCCCGTGCAAACTGAGCTTATCGAAGTATAGGAAATTACGCCGAAGTGCAACGCACCGAATTCGTGCACTCAGTTGTAATGATGTTTTGCATGAGAACTATTTCTCACTCGGCGCTACCAACGCACATGTTTTCTCACTGTTTATATTCATATTTAATTTTAATTAATTCATCAAATTTGAAGATGAACTATCGGTAAAACTTCAATTCGACGAGAAATAATATACGTTCATGTTATCTGATCTATAAAACGCTTCTGATATATGGTATAGTTTAAAAATAACTATATACGTCATACATGGGGTAATTTTTCAAAGGTTTGATTTAAAAAGTACGAAGAAACCGCGAATAGACAATAGGCGTACCCATCCTGTGACCAAATGCGCCAGACTCTGGAAATGGTCCTTGTGTTTTACTGGCTACCACATGCTGCCGTCTGACGAGTAAGCTACCAGCATCTGATTGGCGAACGGCTTTCCGTCATGTTGACATCAATTTCCGCCATTTTTTTGGTGTGCGTTCTCGGAGTTCGTGGATTAAGCAGCTGTTTCACCTCCGTATTCTCAAATGTGTAGGCTGTTAACAGGAAAATGAGCACTTTTGAGACCTGTTTAAGATCCATTTGTATGCACGTTGTGTATTCGCCCGCATTATGTAAAGTTTACATTGCCACGGGCCTCATTAGTTTATTCATGCGTCGGTCAAGTGAAAAGTATATTTTTACTAATCTGGTAATTTTTACACTTCGATGCAATTAAAAAAAACCAAATGCGAATGAAAGAATTTTAATTATCACAAATGTTTACCTAACACTTTTTATTCGACATTAAGATACGGAACTAATTCCCATCTATCGATACCAACTTTACAGGACGCATGTCCCTCAGCGCGCACATTAAAATAAATACAGGCAGGGGCAGTGCCTTTTTCCTAAGGTTGATTTCAAAAGTGCTCACTTTATCTTGAATTGTCTTTAAGGGTACATATATTTTTGGTAATACTGAGATGAGCGTACTGTGTCCTAAAAGTAATGACTGGGCCTCAGATGATTATATTACTGGAACAAATTGTGATATGCATGAAATACAGGTCGAATAAAAATCAAACTCCCTGTTCATTCATCTACAGCGTAGTAAGATAAAATAACTTTGTGACAGTCATTTTAAAAATAAGTGTCCGACCTACACAAAACATACCAGTTTACATCACCTGTCGCATTACTACTTGTCTGCCAAATTTGACAGGAATCTGTCAATTATTTCTCGAGATATTTTATAAATCTTCGTTACCTCATCCAGCGCTATCTTACTAAATGGTGGGAAAGAGTGTCTATGTGTTAGCATATATGATTTGTCAAATACGTACTGCCAGCATACAAAAATTGGGTGAAATTTGTCGAACGGTATGGAAAATATACCAAATAAACCTAAACTAATTGCAAAACCGCCATTTTGACAATAAGTGCCAAATCAATTTTAATTGAATAAGATTCATACAGAAGTATTACGTACGTGCTCTATTTGGTGATAATTGTTTGAGTATAGTTTTCGCGATATAATGTAAAACCTTTATTTTATCATGAGGTGTTATATTCTGAAATTGCGGATGTACAACAATCTCCATATCTAAACACAATACTTACACTATTCACTGTCAATATACAAAATTGGGTTTCACTCAGTTAAATAGTTCCTGACACATAAAATATCACCCTAAAAAATTTATCAGCTGCCATTTTGAAAGTAAGTGGCCGGATTCGTCGAAAACTTAGAACATCAGCTGTTCTTACTAATTACTGTATGTGCTCCGAGTTTGGTGAAATTCGGTTCATGCGTTTACAAAAGGTTTTAAAGGAGAACACGTGCAGGGACACACACACACACACACACATACACACACATACACACACATACAGTACACACATATGCATATACACAGCCAGGGATGTGTTCTCGAAAGCCTTGTTTCCTTCCCTTCAGAAAGTAGGCTAAGAATTAGAGCAGTCATAAACAGTGCTTCATATCAAACCTAGATCACAATTTTTCTGAACTGAGATCAGGGGATCTACAATTGGAACTCGGCCAGTCACGTTGGTGCACACTTTTACACTGCAGCCGGATTTAGCAGCATTAACATCATTCGAAATACGTGCAAAATCCCGTGCCAAAATGCCGACCTAGCATGCGCTCAATTTTGTACGAGAATTGCTCGCGTAAGGCATATCTCATACAAGAAATTGAAAGAGTAGGCTACACATATTATATCTGTGAACTTCGCACTGAACAACGGACCATATTGGCCTTTTTTAAGGTGTCCGCAGATCTGAGGCATAAAAGCGAGGGAAAACGGGTAGAATTCAATTACTACTCCAGCAGGGACTTTCATATTAAAGTACCGTCCCAAATAAGCAATTTGTTTTGTATATAAATTGTTATTCCACATTTCATATGAGAAATACAGTTTCCAGGGGAGTGCAAGTGCCCCCCCCCCCTCAATTGCCACCCTCCTGCTGCTGCCCATGGTGTTCGGGTCATGAGCAGAAGATGAATATAATTGCCACCTCCTGCTGCTGCCCATGGTGTTCGGGTCATGAGCAGAAGATGAATATAATTGCCACCTCCTGCTGCTGCCCATGGTGTTCGGGTCATGAGCAGAAGATGAATATAATTGCCACCTCCTGCTGCTGCCCATGGTGTTCGGGTCATGAGCAGAAGATGAATATAATTCCCCTCATCTTTAGTCTGCGGTGCGTACTCGCACGTTCTCCTCGCCATGTGACCGCTAAGGTGTCAAGGTCACATAGCGATGATGAGGTCGAACCAGTATACATTTCATGCTAAACCCCCCCCCCCCCC
Source organism: Dryococelus australis (assembly GCA_029891345.1). Lineage (NCBI taxonomy): Eukaryota > Metazoa > Arthropoda > Insecta > Phasmatodea > Phasmatidae > Dryococelus > Dryococelus australis. Next base: position 29,352,115 of record CM057005.1, read on the forward strand.
TCCTCGTCCTTCTCAAACTCTCCAACACACCCTGACATAACTTTGAATTCATGAACTGTGATTACGTATTCATCAAGTAGTGTTGAATGCTATACAATCAAGAAGTACCGTTTCTCTCGGCCCCCGCACGTAAATTTTTTACACGTAGTGTTTGCTCATCTGGTATTTTTTCTCTAAGAACTGTCGCCATCGGTGTTTTAAAAGGTTGGGTTTGACGTATGAACAGATAAATGTAGGTAAAAGCTGTTCACGATAAAGTGAGCACTTTTGAAATCAACCGTAGAAAAAAGTCACTGCCCTTACGTGCATTTATTTGAACAGGTGCAATGCGTTACATGTGCCCAGTAAAGTTGGTAGCGATGGAGGGGTAAATAGTTCCATGTATTAACGTCGAATAAAAAGTGTTAGGTAAACATTTGGGTTAACTTAAATTATTCGTCTCGCTTCCTGTTTTTCTAATGCATCGAAATGTAAAAATAAGCAGATTTGTACAATATTTACTTTTCTAATAATTTCACAGTTTTACTTGACCGACGCATGAATAAAGTGATGAGGCCCATGGTAATGTTTATTTTACATAACGCGGAAGAACACACAAAATGTACACAAGTAGATCTTAGGCAGGGCTTTCAAAAATACTAATTTTACCGCGAGCAGCCTATATTAGATGTAACGTTATTTCAAATAATTAACATAACGTTCTTTTTCCATTTTTTTCTGATGACACTTTAAAACAACAATTTTTGAGTTTATGACACAAGAACAATAAATATTAACTCACATACAGAAATTGCACAATTTTTATTTTAATAAACACGGTGTATTCTAATTCAAAGCAACGGTGTAACATTAAAGCGAAAAAATTAATTTTTATTTTATTTTATAATATAAGGACATGTTTTGATATTTTTCTACCTATAACATTTAGGTCTTCATTTGTTAAATTTTGTTCAAATAATTTTTTATTTTTTTTGCTAGTGCATTAAAAACTGCTGATTTGTAAATCTGGCCAGTTATTCTGCAAAAAAATAAATAAAATCATATTGGGGGAGGGGGGAGACAGTAGCTTGTCGCCTTGTGTAACGTTTGCATAGTGAACTGCATTTCCTGCTACATTCCTTCAGCTCGCACACGTCTGCTCGACACAGCGACACATTCACAGTCGCCACGAAACTATTCCGCAGAGCAGGTGAAAGGAAACTGATGTAGAAAGTTTCTCATCAAATATTCGTTGTAATTCGAACGTCGAAGAGTTGGTCTCTTCGCAGGGGAAGGCGCGGTAGCAAGTAGTGGTGATTTACACGAATCACTCCCCCAAGGGCTACTTTCTCGTCTACGACGGTGTTAATTCCGCCGTATTAAGAGCTGGCGTGCGCTAGGAACACGTAGGTAGGTACAGACGCTCGGTCCTTCGAGAGTCTAGCCACGCGCGCGAGGCGATGACGCCCAACTCGAGAGCGCATCGTAAGCTTCTACGCCGGCCGCTTTCCCTGCGACCTGTCCAGTGAATTACCGCACCGTTTTAACGCCGTTAGCACTCATCTCACCGGCTCGTCTCACCATCCGTGGACACAGCTCACTTACCGATACACAGACACGAATAGGCTGTTGAAGGTAAACTGAGCTCTTTTGAAATCCTAGCTTAATATCTACTTGTATACACGTTGTGTGTTCCTCCGCCACATGTAAAATTAACATTTCCATCATAGGCCTCATCACTTTTACAAATACGCAAATTTTTACTCGTCGATGCATTAAAAAAAAAAAAAACAACAGAAACCGAAAGAAATAATTAAAATTATCACAAATGGTTACCTGACACATTTCATTTCGGGTTAAGATATGGAACTACTTTCCATTCCGTGTTACCAATTGTACTGGGCGCATGTCACTCAGTGCACCCGTTTAAATATATGCATGCAGGGACAGTGACTTTAAATATATGCATGCAGGGACAGTGACTTTTTTCCTAAGGTTCACTTCTAAAGTGCTCATTTTACCGTGAACAGCCTATAGTTAGCATACATCTGCGACATCAGTGGCACAAAGACAGATCGTACACTGCCTGGCCACCTGGCCAGCAGAAGTGAGTTTATTGACCAGCTCTGTTTCTTGGGCGGGTCTGCTGAAATATTTGTTTTGCTTTTCAAATTTCATTTTAAATAACTTGTGAAATACGTGCCAGTTATTTCAACCATATAATGTTGTTGAAGAAGACGTTTGCTGTACCATCATTAATGAAAATCTCTATTTTATTGTTTGCGTCGATGCTGAAAATAATATTAAACCATTTTACGAGGGTTAGGAAAATTTCGTAAAATCAGCCATTATCATCTATGAATGCTGGTGAAAAGCAATTTTGCAATTTTTGGTTACCTTAGAGCTTTTAGGATTCCTTTATATTGTTTATCTTGAGGACATTCTTTATTGAAATATTATACATTTTAAAATATTTATTTGACAAATGTAATGGTCTCTTTCCGATAAATGCTTATTTGGTCTTCGTTTCTGTCTTGTAACATGTTATGAAGTACTTCGAAATTCCATAAAGATTTTAAGTTTTCAGTCTTGATATCTTTAACGTGCCTGCTGTTCCTCGTGGCTATCAAAATTAAAGTGTCTTCTGTTTAAGAATGTCATTTGTATTATGTGATGAAAATATCTTACGTAAACAATTTTTTATAAACGTGTTTCAAACCTCATTCTCTACTCGCAATTCTTCTGTCATAAAGTAAACCGTTATTGAGGAATCGAAACCTTAATGTTTGCGCAAGTCAACTTGTAAAAATAAACAAGTAATTTTCAGTCGTTTTTTTCTTGATGGTTGTACCTAAGATAATTCTTGAGTTATTAATAAAAACCAAGTGTCGGAATTTCCTTACAATAATCCTGGCTTGTAGTAATGATGAAGTAGCATAGACATAATTAACGCCAACATACATGTTTTATAATAAACTTCGTAACAGGACAGGATATTTGCAGTCAGCAGTTCCAGACATGTAAATGGTTTAACAAAAAAAGTATTTCTAAAAAAATATTAAAGTGGCATGGAAACTAGAAAATAAATTACTTTTTGTGCGAACCGAATTGGCACGGACATTAAAATCAAGTTTAAATATTAATATAGATGTCTTACGTTTCCTTCGCACGAATTTGTGTGTTACTCGTATTTACATATCAGGACGTTATAAACCTTAAATGTGTCTCACGTGTAAAATTTTCGTGATGAAAATACATCATCACTTCCTTCCAAGAGGAGTATGTATATGTGAAAACGATATTGAGTACGTATTCCGTGTCGCAGTGTTCTTATTTCAATTACTACAGGTGGGATATAAGTGAGGAAAAATAATGTCCTGAATATATTAGACGGAAAAAATACATTTCTCATCCCAACCACGGGGCAGAAAAAAAAAAAGTAATATCCGAGCAGCTTTCTCTTTTAATAAATATTAATAGAACGACGTGGACATAAAAATATGATCTTCCCACGCACGATAATGGAACGACGAAGTCATAAACAACAAAGCATCCGCCATCATCATGACAAACGACGTTGCTCCACACACGTCCTCACACACACACACACACACACACACACTTGATTTTTAAGTAAAAGGAGTAGGCCTTGATAGGAGTCTTTACGTCGCCGTTCCTCCAGCAGGAGGCGGTCAGGAAACGGCGTCGGCCAATTTTCGCAAAAGGCCTTCCTCCGTTGCCGTCACGATCACGATCGACAACGGGCATCGCTGCTGATTGAATCGCCAACCCTACAATGACTTTTAAATTGAGCGGGTCGGGGCCTGCCGCTTGCCAGCTGAAACGGTTTTGGCATTCAAGGTAAAAGATTACTGGGCGTGGTCATTTGGAACCGTCGGTTATGTGTCTGAATCCATTCTTCTCTTCGAATTCTTCAACGCGTGCCAAACCGAAAGTTTTTCGTTTATTCCGAAAGCTGAGAAAACCGAGAACTTACTGTTAGTTCTCGAAAACCAGCTCATGCCGCCTGTAGTATAAAGAAAAATTCTGACTACTGTTAACCAAAGGAAAAGGAGGCAAATGACCTAAAGAACGTGAAACTGCTGTATTTTGACCAAAAGAGTGTGTAATGTGCTACGAAGTTAGCGTTACCCACCTTCGTCCACCTACATATATAAATATGTTGTAAGTTGTTCGAACTTCAAAAATCAAAGGTGAATAACCTAACCTAACCTAATCTAACTTAACATACCCTAACCTATTACATAACATTGCAAACCATGATGTCATCAATGAAAATAGCTTGTATTACTTACGTAAGAGCTATACTTAGAACATGACATAACTTCACCCAACATGAACTAACCTCGCCAACTTTTTTTTTTTTTATTGTCATATTTCTGGCCATGTTTTTGTGTGTGTATTGTGACATCAATTTGGAAAATGAGCAAATGAGCAGCAGTGGACATCAAATCTGAAATAAAATATCGTTAATAAGAAAACTAAAACAACAATATCTAGGCGTTACGGGGCCGCGGTGATGAAGTGGTTAAACTATTATTTTCCCACTTAGGCGAGCCGGGATCGATTCCCTTCGGGGCCGCCTGTGGAAATCGCGCCGGACGATGCCGCTGGTCAGCGGGTTTTCTCGCGATCTCCCGTTTCCCCGCCCTTGAGTTCCGGCGCTGCTCCATGCCCGCATAACTTCACCCTCATCTGCTCTCAAGACCTCGATGTTAAGAGCCGCCTTAATCTTTACACTCTCCACTCTAGGCGTTTACGTACGTACTCTTGATGTAACGTGCTAATGTAAAACTAAATGTGACACTAATCTTTCAACCATGGTATTGAAAACCAAATTGAAACGCTGCCACAATAGGATTACATAACGTTGGGCACGTACTTTCCACTTGTTCAAGCAGATATGCAAATTTCAGTGGTATAGTTTAGTGAAGATACAGGCTTTGTTTGATAATGTTTATTAATGCGTGCATCTCTTTGTTGAAACATTGCGTTATGCTTTGGTTTTGTAGGCAATATATATATATATATATATATATATATATATATATATATATATATATTGCCTACAAAATATATATATATATATATATATATATATATATAACGCAGCTAAATGAATTTCCGGAAAATGGCCAGAATTTATTTTCATAAGTGTATTAGAGCAGGCGTTTGAATAGTTATAGCATTAACATGTACACAAATTGCGTCAATAACTCTTCAGCATTTAAACTTATGAAATATAATTTTTTTCCAAAAATTTTACTCCTGAGATGAAATAATGAATAAAGAAAGTCTTGTTAATAAAACTAAAAATTTTTAAAATAAAATTTAAATCTGTTGCTTAAGAATTTTCCATAGTTACTGTATGACACTTCGGATACATTCGCCAACTTGGAAAGAAAGAAAGAAGAATTTTTGTGGTAGATTGTCCAGCTTGTGAACTGCAAATATGCACTTCCCAACTGCAGTCTCACAACGTTGTCGGAGCCAGAAACAATAATCATGCAAAAATGCAGGACTAATAGCGGCCTCCCTCTGTGGCAGGAAGATGCTAATGGACGGTTAATGTCTTCTTGAGTGTTCGAGCGAGTATGAACTCCGGCCTACGGGACAATGAACTCGCGAATATTTTGCTCACCGCGAAAAATAAACTGCAGATATGCCGGTGGGTGTTCGCGATAGAACGCACGCGGCTGCTGGGAGGAATTAATTACGAAGGTCGAAGTCTCAAGGTGCTAATTTAACGTCGTAGATCTACGTTGCCCGTCTGCGTGTCGAATCGGTAAGTGCGGAGGCGATGGAGCGACCCGCGCGTCGAACAGCTACAGGTCGCGACAGTGTTATAGGCTGCTCGCGATTGATCGAACGCTTTTGGTAGCCCTGTTTAGTATCTCCTCTCACTTCCCGTTTTGTATTCTTCCGCCTTGCCCAAAGTTAACATAGCCATGGGCCATCTCACTTTATTCACACGTCATCCAGATGGAACCGTGTGATTGTTATGAATGTATAGTATGCGTGTTACTAACATACGAGTTCAATCTAATGTACGTAAAACAAGAAACATTTCACTCCGGCATACATAAACTTAAACTTTACACTCGTAATACAGCGTCGAGCGTAGAGAACTATTTCTATACGCTGCCAACTTGAATACGAACCTGCGTGCAATTGTGTGTACTGTAGCGTATAGAGGATGTTTATTTCAACAATCTGAGTGCGATACAGATTTACTGACAACTAAGACATGCTATGAGCGAGTCGCCTTTATTCACAACTGCATTGCCAATAGTCGTGTTGGTTTCTTTAATCCCATCTTCGCCTGTCCTGTTAATCCACACGACACCAAACACACTCACTAATGTATAAGGAATAACGTCCATTACGGCCATCTCACTACCAATATACTGCCGAGATGGAAATGTCCTAGTAAAATGTTCTTTCATACGTAGATCGACATACGATCCATTCTGTTCATTTGAGTGATTTACACTGAGAACTTTATGAAAACTGCCGAAGAAGTAACATTTCTTAGCTCGTGTCTTCAAAGAATGCGGACGTCGTAATGCTACGGCAAACTCCGCACAACTCAGTTAAATTCACGTGACTTAATGTTACGTGATGTTGCGTAATGTTACAACGATTAGGAAGTGGTTCCTTTAGAAAAATGACGTAGCAACGAACGTGGACAGTGTATCACAGAAAATAGGACAAGCAGCCTCTTAAACTGTTAAAGCAAATATCATCGCCCATCTGTAACAAAATACGTAGGGGTTTCAATTGCCACATCGGAATAAATACTGAAACACTGAAGCATTTTGCGAATTTCCAATTGAGATTATTAAGCACCATGTCACAGTGTTGTAACACTTTAAACTTATCCGTTTACACGTATACGTTGTAATATACTTGAGGCAGTCACCTACCTCGCGCTTTAAATGCGTTACATCGTGTTTGAAAAATGTGTTTTCGGCGACACTGCAGGATGTTGCAAAATTGCATGTCAATACTTCGGGGAAATATTCTTCACATCTGGAAGATGAAAAAAAAATGTTATGTGAACGTACGTCCGTAAACGCTTCGTTTCTTCAGTATAGCCCATAACGTACGGTGTATGGCCCGCGGGCTGGATCATGTTACTGTGGAATGCCATCGCAGCGTTCATTTGCATCACACATGACACCTCACACAACGACACGATACCTAGAACAGTAAGAATTGCACAGGAATTAGTTGCACATGTGTGAAAGCCTATCGTCGGCACTAAAGGAAATGTTCAAAATGCCTTCCACCAGCACGAACACACGCACCAACCCGCTACAATACGGTTACGGAGGGTGCCCACATCGTCCACTGGGGTTGCATACACACGTCCCTTTAAATGTTACCACAAAAACTCTAGTGGATTTAAATCAGGGCTCCTCGGGGGCTGGCATGGGGCTGCCAATTACAGCTGCGATGGCATTCCACGGTAACATGATCCAGCCCGTGGGACATACACTGTAAGTTATGTATTACGGACTGTATTAAAGAAAACAAGCGTTTGCGGCCTTATGTTCATACAACATTTTTTCGTTCTCCAGATATGAGGAATGTTAGCCCGAAGTATTGACGTGCAATTCTGCAACATTCTATATAAAACGTGCTGTCCATATGTTTACCTACGAAATGAAAGCACGTTCCAGACACTGAAGAAATAATACTTTCAAAACATTACGCACATTAGAAGCATTATTTTCATGCTCTCCAAAACAGCTGTAGGGGCCACGGTGGTTTAGTGTCTAGACTACTCGCTTCGCACGTAAACGAACCAGGTTCTATTCCCTGCTAGGTTCTCGCATGTGGGAGTTCGTGCCGGACTATGCCGCTGGTCTGTTGGTTTTCTCGGGGATCTCTCGTTTCCCTTGCCCTTTCATTCCGGCGTTGCTCCATTACGCCTCACTTCCGCCTCATCGGATCTCAAGATTTCGATGTTAAGAGCCACCCAAATCTCTCTACTTCTGCTTCCACTTTCGACAAAGCTATAAACAGTTTTTATTTTCAGACTGCTGTATCTCGAAATATACGAACCGGTTACACACGATAGAGGCGTGAACTGGACTTTGCGATGGCTTTGCGTCCAATAAACCTATAAGGTCAGCACTCGAAGTCTCGTTCAGGCGAGTTGCTGACGGAAAGCCTGCGCGCATGTGAACAGTGTCTGCGATACAGTTTCCCCTGTGAGCAGACAAGGCGAAAAGAAGTTTTTCAAATTACTGAAGAAAAGACATGACCGAAGATCACATGTAACCACATTCAATAGCCTCTCAGCCGTGCCAGATGAAATTTCAAATGCTTGATAAGTATTTATACTGGCACTTTATGGTGCTTCGAAAGAAGGAACTTGTATTAAAATGCAACGGGAGGACGTAACATAGAAATTGAACTTGAAAGTCGTCAAAAAAAGATACAGCAAGTCAGCACTTGTCACTCACATGTCACCAAACACAACTGTAGTTCATTAATACAAACTACCACTTGAGTAGTTGTGGTGGAGAATGGGAGACAGAGGTTTTTATTCTTATAACAACATTGCAACCACCTGCTCTAACTAAGCTGTTGAAACTAATTTCATTTTTCATAATAAAAAACTGTGGTGGAAAAAGGAACTCTGTACCCCAAAGCAGGCATAAAATGCTCCAGCATCTGCAAAACATATCTTGGGTTCCTTTCGTATACATTCTCCTTAAGTTATAAGTTTATATTTAGTCGAAGATGAAGATGAACTTGACAGGAACTATGCGGTTTAAACGCAGATGACGAAGATGATCTTGGAAATGTTTTATTGCAGCCTCCCCGCAACATAAATTAAAACTATAGTTCAGATTGTGACGTAACGTCCAGAGAAACAAATATTCCCTCATCTCCCACAATCTTTTAGTATCAAGAAAGGAATGGTCATGTTAAGAACACCTGAACTACAAACCTGTTTGTGAAATTCACAAAAAAAAATTTTTGTCATATTTTACCAAGAGTACCGGTGTTGATAAAACAAATACTATTAATATAAGCTCATCAACAAAAAAAATTGTTGCAACCACAATGAAGAAACCTGTAGGAATTAAACGCGGTGGGTAGGTTTGACAATGTGAGACATGAGCATGATGCATGTTTCACGCTCGTACACGCAAGTGATGTCTGCCTATAGATATAAGATAGTCCTGGTGTGCATACTTTCCATTCTAACTCATGTTGTTGTGCAGGTAGCAAGCCTTCAAAGTGAATTTAATATACCTAGAAGACGAGTTCGACAGCACTGCGAGCAGTTCGATGAGTTCGAGATTGGTGGCATGGTCGGGCTGCAGGAATCGGGCATGCCATATCGGTAGAGACCTGCAAAATTCGCGTTGTTATTTGGGGATATGATAAACTCACAACACGCGTACCTCTGCATTGTTATTGCACCGTACTTTATCTGACACATCCTGGGTGAATCTGCGCCAGTAAATGAACACTTCACAATTGTGTGCCCCAATCACGTGCAGATGAGTCAGGAAGAGCGTGGCCTCACATGTATGCAGCAGCCAGTGGTGAAACGACGCCGGGTCCAGTGCATACAGAATTGTGAATTTTAGCCTGATGCCGAATGATAACGCCGATTTTGCATGTCTCTACATATTGGTAGTCAGGATGTTACCATAGCTCAATGTTGGCGTCAGTGGATGGAGGAAGGCACGCGTACGCGACACGCCGGATCTGGAAGACCACCAGGAACGACGCTGAGGGAGAACAGACGGACTGTCCCCGACATGCGCGGAGTGTCCCGACCGCCACGATTGTGACCATTCATCGAGCAGTGATGCTCACCCTGCAACATCCTATGAGTGCCAATGCCGATGTCAGACGGCTGCACACGGCGCAGGACTTACATGCAAGCAGGTCGTTACGATAACTGTCCGCAACACCACATCAACGTCGCAACAGACTGCAATGGTGTCGCGACCGACTCTCAAGGATCCGCACAGAATGGCATCTGGTGATCTCCAGTGATGAGTCCCGTTTTTGACTTGGCGTAGATGACCAAATGCGTCCGTGTGTGGCGACAAGTTGGTTAGCTCCAAGACGAACGGTTTGTTATCACACGTTCGGACGGTCTGGCGTCATTTTTAGGGTGCAGTTTCGTACTATGTCCGACGGTAAGTTCATGAAGTCCTTCAACCAGTGAGCCTGCCGTTTGTGAACGACCACGCCAGTTCTCTATTCCCACTCGACAGCGCTCGTCCTCAATAGCGCGCCTTGAAGCCACGGCTACTTTGTTAGGGCCAGCCACATCACCAGACTTACTCCCAATTGGAAATGTATGACATTCACATAAAAATCTCTAATGTCCTTCCAACAAAAAAAAGTACTACTGAGGCATTTCTTTAAACGTTTATTTTGTAGTAAAATAAATAATGTTGCGACAAAGTTAATATAAAGTTAAACATTTACAAAGTCTTGTATAATTGAAAGATATTGTTCAAGTGTTAGTGATAATAAAACACGGAAGCAATGTTGTCGCAACCGAAAGTTTTATTGCGCTAAAAATTGTAGAAAGAACAAACTACTTTATGTTACTGCGGCATTGAAGAAATGCCCAACCAACATAAGTTTAAACTGGCGGATAGTAGCGAACAGCGATAACCTTGTAAAATGAAACCACTGTTATTAAGTTTTTAAGTATAGTATGAGATTAAGTGCAGCTTACACCAGCTCTCAAACCTTCCAGAGCAGTTTACGTGTGCCAAATATGCATGTATTTATAGAGAAGAAAGTATTTCCTCGTGACGAAAGAGAACGGCAGATCGTCTTTGAGTTGTACGGAATACCCAGAATATGAACCACAGTCACATATGTTGAGATAGAGAAGTTGGTAGTGCGTCAGGTTTCCTAGAGTGGAGAACGTGAAGTACTGAAGGGATCCGATTTAATTCACTTCTGAGCTGTCATTTTGTTCTCGTTGGTAATATTTATTTTTGTAATAAAATAATTGTACTTTATTTATTTTACGAAGCAATGACTTTATCAGCAAAGAAAATACAAGAGAATTGACAACATAAATATTCAAATCAATTCAACAAAGACGTATATTTTGCCGCAAGATAAAGAGCACTTTAATGTTGATAGAACATTAAGCAGGTAGTTACAAAGTACTTAATGTTACATTAACCTCAATACATTAACAGAAACGTTAGTTACTGAAGGCTCGCAGATAAAAAATTACTGTTGTAGTAACATTAATAATGTTGTCACATAACTTGACTTGTTTCTGTGTGTTATTGGCCGGTTTATTGCGACTCCACTCCTAACGCACAATCTGCAGGATCTGCGAACGACTATTCAATCTGCATGGGATTGATTATCACTCGGTATCATTAGAGACCTCTACAACTCCATGCCGCGACGTCTAACAAATTGTATTTACAAACATGCCGGCCCGACGCCATACTGATAATACTAAGAATCTTATATGTGTAAAACACCATAAAATTTGCTCATACTGTTCTCAGTTTGCAATAATTTCTTCTTCTTGGTGTCTTTTGCCTTCCTTCCGAATAACGTAACAATCCGACTCTTTCGTGTGGGTGTAACTTTTTTCTGACAATGAGTGTATAGTCTATATTGTGATCTTAAGATATAAAATGTCTATTGCTTTTGAACGGTGCTTCCTACAAAAAAAAAAAGACAAATCTGGTTTTGTTGAAAATTTTATTTTATTTCGATATAACATGTGTTTCAATCTGAGCTATAGTTAACAAGAAAATTAACAAAAACTGGAAGTGGCCGCCATTTTTTCAATATGCTGGCTGATACAGACGATGAAACGTCGGGTACATTAAGGATATCATTGCTACAGGTATAAAGTCGATGGGTGCCAAATTTACTTTTTTGAAATATAAGATGCATTCACTACTCTATAAAAACATTTATAACAAAAAACGTGAACTTTTTGTCATGAAGAGGGCCACGATGGCTGAGCGGTTAGGCTGCTAGCCTCCCACCAAGTAGAACTGGGTCCAAGCCCCGGCCGGGTCACCGGATTTTTCGCAAGTGGGAATCGTACCGGACGATGACGTCGGTAGGCGGGTTTCCTCGGGGATCTCCCGTTTCCCCCGCCTCTTCAGTGTGGCGCCGCTGCATATTCACTTCAATCACCCTCTCATCGGCTCTCAAGACCTCGCTGTTAAGAGCCTCCAAATCTCTTCCCCTCACTCACTCACTTCTTGTCATGAACATGGAGACCATTCCACTCCCAACTCAGAATTCCCGTGTTCTTGCCGCAATCATTATTCCAGAGTGAATCCTACTGATGTCCCAGTTTGTAGGCTATCGCGGGGGTTACATAAGCAATTGCAGCTGTAACCGACGTTTCGCCAAGGAACGCAGCTGGCATCGCCTTGTCTGATCCTGCTGCCTCGCGCTTGAGATGCCAGCTGTGCCAACAGCATGACTAAACACGTTCGCCGGACCACGAACGGTGACGTCAACAATAAAGACATGTTGGGCACGACTTGCTTGTTAACGTAAAGATTTTGCCTATTGGGCCCCGTCCTGTGTCGTACACTCACGATTATGGAAGCTGGTATTTCAACAGTGTTCACGAAACGCAGGTCTTGTGCGGTAATATCGTCGAATAAATGATTACCTTTTAAAAGTTATGCTTCCGTTATTCGTTTCCTACGAAAGAAATTTTCACTTGGTGTGAGTACAGCCAGGCATGTTTTAATTTTGACTTTAACTATCAACAAATATTTCTAATAATGCAACAGATGAAATTTATTGGGCACAGTCATACCAAGCACACGTTTATTTGCAGAGTCGAAAGCGAGAAAATCAATGCAAGCAAGTGAAATTTGACTATAAACAAGCAAAACCCTGCTACGCCGGAATGAATACAATTCCACTGATTGTAAGGTACAATCTCGCTGCCTTCAAGCATATAAACCCGCATGATTCCGCATTGTGCGGTTACCAGAATGTTTAGAAATGTGATAGATGCACATTTTAAATGTGACTTAAAGCATTCATAATGAAAGATAATTTTAAAACCACGCGGAACTCTCTGAATCAGACTATGGCCGTGTCCATTACCACGAGGCTAAGAGACTGAAGGCGGTGATCGGGAAGAACTGCATGGATTGCACATGCGCAGGGCATGTTGTAGCTACATCAGCAGCCGTATTGTAAGAGGCACAGTAAGAGTTGTCTGCAACGATACTTACGTAGGCAGGCAAGAAATGTGAGATCATTTGCAATTATTTGCCGTAGAACAAACAATGCCTGAAATATTTAGTCTTGCCTACAGCAGGCATCCGGGAACTTGAATTGTTTCGCAAGAGACTGCAAATGCCGTGGAAATCAGTTATGAAATTCCTGAATGGGAGAAAACTTCTCCACTTAGACAAAGAAAAACCTTTAGGCCTACAGCGAATTCAATTACTATTGGTAAAAAATGAAGTTTTGTGGCAAACTTTTATGATGACCAAATGTGACCCGTCGTAAGGAAAAGAATTTTATCTTCCGAAATGTAATTCTACAGGAGGGGGCAAAATGGTCAGTATTTACATCATTTTTATCGGACAGGAATTTGGATATCCGGTCTGAATTCAACACGGAATGTTCCATTAGGCGATACCTGCGTTACCAAACAGGTGTAGGTAATCTAAATGTAATGTAGTACTAAATGCAGACCAATATTAACCTTTGTTGTTGCACATCTACCAATTTACTTTTCCCAGTGTAAAAATGGTGTACTCTGGCCAATTTTTAAGATGTTTGCTTTTAAAAAATGGATTTTATTCCCATGACGCTTCGAAAATAATAATGCCACAGTGTTTAGTACGTTCGCAGTTTCTTCGTACTTTTTTTTAATCAAACCCTCGAAAAATCATCACATGTATGACGTGCTTGTCTGTTTCCTAAATACGTTTTGTATCGCAAGCTTTTGAAACTTGCACTCTTATAAATTATTCGCAGATTTACTACTGTATGTGAGTGTATACGCGGAGTGAGAGAGCGCCCATGGTAAACTTATTCCCCATACATTCACGCCAGCGTTCCTACATTTACTCAGGAAACAGACAAATGCATAGGAAACTTCCCAACTATTTATATATATATATATGTATATATATGTATATATATGTATATATATATATATATATATATATATATATAGTAGCGACGCTAAACATTCCATATATGTCGCCAGATGCGTGGTATTACTTCCATGCGATACGTGGGTTAAAAACTTCCAATTCAGTTTAGGAAGTTTACCAGAAATTTTCTTAGAGTGTGTATTAATATAAAAACTCCTTATTTCTAGTCAAATACGTAAAAGATAATATGATCTATAAATTACGTTTTTTAATTTAAACTCTATATGAATCAATGTTGGGATGTGATGCATTTTCCCTGTGGTGTAATTTTCTAGACTGGGTAAAGCTTTGTTTGCGTGGGGCGGAGTAATATCCTGGAAGTAGAACTTTAGCAGGGCTTCGCCAAATGTTGAAGTAACCGTGCACGGACTGTACGTAAGTACACACAGGAAAGATGGCATGACGGTCCCTTTGATGTGGCCGTACCCATTCCCTGGTTGGTTGCTCGCGTCTCTGGGGACATGCCTCGCGGCTGATTGGCAAATACATGCTGCGGAAGATTCCTTATTAGCTAAGCTGCTGACGCGCAAGTAGGTCAGAGCCACGTATCGGTGAACAAAGTTCCAATAACTTGCTGGTTAAATTACACCCGAAGTTCTCTATGTAGTACCCAAGGAGCTTTTTACATCTGTATTCTTAAGGGCCCTGTCTAACAAGCCTGCTCCCATGGAGTATAAATGGGGAATCAATTTCAAAGAAATCACTTTTACATGCATAAGTTTTTTAAAATAATTTATTTCAAACAAAAATTATTGAACGCAATTTTCTCAAAGAATACTGCCACATTAAGGATATTTAAATTTTTTTATATTTTATTGTACAATAAAAATGTAATATTAAATTTATATATATAATATGTGTGTATGTATACACACTACATTAAACAAAAACTGTCAAATTGTCTTAACGTCTCAGTATTCCTTGAGAAAAATCACATGGAACATTTTTTGTTTGAAACGGTTGTTTATAAAACTGATGCCCTTAAGTACTACGATTAAGAATACGGATGACAGTTTAGGGCACTTACGTACCTTTTTCCCAATGTAATATTTATTAATAACGTTGATACAAATTGGTTACAACGCAGGGGAAAAATGTTCGGTTTATTTCTCACCCAACACTCCCTCCTTCCTGGGTACGCCACTGTGTGTCACATGGTCGTCAACCGTCTCACTTCATGCATGCATCACCCAAGTGGAAGGGGCCACGGTGGTTTTAGCGGTTAGACTGCTCGCTTCCCGGGCCTAAGCGAACCGGGTTCAATCCCCCGACCGCGTCACCCCCGAATTTCTGCAAGTGGGAATCGTGCCCTACGATGCCGCTGCCCGGCGGGTTTTCTCGGGGATCTCCCGTCTCCCCCGCCTTTGCGTTCCGGCGCTGCTCCATTCTTACATCACTTCACCCTAATCGGCTCTCAAGAACGCGTTGTTAAGAGCCGTCAAAATCTCTCGACTCAACTCAACCTAAGTAAGAGCAATGGGGATTTTTATGAACATAGGTTTGTTAATAATTTGCAAGTTCGTTCTCTGATGTCTGTAAAACAAACACTGAAAGCAGAAACACTAGAAATAGATACATATAACACCCCCGATCCAACGTCAAGCTCTAGAACTATTTTTAAACCATTCGCTGCCAACTTAACTGGTAGCGTGCAAGCCGGTGTGTACTGTAGCGTTTATGTAGTTATGGGGTGTGATTATTTTTTTGCAAAGGTTGATTTCAAAAGTTCTTACTTTGCCGTGAACAGCCTTTATAGTCCATCCCCGGCTACGTCCAACTTTTCTGAAGCCGTGCTTAGGTTCTACTGCGAAGATATTCCTCTGCCTCATGCAAACAAAGCTTAACCGAGTATAGAATATTACACCAAAGGGACAGCGCACCGCATTCGTGCCCGCTCAATGCAATAGTATTTCGCACAAAAACTATTTCTTACTAGACATTGCCAACACACCTATTTTCTCCCAGTTCTATTCAGATAAATAATTTATAAAATATTATAATTAGTAGATAAAATACAATAAAGAGGTTAATTTAATAAAAATAATGTATTTTTATGTTGACAGAAGTATAAAATGCATGGCACATGGCATAATTAGAAAACAAGAGAGAACGTCATACGCAGGTTAATTTACAAAGGTTTGACTCGAAAAGTGCGGGGAAACCGCAAATAGACCATAGTAATATTTTCACGCCGTAACTTGGTGGGCACTGGGAAATACCAGTTAATGTCTTCGAGGCAATGTTGGACAATAGGTTTTCAGGTGTACACTGGGGATTCGGGGGCCAGGCTCATAGCACATTTACCCTACCAGAGTGGAGTTTCCTCTCCGCTCTGGTTAAATCAACGCCAAGCACAATAAAGTAAAATAAGATTCTACCCCTTTCTACTAGTATTTCTCTTCCCACTAATAAAGAGCATGGTTCCTACCTATCTGTCTCCTGTACCATTTTCTATTAATGCATGTAGCAATTTTAATTGCTTTCTGTCGGTGGGATTTTTACGGAGTTTATGCCAGTTTATCCCTCTCTCTTCTTAGATGTATGTCAACTATAGGTATACTTAGGGAGGTAGTCATGGCCCCGAACTGCGGGCATGGCTACCCAATTCCTCTCTGCCACGACGCATGCGCATGGATTCCCTTTCCTGTAGCAGTAAGGGGCTCAGCCCTGACGCGCGTTTAGCTCCTGCCCCTGCCTCGGACGTGCATCTAACACTTAGAATTAGGGTAGGTTAGGGAAAAAAACTTAGACGATGCGTGAGGCGGAATCATACAGAGTGAGCTGAGATCAGAAAGTGAGCGGTACTGTAAAAAATAATGGGAAAATTGCCTGGCAAGTGCACAGTAAGGTAATATTCGCAAACTTGTGTGGGAAGCTTAGTTTTCCTTGCGAGTAAGGTAAAATTGCTGCACCCTGGCTTAAAATTAATTTACAATGCAGTGGAATATCCCATACATGGATGGGGAAATTACATTACGACTAGTGGATCTCTTCAGTATTCTCAACAGCTGTGTTGGGGGGGGGGGGGGGGGAAGAAACAATATTTTAATACACTAATTTTCAGTAAAGCTGTCAAGCTGTCGTCGTTGTGTAATGGATAGCGCATCGGCCTATCGCGACAGAAGACACTGGCTCACGTCCACCCACCACTAACTGTCGAGGATTAGTGTTGAGGGTTGGGTTAGTGTTTGTCCGAGGACATACGTAGTAAAAAAAGTTTGCAGTACTAATACTCCGGCATTTTTTTAATATAATTTTATTATACAATATAGTTCATTTTCCCTCACTTTTGTCAGGTGCTTTTCCACTGCGATAAGGGAATAGTACTTAACATGTTATGTAAATTTACTCTGCATTTCAGAGGTAATTTTACGTTACATGGAGAGGTAATTAGCCACTCTTACATGTAAGGAAATTTTACCTTAATTTTTTTTACAGTGGGGGGGTTTCTCGAAGGTACCCAGCTAATCGTGAGCGAGCTGCAGGGGAATGAGTCGTCAACACGTTTCTCAGTTAGCGGATGCTCGGTGGACGGCGCGTAGCGGGGAGTTGCCCCGGGCCGCACGCAAAGGTCAGGGGTGAAGGCAGTCAGTCAGTCAGTCAGTCGCACACCAGGGCGCCCCACGTGCTGACCTATAGCGCCGTGGGAGAGGTTTGCCACCTCAGCCCCTGGCATTTCGTGATGTTGGATCTCCCGCCACCCGGTGCCCTCTTACACGGCTGACTTGCTGCCTCTGACTTCTGGGGGGGGGGGGGGCACGGCCTCTCTGTTATGTGATCTAGACGTGTATAGTTGATACACGGTATCTCTGGCCTTTTCTGAAGCCCTGCTGTAGTTCTCCTTCCAGGATATTCCTCCGCCTCGTGCAAACTAAGCTTAAGTAAGGCTAGAAGATTGCACCAGAGGGACAACGCACCGGATTCGTGCCCACTCTGTTGCAGCAGTATTTTGTATAAGAACTATTTCTCACTAGGCGCTACCAACACACTTGTTTTCCCGCAATTTTTATTCGAATTATTTATAGCTAAAGCATTATAATTTATAGATAAAATATTAATAACATTTCAATTTAACAGGAAAAAAAAGTAACTTTTGTGTTAACACAAGTATAAAACGCTTGTGATATATGGCATATGTTGGAAACAACCAAGCACATCATACATGGGGAGATTTTTCAATGGTTTGGTTCAAAAAGGCCGAAGAAACCGTAAATGGACAATAAAGGCTGTTCACGATAGAGTGAACACTTTTGAAATCAACCTCGGAAAAAATTCATTGCCACTGCCTGCATATATTTTATCGGACGCTCTGAGTAACATGTACCCAGCAAAGTTGGTAACGACGAATGGAAAGTAGTTAAATATTTTAACGTCTAATTAAAAGTGTTGAGTAACGATCTGTGATAAGATAAATTATTTCTTGTGCTTTCTGTTTTTAATGCATCGAAGTGTAAAAATTAACGTTTGTAAAATATTTACATTTCTGTTAACGTCACCGTTTCACTTGACAAGCTCCGGGTTCGATACCCTGGGGGTTAACTCCCGGATTTTCGCATGTGGGAATCTTGCTGGACGATGCCGCTTGCCGGTGAGTTTTCTCGGGGTACTCCCGTTTCCCCGCCCTTGCATTCCAGCGCCGCTCCATCCCAGGGTCACATTTCACGTCATGTCCGGGGATGACGGGCACCTGCGGGTCCCAGCTGGAGAGCCAGTCACTCGGAGAGTGTTGCCTCGCCCTGGGTTCACTCCCCTCTCGAGGTTTTTTTTCACTTGACAAGCACACTAATAAAGTGATCAGGCCCATAGAAATGCTAATTTTACAAAAGATGGAAGACTACACAACGTGCATGCAAGTAGATCGTACGCAGGTAGTTCGAAGGTGCTCATTTTACAGTGAACAGCCTGTAGGAGTGTAAGCAGAAACTAAACTAAAATGATTATAAATTCTTATTCTTTGTCCTCGCAGTTGTCACAGGCGATTTCTGAGGCCGGAGGTACTACAAATATATCAAACGGTGTCTTGAGGTCAAGGGTTCGAATCTCGTATAGAGCTAGGCTCAGAAAAGCGCGGCAGAAAAATTATATATAAATAGTTGTTACCACTTCATACTAACTCCATTGAGGTTTACATTATTTTGATTAATTATTTGTTTACTCAACAGTTTATTTTCATATCCACTGATAATTTACATGCGGAAATTTTGCTGTAATGACACCTAGGCGTATAAAGGCGTTGATTTGCTTGATATGAAGAATAATAGGGCAGGAATAAACTTAAACGTCGAGAAGACGGCGGGTTAGACTTATTTACAGACCTGTTGCGCACTCAACGCGAATTAATTAGAAATATTTTCCATTCGTAGACCGTCTCGCGCGGGCGATTTTTGTAGCAGAAGTCTCGATGCTGATTGGCTGGGAAATAATTTTATTCACGTCCTTTCTGTCGCGCTATTGTGATCCCAGCATAATACATGGATGGGTGTGTCAATTCTCTGGGAAGGTTTTGGTGTGTCAGCCACCCTACATGTGCCAACTGGTACAATCGCGAAAGCGTTAATATTCCCAACTAAATAATAAAAATTATATTCTACGTTAGGAGATGGGGAAATGAGTAGTATTCCACTTAAACCTAACCCTAAAATTGACTTAATTCACCCATGGATTCCTCGATATCCTAACCCAGAACCTCGATGTAAAAACGCCCCTGGTCGCGAAGTTTGCCTGCATGATAGCATATGTGATAAATACAGCATGAGTCCGCCACCGTGGTATAAATTTGTTAAATTAAATATTTATAATGGAATCTGAATTGCGTTCTTTTAGTAGTGTCCTACGTAATTCGCTTCCTGCTTCTGTAAATGTTAACTTGTTATGTATGTTGGGTGAAAATGTTTCCACGTAAATGACATTCATGTTGCAAACCCTCTATATTTTTGATACTTCAAACCTATACCAGAACTACCAGATTTGATCATTCTCTTATACACTCTTTATGTTTAACCTCAACTTTCTGGCAATTTTGTACCGCCAGTTTGCCATAAAAGCATCAGTTGTACGGGAAATATTTATGTTACAAAATCACTTATTACGATGTACCCATTTCTACATGTCATCAATACTGTTTTGAAAGTATAGGGATCTAAATAATTCTTCTACTCATAGAATACAAACATAAATTGTTCATCGCATGTGCCAGAAATATAAAGTAAACTATAAATACAATTTGTGAAATGATCATTAAATGCGGGCCGTTTAGCCTGCGTAAAATTAAAAATATAGTAACCTAAATATGTATTTCTTATTTAATAAATGGCGCCTGGTAACTGCTAACGTTTTCGTAAGGCGCGGAGATGGGTGTCATAAAATTACTCCATTTTTGCTATGGAAGAGCGCATCATAAACTTAAAAAGTTATAAAAAAGGAATGCTTAAAACGACGTACCGTTGTGGAACTGGATAATTTACTGGGCTCATCCTAGGAAGCGTATGCTCACGTTGGTAGTGTTGGGAAAGGGTGAATTAACATCCCATGTGAGGATTTGGATGTTAAGTAGATATGGCGGCTTCCACTAGGATGCATTTCTGAGGGCTTCCTTCGCTAGCAGATCTGTTGAGAGGCTATTAGGTAAGTTTATCCTTTTTACGGCATACTGTACCGCCAAAACGGTTTGGTTTTCACCATTTTCTTTGCTTTAGAGCTTTATATAGTATCCGGGCTTTCTACTTGACTGCAAAGTTATTTTAGGTTTTCAGCAAAAAAAAAAAATCATGTCAGAAGTAAAAACATTCTCCTACTGATTACCTTTGAGTGTATGCTGTTCACGGTAGAGTGAGCACTTTTGAAAGCCTAGCTACTTTTTTCCTATCGGCAATTTTTTATCCTTCCACCGCTTTTTTTAAATACATATTTCCATGCAAGTAATAAACACGGTGTACGTATTTCACAGGACTCGAAAGTTAACGCCTTAAGACTACTTAGAAATATATCTACTGACTATTATTCCCAATGAGAGGGCTTCAAAAAGGGCTCACTCTTCCGTGAACAGTCTATAGTTGATTGAGATGCAAGCCTGTGGTGGGACGGAGTTCTGGGTTCGAATCTGAGGGATAGGGTGTGCTATGCGCGCCGTAATTCTATTTTAAGTACTTCACATCTTCCCTCCCTTCAAAATTGTAACTTTCCGTTGGCAGGCCTGTGGAGAGAAAATTATTAACACCTTGATATCTGTATAACATTTATTATCATTCAAGGCAAGGCTAATGTCAGTTGCTTACCATTACCATTTCAGGAAATCCACTCGCCATGTTACTGTAGTTTCATACTTCACACTACTCTAGACAAACTTACTGAAGGCCTACTGGCTAGATGGCAGATCATGGTATGGGAAGTTGAAACTTCCTAATTAAAGTGTGTTTTCATACTCAACAGTATATACAGTACATCGCGTTGAGATGGGCTATATATATTATATATATATATATATATATATATATATATATATATATATATATATATATATACAGTCATCTTTATTTATGAAATTTATTGTTAATGTCATTTTGTGTTTTTGTGAATATCTCAAAACACACCAAAGAAACAATGAAACTAATACACATACGAGCTTTATCTTCAGAGATATATTAATTTTAAGAATAACATAATCATTCAAGGTGATGTTCACCAGTATTAATACTTTCAGAGCCCACTATACATTTTTTATGGAGTTTACCGTGGTTTCACGATTTGGAGGTTCTCCGAAGACACTGGTGACGTGATATTACGTTCACTTTAAGACTGAGGGTACTAAAGAAATTAATCATTCACGGAAAATAACATTTTATAGGCACACTGTCATCTTGGCGTTACATTGTCTGACATACGGCCAATAATGAACAGCGTACCAACAGAATGGAGTAAGTGGGGATTCAAAGAGCAGCAGAAGTGTTCTTCATGAAGGGATTTATACAGTAAACTCTCTTTCAGCCTTGGGAATCCGGTGGCGTAGTGGATAGACTACTCGCCTCCCACCTAGGCGAACTGGGTTCGATTACCCGCGGAGTCGCTCCCTTATTTCCACGGCGGGTTTTCCGGTGCTGCTCCATTCGTCGCTTCACCCTCATCGGCTCACAAGACCTCGTTGTTAAGAGCCACCCAAACATCTTCACTCACCCACTCTCTCAGCCTTTCTCGAATCTTTGTAAATCCTTGCCGACCTTGAAACTAGTTAGTTGACGACCCTCTTGTCTCGAATGCCGTGCCCATGACGGGCCGTTCTCGAAAGCAGATGCACTTTGAGGTTAGGTAAGAAGAGCGCGGCCCTGTCTGGGGACCTCGCAAGTGGAGAAGGGCGTGGCAGCGAGGCGATAGGGCGAGAGGGGAAGACAACAGATGCAGCGCGAGGTGACCTATTGCCCCACCGCTCGCGCTTTCGGGCAATCCTGTGGCCCCGCTCACTCGCCGTTCGGGTGTCGTCCTTGTTCCCGATGTGTCGCCACACGACGCCACGCATCCCGAAGCCTGCCGCTGGGAAATGCCAGCAAGTCTCGCTGCACCGCCTCGCGCCGCGTCGTGGGGGTTGCGTCAATACCCCCCCCCCCCACCCCAAATCCTTTCATGGCCCCCGGAGATGCCCGGGACGTCTCGGCTACGCGGAACTGCCAGCCCCCATCGCAGTTGTACCGTGGAATCATTAATAAAGCCTCCGGTGAAAGTGTACGTCAGCTGCCGCGCCTCCAGCGTGGCACAGATGTCTGTCTCTCTTAGTGTTTTGCGCTCTTTCTCTTGGCGCCTCGTGGAGCCGCGGTGGTGTAGTGGATATAACACTCGCTTCCCACCTAGACTTGAACGGGTTCGATTCCCATCGCTTCCGGGTCATTTTTGCATGTAGGAATCGTGCCGGATGATGCCGTTGGTCGGCGGGTTTTCTCCGGGATCTCCCGTTTCCCACTCCCTTTCATTCTGACGGTGCTCCATACCTTATTTCACCCTCATCGGCTCTAAGACCTCGCTGTTAAGAGCCGCCCAAATCTCTTCACTCACTCACTCACACACGTGTCGTCTTATCTCAGTCACGTATGCCACAATTAATTTTAGTCAAGAATCCATAATAATGCAGATATCGTTATAGACTGTCCAATGTAAAGTGAGCACTTTTGAGGCCCTAGTTAGATTTTCCTTTCAGCTATTTTCTATTCTTTACCCACCTTTTTTTAATAAATTTGGCCATGAAAGTAATGAACACATAGTGTATATTCCACCGTGTTTGGAAGTTAACGTCTAAGGCTAAAATAAACTACGTTTATTGAATATTATTCCAAATGAAAGGGCTTTCAAAAGTGCTCACATTACCATGAATAGCCTATAGTACATTGTTAACGAAACACATCTGAAACCCTTTCTTACATTTTTTTTTCCTTCTTTCATAACTAGGCGCATATATTATATATATATATATATATGCCACGTGAAAAATTAATATTGGCATTAACCGTTCTACTAGTATTTACACGTTAATGAAGTAACGTTATGAAATTTACTGTGTAAACATATTGACATTGTACCACTTCGGACTCTCCTGTATGGCATATAAACCTATTTCAGCGGCATTATATTTTATAATTGCAATTAGAACATTTTCCCTGATTTGCCGTCGACAGTGCTTTAACTAGACTTCTCAGTGTTTGTGTAAATTTTTTTCAATATTTGTAAGGACTGTAATGCTGCTTGCTGTCGCCTCCAATTCGTAACCTGGAAGCCAACAACAGGCTCAGAAATATAGTCTCTCTTTGCAAACTGGATTTAAAGAATTGGGGCCACATACGTATAAACTACTGATGCCAGTACGTTGAACTGCAAAATACAGAACCTTTTCTCATTTTAAAATTGGGCTAACTAGAGGCCAACACGCCCTGCAGGATCCAGAACCAACTGAAAAAACTCAGCACTCTGGTAGCTAGCTCGATTCGGTGTGGTCGGGTTAACCTATAGGATGAGTTCTATCTACGGTAGCAAGCAATGAACTTATGCTCAAAGTATGTAGAGGACTGTGGAGTCTAGCTTTGCGCCATCTTATGATGATAAATATTAGAATCTTTGCTTATGACATCTCGAGTACACGTGTTTTGCAATTATAACATTGCTTACGATACTGGACAAGTTAGATGCTTACTAGTCCGAAATTCTTTGAGCCGGGTGTCAATGAGCAGATTCCCGGTATTCCGTATAAACACGTTGGTTCTCCAGTGCAACACAAATATATTTCCACGATGTACTGTGTTTAGATTACATTTAAGGTGATAGACGTGCTTGTGTCCGTTAGCACCTGAAGTCTTCAGCGCCAATGGGTAAAAAAGTGAGTTGGAGATGGAGCAGTGGAAGAAACGGGATTATCGCGAGCATGGTTTATTCATGGTTACTTCCAACTTTTCAGGAGCCCTCCTAAAATTCTGCCAAGCAGTTCATCAGCTCCCCATCCAAACAAAGCTACGGCAAGCCTAGAAAATTACACCAAAGAGACAACCAACCGCATTTGTGGGCACTCAGTTTAACCTCATTTTGTATGCGAACTATTTCTTACTGGGCATTACCAGCACACATATATTGCTTTATTTTTAATTAATATTACTTATAATACCACAATTATCATATTTTATTAATAAAATAGAAGTAAAAATCTGACGTAACCAAAAATAATATATTTTATACTAGCATGATATATAGGGATAGGAAAAATACGTGACTTCATTTCAAGACAAAATAGATTAGAAACGTCTGCACACTGGTCACCTTTGCAATTGGAACAGAGTTTATTAGACACGCCCTGGACGACTCCACGCCAATAACCGACTTGCAAAGGAACACGAAGCGAGTCCCACACTGCTAAATGTGGTGTAACACTGGTGCAACAGCCAATGAACAAACATTTGAGGTTCTACTATACAAAGGATTGTGCATGCAGGTAAACTGAACTCGCAAAATTTTCCTATCACTAATGATATATTTAGGAAACAACTTATCACATCAAACATGGGGTGATTTTTTTAAAGATAACTTCAGGGACGTTGGCCTTATACGAAGTAAATTTAAAAATAACTGGTCCCTTCTCCAGTTTTAGCAGGGGTCAGCATAAAAGCAGAGGGACAAAATAAGCAAGCAACTCTAATGCAGCAAAGTGACATGCCAGTGATTTCGGCGTGGTTACTCTGTCGTCCGTATGCTGCATCACAGAATAGATAACAATACAGAGGTGAACTACAGCCGCACACGCCAGCAAAAGGGAGTTACTGCTCTAGCAACACATCGATACGCCGTTCGCAAACCAGTAGCTTGGTAACCTACCTACACGCCACCCCAGCAGTCCGACCAATAGGAATCCTTCCACAGCGTGTGGTAGCCAATCAGACACACGGCCTATCGCCACATCAAAGGCACCATCATTCCGTTTTGTCTCTGCGGCTGCATGTTTCCGCGTTATGGGCTTTTTGTGTTTTGATTGGCTCCGCTGGGCTGTGTGCGATGTTCTGTTGGTTCGGCTGGCTCCTGGGAGGCGCGTCTTTAGACGCTGATTGGCTGATTCCTATCTACCATGTTGCCGCAGCGTGATGCCTCTATTTTTCTGCGAATGGTGTCGCAGTTCAGGGACTAACACGCGACTGTTTCACTTTTACGTGCTTAGACATTTCGTGGCGAGGCGTCCACAAACGAATGAAACTTTCGACCATAGCAAATATTGCTGATACAAGCGCAAATACAGTTGGTGTGGGAGGCCGCATCATTGCGTAGGCAAAGACAATGTGTAACACTTTGTAGACTATGCTAGCACGATTTCAAATTTTCTTTGTTGTGCAGACCAAAACTCGCATGGCTGTGCCGTCTTTGTTTGGCTAGTGTTTAACATGACCTCACAAGAACACCACAGCGCAGTAACAATTATATTAATAACGTTAAAATGTATTTTTATAGCCACTCAAGGGACATGATTGATTGTAAATCCTTTTTCACAATAAAGGACATTTTATTGGGTCAATATCAGCTCGATTCTCCATTTGTTGGTGACCGGCCAATAATGAACGCTGTAATGAATAGGGTAGTGTCTGGTGTGGTATGTACCAATAGGTTGATGGTGAGTTCTAACTCTGACACCTTCAGAACCGGTGTTCTTGCAGTTGCGGATATAGGTGACTCACTTCTAATTCGTCTTAAGTGCCAGTAAATGCGTGCAGAGCTCAATGTGTTAAGCGAGGACTCATATACGATGGTCCTGAAAGAATGTACTGATCGAGGCTTGACTTCAGCCCCTGTGCCATAATACAATGTTCCGTAGAGGTTCCAGCGGAAGTTTCTGTACAAGACCTGCCATACGATCTTGCAATGCAAGCATTTACGGACGCTTCTATTGAATCACACGATACTTTTTTTCCACGCAAGTAAATTTGTACTCTTCCTTTTGATTTTTCGTTTGCGATTGTATTTTCAGAACAGAATTCAATTGAAAATATTTGCAAATAATTGGAAATGATTTCGTTAAATCCACGAAGATTATTGCCGTAATTCTTACATGACGCAATTGTCGCTGGTCCTACTTACAGTTTACTTTCTCAAAACCAAATATAAGACATTGAAAATAGTCAGTACGAGATCCCTCTCGCCATCTCTGTGACTCACCAAAATTCCCGCCGTGAACGGAACATTTAACTTAAAATTGTGTACACTTAGTAAACGGAACGTCTACGTAATCAGCCAGCAGTCGACTAACAGGGATCGACAGCTTGTTGACTGCGAGGTCACTAGAGACGGAGCAAGTTGCTTAGAGAAGGAAGAGCACGGGAGGTATCGGCCATGACCATAGAGGTACCAGTCTTATGGAATGGAAGCCGAGTTATGAAAGTGAAGCCGAAAATGAAAGACGAAGATAGGGCTAGTAGCGGCAAAAAGGTGCATGATTTACATTACTTACTATGTAACTTTTACCACTCATAATATGGCGGCTGAGGTAAAAAAATCGGTCTGCGCATGCGCAGTTGAAAGAAATCAGGCAAGGCATCGGCTTCACTTGATAAACGTGGAGAATATTGGATGTTGCCACTCCATCATCTATTACCTCCGTGGCCATGACCTGTGATAAGGAATCACCACGCAGCAGTCGTGTGAAGCGGTTTCAGGAGTGCCGATGCGAAAGAGAAATAAGAATGGCCGGACCAGGAATCGAACCTGATTCCTCTCGATCGCGCATCCAGCGTGTTAGCACTGTGCCCCACCTCACTATTCGCGGTAAATCAGCTGTGGAGAAACTAAAGCCAGTTCGTTCCTCCCTCTGGAGTTATCCGCTGGTTTGTACGCAGCCGAGCGCGGCGACGTAACGAGCTGCGGACAGGCTTGCTCGTGAACCCAGCAAGGGACCGTGTCGACGACAGCAGGCGAGGAACGTGTCTGGACTCGGCAACGAGAGGAATGAATTCGCAGCCGGTTCCAGGGATTAAGTGCTGACGGGCCGAGCTTCATACAAACACCGCCATTGATTTCACTCTCAGGACGAGGACCTCCTCTCGACGTCCGACGGAGTCGAGTGTCGTCATGCTCTCACTTTCCGTATACGGAGTATTGAAATCCAGGGCCTCCAATTCGTACGTTCGGGCTGAAATTTGCGTCTAATATTCCGCGATCCCCTTTCTACTTCAAGCCATCCGCCTACCTATAGGCTGTTCACGGTAAAGTGAACACTCTTAAGGCCCTTCTAAATCTTTACTTTCGCCCTTTTTCCATCTTCCTGCTGCTTTTTAATATAAAAATTGCTATGCGACCAATAAACACCTGGTATACATTTCACCACCCCCATAAGTTAACGCCTAAGGCTGTAATAATATATATTTATTACTGGTTAATGCCTGTTGGGAGGACATTAAAAAGCGCCCACTTTAAAGGGAACGACCTACAATCTGTTTTCCGCGTTCGAGACCGAGTGAGTGAGTAAAGAGCTCTGGGTGGCCCTTAACATCGGGGTCGTGAAAGCCGATGAGGGTGAACCGACGTAAGTGTGGAACAGCTCCGGAATGAAGGGGCGGGAAAAACGGGAGATGCCCGAGAAAACCCGCCTACCAGCGACATCCCACGTGTGAAAAACCGGGAGCGACCCTGCTGGAAATCGAAAACGGTTCGCCTAGGTAGGAGGCGAGCAGTCAAACCACGACACCACCGTGGCCCCTGTCTTGAGACAGAAGAGCGTAGGAGTGGTAAGGGTGACATTTTCAAGCGCATCAAGTACGTCATCGCCGTTAGTGCGCAGGGCTGTGAACTAGTGTTCAGTGCTCTCTTCATGCTTTCTGTACCTACGGCCACGGGACTGCAGGCGTTGATTCCGGATACATCGTGGTTTTAAACACCCTCCCCCCTCCCTACTTCTTCTATTCAGAGAACCATTGCACTTCGGATTTCGTTTATATGAAAAACATAAACTAATACGATGAGAAACGACTGTTTTTCTCTGACTTTTTTTTTTTTCAGTGAGCAACGAAATGGGAATATTTTTTTTATAATTTTTTTTAATTACTACATTAAATCATATTACAATTGCAGATTTCCATTATAAATGTGGATATACAAAACAAAATTAAATAGCAGAATTTATTCATGCAAGTCAAATAATTTTCCGTGAGGCTCAAACCAATAAAAAATCAAAGGGGAAGAATTGTGGTTAGATAATGCCGCATCGCAACATTTTTCCAAACAAATGGGTTTTATTCCCAGTGAGACACGTTTTAAACGACGCGAATAAACCTGAAATACGTATAAACGCTAAATAAGAAAAAACCTGTATTCGCGTTTCCTCTCAAACGCTTAGGTTCGATCAGGTACTTACGACCTTGTACAGGCCGTACGCGATATACTGCGGCCGTGAATTACAGAATTTTTTTTATCGTGAAGATTTACACATCTGGTGACCGGAACAACTGCCTCGACAGGATGTTAGGTCGCGCGAAGTGTCATTCTGCGTATTCAAGGTCACTTCTTATCCAGTTCTAGAACTTGCACTACGTTGGCTGGCCAACTGAATTACCTTTAAACACGACTACCACCTGAGGCGGACAGCCTTAGCACCGGCAAGTATTTAACACTTTAGTTTCTCGTGGAATATTGGCACCCCGTAAATCACAAGAAGACTTTTTGGAAATGGCGTACGCAACACTGTGCATACTACAAAGAATAGTGTACTTAAGGCGTGGACTCACATGCCGTGTTGAATTACAGGCTTCAGTTATTTTGTGAAAACTCATTTTGAAACTGCAACTTAACGTCTCTGGCAATATACGTTAAGCCGTAGAAAACAACACAAATTTTGAACTTATGTCAACTGATAATGACGCAATTTGCAAAGCTTAGTTTTAAATTACGAATAGATTCTCGCTCTTTCGCAATTACCAGATAACTTGAGGATGAAATTTGGCGACTACATTTAAATGAATAAATTAAACATTTTATATTCATTAATATAATTGAAAATCTAAGAAATGGCACAAAAACGGAACATTTATCGTCGTGGATGTGACCAAATATCAAAGTGGAAACATTTTTCAGGAACAACGCCCGTGTTTTTAAAACGCTTTTTCACTTCCATTTTTCTACGTAAAGAAGCTTACTAGCTATAAAGTTATATAAAACTACGTCTAAAAAACACATATTTCCATGTTCTACGTACGGAATTTCATGGAAGATGACTGGTCCGTAGGAAACGCCATGGTGATCCCGAACACAGATCGCTTGAAACTGGTAATGTTACAGGTGATTTTCACCAATTCCCAGGGCCAAAGAACAGGCATGTTTGGTTACGCGGTGAAGTATCTGATGAGCAACTGAGAGGTTACGAGTCCTATACCTATCGAAGGCACAAGGAGTTCTATTTTTGTGGATTGTTCTGTTCCCGCTCCAGGAAAATGCCAGTGCAGTATCTTAACCCGTTTAGTCCTCGTGTCCACGATCACGGACACTTTGCATGTAAGTGATTCTTACGATCGGTATTTTTCACAGTAAGGGGTCAGTGCCCAATACTTAGAGAGTCGTCCTTGTGAGGAATCTGATTTGTGGAATTGCCTACAACTCTTTGACATGAATGGTTAATGCCAATGTCGTCGGGTACGAAGCAAGTTATCCACTAGTTGATAAAACAATTCTGAGCACAAGTACAGCGGATACTAGAAAAAAATACGTAACTACAACACTTGAACACCAATCGGGTTAGTATGACGAACCATCTCTCATGTGTGTCGGTATACCAAATTATATAAAAAGAGAAATAATCTGTTGTATCTGGAAGTGCGTACTCTTTGGCTGACGAACACAAGTTTAGCCTCATTTTTATAACATGAAACAAAAATTGAGTTTAGTCCCTTAAGCCGCAGGGAAATTCGTAGATCACGAGGAAATATATTTTCTCCTCCGTCGAGGCATTTCCGGCTGCTGTGTTACACCCTCCTCTTCATCCTTCCCCTCCCCTCGCTGCATCTAGAAGTCAGCAAGCAGCGGCCCGTTAACGAGAAGAGACCTTTGCCAGCGACACACATCTGCGGGAAGCCATTGTTTTGTGATTCCAGCTTGGTTTTCCTTCCAGCCACTCGTCGGGGGCCGTTTCAACACGCGCGAGACTCGAGTACGCACGCGGCGGATTCGCACGGTTGAGGGGCTACTCGCGCCTTCGCGCACGTTTCACAACGGCCTCTGGCGAAACTTCTCGGGTCATTGCTGTCCTACCCCCCCCCCCCCCCCCCCCTACACACACACACACCCTTACCCTTTTCAATCTTCAGTCGTGCAACGCAGAATAGCCATGGATACAGAAGTCCGCTCCTCCCCCTTCTCACTAACATGCATGATAGCCATATACAGGATGATTATCAATTAGATCGAAAAACGTCGGTAGTTTATTCTTCATGAAAAAGTAAAAGGTAAACATATGTGACATTTTATACCTAAACCGAATATTTAGGGAGGTACGGGCCCTTAAAAACGAGATTTTAAGCTGTATTTGTGCAAAATGTCGGCTCTTACGTTGAAAGTCCCGAGAACATACAATAATGTTCCGAGAGATGTCATTGTATTTTACGTCGTTACCGATATTTTGCACAAATACGCTTTAAAACCTCGTTTTTTAAGGGTTCGACCTCCCTTAATATTCGATTTAAGTATAAAGTGTCACGTATGTTTTCGTTTCAATTTTTCATGAAGAATCACCCCCCCGAAGTTTGTCGGTCAAATTGAGAATCATCCCGTATACAGAGAGCCCCTAGTACACAAAGGTTTGTTCCTTCTCCTTCCCATTATCATGCAGAATAGCCATGTATACAGAAATCCTCCCCTTCCTCTTTTCCATTCCATGCAGAATATCTATGCATACAAAGGCCACCACGGATAATAGCCGTGTATAAATAATCTTCTCCTGCCTCTCCTCTCATGCCGCTCAGAATAGTCATTTATACAGAAGATAACTTCTCCCCAGGGAGCCGCAGTGAGGTTGTGGTCAAGCTACTCGCCTCCCACCTAGACAAGCCGACGGGGTCGCTCGCTGATTTCTTGCACGTGGGATCCGTGCCGGGTGATGCCGCTGATCGGCGAATTTTCTCGTAGATCTCCCGTTTCACCATCCCTTGCATTCCGGTGCTGCTCCATTCTCAACTCATTTCACCCTCATCGGCCCCCAAGACCTTGATGTTAAGAACCACCTAAAGCTCTCCACTTCTCCCCCTTCCCTCTTGCCACACAGAATATCCTTATGTACAGAAGCCCACTCCTTCCTCTCCCTTCATGCCAAGCAGAATAGCCACATATACACTGGTGGAAAATGGAAAATTATCACCCGGACGCAATTGTCCCATATGAATGAAGGTTGCATTGAATAATTATACAGGTTGTATACTGTATATGGTAATGATCACAGGGTCGTACACCCATGGACAGAGGCTACAGAGTGTCTTGAACAACTATGTCAGTCTCTTGTGAAGCCGTCTTTAGCGACGATGCAGTCCTGCAGTCGTGCGTAGAGATGATCATAAAAGTGTCGGATGTCATCGTGGGAAATAGTGTTCCACGCTAATTCCACTTGTTGTTGCAATTGGTGGAATTTTGTTGCCGTTATTGCAGACCACTCGAAACGCCGTCCAATCATGTCCCACAACCCACACACGTCCAATTAGGGTCAGGTCGGGTGATCGTGCTGGCCAAGGTGGTTGACGAACTCCTTCGAGACTGCGTTGGGTAACACGAGACATGTGTGCATGGACATTGTCCTGCTGGAAGAGGGCATCATTTTGCCGTTGTAGGAACGAGGACATAATGGGCTGGATGATGTTATGGATGTAGCGTTCAGTGTTCAGATTTCCTTCAACAAACACCAGAGGTGTACGATCGTTGTAGGCTACTGCCTCCCCCCCCCCCGCCCCAATTCCATGATACCAGGAGTTGGTCCTGTATGTCGCTGCTGTATACACTCTGGTTGTTGTCGCTCTTCTGGTCGAAGCCGTACTCGCGAACGTCCGTCACTGGCGCCAAGGCAGCATCTGCTCTCATCACTAAACACAACTCCGTGCCATTAATCCCTCCAGTTGAGTCGTTCCCGACACCATCCGAGGCGCAGCTGCACTGTGATGAGGTGGGAGAGGAAGCCTGGCGAGCGGCACTTTTGATCGTAGCACAGCATCCAGCAAACGGTAGGTGATGGTCCTAGCTGACACCGTGGGTGCAACAGTGGGACCAGCAATGGCTGCTCGTCTGAAGCGTCACGACGGTCCAGGCGGATAATCCGTAAACTCTAAACTCGAATCAGTGAGAATTGAGCCAAATCATTGAAAACAGTGAGAATCGAGCAACTGATAATCAGTGCCAGACAACTAGTTAATATAGTAGGCCTAGTTGAGCTTCACTGATTTATTTGTGATTTCCCACTGAATGTCAAGAACGCCACTGCTATTAATCATTTGTTCCCAGTTAATTTGCTTCATCCACCGATCAGCAGTAGCTAATCAAATGGCCTCCAGTGCAAGATTTTTCACTGATAGATATCACTGATTCGGATTTAGAGTGTATGTCGTTGCTGTCCGGAACCAGGTTGACGAGCATGTGCACCATAGCTGGACCACCGGCAACATCAATGATGTGCAGCAGACACTTCACGTCCTACGTGTCGGGCAATTCTTCAAAAGGTCCATCCAGCCTCCCTCAGGCCCACAATACGACCCCGTTCAAAATCCGTTAATTACACGAAGTATAATGTTTGAGCTTACTACACACATGCTAATGTTTGAAACCACAGACTACGCTTTCACCAAGTCGACTACAGTTGTACTGGGCTCAGCGGAGTTATGCCCAGTACGCGGTTCCTGCTCTGCCCACTGCACAGCACTGGAAATCTATCAGCGCCCCATGCACATGTGATGTTTCTACGTCACCGCTTTAGTGGTGTACATTTTTCATTTTCCACCAGTGTACATAAGTCACCGCACAGAATAACCAAGTATACTGTAACCCACTCCATCCCATTCCCCATACCACTCAGAACAGCCACTTTTACATAAGCACAGCCTCTCGGGAAATCCCTGAAATTCTTTCTCGATACATCGTTTGTAAACAGTGCTACAAAATATATAGAACATTGTTGCAAGAGCGAAACTGTAAGAATCTTTTTTTCCGAGTTGTTCAAGATATTATTCAAAGTCGACACGAGGTAGTGCTGCAATCGCTTTCATCTGCGGTGGCGTCATTGCGCAGCAAACCAATCAAACTGACGTTTCAGGCTGTTGGCGGGTTTTTTTTTTATTAATCTCATTTTGCAATAAAATAACGTTAGTGCCAAGTGCTTACTTGTTTTGTCAATACCAAATACTTTCAGGCAGTTTTTCAAATTGCGTAAACTTCTACGGTATAAAAATTGTAGACATCAACAGAAATCACTTGTACTACGCCAGAAAATGCATAACTTGTGAAATGTGCTTGAAATGTATTATGTTCAAGTAAAAGTTTCTGAAACGAAAAGATAAACGCCTTTAATAGGCGAATATATGAGCTGATAAGTTAATGGTTTCATAGAGTTTTTTTTTTAGAAGAAACCTCGCACTTAATCGAAAACACTATCCACACAAGAACTTTAAATTTCGGTTAACCTTCCCTCCTCCTACCAAAGTTTAATAATTTCGATTGCTTTTGTGCAGTCATACATCCATCGAATTTCCTCCTTACAAAATAACTAAGAAAACATGAAACACGATTTCATAATCGAAAAATAATTAATATCCATGTCTGCCCGCACTTACGAGTCTGGTATCAAACGCTTCCAAGCGCAGTAATGACAGGCATCAACAACATCGCTTGCGGTAAACAGCAGTAAGAAAAATAGAAAAGCTATTAGAGAGTTCTGAAGACCTGCTGAGTTTTAACAGTGACGGATGAGAGCTGTTTGTCTTCGCATGCACGTGGCGTTGCGGTCCAGGTACAAGATTGTTCAAACATCTCGTAATGCGAACAAAGATATAGTGTCGTGTCCAGGACGAAACTGTTCTAGCACGACTGGTTCTAACTGAACCTGTTCCACGGGCCTTTCAAGTAGACTGGGGGGGGGGGGTTGGGGGGGCCCCAGAGTGCCCGAATACGTGCTTGTTTACATTCTAACACAAACTACTCGCTTTGGGTAAGAAAAAAAAATTGAAAGAGAATTTTCTCCCCGAAAGTCCGCATATCTGTGCCAGATTTAACTTTTGATGTTCATTAAAACAAATGTACACAATTCAAGTGTAGGATATTATATATTTACAATTGGATATTGCGTCTGAATAAATTACACTGAGGAAATCCTTCCAATTTCAAAATGTTTGCGTATCGAGTTATATTTAAAATTTAAAATATTTTGGTAACAAAGTGTTTGTTATTCAGTGGCTAATTTTTGTTTTTAGCGACACTGAAACTATAAATTAAAAAACGTGCAGACATATCTAAAAAAAAATCAGCTCAGAAATGATAACAAAATAGTTCTGTTACGGAGTTTCAAGGAAGTAGGACATAAAAATCTGCGCGAATATGAGAATATTCTGTTCGTCAGTATTACATTTAAGTTATTGCATTAATAGTCCTTATATTAGTAAAGTTTATTTGTTAAATCAGTTTTCTTCTCTTTATAAGAATCATCATGCTCTACTTTAGGAAATATATCTACAAATTACAGAAGCACTCGCAAAGAGGATCAAAGCTGTCAGTTCTATCGCTATCATTACTAAGTATAATAATACTTTAGATAGTGTTAGTAGCCTAACGTGACTACTGTACCTAGGATATATAAATATTAGATTCCTATAACCATATAATTCAAGGGGTTGGTAGGACAGTCAAGTACATCATTTATTAAAACTATACAATAGAAACAAACAATATTTTGCAAAATATCATAATAATCCATTGTTATTCTTTGAACACTGTTAAAATGGGAATGCATTAAACACAGATATTGCATAAAAAAGTTGTATTATTTTTTTATTTTAATTCTTAAAAGCACAAAAAAAAAACATGCATGTGACTGTTGAACTGGGGAAAATTCGCTTCCATTTATAAATGCATACGATTTTGTAAAAGTTGCTTCTATTATGCAATAGTAATTTTATTGATATACAAAAACCTTATTTCATAGTAACTTATTATTTGCGATATCAAACTGACTAGTGAGTAGTAGGGAAATGGGAAATGGGAAAGCAGGATAAGAGTTCGGAGCCGGCCGGCGGCCATTTTTGAATTTCCCTTTTTCCCTTTTAAATTCCCCTTTTTCCCTCTAAACTTCCCTTGTTTCCCTAAATATCGATTCAATTTCCCTTTTCCTTGAAAATTCCCCTTTTTCCTTAAAAATTCCCAGTTTACCCAGAGCAGGAGACCGGCATTCGTGAATCCGAGCCAGGAAATTAGGACCCAGGACCCCAAAAATTCACAAAAATCCAAAAACAACTAAAAATATTGTAAGTATTTCAAAGAAAAATTCAAAATATTACAAAAAAAAATATTATTGAAAATTATTTAAAAACTATTAAAAATATTTTTTAATTTTTTAAAACATTATTAAAAATTTACTAAAATTAATTTCAAAATTACTTCAAAATGTCAGTCCTCCAGTGGCCATTTTCCCTAACAATCTCCCTTTTTCCTTAAAATTTCCCTTTTACTATTAGAAAATTTCAAAAAATTGCAAAACATTCATGAAAGTCAGCGAATATATTACGTTACTGACTGCTACCACCATATTGGGTGAATGTGACCTTTACCTTGATCCCATCACCTTGAATGACATTGAAAAATCGAGAAAAAAAATACATAAAAGTCAACACATGTTACGTTACTGGCGTGGTTGCAAGGCAAAATATCCTGTGACCATGTTCATGTAAATGATAAACTATTCAGAATAAACTTTTCAGATTCACGAGAGCTAACAGGAACCAAACTATTAGACTTTTCTTGTTCTGTCCACTACAGTTATCAGTAAAAAAAAAAAAAAAAAAAGTACAAATTACGCTCATCTTACTTGACTAATATATAATAAAATGTTTCAAATATTACACTGTCTGTTTTGATAATTTAGGAGCTGTGGTTTCATTAAACATATAAATGTATCCTCTATTAATTGAGCATGCATGAAACCCAACATTGTAAACATATAAATGTATCCTCTATTAATTGAGCATGCATGAAACCCAACATTGTAAACATATAAATGTATCCTCTATTAATTGAGCATGCATGAAACCCAACATTGTAAACACGCACCAGCTTGGCCACGCTTCTTAGCCATAATTTTTTTTCCCCTTTGGTGTCAATATATTATTCGCCACAAGCACAAGCTCTTTTACAAACATTTATCTTCCATGTTTTGGATTTATTTGTTTCTTATTTCCTCTCACAGTGGCATTAGTACTGGCAGAATATAGAGATGACACTGACTGCAACTGTTCGTCTTACACAACGACGTCTGTAATCGGGGTAAGAAATGACTGGTTATTGCTCCAGATGCGATTCTGAATACCAGACAGTTACTTAAAATGAAGCTGTATCTTCACTTCTAACCCCGGAAATGATTATATACTGTGCAGAGGACGTGTTCTGACTAGGAGATGGGAACAAACACAAAAAAAAAAAAACTGTTTTTATAGAAAAATTTCAATTGAGTTTGTTGCAACAACTCAAATTTTCCCACTACAGTTTGGGTTTTATTTATAGGTAAAGATATTTTGTTTCGTTCCGTACTCTGCCACTTTCTTTTACCGACCTTTCAGCTCAAGTTGAAAAACACTCCACGTGTTTCGTGAGTTACGCAACATTTTCAGGAAGGACATTTGTATGTAGAAACGCGCGCAGGATTTAAAGTCGTGGATGACGTGAAAGGTGATGGAAACGTCGCACCGAGGGAAAAATTACGACAACCGATTACGCGGTCATGTTCGAAGTGCGTATCGGTGCACGCGAGTCTCGGACGCATGAAAGTTGTCGCGCGGTGTTGGGAAACGATGTAGTTCTCCTTCACATTCTCCCCCTGCGATGTGAATCATGTGAGGCTAAAACGCGCAGCCGGACACGCGGCTTCTCAAGGCGGTCGTGGCCACACGTGCTGCCCTCCGTCGTTTGGTTGCCTCTCTGCAGCGATCGCGTTTTGGACAGGCAAAACGGTAAAGATACTGTGAAGGCAACTGTTCTCGCCAAAGTACCGAGGTGAAACGGCGTCTTCTGTTGCAGCTCGTGGGCTCGTGCTGCAACTTTGTATTCCGGATCAATTTGGCCAGTACTAGTTACTCAGACTCTCTCTTTCTCTCTCTCTCTCTGTCTCTCTCTCTCTATATATATATATATACACACACACATATACTCGTTTGTCTATGAGTGTATAAGCCTACAAAAATAGACGAGTGAGTTTAAGAAAATATGTATTTACGTGTTCGTATACGCATGCAGGTCGTTATCCGTATACTGTACCTGACTAAGCATGTAATTATGACTGCATTTATGTACACTGTATACTCCTCTCTGTTTGCATATGTACCTATAGTGTATGCATGTATTTATCCGTGTATGTACGTGTAAATGCATACTGGACCTATCTGTGAATACTAACATTGTGTATGTGTCTTTTCTGTTTGAACTTGGAGAAAATTAGAAATAAACTGTGCTAGTAAAATTTTGTTTTGGTTGTGGAATTTTAGTGGACGTAGTGTTACAGGGTAATGATATCAAAAGCTAGCATTTAAAATGTAATTTTAAATATTACTATTTTAGTGAACACTGTACAAAAATTAATGACAAATGTTGTAATTATGGAAAAGGTACAATGTTCTCTCTAGGATATAAGCCATGTGATTATAAAGTGTCGCATATTAGCAGATTGCAAGATAAAGGGACTGAAACCCCTGAGGGTAGCAAAAACAGTGAAGTTTGTATTTTAAAATATTCATAGTATTGTTCATATGAGTCAGATATTGATATTCTTGACTTCTAAATAATGTTTTATTACTGCATTATTTATTATTGCATTTCAATTATTTCTTATATTATGTAAACTATACCTTAGACATAGGCATCAAAAAGAAAATTTTTTAATTAATCCTATAGCTCGTGAGAAATTTTGAGAGAGACATAATTACACTTTGAAAAATGTAAATATAATGGACAAACAGATGCATTTATTTATTAAAGGTGATTTAAAGGAACAATTCTATTTTGATCATGAAAAAATGCTGGTATAATTTCAAGTATCACTTAAAGGACATTACTATAGTAGGCCTACCATAAAAATTAGGCGTGTCAATTTTGACGAGATTGTCCGCAATCATATGTACAGTTACTAAAACTACCTGGCAAAAAAAATGCTTACAAAATAAAAAGTTCGAGTTTGTTACAAATAATGAAGTATAAAAGGGATGGAGCTGAAAGTGTAACGACTCTAAATGCAAGTAGAAATTTTTGAAACTGAAAATACCAGGATTTTAAATGTAATTACTAGAAAAGACTATTTCAAATGATATAGCATAATCTAAACTCCCCGCCTTCCTCGGGCCTCCATCCATAGGCAAATAATATTATCTTATTTAATACTATACGGTTGTTCGAAGTAAACTGAGCACTTCAGAAAGTAGTCTGCAGTTGA
The DNA here is from genome assembly GCA_029891345.1 of Dryococelus australis. Taxonomy (NCBI): domain Eukaryota; kingdom Metazoa; phylum Arthropoda; class Insecta; order Phasmatodea; family Phasmatidae; genus Dryococelus; species Dryococelus australis. Next base: position 29,391,436 of record CM057005.1, read on the forward strand.
AATTTTTTGTTTCCTATCATAGAAATAATTGTCATTCTTGTAGTTTCAAAGTGAACAACGATGTATGCAGTGTTAAAAAAGGTTTTTGTGGTAACCGAAAAGATTTGTTGGTGGCCACAAAATTTCTTTGTCAACATAAATATGACAAAATATTTTGTGGTGCCAATAACATTTGTTTTGTCACTCCAGTATAATGACGTCTGTTGTTATCGGATTGAGTTACGATGATAGCAGCAGTACTGGTTTGTGAAGCTCACAAAGGTGTTTTGGGGGTTGTATGGTCAAACACCAACCAAACACTAAATACAAAGTCGCCAGGAATGGGATTCAAACCTTTGACCTATCAACTGCGAGCTCAGCATGTCACCATTATGCTACCTTTTAGAAGCTGTCTTCAGCATGTATATAACAGAAATCTAATAAGTGGCACAAAAAGACTTGCACATTTCACCTCATGGAAGTTTATTTTTCTATGGTAATTTACGTGTAACATTTACTTACTTGGAATAAAGGAATTATACGATCTGTTCATAATTACTTAATAGTATCCGTCATGAAATAGTTCGTAACCTGATGCAAGTAACAGAACACAGGCACATATGGCTTCTTGTCCAGAGAGAAGGTGGCGTCTTCTAATATACCAGAGCATATACGCACAATATAGCGGATGTATTTTAGCAGTCGCAGCAAAATATTTTACTATGAATAACATGAATGCTGTTGCTGTCAACTAAACATTTCGTTACAGCCAATTAAGCGGTTTTTCAATTAACATACATGTTAGCTAGTGCTAAATAGCTTTAGTACTAGTCAATACACGTGTTATTGGGCACCATAATCTGTTTTTTTTTTTTTACCAACAACAATTTTCGCCTTAGAAAGCATCAACCAAACAGTTTTGTAATCACTAACAAATCTTTTTTTTTTTTTTCAGTGATATATATCACACTGTAGATTGATCCCGGGAAATGTCTAAAATAAACATTTAGAAATACATTTTAAACCGACTTTAATTTTTTTGAACTAATGCAGATGAATCACTACTTAGATGCTACTCATTTTCCAGGAAGCGCATTTTCCTTGAGCAACGTTGATATAGATGTAAGAATAAGTTCCGTAATTTAATGTCATGTTTAAAATATGAAGTTGGAATTTGGGACTAGTGAATGGGATTTACTATATGTTTCTGTGCGTATGACTACAACAACTATTTTTTTAGTATCATTTATTTCAACAGTTACATTTGATAAAGTCATGACTAAATAGATAAGATCAATGACAACGGTAATTTACATGGCGAAAGGTTACAAAATGGCATAAAAGAAGGTCATAAGCAGATGAACAATTGTTTGAAGTATATTCGGTGTTTAGTAAATAACGCTAATTTTTTCCGGTGTCCTGTCATTGTCACATTACCGGTACCACAAACGAGTGCCGTTGAAGTTTCTCCGGAAAATATATTTCAAATTGTTTAAGTGGTTTCGTTGCACACGCTTAAGACGACCTTCGCTAGCCAAGTCTGAAAAGCGTTATCTTCAGACTTACGAAGTTTCATGCTTGGATCCCAGATAAGCTATGTGTGCATGTATGCCGGTTTTTAGATTTCGGCTTGTGCTAGTTTGATATGCAAGTCGCCATCTTCAACGTACCAGAAATTAAGCGAGGGTAATGGTAAGCTTCAATCACGAAAACTAATTGCAGGGTCTATACAGGGCGAGGTAATCGCACAAGCCACCTAGCATCAAGTTAACCAAAGTTTCCTAGGTAGCGGGAGAAAAAGCAGTTCTCTTAATAAGAGAGCTTGAAGTTCATCTTCAGGTTAATGTAGTACCGTAAAGGTTATCACAGCTTCTGAGATTTCAATTATTATTTTGTGTACTGGACGAAGTGCAACGAAACATGCGTGCTCTAAGACATGCAATGAGCAGTGAAAAATACCTCCGCAATTAATTCCACTGTTTGTTCATAAATATATGAATTTTAGTAAAATCATCGAGCTTTCTAATTGAAATAATTCAGGCTTTTCAATTCTGAGCTTAATCCTTGTTGATGATTACACAAGGAAACCAATAGTAGCACGTAAAATGTACAGTGATAAGTAAACGCTTAGTGTAAGATTAAGGTAGTCGTGTGTCTTGTATTGTGTCACTTATCTGCAGTAATGTTGTTGTACACAGGCAAACTTATTTTACAGTGATCACAAAATTCTTTGTGTGTGATTAAGGTAGTACTTATTTTATTGTTGTCTCTCCATGAATTGCATATTCGTTAAAAACAAAACTTAAGCTGCATCTACTTTTACCAAAGCCAGCCTTATAATGACATGAAATTTACGACTTCCTAAACGTTCGTAAATAACATTCGCCAAACAAAACAAACCAGACGACCATAAACTATGATCTACTAGTAACTTTTAAGAACCAAAAATATCCCAAAAATTCTATGTTATAACGCTTGCCAAATTAATCACTGTGTATCTCTGGAAATTAAAGATTTCAAAAGATTTTGGCAAACACAAACTAAAATAATATATGAACCAACGAAATTACCTCAAATTGTGTGCATGTGTGGGGCGGATGGGGAGAGGGAGAGGGTGTTTATCATAAATTATCACATTAGTATTGAGAAAAATAAACACATTGGAGTTTAAGAAAAATTTCATACACAAGAGTGTATCCGAATTTGTGTAAACATACACATGTGTACATATGTATACACATATATGCGTGTGAATGTGTGATATATATATATATATAAGAGAGAGAGAGAGAGAGAGAGAGAGAGAGAGAGAGAGAGAGAGAGAGAGAAATTACTGACTTCAGGATATTGGGTATTTCCTAAATATTCAATCTATTACAAGCATTTTATACTTCGGTCGACATAAAAGTATATTAATTTTGATAAAATTGAATTTTTACTTACATTTTATTAATAACTTATAATGTTTCATTATAATCAATAAGAATAAAAACATTAACAAATTAGGTAAGTTATAAATCCTAGTAAGAAATAGTTCTCAAGCAAAATTGTACTCAACTGCGAACGCACGAATGCGGTGCGTTGTCGCTTTGGGTGCGATTTTCCAGACTTTGTTAAGCTTTGCTCGCACGAGGTGGAGGGGATATCACGAAAGTAGATCTCTAGCAGGGCTTCAGAAAAATTGGACGTAACCGTAAAAAAAAAAAACTACTGCAACGTTGTTGTTTCAGTTCGTCAGACATTCGTCGCAGACATTCCCTCCAACAGCCACATCATCCTTCGCCTCCCCTCCCCTCTCCATCTGTCAACCGGCTGGACAGCTGTCGCTGGACCACTTCCCCTCCAGCCACCGGCAGAAAGAAAAAAAAAGAGCCCTCTTCCGTTGCGTAACGCTGTCTCGTCTCCTCGCTGGCATCTCCCTCCCTCCCTCCTCCAATCTCGTAACAACAACAACTCTTCCGACACCCTTGACCAAGTGAAAGGCGAGCCAAGGCGCATGCTCGTCCCGCTGTATACGACGCCGGCCTCGCCGAGTCTTCCACAATGCTCGGAAATTGCCTCGCGCAGGCTAGAAGCGTCTCTAAAGCCCCTGTCACACTGTCAAATTTTCGCCTTCAACTATATTTGACATTAAAATTTGAAAACAAAATTCGGCCCATCAAATTTTTTCCTTCCAAACAAATTTTATCATATAATATTGAATGGGTTCGAAAATGTGTCACACTGTCAATTTTTTTCACTGGAAGTATATACTTTGAGTTATCATTTAAAAACTAATTTCATAGTGAGATCTTGCTTAGATTTTTCCATGCGGTCCATTACAGGAAAAAATGTAAGTAACATTGTAATTTATTTTAGCTTCTTTGCTATTTTCATATTTTATTTATCAGAGCTGTTAATGCCTCTGAGTACATTATATTATGTGCAATACTCGCTTAAGATAGCATTCATGCCCACACAGATTCTACATAAATTAATTGTCTTCATAACCAACTTCGTTTGCAACAATTGTTCGTTATTAGAAAGTTACTTGACGTCCATTTTCGTCGTGAGCGATTCCGACTGGCTGAAACCACTAAACATCAAAGAAATTTTTGGACCAGTCCAATCTTCAAACGTTTGTTGGGAACTGAAGCAGTCCAACTTTCTCAGGCAAAAATGGCTGCGTTTGTGAAGTTTCGATGACGTCATAACTGTCCGACTTTATTTGACCAAACATATTGGACGCAGTTTGGCGGAAATATTTTACAGTGTGACAGGGGTTTATGGCGCGGCTTCACACCTTTTGCAGAAACTCTTCGCTTTCTCGTCATCATTTAGGATTCATATAAATTACTGACAGTATATAATTATAGAAAATTTACACTATACGAGTTTATTTGAGCGTTATTTCAATTGTATATCGGCTTATAGTAAAACGTCAGCAACAAATTTATAATTTATCAATAAGTTCCTGCCCTTTGCATGCAGTAAATATCACACAGCAAAAATTATATGCAAAATAATTGAACAACTAGAAAATTTTAAAATTTTCTATAATCATTTGTTTCACATAATACCTCTACTATTGAAATTATGGCACCGAAAACGAATAATTTTTGCCTAATAATTGAAGGCGAGACTAGGCTCCCGTCTACATGGCACTTGAACCTCTGCCGTGTGTTTGGAACACACGTTTTCCCGGCAATTCTATTGACGTGTAAGTAAAGCAACTGCCTATGGAGCACTGCACCGGACTATACAACGTGAAGAACTCATAATAATGTAGTACAGACATCATACAAACTGTAAGAAAAGTACGACTTATGCTGTATATTAAAAAAGAATGTATAAATTTTTGCAATATTAAAAATGTTTTAATAAATTATACTTCTTAAATGCTAAGAAATAATCGATTAAAATTGTCTGTATTTTTAACAAAGTTTAAGCGTATATTTATAACATTTATTTCCTACATTATTATTACAATTTTCTTGCACACAATCATAGTAAATATTATGACAATATTCCAGGATGAAGATTTTTTTGCATATTCTGCTTTCTGAAGCATGCAGAATGTAAATGCGCTTAAATGTTGTTAATAATATTGACCATGTTAATCAATTCTTTTTTACATTTAAAGAGTATACTTATTTTAGTAAAATATTTGATAATGTTGCAAAATATATACATTCTCCTGTCATATACAGTATATATCGCACTTTTCTGACAATTTTTATGGAGTCTGGACTACTTTCTTATGTGTTCTTCACATTGTGCAGTCAGGTGCAGTGTTTCATAAGCCGTTGTTTTACTTCAACCTTAAACGTCCGTCCAATTTAGTCGTCTACGAAAAGAATGCACACTTCAGACGAGGATTGTTAGCGCTTTTAAGACGCCACGTAACGGCTGTGTCGCCTGCGCCTATTTTTCCGTATCTATGCAACCCGCAACCCCAATCCTATCCATCTAACATAACATCAATCGTAGCAGAACATCACGTGACCGTTGGTTCGTCGTCAGTACGGTACGCGGTGAACGGATGGTGCTGTGTCAGCAATGCGTTGAGGAGCAGCCCCATCTCAAAGAATGCACGTCCGTTTTTTTTTTTTTGTGTTGGAAAAGATTATCGCTATATTTATCGAATACGTTGGTACGTGACAATTTCGTCCTTTGTAGCAAACATCCGTCTCGCTTCGAGCCATTGTCTCTCTTCATGTGACATAAAATTACAGTCGCCGCTTACTGTAGTGGCGAAATGGAATCAACGCGCACGTGATGTGGTGTGGCGATTCTCTATTTTCGCACCGCTGATCGGTGTAGGCTGACAACGGCATCGAATGTTCTGCTAACATGCAAGGTTCCGTAACGTATACGTACACGGAATGGGACTCTGCTACATAAGAGACAATTCTTTTACAGCCAAGGCGATGTTGTGTTGAATGGGTAGTAAATTGTTGGTTGCATAGATATGGAAAAATAGGCGCGGGCGACTCACTCGGTATATTGGAAACACCGTTTTGGAATACCCCAACAGTGCTATGAACTGTTTTTTTTTTTCAAAGAACCGTATATCAAGATATATCACGTCAGATACATTCAAATCTACCCAAGGGCCATGCAGTGAACCTTCCTACAGAATTTCCATGGATAAAATAATGTGGTCACCGCTGAAAATCCCATGCGTACACGCAGTATGACGAGAACAGAGCACGCCGTTTCAAAGTCTTGCGCTTAGCGGCGATGGGTCACTTGAGGCACGCGGCAATGTTGCCCTTATTGCTCCCACGCTTCTTGGCCTCAAACGCGCTCCAGGTAAGCGGGGACCTTAAGGTAGAAGTATAGTGTCTTCCAATACATCAGACTGTACAAAATGATGAACTCATTACAAAGTAGCATACACTCTATAGTCTGTACTCAATGCACGGTTACTTCCTATGTTTTGAAATGAACCTTTGAAAAATCACCCTACGATTACTAACATGTCAACCTGCGTTGTAAATAACTTTTATAACATAGATATTATCCATTCTCGGTTACTCCACACTTTCCTGAAGCCCTGCTAAAGTTCTACTTCCAGGATATTCCTCCGCCTCATATAAGAAAAGCTTAACAACGCCTAGAAAATTACAACATATACAACGCACTGAATTCGTGCGCACTCAGTTGTAATATTTTGAAAGAGAACTATTTCTTACTAGACACTACCAACACAGATGCTTTCTCGCTGATTTTATTCATAATTATTATAAACTAAATATTATAGTTAATATATTAAATTTGGGTAAAACTTCAATTTTAACAAAAAATAAAATACTTACATGTTCACGGAGGTATAAAATGCTTGTGATACGCGACATAGTTAGGAAATAACTAAACACTTCATGCTAGGGCGATTTTCCAAAGGTTTGATAAAAAAAAGTGCGAAGAAACAGCGAATAGAGCATATATAACACCGTTATTAACTTTATAGACTGTTCATGGTAAAGTGATCCCTTTTGAAGCCCTAGTAATTTTTTTCCTTTGTCATTTTTTTATCCTTTAATCAAATTCTGAAATAAATATAGCCATATAAGTAATAAACACAGTGTGTATATGTCTAAAATATAATATATTTACTGACTATTACTCTAAATGAGAGGCCTTTTAAAAGTGCTCACTTTACCTTAAATAGCCCATAAAATATTTCATATTTGAATAAATTAATTTTTAACTTTGTATCTTCTATAACGTGTAATATTTATTTCGTATTAAATATGTATTTAAAACAGGGAGGGCAGCGACGTGTTTGAAACGGCTTGTAAGAAATAGTTCTCAGTTAAGATATTGTTTTAAACTAGGTTCTCGGTATGCTTTTTGTAAATTAAACATTGCCTATTGATATATTTAAATTGTAAGGTAGCACTGTAGGAAATATATTTCATTATTACAGTCAAAAACGTCAGCGCAAATTACGGTGCGTAGGCCTTAGTGACATACTTATTCGGAGTGGAGTTTGTCGATCCCTCTCTCTTTTTTCTCTCAAGAAGTTTCACTTCGCTAGTAGTATGAGGAAAATTCTAGATTTTTCCATTTAAGCATATCTATACTTATTACAGCAAAAAAAAATATTTTAGAAATTGTTATATATATATATATGACTAAAACGATATTTTATTGTTTGAATACTTATTTCAATATATTCTGATGGAATGGTGGGACAGTTACAAATCCGAAGTTGGCAGAAGTGGCGACTAGTGACGTGACTTGGCGCGATGCTGAACGAAGCGTCAATTTCTCTTCTCGGGAAAACTACTTAGAAGTATCACATTAAGTTCGTACACGTCGTGTTTTTTTTAAAACTGCCTCAGCGAGTTACGGTGTCGTGATAAATCTGTTTTCCCACGCAGAAAGAAATATGCTGCAACGTGCAACATGACCGAAGTATGCAAGAGTATTGCTTGTTGCCTTTACGTTGCACCTGGCCTGAAGTGTACGAGATCGCCACATCTTGGACGTGCGAAATTTATACGTTTTTAATTGTGAACTCTTTTTATGGAGAAATTAATATTTCGAACGTCGCGCCCATTTATTCATCACAACGTGGCGGCGACGTTTACCCAGGTGTTTGAAACACAATTTTTTGACGGGATTGCGTTTCTGTGATTTGAATGTTTGCCACAAACCCAACAAAATACTAAGCTCAGCCTGAAAAATTCAAATTAATAATTAAATAAACCTAGAAAACAGTAAGTACTAGTGCATAGAAATATGAGCGGAATAAAAGTTAGAGTAGGGCTTATGGTGTGGATGTTTACCTCTATTTTTTAAGTATGTCACTGCTGCGTACAAAAAAATAAGCGATATGAGTTGCGTGCTTGAATATACTCTCTCTTTTCATTTGATTAGTTGTTCCTTCGTTTTAATATTTATTCCAACTGAGGCCATCCTTTTGACAAAATAACCCACCACATAACAATAAGAGATTAACCCAGTTACAACTGCAGATGAAATAACTGTAGCTTTTAAACAGTTGCGGCAAAATATTAACGAGTATTACATGTAATTTGCTTTGTCGTGTAATATGTTGACAATGTAAAATAATAACCGTTTGAACTACCGTCAATACAGACGTTGTTAATAAATCATCAAGCTGGCCTAAATATGGCTATAGGCCTAAATTGTAAACATTCGTACGAAATGGTTTTTGAAATATGATAGGATTCTTTGAACAGTTGAAAAAAGCAAACAACGTATTTGACAATTAAAACGTAGAAGTCACGTGGCAGTGTTTTGTTTACATGTAGCGGTAGGATACGTTATCGGTAACCAAAAGGAGAGCTTTAGCAGTGTTTTAGAATGGTGCGAAATAACTTTAAATGGGTTATACAAATGAATGTGCTTTTGTATTATTTATGTCGTAGGAATACAGGTCTTCTTTCACACGCGCTGGACGGCTTTGAACCAATAAGAAACAATTGTCGATAGGATGACCCAATCACGTTGAGCTAAGTAAAAAGGGGAAATGGTACTAACTAGTACAGAAGACCATAAACATCGCCATCGACTCGAATATGTACATGGCAATGCAGTCTAGCGTGCTGTCTGCAGCCGTGTTGGTGTAGTGTTCAGAATACGTGCCTCTTACTAATGCGAACCGTCGGGTTCGCCCGGATATTCGTACGTGGGCAAACATGGCGGACGTTGCCGTTGATTGGAGTGTTTTTCTCGGCGTTCTGTCGTTTCACTTATCTTTGTATTCCGCCCCTGCTCCATCTTCATCTCATTTAACCCTCTCTGGCGTCCAACTGTGACGTGCTCCCAAAACATAATTTCTAAAAGATGATTAGTGCAGCTGTAACAATTTTGCATTATTTATGTCAAATCAAGATAATTTTGCTAGACGCCTTCCTGAAACTGAAGTTGTGAACTCTTGGGGAAAAATGCATGTCGCTCTTCGCAAATTCAGTACTGGACGAACTCAACATTTCGTCCACTTAAATAGGGATAAATGCTTAACAATACGTAACTGAGATTATGTTACACATCTAATAAGCCTCAATTTTATTTCGAAATTTTCCGACCGTTGTTAACCGAACTCCAAGTGACGATACTCTTAGACCATTGTCAAAACATTAAATTGACAGTGCTAGTCAGCCTGTAGCGATTAATATAGACATGGAAAATTCGCGTTATTAATTTCCAGCTCGCTAGATTTTATCGCCCTATGTATATTAGAGTCCGTGTAATTTGTTTGTTGGCTTCTGCAAAAGCGAGGAGTCACAGTCTTTTTTGACTAGGCGAGACGTGATTGGGCTACTATGTCGTTATTAGCTCCCGATTGGTTCAAGGCCGCACAGGGCGTGTCAAACCAGCTGTACTCCAATGACAACAGCAATACAAACGCACTTGTGTTTGAAGTCTATTATTTCTGCAAAGATAGCGCTAATTTTGCAGGTCTATAGTGATTAATTATTACAACCAACTATATTAATTATTACAACCAACTATATTTATGACCCCGACCACAAAACTTACGACTCAAAGAAATAATCATATTACGTTTAAAAAAATATTTATTTGAACTAAGGCGCTTGAGTTTCCTGGTGCATATCAGAATGTGTTGCGAAATATCAAAGACATTTTATTTAATTAATAAAAAAAATTTGTAATTTTGCATTATTTTTTTTTTACTCAATGAGAATGGAGCTAATTAAAACCTCTATTCACCTTTTGTCTGAACTGGAAATTCTTACAAACTAAAACCAATTAACCCTGCACACGCAAGCTTAACCTTCAGTTTGGAACATGAAACTTCTCTTTTCAAATTCAATACTGCACTGAAAAAAATGTTTTGTGGCGGCCACAAAAATATTTTGTTGGTATTCACCCTGCCAAATTTTTTATGGCGTACACAAAAAATTTCGTAGCTGCCACAAATTAAGTTTTTAGTGGCCACTAAATATTTGGCGGTGTGAATACCAACAAAATAATTTTGTGGCCACCACAAAATTTTTTTTCAGTGTGTAGAGATCTCGGGTATGAAGATTAATAGAAAACGTTAACTATTTTAACATTTAAAGAGACCACAGCATTACCCAATGAGTAGTTAGCTCATTAGTATTCTATCAATTTTCAAAATAAAATTTGCCTCTTTCAGCAGTAAGAAAATTTCACTATTATACCTAACTATATATTCGAACTTTCAACAGACGTAAAATTTTTCCCAAAATACTAACTTACTTTTTTGATTATATCTGACCCCAACCAAAGGAAACCCCATGCACACTAACTTATAAAATCAATTCTAATGGTTGTCAGTTATAATTTTTTCTTAATATGCATCCTGTATCAGGAGGAGTACAGAAATTTCTGATCATTGATGTGTGTGCTAGGGACCTTTACATGATCTTATAAAATCGATGTACGTAGTTAAGGTTAAATTCTGCAGATTTGTATAATTTTCTCTAGTTATTTTATTTGAATATCTGTGGTCTGCGTAAATTCTCCCAATATTGTTTTTTCAGAGTAAGGAATCTTAAATATAATAAGAATGCTTATTTAAAATAGGTGTATCTGAAACATTTGACGTTTTTGTTTTCCATTTCAAATCAAAGTGTGCTCTGACGAAAATGTAAATTGCAAGCTCAAGTTCCTATTTGCAAGAACTTGGAATACATCACACAGCAATGTAAGTGTGTGACTGGCAGTAATGTCTGAGTTGCCATTTGCAAGAACTTGGAATACATCGCACAGCAATGCAAGTGTGTGACTGGCAGTAATGTCTGACTTGCATTTGCAAGAACTTGGAATACATCGCACAGCAATGCAAGTGTGTGACTGGCAGTAATGTCTGACTTGCCATTAGCTAGTTTGAAATTTTTTGGGGATGCAACTGTTTTATTCACACAGTTTTTTTCAACTAACTTTTATCGGCTCTGAAATTCCTCGGTGTGGTTTGGGCGCGTGAACTTACAAGACCTTGATATCAAAGCCTATTGCGTGCGAGTTCCTCTAATTAATCGAAATATATTTTAAATGGCCACGAGGTAAGGAGCCTTGTGCTAACTCGAAGCTTGTCATTTTACGTGGACAGGCACTGGCAGTTGTTATGACCCCCCATGCTTTTCAAATATACATTTGGTAATGAGGACGGCATTTTAATAAAACTATAATTAAAATCCCTAATTGGTATTTTTCCTACTCTTCGGTCCTTGTCTACATTCAGACTCCGTTTAAATAAATTACGTGTTATAACTTCCTTATAGAGATTCAAGGAGGTGCCTGAGGAGAAAGTTGAGTTCAAGCACCTTGGTCAATAACACAGTTCCTTCAATGGCAGTCGGGCGACCGCCGGACTGCCGTCGATTGCCTCGTGCGCTTAGGCACAGTTCATTTTAAACCACGTGTTAGTTTCTCAGTTAGCTGAAACATACTCAGCAGGTACCATGCAGAGACATCTCTTGATTCACTGCCTCGGTGTTAGAATAAAAATCACTTAAACTTCCTTAACAGCCAATTACATCTCGTCTTTCTTATATAATATAATTGTGTTATAGGCTGTTCACGGCAAAATGGGCACTTTCGAAAGCCCTGCTTACGGTCTACTTGTATGTACGTTGTGTATTCTTCCGCCATCTGTAAAATTAACATTGCCATGGGCCTCAGCACTTTATTCATGCGTCGGTCAAGTGAAACTGTGAAATTATTAGAAAACTAAATATTTTAAAATCTGTTAATTTTTACACTTTGAAATTAAAAAAAAAACAGAAAGCGAAAGAAGCAATTTAAGTTATCACAAATATTTACCTACCACTTTTATTCGATGTTAAAATATGGACTAACTTTCCCTCCATCGTTACCAACTTTACTGGGCGCATGCCACTCAGTGATCCCGTTAAAATATATGTAAATAGAGGCAGTAACTTTTTCTAAGGTTGATTTCAAAAGTACTCATTTTATTGTGAACAGCCTTTCCTTGCGTAAAGCTTATTGAAGTATTTCGTTAATATGTTATTATTTCAACGTTAAAGTTGTTGGAGGTAAATATAATATACTGTGTAAGTAAACCATAGATTTCCTTCCCTATAGTTAGGGCCATCTGTTTATCGTGAAAATATTTTCGTGGAAGCTGGACTTCGATATCCTATGTGAACCTTGCAGTCTTCATTTGACTATTGGCCGCTTCTCGTGTTGTGAAGACAGTCTGTTACATGAGTGAGCCAACCAGAATTATGTTTCTCCGATACTGACTGTCCGTGATTTGCGGGCGCAGATAGATAAGACGCGTAATAATTAAAATTATCCAATCACGAAAGCGATTCCGAACTTAAGAGCCTTGGAATAGAACTTGTCTCGAAATCTTTTCGCGAAAAATAATTCCTCCACTCTGTGCGGTTGCCATTCCATGTAAACATTCATATTTGTCTAGATATATTTGCTTATTGCAGTTTATTTTTCCAACTAAGGATTTTATAACCATTAGTTTATCTGAAGTTTCCGTTTGTTTATATCGTTGAGTATTATTGTGCCGATGCTTTTATTTACTGCTCTGTTTCCACAAAAGTTATTTTCAATGCCTGTCTCACTTTACGTGGTAACTGCTAAGTCACCTAGGCATTTAAAAAGTTTGTTTTCTGTCCTCTGCATACACCATATCTGTAGTCACTTCAATTTAAGTTAGTCAACATGCTTTAAAACGACATGATAAAAAGAACCGATTACGTTGCGTTAAACGACTTTTTATTCAGAGAACTTTAATTTTCTAACATCATTGCAATTTTCTGTATTGTGCATTACCAAGAAATCGTTTTAAAACGTTGCTCGCTTATCTAGAAAGTGGTTCAGAGCATTTATCAAACCCCGGGATGTGCTGATTAACAAGTTGCATTTAAAAAACGTTTAGGGCTTAGTGTTACAAACTTCCATGCAAACATAGGGTGCCAACACTCATTTACTTAATGAAGGGTGGTGATGTTGTTAACCGTTACACAAATCACTGTTCACCGATTTGTTACGTAATCGCAAGTAATTTCTGGTATTTTATATTACCACCATTTCAAAAATAATCAAGCAAGGGAAAGTATTACATACGTTTTAATCTTATATTTCCGTAAGTAATTAACTGCCAGAGTCTACCAGTGTTCTTGATATGCCTACATCATGTGTCTCTACTATGGTATTTAATGCCACCCTTTATTTTCTGTAAATAAAACTGATTACCTTCTAATTTGGTCTTCTTTTTTCCTTATACTCTCGATATGATTATTATTTCCGCTGCATTTGTAATAGCGCAACAATAAATCACGACCTTGTGCATGTTTGCTTTTTTTACGTGAATAATTGTTAACATGCAATTCATTCTCAATCGTCATATAATTACCAAGTTCGCCTCTGTATGGCATTCTCTAGAGTCGTCAGCATCTCAGTTAGTATTCCACGACAACCCATTACTCTCCTACCCCTTGTCTCAAGTTTCTATTCAATGTCTTGTTGAACTACGTCGAAATCATCTCTCTGAAGTGTTCTTTTTTTTTAGTTCAACGACTCTAACGTCTACATCTTCTTGACAGCAGCACAAATCTCTTACACAGTCATGCCACGTTTTCTTTAATAACAGTTAGCTCAGACAACATTGTCTGTTTCCTCTATTTTTTCACACTCTCGTTTGACACACTTTTCCAGGATGGCATCGTATTACTCCTTAACAACATTTCGAGTTTTAGTGGTATTGTATACATTTATCTCCGTAGCCACTTCAATTATTTTACACCGCATTGCCAAATAATTCTACTCCAACACAGTATTTTTTTATTTGTTGAGATAAGGCCTTAATACGGTCTTAATAATAAAATTGTCCAACGAACATTACGTTTCTATTGTTTTAAGTAATTTTTCCCCAATCCTATTTTTATTTTATTATGTCTACTCATGCTCGTTTGTATGATTTATGTACAAGACATTTAACTTTTTCATTGCATAACAACAAATTATTTGATTGAATTCTTTACATCTTGAATTCCGATATTTCGCCCGAATTTATATAATTTATTATATGTTTATATAGCGACTACATAAGGTGATGATCTAACTGCGCGATCTGCATATTTTTAGGAGTTACATATTTCGTCCATAAGAGGAATACAGAAAATGAATTATCAAATCATGGAGCCGTAAATCAAAAGGTTGTAATGAACTTACGTAAAACGATGGCAACTCGATTACCTGGCTGACTGAAGAACCAACTTGGCTGAAAACAACAGCGTATTTTGCGACAGCTCAAATATTTCCGAAACTAAATTTTTCATTTGTAGGGTATGGAAACCCATCCTAATGTATTCGGGCAGGAAATTTTAAGGCGGGCAGATAATCGAAAGTTGCAATTTTTTACGTCAATTGATTGTATTCTTTGGTTTACGGCTCCGTGATTCGATAACGTATTTTTATATTTATTTTATAGACGAAAAATGTAGTTCACAGTACTTCTGAACATTTTATAAACGAAAAATACAGTTCATAGTACTTCTGAACTTTATGACAAAAATGTTTGGCTTATCTGTTTTAGCACTACTGTTAGAGCAGCAGAACTGTATATGAATTATTTCGCTACGAAAATTGTCTGTATTTAATTACATATTTCACCATTTCCATTACTCTTTAAAGCAAATTTTTTATATCTGTTTAATACGATAAGGGAGCCATTTTTATCTCGCCTGACTCAGAAATAAACTGGACACGTCAATAAATTCATCGTAATAGAGTAGTGTTTGCTTCAACTTTTTTACCTGCATTTTGTAGCTATGTAGCTACAAACTATGTAGCTAAGAAAGGGAGCCCAATAAATTAACCAAACTGTAAAAATATATGTGCAAAGCTTTCTGTATAGCAAATAAAGTATTTTTTTCTGATTACTTTGTTTAAAGTAACAAAATATTACGTTAGTTCGAAGGGGATGGTTGAAGAAACTTATGTTTGCTATTACAATTTGCCATCATAATTTTTTGTTTAATGACAAAAGTATGTTTCTGCATAGCAAATAAAGGAATTTCTTTGATCGTGTTTTGTTTACACCAAAGGGAAGTGTTAAGTGATATTAAAAATTTCTTTAGTAACATTCTAAATTTTAGTACCTAACAAAACTTGCTAAGTTAATAATTAACGAAGTAACGAATTCCTTACATTTTCAACACAATGATATAGCCATTTGGAAATAGTAAATAACTTCATCATAAAGAATGCTGTCGGACTACTGTAACTGCAACTTGCAGTATATAGATGAAATAAGATTTTTACCTCTCACAAACCTTCTTCGGAGTGGTTTATATCAAATCGAAATAGTTTTTGCGGCAAGAAATAAATTTATGTAGCAAAGATAGTGATTTTAGAGTCTACAAAGTCTCCTCTAAACTTGAAGCAGTGATAATTGCGTCAGATCAGTGAGAACAGTGAGAATCGAGCAGCTCATTATTAGTGCCAGATAACCAAATAATATAGTCGTTGTATTTCACTGATCTATTTGTGATTTCCCACTCAATGCCAAGAAGGTTACTGCTATAAAAAAAAACTTGTTCCCAGTTGATCTTCTTGACTCGCTGGTCAGCAGTAGCTTAATCAACTTTAGAGTCTACAAAGTCTCCTCTAAACTTGAAGCCGTGATAATTGCGTCAGATCAGTGAGAACAGTGAGAATCGAGCAGCTCATTATTAGTGCCAGATAACCAAATAATATAGTGGTTGTATTTCACTGATCTATTTGTGATTTCCCACTCAATGCCAAGAAGGTTACTGCTATAAAAAAAAACTTGTTCCCAGTTGATCTTCTTGACTCGCTGGTCAGCAGTAGCTTAATCAACTGACTGCCAGTCAAAGATTTGTCACTGAATGATATTACTGGTTCGGATTTAGAGTGTAAGTTTGCCACTTTGATAAATAGTGTAAGAGAGAGAGCGCGTGCGTGTGTGTGTGTGTGTGTGTGTCAGCGCGTGTGGCAATGGTGACCTTGTATTCACATTGCAGTAGTTCAACAGTATTTTCTGCGGGAAAAAAGTTCCTGTATTTTCAAGGTAAAACCATCATGTCGATAAGCTAAGATATGCGTTATTTTTAACATACTTAGCTCCTAGTAAATTTTGCAACATTCTTAAAACTAGAATGTTCTCTACACCAAAGGAAAGAAATAAGTAGCATACACTTATCTCTTTCCTTTGGTGTAGAGAAAGATTTTTTTTACTGTAAACGAAACAATATAAAATAATTTTGTTTATTTGCTATGCAGACTATGCGTACTATTGTCATTAAATAAAAATGTATCAAGAAAAAAATTAATAGCAGCAAACATAAGTTTCTATAACTTTCCCCTTTAAATTAAAGCAAGATTTTGTTTCTTTGCACAAGACAAGCACATAAAATCCTTTTCTTTGTTATACAGAAAGCTACGCACGTGGATTTTTTTTTTGCAGTTCAGTAGTTCATATTCAACCAGAAATTTATTTGCAAGCGGCACATCATGAGTTTTTAGATAGTACGTTAAAATATGAACATTTTCGTGCAGAACTTTCATTTTCCAAAGGTCGGTTCCGAAACGATTTTTTTTTTTTTTTTATCGGGCCACAGCTAAATCGTCCATTCATGGTGACTTCCAGTTTTTCTGCAGCCCTAGTGAGATTCTGCTTTCAAACTATCCCTCTGCCTCACGCAAACGAAGCTCAACTTAGCCTAGAAAATTTCTCCGAAGTGACAACGTTCCAAAGGCATGTCGGGACACTAGCTTGAAACGTTGACTCCCTTATCGACCCATTTAGTTCATGAACCCATCCACAGAGCGCTGCTGCCGAAGTAGTGCTGTTGACATGGCTAGCACACGGAGGGGAATTGCAATTTTTTCTTGAAATGGGGAAATGACGTTCATATTTCTATGGTGTAATTCTTACACCAGCAATCCTAACAACACTAGTTCACTTGCAGCGCTCTGCGGCTACTGGATGAACTAAATCATATTGTCTGTTAGGCGAGAACTTTATCTTACTAGGCATTGCCAACACACATATTTTATTTTTATCTTTGTACCCATCATGAATGACCGACTGTAATTATGAAACACGAGTAAATGTTCAATTTTCCCAAAAATGAGATACTGTTATATTAACAGATGTATGGAATGATTGGCTACATGACATTTTTAGGGAGCAGCGAAACACGTCACGCATAAGGTGATATTTAAAAGGTTTGATACAAAAAGTGTGATGAAACCGCAAATGGACTATACCTACGGACAGTTGTATTTCACGAAAATATTTATGGCCATGCTAGACTTCAATATCTTACGTCCACGACCAAAACTTCCTTTGGTCATTTGGGCCGCGTGTCTACATGAAAATACATTTGACTGAGCCAGTCGTATTAAAGTACTCCGATACTGAGCGTCCATGATTCGCGGACAGACACTTGAGGCACGTGGCATTTAAATTCATCCAACCACGGAAGTGCGCGTGAACATAAGTGTTGTGGAGTACAGCTGGTCTTGAAATATTTTCGCGAAAAACACCTGTCTCCCTAACTATACCAAGATGCTAATTATCATAACCGACGACTGAGAAGGGAAATACGTTTCTCCCACCCTCCAACCCCCCCCCCCCTCCCCTCCCCCGTTTCTACGTGACGTAGTCCGCAGCGGCTGCCCGAGGCCTCCCAGGAGACGCACGAGGACCCGCCACGAGAGGAGATGTTCGTGTAGAGAAAGCCGAACTACGGCAGGAACGTCAAGGTCCCAGCATCCTTCTGGAGCCGCGGTCTCTCGAAACAGCGAATCACGATGCAGCGTGCTCACAAGCACACGCCTGCCGCTTATGTAAGCTGCTAGCTGACTCAAGTACACTATAGGCTATTCACGGTAAAGTGAGCACTTTTTAAGGCCCTTGCAACAAACATTATCCACTAATAAATATAATTTATTACAGCTTCGGACTTTAACTTTTGGGAGTGGTGAACAGTATACACTGTGTTTGTTAGTCACACGGCAATTTTTATATTATATTAAAAAGTGACAGAGACATGAAATTGGTGAAAAGGAAAAATTCAAGGGCCTTAAAATGTGCTCACTTCGCCTTGAATTGCCTACAGTGAAACGCCTGCTAGAACTTTTCCTTTTAAAAAAAATCCCAACACTAAACTGCCGGAATCAAGACGCCGAATTTTCGTTTCGAGACGAGGTGCAAGTAAGTCCCGAATTTTCTGTGACCACGGTGCAGTGGTTAGACTGCTCGCCTCCCACCGAGGCGGACCAGGTTCGATTACCGGCGGGGTCGCTCCCAGATTTTGCGGGTGCGAATCGTACCGGACGATACAGCTAATTGGCGGGGGGGGGGGTTTGGGGATCTTCCGTTTTCCCCGCCCTTGCATTACGGCGCTGCTCCATACTCATCTCAATTTACCCTCATCGGCTCACGAGACCTTGATGTTAAGAGTCACCCAAATCTCCCCACTCCACTGTCCACTCTTGTGACCATATCCACGTCGTTATAATCGTAGCGCTCTCTCTGTCTCTTTCTGGGTTGTTAATTTTCAACGTTAAGGCGTGGGACTAATTCCCCTCCATCGTTACCAACTTTACTGGGCGCAACCCACTCAACGTACCCGTTAAATTATACGGAGATATGAGCAGTGACAGTTTCCGATTTTTTTTTTTAAGTGGCCAGTATATCATGAACAACCTATATGTGTGTATAGGCGCTCCAAGGTAAAATCAGCACTTTTGAAAGCCCTGCTTAATATCTGCTTGTATGTACGTTGTGTATTCTTCCGCCTTATGTAAAATTAACATTGCCATGGACCTCATCACTTTATTCGTGCGTCGGACGAGTGGAAATGAGAAATTATGAGGAATATAAATATTTTACATATCTGCTCATTTTGACACTTCGATGGATTAAATAAAACATAAATTGAAAGAAATAGTTTTAAGTTTTCATAAATGGTTCCTTAACACTTTTTATTCGACACTAAGACAAGGAACAACTTCCCATCCCATTGTTGCCAACTTTACTAGGCGCATATCACCCAGTGCGCCCGTTAAAATATTTGCAGGTAAGGGCAGTGACTTTTTTCTGAGGTTGTTTTCAAAAATGCCCACTTTTACCGTGAACAGCCTTTAAATATGGATACACCCTTTAGAGAGCTTCATACCTTAAACTCTGATAAAAAAAATATATCATCTAAATGTTTCGAATGAGATCTTTTACCAACAAAATATTCTCGCGTATTACTTTACGAAATAAACCGTTTTCAGCCTTTAGAAGCAAATGGGCCTTGCATTGTCATCTGTTCTGAGCGAGTAAGCAGGCATCCAGCAATTTTGCGGGTTTGTCCGCATCAAGCTAGACTACACAGTCCTTTCCGCATTCGAGAATCAGTTAGCTTCGTTCATTGGTTGATGCTTCAGTTTAAAGCCAGACCACAGAGTAAATAAATACACTGAGGCGAAACGTCACGGCGGTTCCCTTTGATGTGGACGAACTCATTCTCCGATAGACTGTGCCAGGTTCTGGGGACGGGCCTCGTGTCTGATTGGCTGCCACGTGATGTGAAATGTACCCTATTGGCTGGGCTGCCGGTTGGTAAATAAGCCACCAGACGCTGATTGGTGAACAAGTTTCCGGCCAGCGACGCCATTCTGGTGGCGTTTGCGACTACATTTCGCGGAGTAAGCTGCTGTTTCACCTCTCCGTTCTTATTCGATCTGTGGTGACAGGGGCTATTTCTATTGCAGGCTTGTTATTGGTCCAAGGTCGTCCACGCCGTGTCTAAGGAACGGCGTTCCGATCGAGGCAGGAACTCGAACGCACTTGCTGTTGGAAGTTTCAGAGTGGGATGGACGCCGCGCGTTCAAGGTCAAGAAGCGAGGGAGCGATACGGGTGACACTAACACGCACGCCTATCGCCTCATCGGTCCTACGCGCAAGGCGCGCAGTGTTTCCGTCCTAACGCTGCACTGTGCAAATTAGATCTGTAAGAGTGGGGTTTCATTACACGCGATGAAAGATCACAGATTAAACTACGAACGTAACTTTGTACTTTTCTCTTACCGCTTAAGCAAACTTCATAAGCAAGCCCAAAAAATGCGGTATTAAACCTTTTTCGCGACTTTTTTCTGCAAGAATACACTTGATATGATAAAAGAAAAAAAAGAGGCATATATCATCGTTTTGTTATTTTTTTCTGAAAAAAAAGTCGTATTTTCAGAACATTTGTTTACAAAAAATGCGGGGGTCCATCCCACTCTTAAATTGCCTTTCGAAAGAATTCGAAAAATTTCCGAGTCTCTACAATCTAGGAAATTATTTGTAAATTTATCATATCAGTGTATACGTACAGTGAGAAAGCGTGAATAGTAAAATGTTTTACCATACATGCATTGTAACATTCCTGCAGTTGCTCAGGAAAGAGTCGAATACGTAGGGAAGTTCCCAGCTTTGTACAGTAGCGCTGCTAAACATTAGCTTATTTCCAGCCCCGTACGTGGTACCGACCTGTCGCAATTCTCCTACCGGCAGCCGGATATGCCGGCGCGCTGCGTGCGAAACCAGAGGCTCTCAGCTGAAGGCGCGCTTGGCTGCCAGTCATCGCACATATCGACGTAAACCGGAGGCGACGTCGCCCAGACGGCCTTGTGACGCACGCGCGACCTCGCAGTCGTCTACGGCATTCCTGGGCGATTGTGTCGGCAGGTCCTCGCTGCCCTCCGGCCGGCGATGCTAGGAAACGGGCAGCGGTTCGTGTAACCGAGGATTATTGCTCCCCCGCGACGTATTTGTCTAGTCTTGATTACGGGTTGAATTGGGTTGGCGGGTTCTGCACGTCGTCTCTAGGGCGTCTAATTCCCCGGTTGCACCGACATCTTCCCCGATACGAGATCGAATGATCCTAGTTCCGAACCGGGAACCAGTTTGATATTGGTTCCAATGTAAAAGTGTTGCAGCAACAAAATTCCATGATTCCGGATCTCCGATTTTTTTTTATCTTGGTTCCAAAGTGAGAGATCGAAATTAAGTATGAGACGAATTTTGCTATTGGTTCGTAATATATGACGTCATGGAAGTAGGAGTATTTTTCACTATAGATAGAACTAGATGTGCGATGTTTTATCTGTTTTAAGTGAATTATTGTTGTACGAATTTTACTGAACAATATTCAAGTGCGTATAGTGTTCTTTTAATTTCTCAAGAAAACAATCGAACTTAGTTCTATCTGTTGGCGTATTTTCAAACTACATTTGTCAACGATGGCTGCTGATCTCGGATCGAGTTTTGGAACCGCCGATTTCTGCGGTTCGAAATGAACTTCATCTCGATCTCCAGTCCAGTTCTGAACTCGAATGGTGCAACACTTTTCTGTGTCGATCTTAGATGCGATCTCGGATCGAGTTTCGAAGCACGATGGTGCACCCGGGCATAAGAGACTCAAGTTATTTTATACGTGTTTAGAATACAAATAGTCCACTCACGGTAAATTACAACTTTTCTGAAGCCTTGCTAAAGTTCTATTTTTTTTCTATTTTCGTGATATTCTTCCGCCTCGTGCGAACAAAGCTTAAACGAGTCTAGAAAATTACACCAAAGGGAAAACTCACTGCATTCGTGCTCACTCGGTGTAGTAATATTTTGCATGAGAACTATTTCCTACTAGGCATTACCAACATACCTATTTTTTCTCCCCTTTTTTTTATCCATTGTAATTGTATATTAAATATAATAATACATAGATATAATGAATGTAAAGCTTAAATACAACCAAAATTAATGTAGATTTACGTTAACACAAGTAGAAAACTTCAGTGATATACGAAATCTTTTGATAACAACCAAGTACGTAATACATGGGTGAGTTTTCTAAGGTTTGATTTTTAAAAATGTCAGGAAACCGTGAATTGACTATATATCATTTTTTTTCTTTGCGGTACGAAACTATAGTACGAAAAAAAGTATAAGACGTGAGGAAAAAATATATTTTTAATTTTGAATGAAATTAGCCAAAACTGATATAAATTTATATTTGGTTTTGTACAAATCTCAAGAGTGGGCAAAACTACTGCATCAGGTTGCAGCGCAAGATAATTGTCACTGTTTCCAAATTTCGCCAAGAATATTCCTTATAAACCTGTGCGCTTCGGCCGAACTTCAGTTTTAACATTTGAGATAAAATTTAAAGTCGCTTACTGCAGGTGAACCAAAAAGTCAGATTTCTAAGAAATTCCAACGTGCTAGTCCCGTATCTTCAATAAGAAACTAACGTGCAAAACAAACTGTTTGTCAGAATAATTATCTGAATTTCGCACGATTCAAGATTTCAAGTGAACATTTTCACAATTAGGCTTAAAAAAAAAAAAAAGTAACACACACACATTAAGAATGTTATCTTTGAAATGTTTTGGAATTTTAATCTAATTACTATTGACAGTATCTGACGAAATCATAAAATAGCGTAAAAAAAAAAAAAAAAAAAAAAAACTGCACGGCGTTCACAAGTCATTCAAATATTTTACACGAACAACCAAAATTGTCAGAAAGGTACGACTTATGTTGCATACTACAATATTCTGTTGATTTGAAGCACATCAATTTCAACTGAAACTGGAAGGAACGTACATAAAATCAATTACTTAACATACTGTTGCGTTGGTAGGAATATTTTCTTTAATTGAATAGTATTTATTACGATTTCCCTACTTGGAGAAGTTTTTATTTCGAAACGTATTTTCTTGAGCTTCCATAATGTCAATACGACTAGAATTTTATTAAAATTCTAGTCGTATTGACTAGAATTTTAATTCTAGTCAATACGACTATAATTAAATAATTCTAGTCGTATTGACTAGAAAAATAAAAAAAAATAGAAGACCATTAGAAGACAATGGTCTTCAAATACAGTCATTTGAAGACCATTGTCTTCAAATGACTGTATTTTTTAACCGGTATATTCTATAGCAAAATATTATATAGTGTTATAGGCTATTCACAGTGAAATGAGCGCTTTTGAAAGCCCTGTTTGAGATGTGCTTGTAATCACGTTGTGTATTCTTCCACCTTATTAATATTAACATTGTCATGGGCCTCGTAACGTTATCCATGCGTCGGTCAACTGAAACTGTGACATTGTTAGAAAAGTAAATGTTGTACAAATCTCTTTCATTTTTACACTTCGATGGAAAAAAAAAAAAAAAAAAAAAGAAAAGCGAAATAAATTATTTAAGTTGTCAGAAATGTTTACCTAATATTTTATATTCGACGTTAAGATAAGAAACTACTTCCCTTACATCATTGCCAACTCTACTAGGCGCATGTCCCTCAATGCGCCCGTTAAAATACATGCAGTTAGGGGCAGTGGTTTTTTTCAAAGGTTGTTTTCAAAAATGCTTACTTTATCATGAACAGCCTTTACTAAATATACGCGTGCTTGATCCATATGCAGCCGAGACCGTACTATTCTGTTCTGGTAACTTTATAGTACTCGTGAGTGAGTTTTTCACATTCAACTGTTGGATAGAGTGCTCCAGTGAAAACTACTGTACTTATACCAGGGAATTCTGAGCGCCGCTGAGAGCGAAACGAGCTGAAGATGGAACAATGGCGGGACGCGAGGGTGGGAAAAACGGGAATGCAGCAAGAAAATCCACCGGCCACCGGCAACGTCCGCCACGTTTACCAAAAGCGAAAACCCGAGTGACCCCCGCCGGGACTCTAACCCGGTTTACCCGGTCGGCAGGCAAGTGATTCTGGATTGAAGCACTGGATAAGCCATCACCGATACGTTACTTTTTACGCTTAATGGCGGTGATGGTGAATTTAACTAAAGTAGATTTGAAAAAAAAAATCAGTGCGTATTTAAACAACATTTGTTGGGCCCAACTTAAAATTACACAAATAAAAAACAAACTTTGCAATGACTGAAATATTTTAAAGTTTCAAACAAATAATTTAATATTTGTATATTTTACTCAATAAATGGCAATTTATTTTGTTTTACGTTTTCATCTTCGTAAGTATTGTCTCAGATTTCAGGGGAAAGTCTGACGTCGATTAAAAACTGTAGCACGTGTTGCATATTAATACTAAATTTTCATGATCAATGCTTGATTTCCAAGAATTTTTCGTGTTTGCTTATCGATAAATGTTATCTTCTTTTCTAGTATATATCTAACTTAAACACCCTAATCCGCACTATGGTGAAAGTTGGGGAATTTTTTAAGTACCGGGACTTTAATCGTTTGTTCCAATAATCCTTAGCTCTCTTTTACTCTTTGAAATTTTAGTCAGTCTTTATATTGAATTTAAATTTTTAATGTATTTTGTTTAGTTAGTTGTTTTAAAAGCACTTTCAAACACTCATCAGATGTTTTTAAGATTTTTAAACCTCTTATTAGCTCATGTTGCGTGTTTTAATTATGCCAGGCCATTTACAAAATACCAGCAGCGCTTTTCTTACTGTGCTTATGTTATTTCTGTACAAAGAAGTAAACAGTGGCATTTACAAATGTTGAGTAATTAAAATAGAAAAGTGTCATCTCGGATGGAGTGTTAAGTGTTCCAACCATTTCCATATCGGCAGTGTGTCTTGCGTCGCTCCCTACCTGTACCACAGCGCCTAATTTATTCATTATTCTTCAGTCAACGCCCTGAGCTCCACCCATGTTTAATTTATTTGCCGCACTAGTAATCATGTTTAACTCAGCGCTTTATCAAGTGAAAGCGTGAAAATTTCGACTCTGGAAATTATTCACGTTATCATCTAATATTTATGATTAAGGAGTTATTTGTTTCGAATCCAGCGGCTACGGTGCCCGATCATAACGCCAGTAAATTTTAATTTCCCTAGCTTAAAAAATTAATTTTTTTTTCTGATTTTGCATGGATACGTGAGCATGCACACTGAGGCGGAACTAACGAGTGTTCACGGTTAATTGGGCATTTTTGAAAATCCTGCTAAGGATATATTTTTCCGACCTTTTATATTCTTCCTCAGTTTCTAAAATTAACATTAGCCATGGACCATCTCGCTTTATTCATGCGCCAATCACGCATAACTTTGAAATCAATAGGAATGTGAAGGTGTTATTAAGTGCTATTTCTGACTCTTAAGACACATTAAAACCTATAGAATCTCAACATTGTAACTCAGTATCGACAATTTTAAACGCCATACTTCAAATAGAGCGTTTAGATATAGAACCGCATTCCCTACGGCAGTGTCACTCACCTTTGCTAGGGCCATGCCTTGATAAAATCGTAATTTAAATCTGAAATTTATTTCAATGAACAGAAAATTTCCTGCCATTGCCGATTCTGGCGAGAAAAAAAAAACGGAGGCGATTGGTCATAATGGCCCTTGACCTAATAGCCTCCTTCAATTCCCCTGAGGAGATTGGCCTCAACACCTCAATCCTCACCAATATCATCACATCAGCTGCCAACTCCCATATTCCTCTCCGCTCCCCCTCTTCTTCTTCCCCTCCCCCTCCCAGGATCCAACAAGCATTGTCCCTGCGGAACCGCAATTTTGCCTGAGCGTGGAACGAAATTGCACTACTGTTCGCCTGCATTTAGGAATTTAGGAAATGTTTAGTAATAATTTTTTGTCGTAAAATTTAAAATGAATCTTTAAGACGACCACATTATGAATTTCGAAGAGGTTTCTGAGTGCTCTCTTCGTGGTATTGCTTTAAACCGTTGTCAGAGATATTTCCTGAGTATGATTTTGAAATTTGTTTGCCAAGGGATATAAGAATAAAATCGTCATTTATCTTACGTAAAACTAAAATACCCAACTTTTTTTTTTAAGTTTGGCTTTGAAATTTTATTTGCCAGATTTTATTTATTTTTACTAGACAGGAATTTGATAAAACATGGTAATAATACGGAAGCCTGAAATATTAGAATAAAATTAACGCTTGGATCTCCTTAAACTATCAATGGTTGATAAAAAAAAGTATTTACTCTACCGTGAACAGAATTGACATGGAAATACGACAAGTATAAGATCGTGATTTTTTTTTTCTGGCTCGAGTAGTTAATTCCTTTGTGGATTTCTAGGTGTGGCTGCAAATAGAATATATGGTGTAGGGGCTAGTGTGACGTCATAAGCGCCAGCGCATGTGGTCGAACCGAGACAGACGGGCGGGGCTGAACGCGACACCCAGCCGCCACAGATGCGCCGAGGGGGTGGGTTGGGGAGGAAGGGGGGGGGAGCGTGGCCTCGCGCGGGACGTGGCCCCTAATTGGCCACGCTTTGTGCCCGCGCCTCCGCCGCTTCGTGTCTGCGAGGGGGTGCAACCAGGCCAGGCGTGGGCAGGGCGCCCGACGTCATTTTCGGGCGGCGTCGTCGTCGTCGTTTTCACTCTCGGCGCGACGAAGAGTGCCGCCAGCCAGCCCACACGCCCGGAGTGGGACCCCGCGCGTTTGCGACACTCCGCCGTCCCGTCGGCTCGGAACGATTCGCCACGGCCGATCAAAAGCGCCGTTCTAAACCATTAGCGCCTCTGATTGAATGCTTCGAGCGTTAGCGGTTCTCGCCTGCTCGCCTTCGCGTTGTAAACGGGAGTGGTTGTATTGTTCTCGGAAGCTGGCGTAATCGTTCCGTCTCCAACTGGTTATGTTGGCTCGTTGAAACTCAGCTTGGTGGTAGTGAAGCACAATAAAAAGCTACAGACTGGTCGTACTTAGTTCACTACCAATTCTTGGACCCAATACTATAACTAAACCACTAAAAAATTATGGAATCTGAGTTATTTGCCCCGCCATATTATTCCAGTAACGAGCTTTCAAATGCTTGAAGTAAGCATCCCTGGTGAATAGTTTCCAATGTATATGACAAAGAAAACAAGCTTACATTCAATGCTATTTACAGATAATTGAAGATATCATATTTTGTATTTGGAGGGTACTTCTTACACTTGTCTGCATAAAAATATTATAGGCCTAGTTTAAATGCATTAATAGTATGTAACTATGCATAAATATTAAATTAGATTTTCATTCAGAGGCTATTCACTGTAAAGTGAACATTTTGAAAGGACCTCTCTTTTGGAATAATAGCCAGTAAATATATTTTATTTTAGCCTTAGCCGTTAACTTCCAAGTGCGGTGGAATATACACACTGTGTTTATTACTTATATTAAAGTACTAATTAAAAATTTCGTTAAATGATAAAATATGGCTGAAAGGAAAAAATAACTAGGGCCTCAAAAGTGCCCACTTTACCGTGAACAGCCTATACTTATTTATTGTACTGGCTCCACGAATTGCGTTTCTTTGATATCAACCTTCGAAATATGCCCTTTCCGAGAGATAATGTACATGACATATTGGAATTACTGTCGATGTATCCGTGTGCTGTACCTGACGTACAAACAAGTTTAAAGATATCTCAATGACACGGGTACGAAACTCCCTTAGATATTTGCAGCAGCTGGCTCAAATAGCAAAAGCCTTGCCGGTATTGGTAACCAGACGCCTGAAGACCACAGCGTGCAGTACGCAAGCGTCAGGCGTATTGCCTAACACTTAGGCATACCGTTTAACACCACCTAGTCTCCTAAGCACCGTTTGTTAACACGAGGAGTTACTGAACTAACTTGTATAATTTCTCTCACACAAAACTAACATTTTATCGGATCCATATTGATTAATTACTTTTTTACTCATTTATAATTTATACGTTATTTTTTCCTCGTAATTTTTACACAGTAATTGTTATTTTAATTAAGGTTACATTTTTCTCTATCGACATGTTATTTGGTTCTTTTGCAGAGATTTTTATAACATTTATGATTGCTTGTATTAATTTGTTTAAAATTATATTAAGATTAAATGGATTATTAATGGCTCTATTTTACTATGAAATTTATTGTAAGAACGTTGCATCTTTAAATGCTACAATTATTATAATATGTTATAATTTATGTGGGTGTTCAGTTGTTTTAACGCTAAGATAAACTTTATCGATTTATTTGTATATGTTTATTTTTTAGTGTTCATTTTATTTAGATTGATTTATTATTATTACAGCCATAGCCAAGGGAGTTGAAATTCGGCAGACGTGAATTTTACCTGAAAACAATTACTTGAGTAGTTATGTAATGTTAGGAGCGAGAGAGAAGTAAATATGGTTTACCGTTATCTCAGCAGTTATCTAAATTCTCTTTAATTAATTGCGTCTGCTTATTATGTATTCTTGCGTAGTATGTAGAAGTTAATATTATCATGGAGCTGTTGATCACTATACATGCACCCTTCAAGTGAAACTGTATAATAACTACACAAAATGTTTGTGTACACAGTTTACGGTATATTTAAAAATTGTTGAATCAAAATTGAAAAATGTATTGTACTTTACTGTGCATATTTTAACCTAAGTATTTAATACAACCGTAACCAATTTGGCAGCGCATTAGGAAAATTATTTCCATTTTTTGACTTCATTTCAACAGCGTAGCTTTTAAAATGTTTCAACAATGACCTTATTTCATTGATTTCTTTTCTTTTTATGCACGCAAAGAAATATTTGGCGTATTATGATCATATCTAAATTCCTAACAATTTACTGTTGATATTTATCTACTCTATAGCAGTGTTAGTTTTACATATGTCGGAAGCACGCAAAATTAATAGAATTGCAGATCTCAAGTAGGACTTTCAGATGTTGGCAGCTAACCGTGAAGATCATTTACTACGCCTATATTTAGATAAATTTTCATAAAATGAAAAGTTGCCAATACGAGTTACAAACTTTAAACAATGTAATTTTTATAAGCATCAAAATGTAAAATTACTTTTCATTATTCTCTACTCATATTAATGTAACCATGCCAGTAGGTATATTCAATAAAATACAATTATGGGGATGAGTATGAAGAATAGCCAGTTTCAAATGTCCTCTGTTCAATGGGCTAGCTGTAGTTTTTTGTTTGAATAGCCTATTGTAAGATAAATACACGTGTATGTTTATAACAATATTTGTCGTCATTTAAATAATGCTTGGATACTGGTAGTTCTATATAATATATATATATATATATATATATATATATATATATATATATATAATATATATATATATATATATATAATTAACCATGTAATTCCAATATGCTAAAATAACTGTGTATTATATATACGGCTTCCATTCGAGATCTGTTCCATAGTATCTAAATTTCAACAGTACGAACCTCAAACTTAGAAGAAAAATATTTATGAAACAAATTATGATATATTTTTTTTTTAAATCTTCAGTGCGCTATGCGTATTACAGAAGGCATTTCTATTACTGTAACCATGCACGCTTTTTGCAAAACAGATTAATTTACGAAAGTGATGCTTCCCGTTAAAATGCCAGCTGACAAACATTAAAACCAAAACAGAAATCAGTTAACTGACGCCTCTAGTGTTTACCACTACTCCCCACTTCTTAGTTGGAAATGTATCTCTAAACAGCAGAGGAAGACAATGAACCTTTGTTGAACCTCTCTGCTGCATGCTTTTTGAAACAGTTGAGCGTGCAGCAGCCATGCTCTTTACTTTCTAAACGTCAAGGTGGAGCGGTCAAACTTCAACAGTAAAAAAAAAAAACCTTCTATTAAGGTTTTATTGTAGATTGCAAAAGTGAATCCGATAAACAAGCAATTTTGTAATTAAAATACGCAATCTGTAAGATATATTCTTCATTTTTCTAGGACAGGTATGGTCAGCATGCATTAGCATTTGCGATGGTTAGAATAAATATAATTACATGGTAATTTTTCTTTTTTAATTAAAGAGAACATATTTACATGTTTCGTCTGTCCAGCGCTGAGGTCTACGTAGCGTGTAAAAAAAAAATAATAATCTGTTCGAATAATAAATAAAACTCGGATGCAGCAGTTCAAAAATTATATTAATTACGCTATTAAGGAAAGTTTGAAATCAGGTTGGGCGAATGCAATTCATTCGCGTTTTGGAAAACCGTACCGCGTGTGAATGGCTTTGATAAATGTGCTTCGTAAAACTTCCTTGTGGTAGTTGCGAGAGTAAACAAGATGAGTTCGGAGAAACCAACGAGATATTACCGGTGTACTGTGGCGGCTGCGTTATGCAACAAGCTTACGTTTCAGCGAACCACCAGACATCTGACGACTCTCCAGAGAGCATTACGTCGAGGACTTTAATTACACACGTCTCAAGTAATGCCTGTACTTACACAGGTAATGTGACGTCCTTACGTGGCATTACGGTCGCGCTCAACAAACTGGAGCCTGTGTTGAATTCTTAATTATAGATGCCAGTGTGGTGAAGGAGTCATCGAGTCTCAGAAACACAGCCGTCCTAAAAAAAAAAAAAAATTTCCCTGCTAAGTGCTGAGAGAAAGTTGCAAATACTGAGCATGTTTGCCAATTCATTATCATGTTAGTTACGCCAGAGTTACTCTGAGGGAAAGCGCTTTCTGTCTCGCACTGCATTTGTTCGGGTACGGCCAACTATATGTTGCAGATAAGTTTTAAGAAAATATGCACATTTTTTTTAAACGAAAAAAAAAAAATGTTTTCGTCATTTCTACAGGATATTTTGTTGGAAGTAAGATAAAAATTACATTTTTGTTAATTTGACAAAGAATTTGGCCGTATCCGAGCAAATGTTTCGCGGTCCAAACAAACTTTCTCCTTTGCATTATGTTTTCTGAGATTGAAGTAAACATGTTTTTAATAAAATTCCAAGCGTAAAACATTATGGCAGCAAGAACGCGACAAAACAACGGCATGAAAAATCTCCAAAAACCTTTGTATGTTGTATTTTATGCTATATAATAGTATAGGAAACGAGGATATTTGGAGCTCATAGTTATAGATTATCAAAAAATCATCTATAAGCAGTATGCCCTCCGGTAATACAAAGTTTTCTCATTTGATTCATGCGAATGCATTAAGACAGCGTTAAGTACTTTAACCGGACATTAGAGCTTGTTTTGGCATGCTTCGTCGACTGACTGTTATAATCGCAAAACTACCTGTAAATCTCCCCCTCCCTCTCCCCCCCCCCCCCCCCGCATTTTTCAGCGCAAAAGACAAAAGAGAGAATTTCTCATTACTGAATTAGTAGTCATGGAACGACAAATTTCGGGATTATTTAAATTAATCGTACAGAAAATTTTAAAGTCAGCTTATATTTTTCCTTGTTTAACATTGCTGTAAGAGTATTGGCCACTGTTCAAATTGAAGACATTATTTTTTACTACTTTTCCCTTAAATAAAAGTATTTTTAGATCACACGGTTTTTGCAAAATAACATGTCGATATCTAAATTTCACTGTCTTATTATTTTTAAAAATCAACAAAATTATTTTCAGAGAATTTAACAAGATCTTGTCTTAATTAATTCTAATACATGGTTAGCAAATGTTATTTTACAAAAATTCAGGCACAGTCATAAATAAAAAAACTACATGGAAAAGTTTCCTTATTTTCAACAATTTTTTTTTAAATTGCGAAAGCATTTTCCTGTACGATTTTATTGATAACGTAAAGTATCTCTTGGCAAATTCTTTCTGTGTGAAATATTTCATTTCCGTACGTAAGATGATTTTCATTACATTTACATATCTAAAACGACACGATTGGGATTTTGAGGTGTGTATTTATGCAAATCCTGTGCGCTCAATTTTTTTTTTGCAAGGGAAGACATAATGTCCAAACGTTGAAAAACATGTAGCACAAATGTAAAATTACAAACTTTTTAGTGCCCAAGTCCCTTAAATAACAGTACTATTGGGAAATTGAAATGCATTTTGGATCGTGTAAGATAAAAATTACACAAGTATAACGCAAATTAATTTTTTTATGTTCTTGTGTCTACCGCCGTTTCTATCGCAATTTTTCACGTGACGTATGACTCCGTACACATTTATCTACTCCGTTAGAGCAGTAATATTCCACGGCGTTGTCTTCATAGTTATCACACAACAGAACGATTACATCCACAGTGATGGGGCCGCGGTGGCTGAACGGTTAGACTGCTCGCCTCCCACAAAGGCGAACCGGGCTGATTCCCCGACCGGTTCACTCCGAATTTTTCGCAAATGGGAATCGTGGCGGACGATGAAGCTAGTAGGCGGGTTTTCTCGGGGATCTCCCATTTCCCCCCGCCCCTTCATTCCGTCGGTGCCCCATACTCACCTCACTGCAACCTCATCGGCTCTCATGACCTCGCTGTTAAGAACCTTCCAAATCTTTTCACCCCACAGTGATCATATCGCGATTGATTAACCCAAGAAAGTAGGTATTGCTTAAGTGATTTCTTCCTATATATTTCCTAAAATATTGATATTTTTTAGTCGTGATCTCTGTATAGGTACTAGCCTCAGTAATG
The DNA here is from genome assembly GCA_029891345.1 of Dryococelus australis. Classification (NCBI taxonomy): domain Eukaryota; kingdom Metazoa; phylum Arthropoda; class Insecta; order Phasmatodea; family Phasmatidae; genus Dryococelus; species Dryococelus australis. Next base: position 29,424,255 of record CM057005.1, read on the forward strand.
TTCGGCAAAGTGATTACGTTAACGGGAGTAATTACTAACCCCATAGATATTATCTCTAAATGATTACTCCTAAAATTATTATACCCAAAATTATTAGCTCTAGAGTAATTATTTATCAATAATCATCTTATTACATTACACTGTAGTGAATTGGAACACTTCCAGAGTGATTATCTTTAGACTCGTTACTTCTCAGCTTAATTTACTACCTGTAATAATTACTTTCAATGACATCCCCAGAATAACTTGTACTTACCATACAATGTCATCCTAGGAATAATCTCTCAGCAAATACTACCCAAAGCGATTGCCCCATAAATAATTGGAAGGTTTCTACACACAGTGTTATTAACCAAAATTGATTCATCCTAAAGAGATTGCCCAAAAGTAGATTATTCACAAAGCAACTACGCCAGAGTGATTACTTCCTAGTAATTATATTCAGTATTTTTACTCCTAATGTGATAACCCCCAAAAGTTATTACTCTTTAAGTTATTACTATCCAAAGTGATTACCATCTGGAAGTAAATCGTCGAAATTTATTTACGTCTAAAATGAAACTTTCATTGCCTTTACTCTGGTAAGCCTCGGTGAATAATCGTTTTATGTCTTACTCATGGAGCGGTTAACTCTCAAGTGGTCTTCATTAGTTCCCACTTCTCAGATTGTTACACCCAGAGATATTGCACATATAATGACTACCACTGCAAGTAAATAAGTGTGTTATTATTACCTGTGATAATTCTGTTAACATAATAACTGATATTAAGAACTGGTGAGCGGAAATTTCATCTGACGCATGTCAGGTTTAATTTCAATCTTTACGGTCCTTAATATCTAAGATATTTTTCGTACATTAATCACGCGTACCTTTTAAAAAGTGGCTTTGATATTCTGGTGGTATAGTTACTACACTTATCCCGCAACCAGGCGACCCAAATCAATAAGTCTGTTAAACCCTTAACGTTCATATTCATATTTCGTTGAATTTAATTCAAAATATGGATGCAGTCTTGGCGTGTATTTGTTAACACATTGTAATAAGCTTACATTCGTGTGAAAAGTCTTACTGTAGCAGCAGTTAATCAGTCATAAAATCTCGACGTGTCAGTAGCGGTCAATATTATTACGAACAGGAAAGTAGTGTCCAAGTTAGTGTTAATTTCTGGCCGCACACATGAACAATCATGATTTAATATTATCTGCAACATATCGTAAATAAAACAGACAAGTATACCCAGGGGAGCTCGTGAAGAGACTAAAACTTGTGGCCAGTGTGATGACAGTGCTGGGACACTCTAAAACTTGAAACGGCGAGAATTGACGCAAATCAGTGGAAACTGTGGAAATTGAGTAACTGATAATCAGTGCCAGATAAGTAATTACTATAGTGGCTGAATTTCAATTATTTATTTGTGATTCCCCACTGAATGTCAATCATTTCAGTGCTATAAATGACTTACTCCCAGTGGATTTCCCCGATTCGCCAGTCAGCTATAGCTTATCAAATGCCTTTTAGTGAATGTTATTTCACTGATTCGTACTCGGTTTGTAAACTGACAGATGTTCATGAACTCTCCGTGAACATTGAAAGAATCGCCATCGCCACGTCGTGTTTCTCTGCTGGTACCTTTTCAAGATTCCCTCTCGCCTTGACAGCCTCATAACCTGATACTGCTTCACATGTCCGGTATGGACGTGGTTGTAGCTGAGCAATCGAAAACATGCAAGAAACGGTTGCTTAGCGTTTCACCGCGTGGACGTAACGAAGTAGTCCTTTGCAAGATTTTAAACACGTTCCTTTCCTTGATTTTTCCCAGTTCGGCTGTCACGTGACTGTAGAGCGACTTTCCACCGCGGTTCGCTTCAGGAGCTTCGCGTACAGCAAACGTGACGGACGTTGCCGGTAGACGGCGGGTTTTATCTGGGTACTCCAATGTTTCCCACTCTTGTGTTCCCAGCCTTATCTCATGCATCATCTGTGACCACGTGTTAAGACGGCCACAGCTTGTAGTTAGTCAGTCACATTGTTAAGTTGATATCCGAGTTAGTTTCAGCGCAAAAGATGAAATAATATTAATTTTTCTGCTATTATCACAAATACCCGCGCAAACTTCTCTCATAAGCAGTGACATCAGTATCAAGTGACTTTTTCTCTGGTTGGATTTTGGTGTTTCTGTTGTGGTAAGACTACAGCATTTTTGCAATTAATGTTTGTATAAAATTTACGTTATTTTCCAGTTTCCAGAATAAAATACCTAATTAATTATTATATTGTTCTCTATCCGTTCAGTACCAAGCCTAGATTGGTTCATGTAGCTGGTTTGGTCCCTGAAGTTACAGCGAAAATTCTTGGTTTCTCTTCTATGCCACAGCCCTGTCCACTTAAATGGTAGCTTCGCAGAAAATTTCACAGCGTGCATGTACAAGGAAACGCGAAACAAATCTCTCCTGTTCTTTCTACGAGAATCAAACATGATCAATCTTTTCTTTGGCTGACCGAAGTGCGGTTTATTCTACACAGATGGGAAAGAAAACTAAATATCTTATGGAATAGTTAGGCTGTTCCAAAGAGGCTGTTTATAAGCCGGCGGTAAATAGGAAAAAAAAATCTGTTATTTCTGTGTAAACGTTTGTGTTTGGTGGGATTTGTGATGTTATTTTCCCGTTCCAAAAAAAAAAAAAAATATGAATTATTAATTTCACCATCACCATGTTATTCGCGCCATCCAATGGTGTTTACAAGCGAAAAAAAAATGTACAATCATGTTTACTATTTAGATTCCTAAAAGTTTACTTATTTTAGTAACCAAAATAATTTACGAAGTTAAGAGCGAAATAATAATAGCTTGTTTACAACAAGAAATTTTCAATTCTGTCACTACATTTAAATAAGTTAACTGATTTGCTAATTGCGAAATTCAGTTTTACAACAGAATAATTACTTGTGGACACATTACTTTAAATTTCCATTTTAGTACGGACAAAATATATTATGTATAAGGCTTAAATAATTTTACATATTATCAGATAACTGAAGGCAATTTACGAGTTATTTCTGGCACTTTTTGTTATTTTATTTATTATTCATATAAATCATTAATTTATTTATAATATAATTTAATAATTACTCAAATTTTTTGCATTTTAACATTTTATGGATGTCTTTTAATAGTATACCATTTTATCAACAAAATTTCTATAATGTAAAACGTTTTTCTTTCATAATGTATGCATTAATACCATTTGTAGTTAGCTAGAGATAATTCTTTATTGGGAATTTTGTCTGTGTGTGTGTGTGTGTGTATATATATATATATATATATATATATATGCTTTGTAAAAATTGAGAATATATGTTATTACATACAGAACGAGCAAAATCCGGTGCAAATGCAACAACAGTGCTTAGTGGTGTTACTTTAATTTTTTACTTTTAATCGTATTTTTATTCGTACTTTTTAAGTAAGCGTGTACAATTATGTGGTAAATTTTCGAAAAAATTTCTTTGAGTGTTGTTTAAATGTGAAAATATTTGAAAAGCCCTTAAGCGCCTGCGCGGAGGGGGCGGGGGAAAAGCGGGGAATCCCCGAGAAGGCCACGCCGACGAACGACATCGTCCAGCACGATTCCCACATGCGAGGGTCCGGAAGGGCCCGGCCGGGGATTGAACATGGATCGCCCTTGGTGAGAGGCGAGCAGGCTAGCCGCTCTGCCATCGTGGCCCCCAATATTAGCAGTATTGCAACAACTGTTGACAACGCGTGTACATGAAGGGTATTGTGTGTGAGCCGCGACGTGTCAAGTGCCGTGCACGACTGAGGAAAGTGCGTGTGTGTGTGTGTGCGCAGCTGGCCGCAGCCCAGCTGAGGAGAGGCCAGGGTGATGTCAGCAACGCGCTAGTGCCGCTGGGCGGGCACCATCACGAACATGGCGCCCACATCTCGCGGCTCGACGTCTCCTGCTCCGATGCCGGCATGGCCGTCACGCTCGAGTTCGACGCGCCTTTCTCGGGCGTCGTCTACAGCAAGGGACACTTCGACGACCCCAAGTGCAGGTGAGCTAGTCCCCTCCCCCCCTGCCTCCCCCCGGGTCAGTCCTTCTTACGCTGGTTCGCGGTCTAACTGAGCACGTCTGAAATCCCCCTGCTTGCATGCACTTCGTGTATTCTTCCGCCTCATGTAAAATTAACATCGCCTGCTCTATCCATGCGACGGCCGAGTAAAACTGCGCAATTATTAGAAAAGTAATTTTTTGGCTATTTCAATCGTTTTTTCACTTGTACGCATGATAAAAAAACAGAAATCAAAGTAAATATTTTCAGTATTCACAAATGCTCACCAAACAGTTTTAATTCGGCGTTAAAACATGGAACTACTTTCCTTCTGTCTTTACCAACATAACTGGATGAACGCCAGTCAGTATTCCCGATAAAGTATATGCAGGTAGGTTGGTTTCAAAAAGTGCTCACTTCATCGCGAACAGCTTTAACATCATGTATATCGTACACCACACGGTGTGTGGATTGTCTGTGGATATTCAGTTGATTTATTGCTGTGAATTGTAGATGTCCCTCAGACGTCCATGTATGTTTCACTGCCACCAATCCGATCCCCTCTCTCTCAGCCATATATCACACAACACCTGGATTCCGTGTGGATGTACAGAGGATGTCTTTTAGCGGTTTATATAAATGTCCTTAAGACACCCCAGTAGGTCTGGCAATCACTTTCCCGACCCCACCCCTCACTCCCATCCACCACAGTGCCTGTACTGCACGCAGATAAACAAAGCATATATATATATATATATATATATCTAGCCGTGGTTTAGTAACGTTCCTCAGACATCCCCACCGTGACTTACTGTCAATACGTTACCTTCTCGCGTCCATCGCACGGCATCGCCCTAAGAAATTATTCGGAAATTTACCATACCACTGTATATTACACGGTACCAGATTTCGTAAGAGCTTGTGCAAGTTCTGCCATAGCTGCCGTTATACCGGCCTGTAGGGCGCCCGTCATGACATTTTTCGCCTGGCGCTGCCAGATTTCATCACAGGTTTTATAATTGGACCTGTCCTATTTCCCGTGGCTGGTTCCATACCGGCTCTCGTACCTGGCCAATCTCATTGCAGTTTCAGAGCGCAGGGCGCTCCCCGTGGCTACTACTTGAAACGAGTTGAATGCCTCCGTCTTGAAACTCTTTCAAACAGATTTAAAATACGACAACGAATAATATTGGTTGTGGCAACTTTTAATTACTGCTTAAAACAGTTCAAAATCATTAATATTGCCTACTGTATGGAAAAATATTGAAAATCTTACTCTATAAAATATTGAAAGTACGAGTGAATTGGTAGTACATAGGTAAAATCGTGTAATGAACATGTAATTTTTGGGCGTGAGTTTTGAAACCCCGCCGTACCCAACCTTTTTTTATCATTAAATTTTACATGCGGATAATATCCCGGTACGTAAATATATATCTATATTTTGCAATCGGTCTGTAATTTTCGTCGATATTAAAAATAACACTCTTAATCTTAGTGAATTAATGACATTTACAAGAAAATGAATTAAACTATACTAGTAAGCAATCAATCATGTAAAATGCGAACAGTAAAATAACAATATTAAGATGTGCTAGCTAGTATTTCTATAGGCCTATGCAAGTTACTAACTGGTAGCTGTTCTACGTATGGGGTTCATATTTTATACAAACCACACACTGCGCACCCACCGAGGGTGCCAAATGCTAGTACGTGAACTGCTGTCGTGTAATATGGACCTTCCGTGGCGGCTCATATAGCGGCTGGTATACCGGCTCGAACACCAGGGCTCATAGAAGCTTGTACAAGAACCAAGTACGGCTGCAGGTATCGTGTAATATCCGCTTTAGTGAGGAAGCAGGAACGGTAATGTTTTCCCTTATACAGTCATTGTAGCGTTCCTACATTTGCTCAGGAAACAGTCAAATGCATAGAGAAGTTCCCAGTTTTATATAGTAGCGCTGCCAAATGTTCCTATATCTGCAGCTTGATGTGGGGTATTATTACCATGCAGTGTATAGGTTAAAAACTTACATTACAGTTTAGGATCTCTACCAGAAAATTTTTTTTCAGTGGTGGATTCTCTGTGGATGTTCAGAGGATATTTGTATTGATTTAAAGATGTCCTTCGCACATACTGGTAGTTCCACACATACTGGTAGTTCCTACTGCCACCTCCCCGACCCACTCCTCTCCTATCCCGCCCATCATGCAGTATGTGGATTCTTTGCAGATTTACAAAGGATATCTTGTAGCGATTTTGAGACAACTCTTGGTGGGATATGCAATATACTTGAAAGACCCTATGGTAGTTTAAAAAAAGATCAGCTTTTGTGATATATTCGTGGAACATATGCGTGGTTCATCTGTCATTACTTCAGGATATTACACAGACATGGCAATAGCTAGGATGTGCATAGACTGTATTATGTTGTATGTGCAGATATTCCGAGGATATTGCCAAGGTAACCCTAGAGCATACAGATTATCTCATATCTGTAGAGCCCCGAGTATTTGGCGGATCAAGTGATGCCTCTGTACAGGGCTGTTAAACACTCACTCACACTACTGATTCCTGCTTATTAGTGGCTCACGGTTAAAGGGGCGTGTCTAAACAACTGTCGTCCAATCACAACACTAGGAGAAAAGAACAAGTTTTTGGAGTTTACCTCGCCCCGAATGGATTCACAGAATACGTATTAAATTAGGATGTTGCCCCTATTCCACACACTATGGGGAAAGAGACCAGGAAATTTTCACGATTTCCTAGAAGTGAATACATTCTCGTTACCTTTTTCATTGTCGTGTGATTTTCGACATGACTTGCTCAACCACGAGTATCAGAAAAACATCTTAAAGAATAACAAGATAATTAAGTACGACCTAGACCATAGTAAATGTAGCTTGGCACTATGTCAGTGGCCAATGAACAATTAATGAAATGGACTTAATGGTGTGAAGCATTGTATAGCGTGTCCTTCACCTCAAATAACTCAGGGAATTTCCGGGTCTCTGTCCATACAGTTACAATTTATTAGTAATACAGCAAAATGGCCAAAGTGCAAGCGGTTGATACCCACAGACGAACTTGCCAGACCGTGTTCAATAATTTGCAAATAGGAAATAAGGCGCCTTTCCGGAAATCCGAGCAGCCAATGAACAGCCAAGAGTGCTTACATAAACAAGACCGCCACCCTACCGTTTTAATTCGTTTCCTTAGCTGTTTTGTGATGAAGTGTTTAAGAAAAAACACCACTCGCGGGATTTTTTCCATCGTCTTAGCAGCGGACTGCAAACAACTTGACTACCTTCTGTGGGCGTCATGTTCAAGAACACCCAAACAACCTTGGAGATCAGTCTGTCTTCACCTATCCTCTTCTATGCCTCTCACACTTTCCTTCCGTTGCATGCAGCGTACACAACAATAGTTTGTACGTTTTATAAACAATTCTTTGGAAACATGCTGCCAAATTTTTCTTGTGTTACTACCAATAAAATATTGAATTTTTACAACACCCTGTTTTAAAAACTAACAAATATCTTTTTTTTTGTATTCTAAGTTTATAATGCGATTTGAAATCTATAGTAGTTTAATGTTAATAATCGTCTTTAGTTTTATACATTCCACAAAAAGGACTTGTAACATTTACTCTGATTTACATTTAGTTGTACGAAAATAATCTTAAGTAGTTGTCACATTACAATTATTTTTACATTGTAGTCACAGTCCATCATTAGGACGTACAATGCACTTTTGAAAATAATTTCTGTGTTAAGAATTATGAATAAGGCGAGAAAAGTTACTTGAAAAATTATTGAGTTGTGCCGTATGAAAACAACCACGAATTACTCGCAAATTTTTTCAACTACACGTAAAATATTTTGATTAAATTTTTTTAAACATTCTTGTAGAGTCGCTCATTTATGTGTTTTCTAGTGACAGTCAATTCTAAATTGTCGGGTATAAACAATTATGCACGCAGTCGCATAATTGTCGAGATTTTAGACCACACGCAGTTTTGGCAATTTTAATAGTTATTCTTTAAACACTCGTTTGGACGAAGGAAGAAAGGTGGATGACGGAAGTAATGTATTTTCGTAATGGCAGTCTCCATTGTTTAGGCCACACACAGAATAATTCTCGCTATAACTACTAGAGCAGTATTGTTTTTAATTGTGTAAACTTACCAGTTGACAGGTAATATTCACTGCAGTGTCACAGCAATTCCTCAAGAAAGCAGGGTTTTACAGCACCATAGGTATTCCCTGTTAAAATATGTTCACGTCATACGCTTTTGGGGAGATGTTTGAAGAAGATTATATGTTTAAATAAATCACTACTGTCACTGAGTATTAGGTAGCCTATCTTAACTGTCGTAGAAGTGCGGATGTTTGTGTCATAGATAGGACTTCTTAAGGAGTAGGCCTTAAATGTTTGATATTCAAGTACACCTCTGAACCGTTTCGAATATTGACATTACAGTTCCTTGCTTGTTATAAAACATATGAATTAAAGTATTAAAAATTTGTAAGCAAATTATGTATTATAATTACATATGAAACCTCAATTGTAGTTATTTGACATTCTCTGTTATAAATATGGATACGTTACAGTCAAACTCACGACAGTTTCAATACATCGTGTCATGAAAATATTTGGGTACAATCTTTCAGAGAGAAACTGTGATGAGCCCCTAAAAATTTAAGTTCGTTTTCATATTTAAAAAAACATTAAATAAACCTTTACTGCGAATAATTTCCAAATCCAAGAAGTTTAGCAAAGCGGCCTCCAACAGATAGGGGTACCCAGTTTCATCTAAAATCCCTAAGGGCTGGAATCATTCGAAGGAGAATTCTCATGTGGACGTTATAGCGGACACGACTGTGGTTTGGGGGTTTTCTCGGAGCGCTTCCGTTTTCTCCTTTATCTTCATTCTTCGATTTGCCGGAATGAAAGGCGTGTCCCTCGGCTCCACACTGTTAAAAATAGTTTCCTTCATTTTCCGGAAAAGTGCTGGTAAAAATTTATCCACAAGTGTCCGAAAACTTTCCGTGAAATTACGGACACACTGATTTTCAGAAACGGACTTTCCGTAAATTTCACGGAGCCTCTCCGTTAATTTCCAAGTTAGTTTTCTGTACTTTCCGTTTAAAATAAAAATAGATAGTGAAAATGTCTTTAATTTTCGTTATGTGGTTGTTCTGCCGTGCATGGAAAATTATATTAAAAATGTTCAAATATGTCGAACGAGGTTTGAACCCGAGTCAAAAAATTGGCCATTTCACGACTCTAACCATCCACCTACAACTCTCACATCTAAAGTGTGGTATAACATCTATATTTCCACTATAACTACAAAAGCAAAAATTCAGTTTCTCTTAAATCTAGTGTATTTTTTGGGTTGTCAAATGTTACAGACGCCTGATGCTATTTTTTAATGTTTGAAAGAATAGGTCATAGTCGCGTGGATAACTTTAATGACCGCAGAAACTATAATTTTCTTGTCACAGTGGCGAAGATAGCTTCGTGTGAAATCGGCATTGTTCGTCCCCGTAACTCGATGCTAAAGGGAATGCGGATACTTTCCGTATTTCGTATTTACGGACTTGACTCCGTTTTTTTTTTTTTTTTGTCATCACGGATTGCCTTTCGGTATATACTCTATACATTTCCGTAAAACATTCCGTAAATATACGGGCATGTTTAACAGTGCAGTCAGCTCCAGCTTCTGTCACCCATGCTGCGACTGCATAGAGGCCGATTCACGTTGAAGCTTACATGGAGCTCGTTGTGCTAACTTTGCCGTATCTTTGCGTTCAGTAAAGGTCGCGCAGCAGTGTAGTCAGTCAGGATTGTAATTGCCGTGAAGTTTAAGTTTCAACGTAAGTAGTTGAAACAATTTCAACGTGACACAAACGTAATGTAGTGTTAGCCAATCAATGTCCATACTTGATGTTTTTTAATTTTGTTATCTGTATTCTTTTTTATTTTTACTGACTTCCTTCTGGACTGTGTTTTGTTTTATGGCACACAATTGCAATAGACATTTAAAATCTTGCTATTGCGTTCGTGCCAGTTAAAAAGACTATATATATATATATATATATATATATATATATATATATATATATATATATATATATATATATATATATATATATATATATATATATATATATATATACCGATTTGTAAAACATCGAACTTAAAAAGAAATAAAAAGAAACTATGAGCAGGAAAAGGTATATGTTTAGGTGAGAGATTAAGTTATTATTGTTATTACATAAACCCAAACATTCTAAATATTGTGGCATCTACTCATAAATACGTTCACTGTATTTTTTATAGGCGGTTCACGGTAAAATGAGCACTTTGAGGCCTAAGTTATATATTTCCAATCAATTTTTATCCAAAACCAACCTTTTTAAATAAATATTGCAATGTAAGTTATAATCCACCGCACTCAGAAGTTAATGTCTAAGGCTTAAATAGAATGTGTTTATTGATTTTTTTCCCATCTGAAAGGGCTTTCAAAAGTGCTCATTTTTTCGCGAATATCCTATATACTCGTGCATACACGCGTATTAACACACCTTTTCCAGATCCCAGACACATGATATCTGGTCTAGTCTACTCGTAGTCTGTTCACAATTTTTGAATCAATCAAACCTTTAACAAATCACCCTCTGAATGCCGTGTTCCGTTGTTTCCTTTAAAAATGCCGCGTATTACAAGATTTTATACATGTGTTATCGTAAAAGTACATAATTTTTTAGTTAAGTTGAACATTTGCTTATATTTTATCTACAAGATATAGCATTCGATTTATAATTAATATGAAAAAAAATAATGTGTGTTGCTAAAGCCTAGTAAGAAATAGTTCTTATGCAAAATTATATTATACTCTGTGCGCACGCAAGCGGCGCGTTGTCCCGCTGGTGTAATTTTCGATACTGGTTAAGCTCTTTATGGCGGAGGAATATCTTGGAAACTGAACGTCAGAGAAGTCCGAAGTAACCGCGAATCGCCTATAGCACTACACTGCGACTTTTGAAAAACGAGCCAACGTGAAGATAGCTATAGACTGTTCACAATAAAGAGAGCACTTTTGAAATGAACCTTAGGAAAAAGTCACTGCTCCTACCTGCATATATTTTAACGGGCGCATTGAGTGGCATGCGCCCAGCAAAGATGGTAGCGATCAAGAGATAAGTAGTTCCATATATTAACGTCAAATAAAAAGTTTTACGTAATCATTTGTGATAAATAAAAATATTTCTATCGCTTTCTGTTTAATGCGTCTAAGTGTAAAAAATAGCAGTTTTTTTTAATAATTGGTTTTATAATCATTTTACATTTTTACTTGACTGACGCATGAAGAAAACGATGATGCCCATGGCAAAGATAATTTTTCGTAAAGCGGAAGAACACACAACGTGCATACAAATAGATCATAAGCAGGTCTTTTAAAAGTGCCCATTTGACCGTGAACAGCCTATAAGAGTAAATGCAAGGTTACACGACGAACCCCAATTTAACTTCAGTGCCAACCTGCCCAAAGGCGGTAGCAGCATGCAGAATTATAGTTTCGTTCCAAACCTTGTTATAGGCACTTTTGAATTTTATTTTAGACTAAGACGTTAACTTCAGAGTGCTGTGGAATATACACACACTGTTCATTACTTACATGGCACTATTTAATTCAAAAATGTCGTTTTAAGGATAAACCATGACTGACCGGGAAAAAGTTACTAGGGCCCCAAAAGTGCTCACTTTACCGTGAACAGCCTATACTTTAACTCATTTCATCGTCGTGATGCTGTAGATGACTGGCTGCCGTCTCACGTCCCGAGATCAAACGAGGTGGAGTCAATTACTATCGACTCGTGGAGCAATTTCGATTGGTTGAGTGGAAAAGAGGTTGGTGGGGGGGGTTCTTCAGGTAGTTTGACAACTTCCAGTAGCTACAGTCACGTCACCCACGTACGAAGGCTGTAGTCACGTGTCATGGCGTGTTTCAGTGTCCTAGCTACTGGATTACCAATACAACTGCATCGCCGGGCAGTAAAGACTGTTCACGAATAAGTAAGCACTTTTTAAATCGACCTTAGAAAAAAAAGTCGCTGTTCCTACCTACACATATTTTAACGTGAGCACTGCATGGCAAGCACCCAGTAAAGTTGGTAATGACGGAGGGGAAATAATTCCACCACTTAACGTCGAATTAAAAGTGTTAGGTATAAATCTGTGATGAATTAAAATATTTCCTTCGCTTTATGTTGTTTTCAATGCACTTAAATGTAAGTATTAGGATATTAAAATAAATATGAACTTTTCCAATAATTTTACATTTATACTTGATCGACGCATGGATAAACTAATGAGACCCATGGCAGTGTTAATTTTACATACGGCAGAATAATACACAGCGTTCATACAAGTAGATCTTAAGCAGAGCTTTCAAAAATACTCAGTTTACAGTGAACAGCATATACCTTCAAATACTGCCATCACTGTGCTATTGCTAGTGGCAGAACAATAAAAATTAAACATAATTTTAAAATATATTTTCCCTCAACCACTACGATAGTGTTATTTTCCATGCCGCAGGTCAACCGATTTAAAATTATTTCAGCAGTATTCTTGTTTGTAAAACTAATTATTTAAACACAGATTGGCAAATTGAATACAAATTTTTTCCGGAAAAAAAATGCGCAAATGAGTGAAGTAAATTATTAGTTATTTAACAAGCATGTCACTGATTTTAAAAAAACGAGCGGGAAAGTAGTAGCAGAAGAGTTCTGTGAGCTCTAAGGTAGCAGCAATAAAACTTGTGTAACAGCAACATAATCAGCTGTTAGTTTATAACAGTTGTGTTTCTTGCGGGAACAATCCTAATATTACTGGATTTGTTATGTAGAAGGAACTATTCGTTGTGAACTACTGTCCGCGCGCCACATCTGAGACCGCAGGGCAAGAGGAAAGGGGAAGGCAAGACAGTGGAGTGACAGCGGGGGAGTGGGGAGCGTGGGCACGCATGTACTATCCGCAGTAACGCATTTAGCTCCGAAGTGTCCGGAAGAAAAACACCGTCGTGCATTCTGAGGGCCGGAGAATCGTAAGTAATATATTTGTAGAGCGTGATGAAGAGGCGAAACAAAAACGTTATACTTTCACAGTAAAGACACGACAGCAAGAGCTGCAGACTACGCTGGAGTGTCGCAGACGTTAATTAAAAAGATACGGAAGGAACAGAAAGAACTAGATAACAGTGAGGAGGGCGGTAGCTTGCACACGCCGGATAAACGACGGAAAAGGAACATACTGTCGTGAATATTGATGAATTTGATATATGTGTAATTCGGCCGACGATTCAGGATTTTCATATTCAGGAAAAACGTGTCCGTACCATTGCAAAATTACTGTCCGTGGTAAAGGAGAAAATTTACTTTCCGTGGTCGCATACTTCGTTGCGTAAGGTGGTAAAACAACTAGGTTTTCGATGGAAAAAATCGCAAAGCTCCAGGAAGATACTAATTGAGAGACCTCACATCGTATCTTGGGCGCCACGACTATCTAGTTACAATGAAACAGCACAGACAAGGTGGGAAACAAATTATCTACATAAACTAGACATGGATAGACGGTAATTTAACGTTTGGTAAATGTTGGCGACATGAAGACGTGTTTGGTATATAAGCTAATGTGAATTCGGGTAACCGATTAATTGTAGTACACGCTGGGGGTATTAACGGATTTATCGAAAATGCTCTCCTTGTCTATAAAGCCGGCACTGCCAGTGGCGACTATCACAGCCAAATGGACAGTGTTAATTTCGTAAAGTGGGTTACCGAGAAGCCTGCTCCTAACCTCCCGCAGTCATCTGTAGTAGTGTTAGATAATGCACCTTATCTTTGCGCACAGGTTGACAAGCCACCCACAGAGTACTCTGTGAAAGCAGATATGTTAACATGGTTAACGAACAAAGGCATAACTTGTCACACGTCGATGCGGAAAGAGGAGCTTTACAAATTGGTAGAACACAAGAAAGCTAAAGAGAAAGTGTACAGATTCGACACGCATCTGACATCTTTGGGACATACCGTGGTCCGGCTTCCCCCGTACATATGCGACCTGAACGCTATTGAGCTCGCTTGGGCGAAGGTTAAGCGGGGTAGTGCGAGGAGGAAATATAACCGGAGATTTATCTCTTCAGAAGCTCCGAGAGATTACTATTAAAGCTATAGACATTGTAACCAAGACCGACTGAGAAGGGTACTGTGGTCACGTTACGGAAGCTTGAGACTGGATACTGGGGAAAGGACGGTGTTATATCAGATGTAATTGACAGTATCGTGGTACGTCTTGACGACAGTAGTGATTCCTCCAGTACATCAGGTGCGTGCAGTTCAAACAGTGAACAAGAAAATCCGGGTTCACCATTAGCGACCCCGCTGCCTCGAGGCGAGTGAATGTTTTCTTTGTACGATAGTACAGTCGTGTAGCGTGGCGTGCTTATCGTTCCATGGTCGCATTCCTGCCAGGGTTTCAGAGCTGGCGCGCGGACAGTAGGAGAAATAGGATGGTCCTAATGTAGAAGCTATATTCATAGTTGCAGATATAATTACAAACCAGTCAGCAAAAAAAAACAACTCTGTTGCAGTTACTATCTACGTTAAAGGCTGTTCACGATAAAGTGAGCACTTTTGAAATAAACTTTTTAAAAAAGTCACTACCCCTACCTGCATATATTTTAACGGGTGCACTGAGTAACATGCACCCAGTAAAGTTGGTAACGATGGATGGAAAGTAGTTCCATATCTTAACGTCGAATAAAAAATGTTAGGTAACCATTTGTGATAACTTAAATTATCTCTTTCGCCTTCTATTTTTTTTTTATGCATCGAAGTGTAGAAATGAGCACATGATTTGTACAACATGTATTTTTCAAATAATTTCACAGTTTCACTTAAACAAAGCATGAATAAAGTGATGAGGCCCATGGCAACGATAATTTTACGTAAAGCGAAAGAACACACAACGTGCATACAAATAGATGTTACGCAGTGCTTTCAAAAGTGCTCGTTTTACCGTTTACAGCTTATAGCAGTATTTAAATGGCACGTCTAACCAAACATATTAACATTCTATATGGGTTACGGGTACAGAAATGTTGTTCCTACTGTCATATTATATTTCTCAGCGTAGTGTAAATGAAAAATGGAAACCTTTACGATTTAGTCGTCTATGCTTGTGCTCATTGCAAACTATGGCAACAGTTCACCCAATATCATCTTAACCTTAATCTTAATCATATTATAAACGTGAAATTTGTGTTTGTTTATTTGTTACTCAATCATGTCATAACGGATCAACGAATTTGCATGAAATTTGGTACAGGGGTAGATTATATTCCGGATTAGCACATAGGGTACTTTTAATTCCGGAAAAACGAACAGTTTCATATGCCACCAACCATTTGAGTAAGCGCTGGTTGGTGGTCTGTTTTGTAATTTGCACGCGGCTGGAGCCGCGGGTAACGGCTAGTTTCATATAAACATTGGCTTGAACACGCGCTGGATTAGAGAAAAATGATGGACAAGAGACACGCCATTCTGTTTTAAACCAGACTGCACAAACTCGACAGTTATGTCGCGCAACACATCTTGTTAATTGTGCTTGTCACTTAACGACCCCTTCCTCTACGATCCCTTCTCTTGTAACACAGTAGCTAACTTAGATATTTTCAGTTATGAAATACGTACGTTCGTATTTTATTATATTAGGCACGAATACAAGAATTTTCTATCCAAAAGAGAACAAATAGTAAAAAACTAAGCAAATCATAAATCGAAAGAATTTGCCAGACATACCATACTAAGTATTCGCAAATGTTTACTTAACACTTGTAATTTAACATTAACACGTGGAACTAATTTATTTCCACCGTTGCCAACTTTACTGGGCGCGCGACAATCGGTTTGCTCGTAAAAAATATACGCAGGAAGGGGCAGTGATATTTTTCAAAGGTTGATCTCAAAAGTGTTCACTTTACCGCAAACAGCATTTACTTGTAGCTAGGCACAGAAGAAATATCAACTGTAGGAGAACGGAGAAGATAGCTGCTGTTTCACTTGCTCTGCGATTCAGGTCACAACGGTAGCGAGATTTTCCGTAAAAAAGCTACTATGCTTGGCAGTACCGGAAAAGTCCGCAAGGCTACCAATATTCCGCTGAGCCTCAAAAATCATAATTTACTTACTTAAGACTTGCTCATACGTGTAACGAACTTGAGGTAAGACCGCGTAGACTTTTATTTAACTACAAAAAACCATATTGATAATGTTATATTCACAGTAACATCGAAGAATGTAGTTATATAAATGAAATTCTATATTATTAATAAAGGAAAACCAAAAAGTGGTTTATCTAAATGACAACTCAGCCGAATGTCACATAATAGTTATATATAGGTCATTGGTATCTAGTAATTTTTCTAATAAATCTTCGGAATGAACTCCTTACCCGAAGTTACTTGTAATTTAATGCAATAACCAACTGGAAAATCCAGCTTAATATTGACACTAAATTGTAAATAGCTAATGTATTATTTAACATGTTTTATTTTATGTACATTACAGTAATAATCGACGATTATATTTATGTTTAAAAAGTCATAATAAAATACGCATAAATACAGTTATTAGTCACAAAAAGACGTAAATTATCACGTCTTCCAAAAGACCTCAATGAAAAGTGAACAAGGAACAGTAGAACGACAAGCTCCCATTGATGAAAATTGCCTACCAGATACTAGGCGAGGTAAAAAGTGCCCATATTTTAAATTTGAAGTACGTGGAAATATGTGTTCTATTTTATGGTGAAACTCTTCGATGCACCTTTAAAAAATGGTCAGCTTTTTGGCTTGTTACAATGAACGTTATCTCCGGTACAAGAAATGTATAATTCTGTACATAATTAAGTATTTTATCAGTCATGCAATTTAAATTACGTAGTGGGAAATACGAAATTTTTTCACTTGCAAGTTTAGATAAAGGAAACGAGAAGAAATGCATACATTAACACGCATCCAGAGAAATACCTAGAAATGTTCAAAATAAATAAAAAATTGGCAGAGTATAAGGAAAAAACAATTTTTCTCCGTGTTACTGCGAATTGTTTACATTGGTCGGTCACTTTATGCTTGTAATGAAAACAAGGCAAAATAACAAAAAAATGTCTTGTCTTTCTATCAGTATTGGCCACTATGTAAACGTACTGTACGTGAGGAAACTGAGAAATGTTTGTCGGCCGGGGAGGGTTCTGCTTGGGGTGGGGGGGGGGGGGAGATGCGCAAGTATTTATAGAGCTGCTAGCTGGATGGTTGAAGTTAGCTGCGTCGTTAATGCCATCCGTACGGCATTAGGTAAGAGCCGTGTGGTTTGTACAGGGTCTTAAATATGCATATGGAGATGCGGTATCTGGCTCTGCCCACCCGAGGTGTTGGCCAGTCACAGCAGCCTCATTCGCAAGTGTACTGCGGGTAGAAACCACGCCGACGAGCACAATGTCGGACAGTCGAGGCAGGCTCTCTAAGAGTTTCCGCATACTTCTCCCCTGACCTCTAGCAGGCGGTAGAATTGAGTGGTCCTTGGCGAGAGTTACATCAACGCGGAGCAAATAAATGACGCAAGCTGGATTCTCCAGCTTCCCCCCTCCCGCCCAACACCGGGCGGCGCGTGGGCGTGGCTGGTGAAACTGAGAGCGCTTCCGAACTGCCGGAACTCGTCCCTGGCTGAGATCTTCAACTCTCTCGCTGGGTCGCGAGGGCGATTGGCTGAGGAGTCCCCAGAATGTAGGTCGAGCGGCACTTCCAAAAGGTCAACGCTAGTATCATCTCCAGCCTGGACACGCACGTCACGTGTCTTTCTCTGCTCGAATACGTTCTTCAACTTGTACAGTTGGTTATTACGACTGAGTAAAAAGGTAGCCATCCCATCGTGCTGGCAGTAGTTATCTTGTACTTAATTTGCCACAATTTCTGTACACACTCAGAGAAAATCTAACAAAAATTATTCGTTTGTATAGGGCCAAATATATAATTAGTTACCCTAACAAAATATACTGTTGAGCAAACAAAATTTTAAAAGAAACAAAATTACTTTTGTTCGTCTAGCAAAACATACGGTATGGTTGAATAATCCAAAACTCTGAGTTGGACCAAAAAAAATTAGACTGTCAATTAAATATTTTGTTGAATAAACTCCATATATTTGTTTGGCCACTCATTTGACTGCCTTCGTTCGAAAATACAGCTTGAGAGTTTCTTTGTATTTTTATGGCAATTAGGATAGTAACCGTGTTTGTTAGTGCATCTATTGATGCTTAACGTCCGTATAAGCACGTTAATGAAACAATAAAACAAGGAACTGACAAGCAAAGCTGTAAAACTTGATATATTGTTTGCAGGCGTTGCCCAATATTTGCAGTGCAGTATATCTATTTAAAAGCTTTCTAGCGTCATCAATTGTCCCATTAGCTGAGATTACTAAGGCGTAGCGCTCAGACGCAGGTGATCGAGGTCGAAACGTGATCGAAATTGTCGAAACTGTTTGATGTACGTGTAGCCGAACAAATCTTCAGTTGCACCAACCAAATCTTACAGTTCGGGGAACCAAATGAGAACAACAACATAAACAAAATTATCTGGTTTCAGCGACAAAAAGGTTCATTGTGCCCCTATACAAACAAATAATTAGGTTACACCAAGCAAGTCTTGTTTGATTCAATAAAACATTTTTCTCAGTGCATCTTTTGCTTCTAAAGGAATGCAATTCTGGTTTTTTTTTTTTTTACTTCACAGCGATATACAGTAACGGCTGAATACAACATAACACAAATCAAAATAAAATCAAGGAATTTCCTTCTGCCTGAAGTTTGTATTCTATCTCGTTTTAGGAGACAAGTGCATTTCGCAGGACAATTTCGTGCGATAAGGTAGTCAACTTTACAAATGTATTTTTTTCCCATCTCGGCATTGAAACTTGTAAGTAAACAACTACCGTGAATTCGTCGCAGGATTCCGTGGTTAAAATTCTGTGTTGAATTAAATATTCCATTATTCACAGTGCTTTGTGACTATATGCTGTTCACGGTAAAATTAGCACTTTTGAAAGTCCTGTTTAAGACCTACTTGTATACACGTTGTGTGATCTTCCGCCTTATGTAAAATTAACATTGCCATGGGCCTCATCACTTTATTCATGCGTCGGTCAAGTGAAACTGATATTACTATAAAAGTAAATTTTGTACAAACCTGCTCATTTTTACACTTTGACGCATTAGAAGAAAAAAAAGCGAGAGAAATTATTTGTGTTTTCACAAATAGTTACCTAACACTTTTAATTCGATGTTAATATGTGGAACTATTTTCCCCTCCATCGTTGCGCCCGTTAAAATATATGCAGGTAGAGGCAGTGACATTTTTTTAAAGTTGATTTCAAAAGTGCTCACTTTATCGTGAACAGCCTTTAACAGTTTTTACGAAGATTCTGTGTGCCTGTAGGTAGGCAACACTCAATCCACTCGAGGTGAGACAGATGCGCCCAAACAGGGGTCTGATGTAACATAAGCCCAAGGAAAAAAATAATCTTAGAACGGGATTGCGTGATGCATACTCACAAGCAGACTTATTATTTGAAAACCGCGAGGTTTATTGAACTACCCCATCGACGCAATGGTAAGTAATCTGTGGTCAAAACTCAGTGACGTTCCCTCGTAAATAAATGTAACTCATTAACTGATTTCTTTCAACTGAATTATTTGATGACCGCTACATCTTTTGTGGTGTTCGCCAGACTTTGTTCACTTACAAAATTATTCAGATGCTAGGTTTCAATCAAATTTGTAAAAACGGTTTTTTTTTTTATTTTCAGTTCCAACCTCAAACGAATTTTATACTGAAAATCGTACTAAAGTTTTGAATCATGTTTAATTGATAACTGTAATTCGACAGTTAATAATTACAAAATGTATGTGTTTCGTGTTTGGGTAGGTGTATGCAAACGTGCTTACCGAAATTGACTCATAATACTCCATTATTTAATCATATATTCCAATATGTCTATCGTTTTTATGTAGCTTTAAAAAATTCCATTTTTTAGCTATCTCTTACTGATCTTATTGTAAATCTACGTCGAGAAAAGCAGTGACGCTTTTAATAAAATAGGAATGTGCATTAGTGCAAAGAATTATAACATATTTGTTTTAGTCGTTTTGTTAAAATCGGACGTGTTTTGCCGTGTGATTCCCCCCCCCCCCCCTCATTTGTACGAAAAACATCTGGTGAAATAATTTACGTGCGTATAATGTCCCGATCTATGAAAAGAATACACTCTTCAGACGAGGGATTTTGAGTGCTTTCAAGAGGTCTCGTAGAAACACCATTTAATAGCACTCTAAAAATACTAAAACTTACTTTTTCAGAGCTCCGTACCTCAAAATATACCCATTAAGACACACACATAACCACTTAAGGGCCGTGCACTGAATCTTCCTACAGAATTTTTCATCGATAAAATAATAGGATCACCGCTGAAAGTTCTAAATGTAGACGCGGTGCGATTAGAAAACTGCACATCAGTTCAGAGCCTTGCGCTTAGTGGCGCTGGGGCATTTGGTGAGCGTGGCAGTGTCGCCCTTTTCGCTCCCGCGCCTATCGGCCAAAACGCAGAAAAAAAAAGTGAAGGGAGGTGGTGGCCAGGGGCGTATTCGGGGCAGGGGGTCTGAGGGGGCTGTAGTCCCACATGAAATGGCACACATTTTTTAAAACCCTATTATCCAAATGACTTAAAATATTCTCATAAAATTTGTTGTTACCAAAAATGATACGGTACCATATATGCATGTGAAATATTTGTACTGTGTTACATTATTAGTGTAATAAATTGTAGCGGTGATTAGTTTACATATGCGTGAATATTAATGCTGTATTTACAGATTTAAAATGTAAGATATTTAAATGACATGCATTTTACATACGACTATTGTGTTGACCTATTGTAAATTTGAGTGTTTATGTGAGCGAGTTCGCATATTTAGATTCTATCCTTCTTTGCTTTTCTGTCCTCTCATTGCGACTTGTGCTGTTGTGTACGATACAAGGGGAAATAATAATTTTTGTGCAAACTGCTGGGATTTGAATGCCATGCGGGCGCTTGCAGTCGAACGAAGGAAGCGCAGCACACGGGGCAGAAACGTGCGCGCTCTGAGGACGCCGCGGGTAATCAGGTTGAGTGAGTAGCTTGCCTGGATGCGGGCCGAACTGCAGCGCGGCAAAACAAGCAGTCGCGTGGACGGCCTTGAAGGTGCGTGTCGGAACGCACCCGTGCTCGACCGCCGCCGCGCGTCAGGGATGTGTTGACGTGCCACGGTTCTACTTCCGCGTACGCTCGGCCTCAGATCACGCCACACATCTCCCGTCCCGGGCAGCGGCGTCTGTTCCACAGACGCGAGGTGAGCAATGGTTACTCTACACACACTGGAAATATTTGACCAAGTTTAGCCTTAAATTTAATTTTAAACCACATTTAAATCTGAGTTCCCCGTTTCCGATTCGAGAAGCAGAGTTTTCCTAACTCCCGTGCTGTACACGCACAGTGCTGCCATCTAGTATTCATTTCCACAAACGGGAGCGACTAGCGATGAATCGAACTCGCAAGCGAGTTACCCTGCCGCGTTCCTTCGGCAGGGTAAGCAGTCGTTCTGTTTGCGTCCTCCAGTCCTACATTTTTCCTTGGAAAGTGGACGAAACTGTTCGAGAAAACGGGAGTTTTCTTATAATTTGTAATATGCTCTCTAAATAATACTTAGTTTAATTATTATCACATTAATGTCGTTTCCGTTTTTATAACTAATTTTAGGTATTATAAAACGGTAAATAAATGTGGAGGGTAAGCAAAGTTGGGAGTTGCGTTTGTTAACAGAAATTGAAAATGGTACCACAGCCCGGTACTAGCAAATGTTATCTAAAACACTCAAATATGTGGGGCTGTTATATTGCTTATCCTTAAAAAAAAAAAAAAAACTCACTACACGCAACTGGTCCAGAGGTTCGCCCGTAAAAATAAATACGAAGATTGATGGACTTACATGCCCGCTTGTGTTCAGTCTATTTGCCGTTTCTTGGCGCTTTTTGAATCAAACTTATAAAAAATCACCACATGTATGACGTGTTCAATTATTTCCTAAACATGCTATGTATCTCTAGCGTTTTGTAACAGTGTCTGAAGGCTGTTCACGATAACGTGAGCACTTTTGAAATTAACCTTATAAAAAGTCACTGCTCCTACCCTTAACGGGTGCACTGAGTGACTTGCGTCCAGTAAAATTGGTCACGATGTAGGGAATGTAGTTCCATATAACTGTGTCGAATAAAAAGTGTTAGGTAACCATTTGGGACGACTTTAATTATTTGTTTCGCTTTCTGTTTTTTTTTTTTTATGAATCAAAGTGTAAAAAATAAGCAGTTTTGGAAAATATTTACTTTTCTCATAATTTCGTAATTTCACTGGACTGATGCATGAATGAAGTGATGAGGCCCATGACAATGTTAATTTTGCATAAAGCATAAGACTACACAACATGGTAAAAGTATATCTTAAGCAGGGCTTTCAAAAGTGCTCATTTTACCGTGAAACATAAAAATATGTTATTTTTCGTTAAGTTGGATATTTGCCTATATTTTATTGATAAATCATAATTAATATGAATAAAAACGCCGAGAAAACATGTGTGTTGGTAGCGCCTAGTAAGAAATAGTTCTTATGAAAAATGTAATTACAAATGAGAGCGCACGGTATCGGTGCATTTTCCTTCGGTGTAATTTTCCAGACTTAGTTCAGCTTAGTTTGCACGAGGCGGAAGAATATCCTGGAAGTAGAACTTAAGCAGGTCTTCAGGCAAGCGTGAAATAACCGCGAATGGATTATATGCAGAAAATTCTTCCTTTTCGTGTCATAATTTCGGTTTCATTATTACTATTGGAAATGTTTTGACTATAGAAAATTTACAATTTAATAGTTGTTTTTTACATTTGTATCTCATTTTCATTGCGTTTTATTTCCTGCTTGCAAAAGGTAGAAACTTATTGCTAAAATACAGATACGTTCTTGAATTTTTACAATTAGCAAAAAAACACACCGTTAAAATTAAGTGCAAAATATTAAACAACATGTAAAATGCAAATTTCTCATAATCCAAAATTACGACACTTAAACGAAGAATGTCTGCAAAAGAAGTGAAGTCAGACCTGAGAGACGCTAAGAACTATGATGTTCAGTTGAGAATCGAATTGCTAATATAAGTAAAACCTACTTTTAAGGACAATCTGGTTAACATTCATCACCTTAAAACTACCACTGTATAAAAGTTTCAGAACTTGTATTTATCATGTATGCCTCATTTGATGGCGTTAGTCAGTCCCAACCAAAAACTTTCTTGGCCTATCTATCTATAACTGCCCCCCCCCCGGGCCAACCCCTCCCCCCCCCCCCCAATTTTATTGCTTATGTGCCAACCTATGAATAACGGTTTCATAGGCAGTATATTATTCTTTTCTCTTCACTTCATTTATTTTATTTTAATTTTTACTCTTAGATATTAATTATTTACGTTACCCTCGAAAAAAGAACATGAGTATAATTCTTATAATAGTTATACGTACTAATTTCGTATTTCTTTTACGTTCCTTCGTGACTTCGTTCTTAATTGAGAGAGTATTTCGATAATCATCCAGTTTCTGAATACAGGGCATTCCCCCCCCCCCCCAAATTATCATCATCCAAACTATAAGTCAGTCCAGGGTGTTCCTAAAAGGTAATTTATTTTTATAATTTAAAGGATACTATTATTTTTAAAACGTGTTTGTCGTTGGTACTGTATCTTGCTACAAAAATATTGTCATGGAAAATTAATACTTATTTTTCCTATTTCAATATTACCTGTATTTCTATCAGATTTCTGTATATTTTTAAAAAAGATAAACTTCATCCATGTATCTCAGGCGAACAAATTTTAGCCAGTTCCACGTTGTATACTATTTTTGTGCGTACTGTATAACTTCTGAATTTAATACTGTTGCTTAAACGAATATAATGTGACTCAGATTTTGGCCTCGAAGATTTGTCCACTTATTGTTACCTTATATATTTATTTATTTATGCGTACATTTGTATTTAAGATTTATGTAAATATTTGGCATGAAATAGGGTCAGATTCATTGATCCTAAACTTTTTGAATGTATCCCTAAATATGATCGACACTACTTTTGTGTCGCTATTATGGATTTTTTTTTTTTAATATATCAGTCAATTTGCTGTTGTCTCCTAAATTTTATGCGTATATATAATGGTTAATGAAAGTCGAAATCATGAGGATATATGGAAAATCTCAGATCAAGTAACGTAATTTAATTTTACTTCACACGAATAACTCATTTGTTCAAGTTTTGCTTTTTCCATACCTGGAGCCTTATACAGTGTCTGAGTGTCTGACGAGTTCATTGTTCAGCTACATGGAAAATGATGCTTCTGAAATGTGAGAGTGATGTGACAGTAATTTGCAAAAATCTCATTTACTCATCTTTTGAAAAGATGTGTTATATGTAGTAGATGCTGGAATGACATTTGCTATCATTTATTATATTGATCAACTTATACACTGCAGAAGTATGTGGTCCTGAGTTAGGTGTTTCTGGTTTAATTTTTTGCCTCGGCCTACGATTCCTCTTTCTTTTATGACTATCCGTGTAAACTGAGCTAAGTGAGTTGTATTTCCTGCAACTTAATCGTATACGTTATGTAGCTGTGGTTAGTATGTTGTAAAATTAATTAAATAATATTACATAGTAGATGACTAATTAAAATGTATAAAAAAATATTTCTTAAACAGATATATATATATATATACTCTGGCATAAAAATGTAAATATCAAGTTCTTTATTAAGGTATTACATGTTACGGTCTCATTTTAAACAGTCGGAATTAATTTTCACTAAAAAATAATACAAAGATTTTATTGTCTTGCAAGGTTAACCCTTGCCACAATAGCGTACGAGGTACAAGTACACCAGAAACAAGGAATAAGCAGCGATCGTAACTAAAAATGGAGGTTAATTGCTCTTTTTTTGCATATGTAGTGCCGTTATTGACAACTAGGGAAAAATTCTACTGAAATAAACATCTTCATGGCACGTTGTTAATTCTGTACTCCAGTCCTTCCAGTTAAACATGTATTACTCTGGTCCATGAATCTCTCAATTCTAGTAAGTGTTCTTCTTGTCAAGCACTGAGGCTGCATACTTTGTTGTAATATGTGTGCGGTAAGCATATATATATATATATATTGTCAAGCTAGTTATCAAGCAACTTATAATGAGGGCCTGTTGCAAAACGAAACTGAGAGTCTTCTACACACTTGTTAAAAAAAAACTGTTAGATTTATCTTACAGCGAAGTTACATACGTGGTTGCATAACTACGAGCGTCCCAGCTTCTGCGGCTTCCGCGGTTTGGAAAGAGAAGAATGATTCGCCATCCTTTAAGCTGGTTCTTATGCGTGCCGTTTCCACTCAACAGTAAATCCAAACGGGTATCTAGCTTTCGGCCACGCCGGTAAATGGCAAGCGCGGCCATTAGCATAGCGACTCGCTGTGCTATCGCAAGGTGCGGCTGTTTCCTGGCGGTTGTAAAATGGCAAGTGTGACGTGGCGACGTCCGCTATTAAAGGT
This sequence comes from Dryococelus australis, assembly GCA_029891345.1. Classification (NCBI taxonomy): domain Eukaryota; kingdom Metazoa; phylum Arthropoda; class Insecta; order Phasmatodea; family Phasmatidae; genus Dryococelus; species Dryococelus australis. The sequence goes on from CM057005.1 coordinate 29,450,099, forward strand.
CAAGCTCCCGCGAACTTTTTTTTTTTTTTCGCAAATAATTTTTAAAAAAATATATACGTCGAAGGACAACCGTTGGGGTCTTTTCTGGAAACGAGTGTCGTTTCCCTAGTCGAAGATTATAGACCATTCACGGTCACTTCACACTTTTCTGAGGCCCTGCTTAAGATCTACTTCCAGGATATTCCTCCGCCTCGTGCAAATAAAGCAGCTTAACTAAGTCTAGAAAATATCACGATATGGACATAATGTAATAATATTTTTCATGAGAACTATTTCTTACTAGGAATCACCAACATACCTGTTTTCTCCCTGTTTCTATTCTCATTAATTATAAATTAAATATTCAAATTTATTAATAGAATATAGTATAATATAAGAAAAAATTAAGGTGTAGGCTGTTCGCGGTGAGCTGAGCACATTTTAAAGCCCTGCTTAAGATCGACTTGTATGCACATTGTGTATTCCTCCGCCTTATGTAAGATCAACATTGTAATGGGCGCCATCACTTTATTCATGCGTCGTTCAAGTGAAACTGTAAAATTATTAGAAAAGTAAATATTTTAAAATCCGTTCGTTTTTACACTTCGATGCTTAAAAAGAAAAACAGAAAGAGAAAAAATAATTTAACACATCACAAATGTTTACAAACACTTTTATTAGTCGACGTTAAGATATGGAACTACTTTCCCTTCATCGTTACCAACTTTACTGGGTGCGTATCACTCAGGGTGCCCGTTAAAATATGTCCAGGAAGGGGCAGAGACTTTTTTCTAAGGTTGATTTCAAAAAATGCTCAGTTTATCGTGAACTGGCTCTACTTATATATTAACACAAGTATATAACGCTAGTGACACATGGGATATGTAGGAAACAACTAAACATGTCATAGATGGGGTGATTTTTTAAATGGCTTGATTCAAAAAGTTTGTAGAAACCGCGAATAGAATATAGCAAGTTGGTTTCCCGAGACGCTCGGCTGGGACCGAAGAGCGGCAAGCCTTGCCGCTACCTCTTGACCCTTCGCCATGGACAGCCGTTCACCTTGACGAGTAGCCCCCCCCCCCCCCCTTCCTCCCACACACACACACACACACCTCCTCCTCCTCCTAGGCCCATCCCTCTTCCTTTCTCTCTCGTGCAGGAATGTCCAGCGGCGGTGCAGCCCAAGGACGCCCCGCGCCTGCCGTTATGTCGGGCTGGCGCCCTGGAAGAAGCTACCGCCTGCGACGCCTTCGCAAGGTAGCCGTCTGGCAACCCAAGCCAGGCAGCACCTGGTAACTTTGCCTGCCAACTGACAGCCCAGCGAACGGGAAATCAGTACGCACACATCAAAGGAACGTCTTCGCCATTTCGTCTCTGTATACTTATCTACTCTATGTCGGCGCTCAGGAAGGAGCTTGTGCCTGTGATGTCTTCGCAGGGCAGTTGCCCGGCGAACCCTGGTCCTAGGCGTTAAAATTTACGGCCACAGAACATGTAAGAATACAGAAGTAGAACAGCCGCACACGCCAGCGAAACGGCGGCACTGGCTAACAACGAGACAGAAGCCAACCAGACACAATGATCGCCCTTAGAACCTCGTACAGCCAGTCAGGAAATGGGTACGCTCGCATAGAAGGAATCGCCACACCATTTACTTATGTATTCTTACCTTTTCCGTGGTCTCAGTCGGGAGAAGTTTGTTGCGGTTTCTCCTGATCGCAATTAGTACGATGATGTTACACAGTTTGCCTAGAGCATAGACAACACGCTCATCACTTAAGTGTTGCAAGCTGCGGACAATTGGCGTCTGGCTCTTAATACACAGCAAAGCTTCCGCAATTTAACTCGCGCTGTCAGAAACCGTTAGGAGTTTCTGACAGGTGTTAACATGACATTTTGTCTCGCTCTTACGTGTAGAACCACTGTACGTAGCAAGCTAGATTCTACAGTCCTTTACATACTCGAGCAGAGGTCATTTGTTCTTCGACTTGTAATACATAAAGATCTTATTATTTTGTCTAACTTGGTCACGACAGATGAAGTTGACAAAGTGCTGACTGTTTTGTTTCGGTTCTGAACCCTGCAGGACGTATCACATTCGTGTAGGGTCAATTACACTCGTGGAACTAACACATAATTGTATGCCATCTACATACATACTGAATTATAATGCGAAATTGTATACATATTCGGAGACAGTAATTTCAATGCACCTTGTAGAATGATAAAGGTCTACATCATAAAGAGTTGTTATACAGATTTGATGATACGCTTCAGATGTGTAACGTGTATGTGATCGTCATCCCTAAATTGTGACGTGAAAATTCATCCTAGGATGGAGGACCTTCTGACTATAGATCTTAAGGGAAGTTTTGGGCACCCAGAGACAACCCACAGGTCGTCGGCAATGCCCACGGATTACTTCCGCTGATCATGCTGCTTCATTACAATCATCATTAAAGTCTTTGGACTCACCTTCCAGTATAGCCTATCTGATCAACTAACAGATGGAGATTTGCCTTCTACCTCCACAATCGGATAAAATTCCTTTTAGCCCTGCTTCTGGTTCATGAAAATGTTTCCAATGGGGATTTTCAGCATGATGTACAATACGTACATAACGAAATAGTTACGGTTTGAAAACAAACCTTATAGTTTTTTCTCCAAGTCATCAATATTCCTTATGCTTTTCTAACTGGTGACCTAAAAAAACAGACTTTCGCGAAGTCTCTTAATGAAGCTGTCGCAATGTAAATCATATATGTTTTCCTCAGAAAACTATATCATCGAAAAAATCGTTCGTCCCAATCCTGAAAAGCGAACATGCCAATTTCAGGGTAAAGCCCTGTTCCGCTTTTGAAAACTCTATTACTGCGGGAGCTTTTACCAAAACCTGGACAGGCATGATCGTGGTGGGAGGCTAGCATGCTGAGAACCCAAGCCAAAAACCAATGTCTTGGGCGTTCACGCCCAGAAGACATGAGCTGAAGAAGATTGCATCTTCCTGTGACAACCATCTGACCCCGACGAACGTGGCGCTAGCCTCTTCGCATGTGACTTTCCAGTTCCGAACTCTAATTAGCTAGAAAGTTGAAGCCGCTGATAGGAATGACTCGCAATAGTTTCGCACACACACACACACACTGAGAGCTTTCGTAAGTACATGAGCAAACACGGATATGCCAGCCACACTCTTGAGTGTTCGTTTGTATTTTTTTAATTCCTCGTTGTAGTCTTACGTTGAGTGAGCTTAAAGAGTGTGATGAAAAACTCTGAAGTCAGCTAATTAAATCTACCTCATGACATGGCAGAAAGGAAACTATAGTGATAAATGTTCTAGCGTTGCTTTCCTATTGAAGCACCTGAACTGATTATCCCAGCTCGTGGTAATTATGAAAATAACTTAGTTAAATTTTACTTCAGTGTTGATTAGGTAATATTGAAAGCACAATTGCTTATCATTAGAACCGTATTCTTTAAAGGAAATTTGACAACCCAAAGGTACATTCATGATGCCCTACAATCAGCGGCCTTGCAGTCTGCCAACCCCCACGCCAGTGATCTATTCTAACAAGACAAAGCTTGTCCTCATATCGCTGTCGTCTCAAGAGCGAGTATTGTAGCCAGGGATACTCTGTTAGAGCCAGACTCATCGCCAGACCTCTCTCAAATTGCAAATATGCAGGATGTTATTAGCTGCTTTGTTGCGACTCCACCCCTACCGCAAAATATGCTGAAACTGCGTACGAATATTCAAGCTGCACGGGATAGATTAACGCAAATCGCCGTTAGGGACCTCTACAACTCCATGCCTTGATGTCTGGTTGACTTGATACCCAGCGTCATATTGAGAAATGTATTTATAGAGCAATAAATTTTGTTCATACCAGTCTCAAATTGTAATAATTTCTTGTAGTAATGTTAACGGGGCTGTTTCAAAACACTAAGCGAGGTACGATGTCCTGAAAAATCTTGAAACGATTACCCCAAACATAAAATAGTATGCTATTAATGACAAAAGACACTAGGCTCTCCTGCCTCCTGTTTGGCTGTTTATTCGGAATTTCTAATCCAAAACCCCCTAACATCACTATGTACAGTAGTAGGGGCGCGTTCGTTCTGGATAGCATGGGATTAATTGGGAATAATTGAAGCATTAGCGGATAATTAATTATCGAATCGGATTAATTGATCCCAATTAATTCTATGTGATACAGTACGAACACGCCCCTACTGTAAAACGATGTTATATAGTGTTGGACTACAGCTTCGGAATAAACACCGATACATGAGGCCTGACAGCCTCGTGCCTTTTGTAGTTAACAGCCTACGATTTTATATTTGGGGTTATTGTTGAAGATTGTTCAGGACATCATTCCTCGCTTAGTGTTTTGAAACAGCTCCGTTAACACTACTTCTCTTTCTCCGCGACTTTTGCCTTATGTCCGATTAGCATTGCGATCCGACACTTTATTATAGGTGCAACTATTTTTTTTTGACGATGAGTGTACTATGGAGTTGTGACTCTTTACTCGTGTGCTCTTTGGTGCCCACTTGAAGCGTCGTGGTAGCGGTTGTTGAGTAATGGGCGGGGCGACGGCGAAGCGCGCGCGCGCGCATTCTGTGTGTCTAGCTGCGAACCAGTCCGGCAACTTCGTCCTCAGCGACATGGAAACGGGATGCAAACGAGGCAGCCACATCCGGCTGCGTGGGCCGGAGAGTACGTCTCCAGCCACACGGTCGCCGCTGGGGTTCTCCACGCCCGTTCTTGTGTAATTTCGCCAGCGCTGACCCGCCCGGTCGCGCCTTCCCATATTGATTCAACCTTGCCTGTCCTTAAGGTTGAAGTAAAACTACAGCCTATGGAGCACTGCACCCGACTATACAACCTGAAGAACTCATAAAAAAAGCAATACAGACACCATAAAAATTGTCAGAAAAGTGCGATTTATGCCGTATGTGAAAGAAGAATGTATATATCTTGCAACATTATAAAATATTTTACTAAAATATATTTTTTTAATGTAAAAAATAATCTATTAAAATAGTTTGTATTTTTGACAAAAATTTAGGCGCATTTCCATTCTGGATGCTCCAGAAAGCAGATTTTGCAATAATATCTTTGTCATGGAATATCGTCTTAATGTTCGCTGTCTCGTATGTATTAAAATCGTAGTAATAAGTATCATATCAATTTTATAATTAAGTTTATTTACATAAGTTGGAGCCATTAATGTTTGTGACAAACGGATGTGCATAAAATAATGTATACAAATTATTTCCTATATTATTATTATAATTTTTACACGCAATCATAGTAAACAGTATGACGATATTCCATAACGAAGGTGTTCTTGCAAATTCTGGTTTTTGAAGCATCCACAATAGAAACGCTCTTATATTTTGTTAAAAATTCAGACTATTTTAATCGATAATATTTTTAAATTTAAAAAGTATATTTTAGTAAAATATTTTATAATGTTGCAAAATATGTACATTCTTTCATATGCAGCTTAAATCGCACTTTTCTGACCATTTTTGTGATGTCTGTGCTATTTTCTTTAGTTCTTCACGCTGCATAGCCGGGTGCAGTGCTCCATTGTCTGTTGATTTACTTCGACCTTGAACGGACAGTGAATCTCAAAACGTTCGGCTAGCAACAGACACTCGCGGATCCTGTTCCCGTGTGCCGGGCCAGTATTCCGCGCAGACGGCGTCTGCAATCATCGTCCGTGTATCAGCGGGGATCAGATCGCTTTAGGGACCAAGTCAGGAGTGGTTGGCGATCGCGGTACAAACTACTCGAACTGCATAATGCCTGGTGTTTATGGGCAGTAGAAACTTTATTTTTCGTGGTGAACAACGTAGAGATAGCTTAACAACCCGTCATCGCATGCATGTAATTTCTTTGCCCAAGATCGCGACACCCCTACGGAATTCTCAACACACTGTAACCTTAGGTCAGTTCCGTTTAAGGCTCAGCTCTACGTATATTACAGAAACTATTCTCTTTCACGTCACAACCTCAGATCCACAGTAATTACTGACAATGTATGATTATAGAAAATCTGCGTTGTACGACATGTTTAATATTTTCGTGCGTAATATTAATTGTGTGCTATATCCTTGTTGCAAAAAAAAGTCAGGAACATGTTTACATTTTATCAGTGAGATCCAACCTTTTCGCAAGCAGGAAATAATACACTGTGAAAATTAGATACAAATGTATTAATTAACTAGTAAATAGTACTGTATGGGGCTTTTTAACGTTCCCGGTTATATGCTCGAAAGCTTAGCGGGGGACGGCTTATAGACTAACTTATAACCTAACTTAAATTAACGGCCATGCCGTGCCCGGGATTGGAGCCCCATAGCCTCCCGCGCCCGAGGTCAATAGGCGCACCAACCGACTGCGCCACGGGAGGTCGGCTAGTTCTGTAATCAAAGAGTCCCAATAATACCTCGGAAACCGACATTATGACACGAAAACCAAGCATTTCTGCGTAATAGGTGCAGCCGAACCTTAAAATGTAACACTCGGAGTGCTGCTGACGTTATACTGTGTCACCTGAATTCCACGGATTTGTGTGTAGACCCACGAGGCCCCTCTTAAAACCGCCCCTGACACTCACACGCTGTTTGGTCTACATTACAACGTACACGTTTATTACACTGCACAGTGTTCATTAATGTCCATTGAATGTCAATCAACATGCTGCCGATTTAAAAGTTGTCTATGGTCGATTCACTCTTTCTTCGCACTTTTTTAATCAATCCTTTGGAAATTCACCCTGTGCACGGCATATTTGACTGTTTCGTAAACATGCCATGTATCGCAACCGTTTTATAACTCTGGTAACACTAAATTATCTAATTTCCGATGGAGTTTAGCTGTTACTGGTATTTTCTCTATAAATTATGACATTATAGGCTATTCACAATAAAGTGAGCACTATTTGAAGCCCTCTCATTTGGAATAATAGCCAATAAATATAATTTATTGCAGCCTTAGACGTTAACATTAAAATTGGTGAAATATATACACTGTGCTTATTACTTACATGGCAATATTTATTTTAAATGTGGTGGAAGGATTGCTTGCAGTAAAAAACTAACTAGGGCCCCAAAAGTGCTCACTTCAACGTGAACCACCTATATATTTATTATTAAAACGAATAAACAGAGAGATAATATGTGTGTTGGTAATGCCTAGTAACAAATAGTTATTATGCAAAGTCATTATACAGCGTGTGCACGAATGCAGTGCGTGGTATCCTTGGTGCAATTTTCTGGGCTTTGTTGCATCAGGCGCAGCAATAGCCTCAAAGTAGAATTTCAGCAGGGTTTCAGAAATGTTCGAAGTAACCGTGAATGGACTAAATCAGCTTCTTTAACGGAACCGCCGACCAGTAACTTGTAACGAGTTTCTTTACAGAGTAAGCAATAAAGAAGCCCCACATATTTGAGTGTTGTATTTTAGAAAACATTTAGTTAAATGCCAATGAAATATGATACATTACACACTTTACAATACAATAAATGGTTGATATAAGCCGGGCTGTGGTTCCATTTTCAATCTCTACTTACAAACGCAACTTCCAACTTTGCTTACCCTCCACGTGTATTTACCGTTTCGTAATACCTAACATTAACGGGAACGAAATGAATGTATGCATAACTATACTGAATATTATTTAGAGAGCATATTGCCAATTATAAGAAGACTCCCGTTTTCCCGGACACTTTCATCCACTTTCCAAGGAAAAATGTGCGACTGGAGGACGCAAACAGGACGACTGCTTACCTGCCTGTGTAGCGTGTTGTTGCTTGCGAGTTCAATTCATCGCTAGTTTCTCCCGTTTGTGGAAATAAGTACTAGATAGCAGCACTATGCGTGTACACGAAAAATTCTGTTTGTCGAATCGGAAACGGGAAACTCAGAATCAGACGCGTTTAAAGTTAAGGCGAAAACTATAAAGGGTAAAAGATTTCCAATGTGTATAGGGTAAGCATTGCTTACGTTGCGTCTAGGGAATAAACGCCACTACCGCCTACGCCATTATGCTTTTGTTCCCCCCGCCAGTAGTGAGGTTCGGACGTCGTGACTCCAAACATGGTCACCCCTGACGATCGCCGCGGGCTGCGCGCAATGAATTCCGCTGACCTCTGACCTCCAGAACCTGTCCGAGTAGAATCTTTTTGCCCGTACGGCATTTGTGGTTGGAGAAGTGAACAGGGGGGACGGGGGACGGGTTCTATACTCGATCAGTCGAGTGTATCAAGGAACCCGAGAAAAAAAACCGCAAGCCAACCATGACACACATAACGGTTACAGTCGCGTCTTTTAGCACTGCGATTCGTCTTTACGTGACGGGGCGTGGTGTATTTACCCCGCGTTCGCAGGCACTCTCAGTTTTTTTTTTAAACATACGTATAAAATAAATACGAATAAAAACTAATAGTAACTGGTAACAGATTTATGTGTAAATTAGGCGCACGATCGTTGGAAACGATACTCACTTTTATTCGCGAACACTGTTGCAATTCATTTGCATAAAATTGATTACGTGCAGTCAGTAAGATGAAAACTATGAAAGTCATTAAGTAACGTAATTGACACGTGATACGAAGATGCAGTAGTCTTGACCATAACTTCCGGTGACAAAAGAACAATTTCGTTTGATTACTCAATGACGTTTACTAAAGACTCCCTTTCCTAGTACACATTTATGCGATAGTGGAAATACACACAGACCTTGGCTATATTAATGTAGTCTTTTGTACGTAAATGCTAGGGATGGCAGGCGAACCGAAATAAGTTGTGTTTAATCAATTCAAATTTTTTTCCTGTGTAACTTCAGCTGAGAATCCTCGCAACATAGTCTATAGAACGAAAAACGGTCCAAGAAGAGTAGACCATTATTATTACGAGCCTACAGCTGTATCTTCCACAAAGGAAACCTGCTGTAATCAAGGCATAATGTTTTAGTTTTTAGTCATAACTTTTAACGGAATATACCTTTTTATCTGTAAATTCCACACATTTATGAAATCGCACAATTTTCATTACCCTTGGTCAGGTGTTTATTTTAAAGTCACTGTGACATTCTGTTAGTTCTTCTATGAAAAATGTTTAGAAAATTTGTTCAAAACTTTCCTTGCTTTGAAGACGCCCTAACTTGAAGTAACTAAACTCTCATTGCACACGTAAGAATTAAAAGGACTATCGTTGAAAACAGTTTTCACATTGATAATAAATCTGCATTTACGGATAAGGTTAGATATTTATCAACATTTTCGTGATAGTTTTTGAGCAACCATGAACCTTGCATGAGCTTACAAGTTTGTCGTCAATTTGGCTATTGCTAAAGTGATATGGCGAGTTCCAGTTAGCATTTTGATTCAGTTAAATAAGAAACTTTCTTATTTCACACCGTTTTCCCAGTGATCGTTAATCCAGTTCCCGTGTCACGTCCTATACAGAGGACTCTGACACTGGAAATGTTAATGCAAGGTAGGTACTGTAGATGGTGCTTAAGGGGCCCGCCTGCCTGCCGGGAAGTGCGGGAGATATAAGGGTTACACTGGCACGAGCTACGAGCTGCAATAGCGCGATCGCCGTTACGCGCAGGGCTCTGAACTATCATGCAGTATTCTCGTGGTGCTGCGTGTACCTATGGGACTTCCAGCGGTGACCTTATCATTTTATTATTGAAAAGTTTGTAACAAAGTTCAATACAGGCTCCTGTCGTAGTTTGACTCGTGTCCGGCTAGTATATTTTAAGATACAGAAGTATAAAAAAAGTCATTTTTAACCATATTGGTGGACTCCAAAATAATATTTACAGCATGCGTGGTAACTTAACGTCTCGTCACATCAAATCACTGAAAAAGGAGCAAGTTATTCAAACAAGCAAGAATGTGGAAGAAATCGACCGTGTTCTGCAGTGAGAATACATCCCAGTAATCTCGGGAAACCAGAGAAAACAAAAATCGAGATGAACGGAAAGGGGAATCGAACACGGGACCTCCCGGACGTGAGTCCAGAGGCCTACCAGAGCACCACTTTGCCCAGCCTAGAAGAGTTTATTAGGTTCTGAATGCCCACGAGGATGATGTGAGATGGGGATGGAGCATCGAAGGAATGCAAAGGTGGGGTAGCGGGAATAACTCCCAGAGGAGACCTGCAAACCAGCAGCGAAACCCGCCACGTTTACCGCGCGTGAAAAGCGGGTGTGTGATCATCCTCCCCCCTCCCCTCTCTTGACGGATCAGTACCCGCATCACCGTTACTGGAGGCCGGTGATTTAGCACCGTTCCATTTTAGGCCGAGGCAGACGCATGTGACGGGCCAACGAAGGCCAAGTCTGGCACCGCCCCACAGAGACGTAGTTGATGTTTGCCGCCAGGAGACGAGAGGCAAGCACAAACAGGTCCCGATGAGTTAGTTTCTTGTGTCGGTTCCAGTGGCCGTGCCAAATCAGCTAGGCCTTGTCCTACATGGTCCCGCGGAGCTTGGCTGGCAAACACCTCATAACGCATGCGCGGCGTGGGAACATGCCGCTGGAATTCCTTGTGCAACTGAGTGTTTTTCTCGCGCTTTCCCGCGAGCGGCGAGCAGAAAGACCGCGAGTGGCGCAAAAGAACGGAGTGAACGGAACACGAGGGGGGAGAGAGAGAGAGAGAGAGAGAGAGAGAGAGAGATTACTCCTTCCACTCATACATGTGGACGCGTGGAGTGATATAAATGTATTCTTTGTTTGCGCTGTTCATAACAGTCAGTTAGTTAGACAACCCCAATAATTAACAGCCTCGGGCAACCGAGGTTTAAGCAATAGTGACAAGGCAGCGAGGTGATGAAACATTTAAATATGGTTCGATGTAATGTTATGGTTTGATGATAGACTAGACTTCAGCTCTAAGAGTTGTCGATTGTACTCACTCACGCCATATTTAACACTCCTTGCGAGTTGTGAGCCAATTCTGAAATTCTAGTACCCACCGCGTATTTAATTCAAAGAGTGAGATGGCCCGTGACAGAAGCGCAGCTAATTAAATAATAAATAAGAGCAAGTGCAATTCACGATTCCAAATGACGAGAGTGTACAGACCTCTAACAAGCAAGTAATCACGTATACCCGAGACCAACTAGCATGGAATTCGCTGCGTGATTTCTTGCGCGTTCGTCAGACTTGCATAGTCGCCGACTGTCGTCGGACTGTAGTAATTACACTGGGAGGACGATTTATTTTCAGATACCAAATAAATTTACTTGAGAACTATCCGTTTCAACTGAAAAATGTTGTGTTATCTCAGTTAATCTCCTCCTGCTCCAGACATCTATATTAGTTACGTGCAGTAAGGAAAGCATTTAAAAGTAAATTGCTGAGCCGTACACTTATCTGGTTGTTCTGACGTCATGTACATATATTTGGTACTCGTGACTACTTCGTAAGCATGTTCAAATAAGCTGTTACCGAAATAATTAAAAGTATCAAGGTAGGGTGAAATTGATAGTTTGCTTTGAGTGAATAAACTTTTTTGTTAGATGGGAGAGTCTGGTCTGTCTATTATTATATCATTCGGGGAGGCAACGAAGCCAGCATAGTCAATTTCTAGTATTTATTTTATTGCATACAGGGAAATCGGGTAATTTGATTGTCCTCGTCCCAATGTACAGCTCTGAGTTTGTTTATAATTTTAGTGACAATTGGGAAATTAACAGTGTAAGTTATCTATGCTTAACACTGGTAGTAAAAAACACCAACAAAAAAAATCATCAGGAAGTAAAGCTTCGATGTATTTAACTACATACATGTCATGCATTAGAATCGTATATATTTAAAACATTTCGATCTCGCCAGCAGTCAGTTTAGCCGAGGACGATGAAGTACAACGTTCGGGCGCCAACGTTGTGGGTTCTAGTACCAGCGCCCCTTCCAGTCTACTTTGTAATTATTGAAACTGTAATATGCGTCGGGAAATATAATTTTTTTAGCTGCACCAAAAAAAAATATATATCTTACACATTTCGGGCAACCAACACAATATAGTCAAAATAATTAAGTTTCTGCAAACAAAAAACTTCATTGTCAATACACTCTAAGGAATTATTCTCAAATTTACTGTATGCATGTGTACGTAGAGTGAGAAAGCGAGAATGGTAACGTTATTACCCATACATTCATGCTAGCGTTTCTACACTTGCTCAGGAAAGTGTTAAATGGGTAGGAAACTTCCCAACTATATATATATATTAGCTACGCTAGACATTCCATACTTGTAGCCAGATGCGTGGTATTATTGCCATACGATATGTGGGCTGGAAACATTCAATTCAGTTTAAGAAGTTAACCAGAATTATCTTTGCTGGAGTGATACAAAAACAATTCAATTTGGTTGCACCAGACAAGTTTTGTATTATTTGACGAAAGCTTTATCTTAGCGTATTGAAGTGTATGTAAGCAGCTATGGGTCGCTGCACGTTTGATTGCAACTGCATGATAAAAATTTCATATATATATTAACCAGTTACCAAAAGGCAAAGTGAATTAGCAAAGGTTGGTAGTCTGGGCAGAGATTACTTACGCTATAATCATCTCGATATATTTTTTTCCCGAGAAATTAGTCAGTTCATATTAAATTTCAAGAAAACGCTCATCACTTAAATTATACGTAGCGCTTAGTATGTATGCATAGCAGTTAAATAAATTATAAACTGAACGCTTCCGAATAGTAATGTAGCAACTATATTTATCACCGAGAAATCATTAGTTTTGTATTAAGGGACTTACAAATCTCCCTGAAGAACTTATTTTTTCCTTGAACATTGTTCCAGGTAGTTACGTAATTTACCATCTTAGATTTAAAAAAATTGGCACCAAAAGAACATAAAATACGTAAGACACTACACCCTTAGAACTAAACGAATAGTACAAAGAAATTCCACATATTCTCTACCGAAAAGTGTATTTTAGTAGTTTGTCAATAACAGTCAGTGTTAACACCATGTGTCAACAATAGAAAATTATTTCAGATTTTGTCTTGTGAAATTTTCGAAATAAAGTACTGTTGGAAATAGCATGAGATCAGACTATGATATGAGGTAACGCTTTTGGTCAGCTGGAATTACTTTTTTTTAATACAAAGTATGTAATACAAACAAGACATTTTCCCCAAAAATAATCTGATAAATTCAACAGTTATAAAGACTGTGAAAGTGTATTCAGATTGCAAAACCAGTGTGATGACATTACGAATAGGAGACAACAAACTATCACCACTCTGATATGCGGTAAATTAAAACACTTCTATTCAATTTTGTTCATTAAATAGTAATTTTATAAATGGGAATAAATGTTGGACCGGTCGTTTAAAATATGCTATCTTATGAATTCATACGGGACGCCTCTTAAATCAAATACAGCTCCGAATCTATCTCAGTACCAAAACGGGCTGTTAAAACAAAATATTTCGAAACGATTGGAGAAAATGTATAAATACTTTTTGATAAACTTACTGCCCAACATGAGGAATGAGAAGTAAAACAGTATTATATAACACCACGAATAACTTGAAAATCCGAATGAAACATGCCGACCTCCCGTGGCGCAGTCAGTTGGTGCGCCCCCGATCTGGGTGCAGGAGGCTCTAGGTTCGAATCCCGGACAAGCCCCGGCCATTAATTTAAGATAGGTTGTAAGATAGTCTGTAAGCCGTCCCCTGCTAGGCCTTCAAGCATAAAACAGCGGGACGTAAAAATCCCTATATAATAAAATCAGCGTTCTTACTTTTTAATAGCCAAATACTATGGATATAACAAACGATGCTAAAAACCACCGTAGATAACATATATCACACCATTTACTCTAGATAAGTCTAAAGTTTTAATAGCCAAATACTATGGATATAACAAACGATGCTAAAAACCACCGTAGATAACATATATCACACCATTTACTCTAGATAAGTCTAAAGTTTTAATAGCCAAATAATATGGATATAACAAACGATGCTAAAAACCACCGTAGATAACATATATCACACCATTTACTCTAGATAAGTCTAAAGTTTTAATAGCCAAATACTATGGATATAACAAACGATGCTAAAAACCACCGTAGATAACATATATCACACCATTTACTCTAGATAAGTCTAAAGTTTTAGTTTATGTACGTTTGTATTATTTTCCATTTCGTATTTGTATACATTATTGCTTAACACAGTGCTATATTATTTTCAGAGAATTTTTGTGAAGTTAACATAAGACTAATATTAAAATTACAGTTGCCTATCTGATTCTTATTTTAGCTCACTATATGCGTGCTCATTCTAAAACGTCAAACGCTATACCATGTTAAGGAATAAATAGCCACTTCCAAGAATTAGTCACGTAAGTGCATCAGAATTTGCTCAAGTCACACTAAGAATGTTTTCTGCCAGCTAGCTTCAGCCAACACTTGAAGGAAGCCGAAGTCATTACGTCACGCGGCTCATTTACTCGCCAAGGTTGAGCGTGAAATTAATTTCCAGCTGAATCACGTTAATAGTACAGATATTTTCGTGCTCGCCCATGGCAATTACAAGTGCGCTCACGGAGTTTTTGGGAACGGGTGTCAGTGATCTTTGCGAGATTAGCCAAAACTGAAAGTTGCACGTTCGCTGCGCAAGGACGAAGTGTCGTGAATGAAACCTTCAGCTGAAAAATAACTTCATAATCTTTTTGACCTCGTCAGGAAAAACGACTCAAGAAGTTGGTGTTCAAGTACGGTCAGACGCCCCACTAAATTTAGCGTATTTTCTGCGCAAGCTATACTTACTTTGCAAACTTGTAAAGCTAATTTTTTTTTTTGTAATAGTAAACGTGATGGTGCGCAAAAATTGTCCAAAATTATAGGGAACTGTTTTGACAAATTTTTTTGGCAATCTCTGGCGTGTTACGAAACAAATATAAAACTATTTTATAAGTTTTTAAAAAACTCTAAAGTGAACATTGATGCAATTAAAATTCTTTACGTCTTGCTCTCGGGCCTTCCAAATTCCCATGCACTAAACAAGAAATTTTCTAACTATATTTATTTTAAATAAATGTTGCCAACAAAAATTTTCATGAAGTTGGTTCTACTTGGGCACATTTCAGATATAACTATGGCCACATGCAAGATGACTTAACATAGCAAGTTGATTCAATTTTTGTAACTGGTATAAATAACATTTAATTGAAAGATAATTACCTTTTCACTTTGTTTAACCCATTAAAATAGATATGCCTCACGTAAAGAAGTGAAAGTTTGTAAAATCGGATTAATATTTTCAGAACTTTCCCGAAGCAATGATGTGTTCTAATGTTTTCCATTAACCGGTTTACCCATTTGACAAAATAATTTACTCTAGCCATTGGAAAATAATTTGAAGGTTCGACGTTGAAGAAGCTTGTTTCTATGTAATCCTGTTTATATCACGGAAGATCGTACACTTACCATGGTATATAACGTTGAAAGTAAAAGAATTTACTGCAGCGCCTAAGAAAATACAGCCTGCAACACGCCTCACATACACGTATTTGGGGGGGGGGGGTGTGATGCAGTTTGTATGAACTTAGGCGATAGTAAACATATTGCGCTTATGTCACATATATTGGCAGACGTAATGGCAGCGTCCCTGATTGTATAATAGGCGGAAGGCGTTTTCCTTTCGTTGTCCAGTGCACCGTAGTGTCAGTATTATTTGAAAATTGTAGTACATAAAATAGTCTACGGAACACTACTCTCTGATGGTTTGGTCATAAAAGCGTCGATGTTAAAGGTCACATACTACCTATTTTCCCATGAACATCTGATGCTTGCGTAAATACTTAGGTTTGGGCATACTTTGATTGATCAACGGTGAAAAGAATTACAGTGAAAACAGTGTTATTAAAACACTACTCACCTTGTGTGAATGTTTGGTCGAGTACAGAAATTCAGCGACATTTCCCGTCTTGAGGCAAGTTTTCGTTTGTTATTACTGCGTCTTTCGTGAATTTTTTTAAAGGTAAATCGCTCAGTCGGACGGATCGCCCAGTGCAAGCAAGGTGTTCAAAGAAGCAAAAGGGCATGCAGAACACGTTTCTCTTTAATTTCACATCGTGAAATGGTAGGGAGACGTGTAAAGGTCACACATAAATTAGTTTCCTAGGATAAAGCGTGTTTGCCACGATGGGAGATTGCTTGGGCGATTCTATGCAAGCCTGCATGGTCGCTTGTATGGATGGTTCTATGGAAGATTTGGCCATCTGCTGGAAGTTTTCATGTACGATTTTGTAACTGGTCGTGTGCAGTTTTCAATGTAAAGTTTCCTAAAAGGATGAAATTTAAGCCACTTTGAGAGAGAGAATGAGAGCGAGAGAGAGAGAGAGATTCAGAGAGAGCGGTAGGCTCATTTTGTCATTTTGTTTATTTTATTTTGAGAAAGAGCGTAAAACTATTAAAAACGAATAAATGGCAAAAAAAACCGCGAATATGTTTACTGATTTCAAAACAAATCGCGAGCAAATTATGGTAAACATTCGTGTTTATTTAACACAAAAGTTCCGCTTAACGACATTCTAATAATATGAACAATTATTTTGAGCGGTGGCCTGGCGTATTAATTTTGTAAAATATAAAGATCTGTTCAAAAAAGTCATATATTTAAAATCCCCATAGCCTTTTATTCGTTTCAAAAATGAGTTTTCCTCAGTTGTTATATTTTCTTTCATACTATTATTTCTTATCACAGTGAAATATAATGTAATGTTTTAAATGTACTACATAAATTTACCATCTTGGACATAATTTAATTGAGGACAATAACAACT
Organism: Dryococelus australis; assembly: GCA_029891345.1. Classification (NCBI taxonomy): domain Eukaryota; kingdom Metazoa; phylum Arthropoda; class Insecta; order Phasmatodea; family Phasmatidae; genus Dryococelus; species Dryococelus australis. Next base: position 29,466,921 of record CM057005.1, read on the forward strand.
CAATATCCCGTTCCACAAAACTACCTTCCCATACTTGGCTGATAGTTTCTTCTCAGTACCTCTGACTAAGCAGTCACGTGACTATGAGAACTGTATTTCCTTTTATACACAAAGCCTTGCCGAGGAACTGGGGAAGTTATGTACACCGGCGAATAAATGGAATAGAGGGGAATTAACTAGGAGACATCTAAAGCCAATGGAGTAGGCTAAGACTGAACACCTTCCGAATTCGTACTAGGCAATCTACCACATAACTTGGCATAGCCTACTCTGTCCGTGGCGACAAGGGATGTAAACGCTACTCAAAACATAGTTTATTTCCTGTATCCGTTGCACGACTGTTCGAATCCTCTTTGATGATTTTTTTTTTTGTCTGGTGATATCCCAGTAGTAAAATCCCACTTGTGGTTTCCAACTGTTCAAACATAATTTATATGCCTTCTCTTTAGGCATCGAGGCATATTTTACTGGATATTTTATATCGAAATTAATTGATTTTTATACTTATTGCAGGTTGGCAACGCTTCAAATTTACTTTCACTTGAGAAATATTTTTGTGTCCTAATATAACTATTTTTATGATATACAAATTTCACTCCGATATTTATATTTATTTCAACTATAGAATTTGAAATGAAAATTAATAGTAAGACTTTGTGTAATAAACTCTAATTTATTATTTTTTTTAGTGTTCTAGTGATATATTATCGTAATAGAAAATTAAATACATCGAAATCATTTACGAAAGTCGGGGGTAAAACTACCTACGATTATAATATGGCTGTCCGTTGAGTGACTGCTATTTCAGCAACGCTCCTAGTTAACATGTAGTGCTTACTTTCCTATCTGAGGAAAATTGTCATCACTTAACATCATTTGAACTAATTTAATCAAACTTTATTATTTTGAAGTTACCCGTTATGCAAATGTTTAATATCAGTTCAATACAACCAAGTAAACTATTTATGGCCAGTTCCATGCACAAGTCTTACAAATTATAGCAAAGCGACTTTTTAACCGATTTATCTTTTCTAGGGTCTTAAATGACTACAGGCCTTGATTTAAGTTCAGCTGTTGTAATTTTTTTAATGCTTGTTAAGTAGAAGCATGCACTTGAATACATTACAAAACATTCATAAATATTTTTTAATAAATATAGCACTTTCCGCAAACCTGAAAGGACTATATTTTCAAGTCTGAAATTATCTCCCAGATTACTGAGAACAGGTCTAGTGTAGTCCCATGTACTTCTCTTGTTTGCCAAGGATGGCTATGAGTTTTCGGAAAAAAGTGCTGAAGCCTGCTGGACTTTCTGGTTATGACGGACACCTGCAGCTTGGTTTTTAAATTATCACTTATTCCTCGTACAGGGTTTCGCCACTCCACAAGTCCAACCTCCTCACCTTCAAGGCCACTGAAAAACTTTCACCACTCAGAAATTTACCTGCGAATTTTTAGAGAAGGGCAGGGGGTATCGCCTTGGGGAAAAGAAGAACGAAGGTGATTCCTCGGAATTCCGTAGTGATGTTGTGGTTTACGTGAAATGACCTTCTGTTCTTCTGTTGGCCATGTTGTAATGCGCCTTATCTGGAGCCGGACGTAGCCCATAACCCCGTGGCCTGGAAAACGCATCGTCGAATGGGGATCGGGCCGCCAAATTGGGAATCTCAGCCGCACAGGAAACATGCGGTAGAGCGCATTTGTCAGCTGCGCGTCAGCCGATTTATGAGTAACGACACCAAACAGCGACTTTGCAAACAGACCTGCCAATGTCGTCACTTTAACTCGAGGTCAGCATAACTGTTTATATAAATACATATTTTTATAGGCTTTTCGCGGTTTTTGAAAGCTTTGCTTAGGATCTACTTTTCTCCTCGTTTTGTATCCTTCCGCTATATGTAAAACTATTATATCCATGGACCATCCTCACTTTATTCAAGAATCATTTAAGAGAAACCACAGAATGTTTTAGGCGAGTAAATGTGTTGATAATATGAACATATTTTTCTCTGTTGTGAGTATAAATCGAGAAAGACTGACTTCAGTACCAATAAATTTAAAAGTTACACTCCTACTACAACCGTCACAGTATAGAACGATTTTCTTCTTGATTCGCTGCCAACTTAATTGGAAGATCGCATGCCAGTGCGTGCTGTAGAGTCTGGGCAGTGACTTTCATTTCAATGTTTGCTTTCGAAAGTGATTACTTTGCCGTCGAAAGCCTTCAGTACTTGTTATGCCTGCTTCACGTGACTTCAGCTTTCATGTATACTTCATATATTCAAGTATACAATACATTTGTTATGGATGTGCAGTACACATCGCTAGTTTAGGACCACGAAAGGTGTAAATGAAAACTTAAAACTTCAAGTGATTTCGGATATAAATCAGCAGAATAAATAAGAAAATACTATGTAATAATTTGATAAATCTTAAAAAAAAAAACCTTTACTAAGAATTAGGAAGAAATCGAATGCTTATTGGTGTTTCAAATATATTGTTTTCATGAGTGTACTATGCACCTCTTTGTTCTTGATTATTATATATTATCTTCAAGAAACTACTAGATTTCAGTTAACATGTCCAGGAATATATGTAAATCCAATATGGTGGGGTGAGTGAAGAGAGTGATTGAAGAGATTTGTGCGGCCCTTAACAGAGAGGTCTTGAGAGCCGATGAGGGTGATTGAGATGATTATGCAGCAGCGCCGGAATGAATGGGGCTGGGGATACGGGAGATCCCCGAGAAAACCCGCCGACCAACGGCATCGTCCGAATATGGCGGGTAACTCTCCCATAAACTACATGCGTTTTCGTGTATAGTCAATGCACTGTTACTTCAAACTTCTTTTCTGAAGCCCTCACAAAGTTCTACTTCCAGAATATACCTCCGCCTCACGCAAAAAAAAAAAAAAAAGCTTAACTAAATCTATAAAATTACGCCAAAGAGACAGCGCACTCAGTGCAATAATAATTCGTTCTAGTTATTATCAACACGCCTATTTTTTCCCCAGTTTTCATTCGTATTAAAAATATAAATGTAAGTAAAAGTTCAATTAAATATATAATAAGTTATTCTTACGTTAGTGCAAGTATAAAACTCTTATGACGATATGACGACTAGCATGATTGGGAAACAACCAAGCAAGACATACTGTTTGATTTAGAGAGTGTGAAGAAACCACGAGAAGACTATAACTGTTGGCGAATCGCGCGGACAGTGTAGAGAGCGTTCGAAGAAGAAGAAGAAGTTAACCCCACGTCATCGTCGGTCCAACTGGGACATGATCTAAGTACGCCGCGAGTACCTGGGTGCGACGTCGTAGGTCCAGCGTCTGGGTAATGATGTGTGTGGTGTTAGAGGAAGGGAGACAGCTGACGGGAGGGGCAGGCTATGACATTTAACGTTCGCTGGTCAACATGCGCCGGGGTCTGGTGAAAGCCTGCTGCGAAGCTGCGGATGGCGAAACATAACCACGCGAAGTGAGCCACACTTAGCCCGGGGAGATCAATCCTAAATGCTGTTTACGATAAAGTGAGCACTTTATAGTACAGTCACTGCCCCTGCCTGCCTTCCTGCCTGCCTGCATATATTTCAACGGGCGCACTGAGTGGCGTGTCCCCAGTAAAGTCTGTAACGTTGGAGGGAAAGTAGTTCAATATCTTAACGTCGATTAAAAAGTGTTAGGCAATCATTTCTGACAACTTAAATTATTTCCTTCGCTTCATGTTCATTTTTTAATGCATCGAAGTGTAGAAAATGAGTAAATTTGTTAGATACTTGCATTTCAAATAATTTCACAGTTTTGCTTGACCGACGCACGAATAAAGTGATGAGGCACACGACGAATACACAACGTGCATACATGAAGAATTTAAGCAGGGCTTTCAAAAGTGCTCATTTTACCGTGAACAACCTTTAATAGTTTGGCAACTGAAATATTTCAGCTCAAGGTATAGCATTCGTGTCACAAGTGCGCCGGATTGTCTACGTTTTGCAGGTAGACTAATGGGATGGTTGCAATTTTCTTCAAATACATATACAATTTAAAAAATGACACGTTTTATTGTTGAAACCTACGAAAGTAGTAAACTTTATTCTTCGTTCTAGAATGGGGAAGTTAACAAAATATATTCACGTGTTATTTAATATTCGGCCGTAAAACTGGGGAGAGCAAAATGTTGTATTGCACAATTACTTTAATGAAATATGACAATCGAATCGAGAAATTGGTCATTATGAAAGCGTTACTTATTTCGCTCTTGAATTCGTAATTTTATTTCCACTAGAATAACATGGTAACTAATGGCCAATGCCAAACACAATTGTGTTTTTACTGTTTCCTTTTGTAAACAACGTTGGAGGTCGTGAATAACATTTGAAAAATATAGATAACACTTTTATATTTTGGCATGGGTAAGTACATATATATCACAATTCGAATCAAAGACAAACTTTTACACGCATTTAAATATAGTTTCTCAATTCACCGCCAGCTTTAAAGCGATCTCTTCAAAATGACAGCGCACCTTTAGGAGGAAACTTTCTCTAAGCCAAACTCTTCCATAAGTAGAGACATGCAAAATTCGCGTTATTATCAGGCATCAGGCTAAACTTCACAGCACTGTATATACTGGAGCCGGCGTCGTTTCTCCATTGGTTGTTACATAAATCTGAAGCCACGCCCTTTCTGACTGACCTGCGTGTGATTAGGGCACACAATTGTGAAGTGTTCATTTATTGGCGCAGAGTTACTCAGGGCGTGTCACATGAAGTACAGTCCAATGACAAACGTATTGCAAAGGTACACGCATCCCGAGTTTAACGTGTCCCAAAATAATAACTCGAGTTCAGCAGGTCCCTGCCCACAAGGAGTCCCGTTTTGTTCCTAATCTGAGTAGAATAAACCTTGGCCCGGTTGGAAGATTCGCCTTGTGCTGGGACCGTGGATTCGTCTACATGTCACCACAGTCTTAAATGGGAGATAATGATGTAAGTCTTCTGCGTGTGTTACCAACATATTCTCACTAATTGCTAGCACGGCTTCCTTAAAATCGCACTAGAGAACAGTGATACACATTGAGATAGGCTTTTCGTGGTCAATTCAACTCTTTTGGGATCCCTGCACGGAATATAACTTCTCTGGCCAGTTTGTGTATCTCCTGTGTGCGTAAAATTAACTTTGCCATGGGCCCGTACACTGTACTCACGCGCTAATAAAATTAAACTGTTAAATAGTTAGATACGTAAACGGGTCGCTTTTATGACAATGAAAACTCTTGTATACACGAAATCGACAGGAGATAAATTAAATAAATTCAGTGTACACAAATTTAAACATTACGCTACAAGTATGGTGTTTAAGAAAGGCACCTACTTTTCCTAATTAACTTCAAACTTAACCGTTAGTATCTCAGTCACTGATTGCATGAACATGTATGCGGTTACGACCAATGGAATTTTCTAAGAATAATTTCAAAAGTTGTCAGTTAAACGCGAACAGTTTATACATGATTACGTTTAGTTTTCTGACGTGCGTTTTTTATGAGAAAAATACTTATTGTTGTTTTAGTGGACATGCTAAGTCTCCAGCATCCCCGACGGTTAAAGTATTCTCAGGATTAAAGACGTGTGGAAAAGGTTATTTGGGGTTATCCCATTTCATCCCCCTTCTTGAATCCACCCTTGCTCCGTCACTATCTCATCCCTCACATCATGCACTCTTCTGGCTGACAGAAATTGTGTGGGACAGCAGTCTTCAATTAGCTCCAGCCTCCGCTGATCCATGTAGAAAGTTGTATTCTGGTGGACTGGCCTGAACAGCGAGTTATTTTCGCAAGAGCACAGAAATATTTCGGGATATTCTTCAGATCTGGGGTCCTCAGCGTCGCTAGGGAGGATTTATGGAGCAGTAACGAAATTCAGTGGTGGGGAAACAGGAGCATTCCGAGAAATCCCACCTACGAAAAGTATATCCCCGCCACGTTTGCCACAGACCAAATTCCTTCCTCGACCCCGCGGGGGATTGAACATGGCTGACCGTCAACCGGTACTCACAATTTTGCCATTGCAATCCCGTCCTCAAGACAGCAAGGCTGCGAATATCGCCAGTTTCGCGCAATTTCGCTTCGTTTATTTTAGACTTTAAATTAATTTCTCTCACTAATAAAGTTCAAGAATTAGTCATCAAAATCAATTATTTAATAAATAATTCGAAATTAAAAAAAATTATGAATGAATATTTATGGCAATTTTTGTATTTCAAACTAAAATCTTAAAGTTAAAAAAATTTGGTTATGAAAACAAAAAGATTAAAAACAAGTTGCTTATCCTCTTGCTCCATGTGATGCTGTAAATTTAGATTATTTCCATCCGATTCGAATAAAAATGAGTAATATAAAACCAAAATTAGCACCAAGAAAAAACAATGAATATTTTTCAATTGCATATTGGGTTAAGTTATTTTTTCCCATTTTTATTCGTTTGGCCGGTTTTTAGAATAGATACAGATATTCATAACTCATCGATAGAGCCACGAGTATTTCGCGAATTCATTCGGAGGTGAGGTAGACTCCAAACACTTGTTATTTTCTCCTACTGTTGCGGATGGACGAAAGTTCTTTAGATACGCCCCGTCTAACTATGAGCCAGTAATAAGCATGAAGCAGCAGTGTGAGTGAGTGTTTAACATCCCTGTACAGAGGCCTCACTTTATCACAGCAACCAATAAGCAAACGATAATGTCACCAGTGTATTGAGGGCTGTCCAGTCTAGCTTGCTGCCAACTCAATCCGCGAAATACTCGTGACTCTACTCATTGATTTTATGAATAGTAATAAGAGGTGAGTATACTGATTTTTTCCAAAACCGCACGTTATACTTGCAGTATTTTCTTACGGGCCACGCAGGCCTAAAGCAGCGTGCTACGACGCCTTAGCCGTAGCCGTAAGACGTAAGTAACGCCGTGTACGGGTAACTGTGTATTGTCAGTGATGCGGTCTTGCAGTCGCCATACCTGGCGGCCAACCTGCTCGCCTTGACTTCGTTCACTGCTCGATGACACTCCCCCAGGGTCGATGTTATCCAACCGCGTATCACCATCCACTCGTCTCAAGGAAGACAAAGGGAACACCCTGTTACGTTTCTTTTCTAGCCTTCGTTTCAGGTTCTCTTGCGGAAGTAACTTTTCATCTGGCAATAATTACCAATCCCTTCGCTCTAAGACCGTATCAATGACATCAGTCAGTGAAATAACATCCACTGGAATTCAGCTGATAAGTCACTGCTGATCGGCGAATCAAGGAATTAACTAGGAAAAAGTGACTTTATAGAAGTGAATTCTTGACATTCGTTGAAAATCTCAAATTAATCAGTGAAATTCAGCCACTATATAATTAGTTATCTGGAACTAATAATCAGTTGCTCAATTCTCACTGTTACGAGTTTACAGTGTTACGTGGTAAGTTACACGAAGAAACCTATGAAAAGAGTTCTTTTATAGTCAATGGCACAAGCAGCAATAAATTATAAGGTACTGATGTGCAAATCTGCTGATGCTAGATTCTAAACTCAAACAGCAACGACCATTTTGATTAATTTTTTGTATTTTCTGTAACTTGCCGTACGTGAGCGACTACTCTTGGTGTGCGGTAAAAAGGTTATAAGATTCATCATAGTGTGCCGTATTATAACATTCTGCGTGAGGAGTTTACGAATTGCATCGAGAACAAAGTCGGGAAATGCCATCGGTTTGACGGCAAGGCATCGAAATTATTTACACTCTCGATGATGCTGTTTGTTCGTTGGCTGCTCAATTACGATAGCAGTTGTATTGCATTTATCAGACAACTCCTGCTTGTCTCTGAGCACTGTAGCAAAACTGCAAAGAAACATGGCGTGTATTCCGGTCTTTTGAAATCCCTGCTCAAGCTATACGTGTGCGTACACTGTGTATTCTTCCACCAACTGTAAAATTAATATTTCCATGTGCCTGATAATTTTATTCATGCGTCGGTCAAGTGAAAGTGTTAACAATTTTTCAATATATTTTTCAAATTTACTAGTTCTTACACTAATGAGCATTTAAAAAACGTAAAATAAATTATTTCATTACTTAAAAAATGTTTTCTTTGTACTTTTCATTAAACGTTAAAACATTGAGCTACAATTACCGCAGGGGGGGGTGGTGACTCAACGGTTAGCCTGCTCACCTCCCACCAAGGCAAACCCCATCCCCGGCCGGTCCATTCCGGATTTTCGCAAGTGAGAATCGTGGCGGAAGTTGCCGCTGGTCGGCGGGTTTTCTCGGGGATCTCCCGTTCCCCCCGCCCTTTCATCCCGGCGCTACTCCATTCTCACCTCGCTTCACCCTCAGCGGCTCTCAAGACCTCGATGTCAAGAGCCGCCCAGATCCCTTCGCTCATTGCTGCAGCGATGTCGGCGTCAGATCATATATGCAGATACTTATAAGGTAACTACAGTGACGCAGAAGTACTCGAGCCTCGTACAGGAAACTAAGCAGATTAAGTAAGTCCTCTTTATAACATCTACCAAACGTGATTTACAATACTTTCCGATCAGACGCGGGTCATCTAAGACGGTCGAAATCCATCTTTTAAGATGCGGCGTGTCAAATAATTGGTACTCAGTTGTCCTCTGACCTTGGATCAGTCTCCCCCCGGCGAGTGATCAAACAAGTCGTAATGCGTGCCGCGATCAGGTGCTAATGCGGCCTTCGAAGCATCCTTCGAGCTAGAAGCGAAGCCAGAACATTTCGTAAGTCCCCGTCTCCAGACCGATCTTGGGGGTTTTTTGAAGTGATGGATGATTCAGAGTTGTGAAAGGCGAGGAAAAGTCTTAAACGCGTGACCCAGGTGACTTTGGCACTAGAAATATGACGAGTAGATTCTTCGTAATTATTTATGCCACGTGACCCCGAACACGACTTCTCACCAAGCAGATGCCACAGAGTAAGTAAGTGCACAAAAACAAATTGCGTGCCGTCGCCTTTGATTTGGGAGTTAAGTACATTCACGGCGACTTCCAAGTATTCTCAAGCCCTGCTAAAGTTCTACTTCCAGGATATTCCTCCGCCTCATGCAAACAGAGCAGCTTAACTAATTTTAGAGAATTTCATTCACCGTATACGTGCGCACACAGTGTAATAATATTTTGCATGAGAACTATTTATTACTAGGCATTACCAACATACCTATTTTCTCCTTGTTTATACTCTCATTCGTTGTAAATTAAATATTATAATTTACGGGTAGTACATAAGTTCCATTTAACAAAAAAGTGGAGGTACTTTTAAATACAAGTAAGTATATAATGTTAGCGATACATGGCATATTTAGTTAACGACCTGACACGTCATACATGGGGTGATTGATCAAAGGTTTGTTTCAAAACGTGTGAAGAAACCGCTAACAGGCTATACCCATTCTCTACCTGTCTGTGCGAGGCTACAGGAATGGACCTCGTGTCTCGTTGGCTACTGCATGCTGCGAAAGGTTTCCTATTGGCAGGGCTGCCGACTGGCGAGCAATGCGCCAGTAATAAGTCAACTAAATTTTGATAAACATTTCCTTTTACCCAAACTTTTGTGCACATGTTTATTTTGCAAGAGTACAGCTGTATTTCTCATTATTTTTATATTTTTTTGCGGCTTACTTACTGTTCAAGCTGTATGTGTATACACGAACGAAGTATTTTCGTTCAGAGCCAAAGCACTTTTGCATGTTATACCAAAATTGGAAAAAAAATAAAAAAATAAAAATTGTTCGTATAAGTACCCTGAACTCAAAAATATGTTTCTTTCAAACTGGGAAAATGTTATTAAGGTTGCAATGTTTCGGGTCACTGTAGCTAAAGCATTACAAGACAGGGTGAAGAAAGCCAAGGGAAGAGAACTGGTACTGCATATTTTGTAAAGGTTAGTTGGCTCCGTCTTCCCTTTCCACTGACCTCGTAAAAGGGCTCGGGCCATGAAGCCATTAATCTGCGGAAAGGTGAGAGGCAGCGCACAGAATTGAATCCAAATGAAATGGCAAGGTCAGATGTTGTTGTGCAGAGAGTCTTCATTCGTTCAACTATATGCCACGCTGAATACCGACACTGCTTCTCTTCGCAGTTGCTCGAGGCCTGTTTGTTACGATGGAATTTTCCGTGTAATTGTTGGGTGGAAGCTTCCACGGGACCTGCTACCCGAACTTCTGTACAAGCAGTTGTAAAGGGTTCTTTCGAATTACCTATCAAACTGTTCTCGTTGCCGGACAATTAAAGACAAGTGCACGTTTTTGGACGTGAATATGTCTTTAATTTGCAACCATACTGGGAGGCAATCCATAAAATCCCATGATATCAAAATTGTGGGATAAAGTTTGGCATTGCAGCTCCGAATCTATCGTCTACATTCAAAATTCAATTACACTACTCGATTGCCAAAGGATCAACGATTATGCTACTTTGAGTGATGACTGCGAAGCATCGCGCGAGAAGGGGGGGGGGGGGGCGCACTTTTGATTTCGTTTCGCCGCGTCTTATAGATTCTGCGTAGTATAACTTTTGACTACGAGAAGCTACTACACTCGTTTGAGTTTAAATCGACAGCTATCGTCAAGATCAATCGATTGCGTGTATAAAAATATTTGTGTCTCGTGGTTATGGTGAAATAGTATGCGTTTAATAAAAAAAATTAATAAAACTTACCAACGCAATTTCGGTCTATACTCGTTGAAAAGCAAAGTCAAAATACGGAAATCGTATACGCTTGGAAAGAGCATCTCAAAAGCAATCCAGTGATACCCATAAAACCCCATATGATCGGGTGAAGCGGTGCCGGGAACGTAAAATAGACATCAAGGCGTCCGAGCGCGTCAACGTAGGAGTATTCACTCACGCAAAACAAACGGCTGTGTCCCCAACACAGCCAAACCCAATTATTTATGGTTATACCTCAGCAACTGTAGTTCAGGAACAATCTCCATCCATGACTTCAGCGTTGTAAATTTATGCCCAAAGCCTAATCGTTTTGTTGATGTAACTGGAACTTTCGTGTTAAATAAACACGAATGTTTACCATAATTTTCACGCCATGCTGATTTATAATCAATAAACATAGCATTTTCGTGGTTTTTAGTTAATATTTCTTCGTGTGTGACAGCATTACGACCATTCTAAAAAAAGTAAACAGGATATATATATATATATATATATATATATATATATATATATATATCTCTCTGGCTAAAATTTCAAACCTGTAGGAAACCTTCTATCTAAAATTGCACACGGCCAATTACGAGATCGTCAATGAAAACGCCCATCAGCTGGTCAAATCCTCCATAGAACCATCCATACAGGCCTGCAGCGAAATGTTCAAGGAATCTCCCATTGTGTCATAAAGGCTTCACACGTTACGTTCAAATTCACTTGCGTGTTTTTTTTTTTTTTTTTTTTTTTTTTTTTGCTAAGGCCAAGGGTCAGCATTTTTTTCTAGGTTTTGGGAGTATTGATAATTTCCTGACATTGTTTTTGTGATAACCTAAGAAATATTACGGATTCACTTGAAGTTGTATAGTTCATGATGTTTTTTTTTTACCGTAAATAAAAGAATTTTAACTTAAAATTTTGATTCGTTCAAATTTAAAAAAAAAAAATAAAGCTATTTTAACACGAAGTTTAGTTTCAGCGAGCTTTTATTGAAGTCAGAGGAATGGCGTGTATAGTCAATTCACGGATACTTCCAACTTTTCTGAGGTCTTGCTAAACTTCTTCGTTCAGGCCGTACCTTCACTTCATGCAAACAAAGCTTAACTTAGTATAGAAAACTACACCAAAGGGACAACGCATCGCATTTGTGCACAATCAGTTTAGTAATATTTTGTATGAGAACTATTTATTACTAGGTATTACTAACACATCTATTTTCTCCCTGTTTTATTCATATTAATTATATGTGAAATACTATATTCTAAATTAAAATTAAAAGTAACAATTCCGCTTAGCCTAATATGAGATAATTTTATGTTAAGAGACATATAAAACGCTTGTCATAAATTACATATTTAGGAGACAACCAAACACGTCATACATGGGGTGATATTTCAAAGGTTTGATTCAAAAAAATTTAAAATTCCTACAAATATACAATAGCAAATTCTTCGAAATCGACCACTTAGTTCGCTTGCGATAAGGGTTAAACTTGTGGGTAACTTTGTCTTAAAATGTTATCACAGAAGTTAAAACTGAAGTACGAGCGAAACGCTTAATACATTTCCAAGAAACATTCTTTATTACTTTATAATGATATAAACAATTATTTTTAGATGTAGTCTGACGTAACACATCTGTATCGTTTCGAGCTGTTCACGAGGTATAAATTAGAAATTTCTATACATTTTTCCAATCTCTTTTTGAAAAGTAATTTTTTTTTTTGCCACTTTCATACTTTTTTATAAATAATAGCCTGTAATATGATAAAATGCAAATAAAATATTTCAAATTTTCGAACACCTTTAATATTTCCCAAAATATTACATCTGTGAAACTTATGAATATAGGAGTTTTTCGCATCGCTCAGGTATGTTTTCGATAGGCCTAACTATTTTTTACTGTTAGTGCACCGGAAACCATGGTTTTGACCGGAACGCCAACGATTATACTCCGCGCGTGGTTCCGTCATACAAATGGGTCGCCTGAGCAATATATCTGTGACGACGTACTGCGTTCTCTCACGCCGCGTACACTCCACAGCACGGCACGCCTTCCGAAGAAGAACGGTTGACTGTGCCGAGAAGTACAACCATCCGCGCGTGACGTCATCCTCAGCAGATGCGTAGAAAGTGGTGGGTCCAAGCCGGTCGAACTATATCGCACGCCTGCGTGATTCCAACACGGCCTGGCGCGTTTCCGCGCGATCACCGTACACGATTTTGTGACCTTGTAGTCGCCACTACTGTTATGGCTGCTTTGTGGCTGCGTGCGCCACGCCAAACAACTGGAATGAGCACAAAATCCAAGTCGTTTGACTGTTGCCTTTCCTTTCCTGTACCTTCTAAACAGGTTATCGTAATATTGAGAATGCTTTTAAAGCGTATTTCGTACACGCCAGAGAAACTTTCATTAATGAGAACGCATCATGGTTCGAAATTCCAAGTAACGAAAATTATTCAAGTCGATTCGCTGACGATCTAATGCTTCGCCGATTAACAAGAATTAAACGCTGTTCACGATAAAGAGAGCACTTTATAAATTAACCTTATAAAAAAAGTCACTGCTCCTGCATGCATATATTTCAATGTAATCACTGAGTGACATTCGCCCAGTAATTTGGTAACGATGGATGAAAAGTAGTTCCATATGTTAACGTCGAGTGAAAAGTGTTAGGTAACCATTTCTGAGAACTTAAAACTAATTATTTCGCTTTATGTTCATCGAATGCGCCGAAATGGAAAAATCAACAGATTTGTAAAGTATTTACTTTCCTAATAATTTTGCAGTTTCATTTGACCGACGTACGAATAAAGCGATGACGCCCATAGCAATGTTAATTTCACGTAAGGCAAAGGCATACACAGCGTGCATACAAGTTGATCTTAAGCAGGGCTTTCAAAAGTGCTCATTTTACCGTAACCAGCCTATATAATAGGAACCGCTCGAGATAATCTAATTTCCTTACGGGTATTGAACCCCAAAAAATTAATTATTTAATTTTTGCACCAAAAATTGTTCAACTTGTACGCATTATATGTGATGTAATTTTCCTCGGAAAACAAAAATTTCACTCTATATTTTTCGAACAATTTGATGTCATATTCAAATTTTTTTCTCTGTTTTGCTCTAGCTATAATAACAAATATTAACTAATCCTTGAGTGAATAGCGCATGGGGGGGGGGGGGTATTAATGGCAAGATGGAGAATTATAGACATTCGCTATTATGATGCAGATGTCTGTAACGGAAAAAACAGGACTGGGCATGAATAAATACTAAAAAAAGACAAGCAACCTATGGACGAGAGAATAAATATATGTATACAACACTGGGAAATTCCAATAGGGAAACTACTGTTTGTGCTTGCGCGAAATTCCTCGTTGTGTTTGTTTTATTTGTGAAAGTAGATAACTAGCCTGTGTCGTCTTTGTTGTGTTGTAATTGGTCGTTTATAGATTTTTTTGTATACATGTATATTAAATTAGGTTTTTTTTTTTTTTTTTTTTTTTCCCCTCCAGCTTGCTGTCCCGTTTAATTTGACTCTATTCCTTCACGGAATTTTCTGGCTTTGTGCCTGTATATTCTTGACTACAGCATTCCTGGCTTGTATTCTGTCGCGTCTGGTCAAACTACTGTGTTTAAGTGCGTTTCTTTGCTGTGTTGTCCTGTTCTGTTCTTACTTATCTTGCGATTACTGTCCTAACTTTGTCAGCAGGTTTCTGGCCTATGTTTGTTTCTATTTGTGTTATCTGTTGGTCATGTAAATACACATATATTTTTTGTAATTAGTTGCTGTTTTTTTTTTTTTTTTCTATTACCTCTTGGAATTTTCCAGTGTTGTATACATACATTTATTTTCTCGTTCATAGGTTGCTTGTCTTTTTTAAGTATTTTTTCGTGCTCAGTCATGTTTCTTCCATAACAGGCGTCTGCATCGCAATGGCAAATGTCCAAAAATCTCCATCTTGAAATACTACGTTGTACAGATGAAAAAAAAAATGTGACATATACGTCATCACCAAATAACAAGCCATATATGGAAAATATTGTTTAATATTAGGAAACTTTTGCATATTTTCTCCTTTTTTTTTTAAATATATCAACTGTTATTTGGTGATTACATGTCACACAGTAGCCCACGCCATTATATGACTTTGAAAAAAATTTTCGTTTGTACAACTTAGTTACCATTTTATATTATTGCTACAGCAAAACAGAAAAAATCTGAATTTGACATCAAATTATTGAAACAATATATAGTGAAAAAAATTTTTATTCTAGGAAAATGTCATCACATCTCACGTGTACAAGTTGAATAATGTTTGGTGCCAAAAAAAAATTATAAATGTTTTGGTGTCCAACACCCTTAAACCCAGGGGTGGTGGGTGCCCAAAGCCCCACTCGAAGTTTTCAATAAGTACTATATAGGACTCGGAGGTCATTGCTTCTTCATCCACCCTTTCTAAAGCCATGGTCATAAACCACTATATGCACTGATACCTGTCGTCTTTAGCCTCACAACACTTTGTAATGCGCATTCAATTTGCGGTATGAAAATTGGAAAATAAGTTTTGGTTAACTTCCTAAACTGTAATGGAAATTTATAACCTATACACACTATGGTAATAATACCACACATCAAGCAGCAGACATAGGAATGTTTAGCCTCGCTGATATATACAAAGTTGGGAAATTCCCTATGCATTTGACTGTTTCCTGAGCAGATGTAGGAACGCTACAATGAATATATAAGGGAAAACGTTACCATTCCTGCTTTTTCACTAATCGTATACAATAGGATGGTAAATTTCCGAATAATTTCCCAAGAGTTTATGTGTCTCGCCAAAGTAACTGGAATATCGTAAACACAACCTGCTTCATTTCTGCCTGCTAGTCCGCGTATTTCCAAGAGTAGCTCAGCCATTTTGTAAGAATGCGAAAATCACTGCGTGTGTGTGTGTGCTTTGATTAGTACCGTGCATGACCATATTGAATCTTACAAGGGGAAACTCCAAACGTCAAATTTGCCAATGCCCGGTTGCTCTGCGAAGCATTCAACTTTCCTTCTCCTTTAAAGATACCGATTCACATTTCGCAGGAGTGTAGTTAAAATACGCTCCTACGTACTGCTTATAAACTACACCCTTAAGGTCTGTCTCAAAGACTAACGACGTCTGCTATTCTTTTTGTGAAAAGTGTGGGAGGGAGGAAATATTGGTAAAGGAGTAAATTTGTTTTAAATCTTTTGTTTCGTATGCGCGTCGCGTCGCGTGCATGAGCGTCAAGACGAACTTGATGGTAAATAACAATTTTATAGCAGTCTAAACGGTTAAAGACGTTGGTTCGGATTACATTTTTATGAGAAAAAAAATTAATTAAATATTGCATGTTTCATTTATTCGTAAAGTTAATGTTACATCATGTGTAGTAAAACCAATTTTGAAAGATCTTATTTAAATTATGCTACAGAAAATAATCAGAATTTTTTCCGCTACGGATTTAAAAGTGTAGGTAATAAAATGTAAATTGCTTACAATAATCATTTGGCTAAGTACTAATCGTGCTTAGAATGGCTACAAAATAAATGTGTACGATTTTGTACATAAATAATTGACTGACTATGACTTGTATTTATAATAACTACTGCTGGCTTTTTGTTTGGTTACCATGTTACATAAAACAAGTGTTGTATAACGGGCGTAAAGACAGTGTGCATGAACTTCCCATGTCTCCGCGAATGTCTTATGGATGTACCTGAACCTGACTTTCTGACCTCCTGTTCACTGCCTGGGCTCTGTGAGTCAACTGTGCACTTTAGTGATCGTGTCGTTTGAATTAAACGTGATTCCGAGCTGTAACAATTTCCACCGCATACCAATGGCCTTAAATACAGGATTCCTGAATGTCCAGTTAGGTATGTAATTGCTGCATACTGCATATCCTTCTGCAGTATGCATATCCTTCTGCAGTACAACCATTGACCACGTGATTAGTATGCATGATATACAGTGTGAAAAATATATATTATATGCTTTATTATTTAATAATTGTTAACACTAACGTGAATATAGTAAAACCAAACCAGTTACAGCGTGCACTTATTTAAGGTCGCTTAAACGGGTTTGAATCCCGGCACGAGTATTTGGGAGTGTTTTCGTACATTTCATATGTGGCTATCCTTGAAGAAATTTTGCTAAGAAACGTTAGTTAAAAATAACCAAAATGTTCTAAGAAAACATCTGTTACTTCTCCGGATTTTTTTTTATAAAAGGTTTGTAATCAATAATTAGCATCCTTAGAAATGAGTAAACCTGTGACATCGTTGTGCAGAACCTATGGTATAGATAAACAAATGACATCACAATGACGTGTGCAATTCGAGCAGTGTTTTGTACAGTAAATCGAGCACTTTCGTAATCCACGCGTAACATTCGTTTCGTATGCACATTGCGTATTCTTCCGCCATACGCGAAGTTAACATTTTCGTGGGCCTGTTCACTTTATCCATGCGTCGCTAAGACGAAACTGTGAAATCATTGCACGAGTTGGTTCAATTCTTACTCTTAATGTGCATTAAAAAAACACAAAGGGAAATAAACCATGTTCTGTATTCACAGATGTTTAACTGACACTTTTAGTTCAAACGTTAAGTAACGGAATTACTTCCCGTGCGCCGTTACCAACTTTGCTGGGCGCATGTCGGTCAGTGTGCCCGCGCAGTTAGGGGCAGCCACATTTGTCGGAGGTTGATCTCGAGAGTGCTCAAGTCATTGCTACCAACCTCAAATAATACATTTCTTCTTAAAGGCTGTTCACGATACAGTGAGCACTATTGAAGTCAACACTAGAAAAAAGTCACTGCCTCAGCATGCATGTATTTTAACGGACGCACCGAGTGACATGCGCCCAGTAAAGTTGGTACTGACGGCTGGAAAGTAGTTCCACAGCTTAAAGTCGAATAAAAAGTGTGAGGTAACCATTAGTGATGTCTTAAATTATTTCTTCCGCCTTTTTTTTTTTGCACGGAAGTGTAAAAAAGTCCAGTATTGTATAATAACCACTTTTCTAATCATCCCACAGTATCGCTTCACCGACGCATGAATAAAGTGATCGGCACCATGGCAATGTTAATTCTACATAAGGTGGAAGAATACACAACACGCAAACAAAAGTATCTTAAGCAGGGCTTTCAAAAGTGCCCATTTTACGGTGAACAGCTTATATAGGATATTCATGGTAAAGTGAGCACTTCTGAAAGCCCTCTCATTTGGAATAATTGTCAAAAAATACTTTTTATTTGAGACGAAGACATTAAATACCGAGTGCGGTGGAATACATGCACTGTGTTTATTATTTACATGACAATGTTTATTTTTTTTTAATGTGGTTAACGGATAAAAAATGGCTGAAATGGAAAAGTAACGAGGGCTTCGAAAGTGCTCGCTTTACCGTGAACAGCTTATGCACGTTTCTACCATGGAGGTAACAGATGATGGAGTGGCAACAGCCTATTTTCTCTACGTTTATGAAGTGAAGCCGATGCCTTGCCTGACTTCTTTCAACTGCGCATGCGCAGACCGATTGTTTACGTCAGCCGCCACATTATGAGTGGCAACAGTCGCATAGTAAGTAATGCAAGACACGTACCTTCTTTGCCACTACTAGTCCTGGCCTTGTCTTTCGCTATCGGCTTCACTCTCATGTCTCGGTTTCCACTCCATAAGACTGGTACCTCCATGCGTGTCGCACCTCGCCAGCAGGCAGCGGTTAGAAGACGCTGCATCGTGAACACCTCGAGTGACGTCACATGCGTGTGTCCGCAGGTACGTCTCGGCGGGCAGCAGCAAGGCGTCCCACTCGTTCGTCATCCCGCTGAAAGGCTGCGGCTCGTCCCCAGCCTGCACAGCGTGCAGCACCGTCGACAACACCATCATCATCCAGACGGACGACACGGTCCAGGTGAGCTCGCAGCTCGGCGTGGAGCTGACCTTGCACTCCTTCTCGTTCTCCATTCGCCAATCTCCACTCCGCAAGTAACAGCTACCAACCCGCCCTCCCTCCCTCCACCCGGGGTCAAGCCCGAGATCTGGAGCGGCGCAACTTTCATAAGAGCCTGGCCGACCAGCCCGCCCGCTGGTTGCCTTCCCCACTACACGCGCCTACTTCTTGCAGGGAAACGTGCCGCGGCTGCTGGCGTCGAACTACAACCGAAACAGCTGCACCGGGTGTGGAATTTCTGTTTCAGTCGGCTAAACACTTGCTCGTATACGACCCCACTGAAATGAATTTTCCCACTAAAAAAAAGGGGGCATTACAAAGATTTAAAAAAAGTTGCATTTTGTTGAGCTTAGATCAAATATATTTTAATTTACAAAATATCTTAGTCCCGCCAACAAAGTTTTCTTGATGATCACATATTTGACAGATTAAACTCTTACATATCTGTTTTCCCGTGTACCAGCATGTGTCCCAGTTAGCTCAAATAGGCCATTCGGTGATCCTTACCCCCGACGGAGTGCCGAAGAAGAAGCGATGTATAAGCATGCTCCAGTCGCTCCTTCCCATTCTCACTCAGTTCGCTTCCCGGCGGCTTCCTTGGGTTTAAGTTCTTCCCTGTGGGAGGTTTTGGTTAGTTTGCCCCCTTCTCATTTCTTTCCCGTTTGCCGTTCCTTTTTTTTCCGTTGTCCTTTTGCACGGAAGATTCTTTATGCTGGTATTTTGGAATTGTGCCATGTCCCCACACTTGGCATTGTTTCTATTACATTTATAAAGAAAAAAAATCACGTGGGTGACATCGCGAAGGATGAAGATTGCCTCCTCAGTTGTGACCTGTGGGATGACGACTCCCTTTTAATTAGTTTTTTTGCCCATGGTTAACAAGTGAGAGAATACTACACCTGGGCAGGGCTCAGACAGCTGAATTATTCAGCGTCGACGAGGAAGGGTGGGATGAGAAGGAGCTGTAGCAATGACAGAGAGCCGGGGGACCCCAGAATGATATTGAAAAAAAAGAAAAGGTAAGGAACTTGCCCACTTAAGAAATGAAAGGGCAGAACCAACATCTCCCCGCTATGCCAATCACTAGTTAGCGAAAGTGTTAATGGCAACATAAAGCAAATTAATTTGTGTGCTTTCCTGGTCTCATTCATTGGCAAATAAAATGTTATATAGTATAAACCCATGAGTAATGTTACCGTTTAACTTAGTTCTTTTTATTTAAATGAAATTACTACTAATTTTTTTTTATTTAGTAACTTATCCCACAAGTTCTATTTCGAAAGATTTTGCCTAATTAGTTGGCTCAGTATCAGTGTACAGTTCTAAGTTTATCCAGGACGCGTGAAGGAGTATACTATGCCGGCAATTGTTCCCGGAGTGGGCAAAAACGTACTCGGTCCTTCAGAGCGAAGGACTGGCATTCGTCCAAAGCCAGCAAAAGTCCAGCTCACACACTAACTGGCCAGACAGCGAAGCCACCTAATTTGGCGCAGTCGTGCTCACCCAGAGTCCTTGCGCATCATTCTGGGTCCCTCGGCTCTCAGACAATCCCACGTTGCAACCTATACACTGTTATCAACTCTACGGAGCTGTGTGGCCGCTCATTACATGGACCCATCAATGTAAGAGAGTTTCCTCTCAAGATCTCCATCAATGGCGTTACAACTACTGCCAGCACGAGGCCAACTAACAAGTATTTTCATACAGTTGTCACTATATAAACTCTGAAACAGTCCAGGTCCGTGTTTATGACGCAGCACCAGACGAACTCCACACTCGAGGTTACTAAAGCTCTTTTTAGACCCTGAGGTTCCGGCTTCAAATCCCGGATGAGACGTGTTTTATATGTAAGTATACATTAGTAAGTATAGTATGCAATATTTCGCACTGCATGGAACAGTTGCTTTTAAAATAAATAATGCAGCATTAGGAGTGTTTAATTTTCGCATAGAATTCTGAATAGACTTACATGCAGGCTGGAATTGAGTCATGCCGACCTTATTTTGCAGGAGATTCCTCATTAAAATATAGATGAAAAAAATATATATATACATGCACCAGTTACAGTCGAAGTATATTTCGGAGAATGTAGCTGAAACAAACGTTTATTGTTAGTAACACAATCCCATTGAAAGACTAAACTCTCGAGTTTCTGCACTTTCTGGATATGGCATTGTTTGGACGACGGAAGTGAAAATCATGGAAAAGTAGGTGTCGATATCAACCCTCTTCCTTAAAGGAGGGAGAGTTTGATTCATATTTGTGAATTTAAAAAACATATATAACTCTCCGGCAATTTTATATTGTTTCCCGCCGATTAGTTGTGTAGCTTTGTATTTTTACCCGACACACCACCTTTTTCAAGAAATGAATGCATAATGTCCGAATACTAAATCGCAAGAATTGCAAAGTTATATTACTATGCATTAAAATATGAACCGGTGGCGTGTAGGGTACACATACAAGGATAACATATTGTTTACCATACAAGGATAACATATTGTTTACCATATACGGAAGGTTACTTATCCGCAGGGAACAACACAAAAACGTCGGAAAGTTACATTTTTAATGGAAAAAAAATATGGGGTTCCCAACCTCTCCTTTATGGAAGAGGGTTGGTATCGGCGCCCAGCATTTTTGATGGTTTGCGATTCGTCGTTCAGTGGTGCATTATTCAGAAGCTTAGAGATTTATCTTTGATTGTGGCTTTCATACTAGCAATGAACTCCGGTTAAGTTACACTTATAAGTGTGGGCACACCCTTCCGGAGTAGACTTAATGTTAAAATAAAGCCACTGCCTATGGAGCACTGAACCCGACTATACAACGTGAAGAACTCATAAAAAATTAGTACAGACACCATAATAATTGTCAGACAAATGCGATTTATGCTGTATATGAAAGAGAAATATATATTTTTTGCAATATTATACAATATTTTACTAAAATATTCTTATCAAATGTTAACAACAATCGATTAAAATAATCTGTATTTTCAAAATAATATAAGTGCATTTCCATTCTGGATGCTTTGGAAAGCAGAATTTGAAAGAAAATCTTCTTTAAGAAAGATCGTCATAATATTTACTATGATAGTGGGTAACAAAATCATAGTAATAATGTATCATACCAATTTTATAATTAACTTGATTTACGTCAGTTTCGGCTATAAATGTCTGTGACAAATTTGCGCTTAATTTTTTTTTTAATACAGACTATTTTAATATATTATTTTTTTTACATTTAAAATGATATTTTAATCAAATGTTTTATGATGTTGCAAAATATATACTTTGTTCTTTCATATACAGCCTAAATAGCACTTTTCTGGCAATTTTTTATGAGTTCTTTACAGTGTATAGTCGGGTGCAGTGCTCCATAGCCAGAGGGTTTACTTCAACCTTAAGCTACATGTCGGTAGACTCCAGTTCTTTTTCCTATAAGAACTAATTGTTGATGACATCGGATGGAACGCAGTGGCTGCTGGCAGCGAAATATCGCGCGGTGCCGGAGTGGTGTACTGACGTGTTGTTTCCCGGTTTGCTGCAGGAAATATGGGACGCTGCGCGCAAGATCACGTGCGCCTCACCCGGCAAGGAGAAGACGATCCACTTCCGTCCGTTCGTCGTGGACATGCTGGAGGTGGTGTCCGTGCCCGTCAGCAAGGGCGTCGTCGACTGCTGGATGGACATCCAGAGAGGAGAGTTCCCTAACGTGAGTGCGACGTCGGCCTCCTCACACCGGCCCTCGATCCGGGTCTTCCGGGATTGTGAGTCGTCCAGCTTCGGCAGCAGACTCTGCCCTCCCCCCCCCCCCCTTCTCGACTGAAGCTGCTCCTTCCACGCTCCGTTTCTTTATTTAGAGCAGAGGCAGCCGAAACAAGGGTTAAGCGGCCATTTTATACCCTCCCTCCCCCACTTTTGCGAATATGTCGCCACGTCTTTAGGGGAATGGTGCATGAAAGCAGTATATTTACCTGATATTCGGTACAAGTCATTTTCTAAAGAGTTCATTGCCATTTCTGGCTCAACGAGACGTATAGAATAATTTTCAACGCCTTTTTTACGTTGTCAGATTTTCACTGTATTCATTATTCCCGGAGCACTGATGGAAGAAATTAAAAGAATTTTTTTTCTTACATTCAATCAAAGCTCCGAGAAAAACGAACGAAAAAAAAAAATTAACCATGTATTGAGGTGTTCAAAATTATTATTTACGTCTTGTTGAACCAAAAATTTTGAAAAATCCCCTGTAAAACAAATTTAGACAAAAATTATATAAATATACGATTTCCGTACACCATCACCCTTAATCTCAACTCGCAACAATCCGTCGCATCCGTCAGTCGTCCGTCCATCCGGCGGTCATGTGGTATTCAACCAATCGCAGGGAAACATCATTTTCTATCACTCCGTCCGTCAAATGTTTAGAATAACACAGTACAACCTCGGCAACTCGACCTGATGTGGGCTATGTAGGTTTTAGAGCCAGTGAAATTTCGGGGCTTACGTAATTTAGGGCAAACAGGTAATTAAGAACACGTTACTTGAAGCAAAGTATAAATAAGCACAGCTTGACATCAGGTATTAACACAAAATGCGTAGTAAAAAAACGAAAAGTTTTAACGTAACACTAAATGCAAAATTGAACAATAAAATATAAAGTAATTTAATGCAATTTTAATTTTTTTAGCAATGATGTTAATAGTTACCACGTGTAATTTTTTTTTATAAAATATGTATCCGTATTTGAGAAAAGTAGTTTTATTATACCCTTTTTGTGAAAATAGACTTGAACGATAGTGCAGCCCATTTTACCAGTACGGGCTGGCAAGCTGTCCAATTTTACTCAATGTCGAGTTCCGGACGTTATACTGTACTCATAATTACAGCTGGGTTGCAGATAAATGGGCGCTTTGGGAATTAACTTCAAAATAATATCCCTACCTCTGACTGTATATATTTTGACAGACCTTCTAATTTGTAGGTACTTATAGTTAGCGACGATGTGCGAATTATATTTCTTTCATAACATCGTATTAAATCGTTCTTGTTTAAGTTTCTGCGCAGAGGAATTATTTCTTATTGATTCTGTTCGTTTCATGTGCATAACAGTAAGAATTAACTTGTTAGTAACAAATTAAGTTTTCTTAATAAGTTGACGTTTTCCACTTTGTCGGTGCACAAATATTAGTCACGAAGATGGTAACAATGTTGATCCTAAGTGTCTGAAGGATCCGACATAAGAAGAAAAGTGTGTCATAAGAAGTGCTCAATCAACCGTGTATAGCCTATGTGCAAAAACGTATTATGACCTTTATCAACTTTGTCGGTACACAAATATTAGTCACGAAGATGGTAACAATGTTGATCCTAAGTGTCTGAAGGATCCGACATAAGAAGAAAAGTATGTCATAAGAAGTGCTCAATCAACCGTGTATAGCCTATGTTATATTTCATGCAAAAACGTATTATGACCTTTATCAACTTTGTAAGATGAGGTAAAAACCCCTTCTTCGGCATGTTGCACAAATAATGTGTGTGATCGCACTCACACGGTGATACTCAATGACAATTATTAAATGAACGCTCTAGCATATACGTACATCAATGGAGACGTTATCTAACGTCCGGTTAAAAATTAGCAAGGAAATTACTTTTTTCTCGTGTAGTCCTACATTTCCTAAATATTGAAATAATTACAAGATGCATTTAAAAGCAAAATTTGAAAAACCAATACGAAAATTCATTAAGGTATAAATACGCCACTTTGGCATCACTTTGCCAAATGTTCCTTATAATTCCTGAGACAAATAGATTCTTCACAAAAAATACGAAACTTGAAGTTGTGTTATTCACGCCACAGATGAAAACAGACTTCCGTAATTGTACTGCAAGAGCAAAGAATGCAAATGTAATGGAAATGAACACACGTGAGTGAACTCGAATTAGCGGCGTTCATTCGTACCAACACTTCTTCACCCATATTGAAATTTCCCCCCCAAAGAAAATAATAAGTTACAGTAATCTAATGGCGTAAGCCATGGAACATTTCTGACAGAAAATAAAGTTACAATGAGCAAAGATATTTTAGTATTGTGCGAAATATTCCAGGGGTACTCTAAAGACGAGAAACTGTGCACATATCAAATAGTCCTCTTCCTTGCGTGCGAACAACAGCCATTATAAACCCGCCAAGTGCGAGGAAAAACATAAAACTAGCGGAGCAATACTAAAATCTCCCTTCGTCATGAAAACAGGATTAGGTAAACAAAAAAAAAAAAATCTTCACCGCAATTTAGAGTTCACTCCAGAAAATGCTAAATTTTTTCATGGTTACAAGCGCTACAAATCGCTAGCGCATTAAAACTCGCATAAATGAAATCGCAGTTTATAAGAAAATTTCTTGGACGCCCCTTCTCAAAAAATAATGCAATGAATCATGTGAATTTTAAATTTAAATTTTATTATTTGTCGTACAAATCTAGAAGTGGAGCGAAATTAACATGTTCTGCTAGAGCTCAAAATATTTGGTCGTGTTATCAGAACGCCATGATGAATATTTCTGGGAAATTTGTTATGCGTTTCACCCATGTTTTAATCGTAATACTAGAGATGAAATTGAAGGTCGGAAACGATAGAAGTTAAACGCTTACCGCAGGTGAGGCAACATTCAGATTTCAAACAATTTGTAACACGCCAAGTTGTTTCGGTACCACTTATTTAGTGGTCCCGGAACCAAAATTTGTGTTTACATAACATTTTTTAATTTGTAATAATAACATTTTAAATAGAAGCTCTCATATTTAAGCGCGTAAATATTATTAATGCTTTTTTTTTTAATTGATTTGGCATTTTTCTCAATCTATCACCGACATCATCTCACGAAACCATAAAATAACCTCAAAAATTAGAAAAATATGTGTTTGCCGCTTGAACAACCTAAACAAACTACATCTAGGGGTGAATATTACAACTATTAACATGGCACTATTTACTTATTTACAAATACTTTACTGACATTAACCTATGAAAAGGGTTCACAAGAATTGTAATATCATTTGGGTGTGATACAGAGGTTGGTTGCCTCGCTACAGACGTGCGCTCTCTCAAGCTACTTTTTTTTCTGCTAACATCGCTGAGGTTACTAGTCACCAGGTAGTAATAATGTACGATTGCCAACAGTCTCAGTGGGTGGGATACTTGTCAGTAGAGGCAGCAGTATAAATAATGGCATCCGTTATGCCGACGAGATTTCTGGCACTACATAAGCAATGCACATTTGTTTTCCTACGATAAGGAGATCCATTAGCAAATATTATAATATCGACATTTAATTCAAGTAAAAACAATAGAGTGCTTGCCCATTCTCGCTCTCCTCGCATCCTTGGCAGAATACAGCAGTCTTCCAGTTTCTTGGTTATAATGATAGTACACAACCGCCATTTTTGGTCATCTGCTACTGTCAGGACACTCCAATCTTCCTAGTCTCAGAAGGAAATTTAACCTCTTAAGCAAGTTCCATAAAAACCTCTTGTAAGTGACGCATACACACACACACACACACACACACACATATATATATATATATATATATATATATATATATATATATATATATATATATATATATAACTGACATATTAACGCCCAGCCTCAACCATTGGTCCTAGAAACATGACACTTGGAGGAAACATTATTGTGTAATGTAGGCAGCCACTGGATTCGAAATTTTCAACCTATTTACTATATGGCAATATTACCACACATCTAACTGTAAATGTAGGAGCTTTAAGTATCACTACTATACAAAGTTAGGAACTTCTATACGCATTTGACTATTTCCTGAGCAAACTTAAGATCCCTACAATGGATGTATGGGAAATAACTTACCTATATGTGCTTTCCCACTATACGTATACACTGATGACGTGAATTTGCAAATAGTTTCTTAGAGAGTAGTGGTTGAATTTGTACTGATTTACTTGCGATTTGCAACTGAATGTCAAGAAGTACAGTTCTGTAAATCACTTGTTTCCATTTAATTTGCATGATACCCCGGTCAGCAGTAGTTTATATACTGACTGTCAGTGAATGATATTTCACTGGCTGATATCACTGATTCGTACTTACACTCTCAAGAAATTGTTCGTAAATATATCACACCAGTGCATATGTATAAAGGCTGTTTACGATAAAGTGATCACTTTAGAAATCAACTTTAGAGAAAAGTCACTGCTCCTACCTACATATATTCTAACGGAAACACTGAGTGACACGCGCCCAGTAAAGTTGGTAACGATGGGTGGGGAAGTAGTTCCATATATTAACGTCGAATAAAAAGTGTTAGGTAACCATTTGTGATAACTTAAATGATTTCTTTGACTTCCTTTTTTTTTAATGCACCGAAGAGTAAAAATGAGCGGAGTTGTAAAATATTTACTTTTCTAATAATTTCCCAGTTTCGCTTGACCGACGCATGAATACCGTGATGAGGTCCACGGCAATGTTAATTTCACGTAAGGCGAAATAATACACGAAGTGCATACAAGTAGATTTTGAGCAGAGGTTTCAAAAGTGCTCATTTTACCGCGAAGGAAGAGGAGGTGGTTAAAGATTGTTTTCCCTTTAATCCATGGTAGCGTTCTCACATTTGCTCAGCAAACAGTCAAATGAATGGGGAAGTAATCAATTACGTAATGCAGCGGTGCTAAACATTATGGTAGTGTTTCCACACAATGAATGGGTTGAACACTTCCGTTATAGTTCAGGAAGTTTACTAGAAAAAAAAGATGGTTACACTGTAGAGTGCAGGAAAAGAGATTGAAACCTGGGCGAGAGTGGGAGGTGGTGGTTTGTGACGTGAGCGCACGCCCTGTTGCAGACGTCTCCGATCGAGGACATCATCAAGATCGGCGAGCCGCTGACTGTGCTGGTGTACATCAAGGACGAGCGCAACCAGTACGACATCCGGGTGCGCGACTGCTGGGCCTACGACGGCGAAGACTACGACTCTCGCGACACTCACAAGCTGCAGCTCACCGACAAAGAGGGCTGTCCCATGTGAGTACCGCATCCCCACACACTGTGTTGTGTCGCAGAGGGATTTTTTTTTTTTAACGTCCCGTGTCCTACGCTCGAAAGCTTAGCAGGGGGGGGGGGGCGGCTTGCAGGCTAACATATAGCGTAACTTGACTTAAATCGACACTCGTGCCTTGCCCGGTATTCGAACCCAGAGCCTCCCGCGCCACGGGAGACCGATCGTTCGTCTTCAGCGCACGCACCCGACGTGGACCTATCCCAAACACACACAACTGTCAAAGTCACGTGGTCAACTGTGATGAACGCGTTTGAATACATCTAAATTTTCAAAAGACAAATGGTTATTTACAAACAAGCTATTTTCAGCAATTCGAATAATCCAACTACTTTACAAATCGGTCAGTGGAAGTGTACAAATATCTCAAAGGATTTTGTTTGCTAATCAGTGTTCTGGTCTCAAATCCAATCCACGCCGTTTTTGCTAGCCGTGTAGTTAGAAAAGCAGTTCAATGTTGGGAGACGGAGATTTGTTGTACGCAGCCAGAGGGATCGGTCTACCTCATCTTCAGTCTATGGTGTGCAGTACCGCATATGTTCTCATTAGCGTCTTCCCTTGAACGGCAAGGTTGGCTCGCCGGCACGACATTGCTCTTCAAATTAGAGTTGTTCGCAGTCAAAGTCAACTACTCGTATCGGTAACAGTGGCTCCAACTTAGAATCACTGGAAAGCCATTGGTTGGTTCAGTCTAAGAATTCCCCTAATTGAATAATTTAATTAGTGAGGGCCAACTGCGTGTAGTGAATTAAATATTTTTTATATTAAATATAGTAAAAATAAATTACGAGAAATATACATATTTCCGATAGTCACTATTTCTGCGATTTAGGGATATTCATTATAGTGGGTTGGCAGCCGTTGTGTATTGTTTGTATGAGGCGAGGCATCTAGCGACTTGCGCCCGCGGCTCGCTCGCTATTTACGCATGTCTTTTATAGTGCATGTGCTGATGTGCAACAGTGTGCAAGTCGTGTTATTCTAGAAAAGTGTTTTAAAAAAATGTGTTCGTCTGCAAGAGTAATGGATTTACTTCATAAGCTGCAAACAGGTACACGTATCTTCCTGTGACCTTTTAAGTACCGACTGTACAGTAACGAGAAAAACGTGTGTAGAACTTAACAATTGTGAGCGACAAACGAAAAAAGTTGAGCGGGGCAAGCAAGTGTACAAATTCATTAATTGCAGGTGACATTCTAAGAAAATAGACAGTTAATCTATTGACATTCGTCGCCGAAGACTGGGTCGTGGTATCTACGACTAAGTAAAGACATTATAGTGCATTGTTTTAGATTTTGGTTGTTTTAAGACCGAAGAAATGTTCGACATTATTTGTTAGTGTGTGTTTTATTTTGTATTTATTGTGTATGTGATATTGTGTATTAATCATATATTGTCAAGAGAGTGTACAAATTCATCGAAAACAATTGACATTATAAAAAAAGAGACAGTTAAGCCATTGACATTCGTCGCCAAAGATGGGATTGTGGACTCAAAAATTATTATTTATTTGGGGCGGGGGGAGGGGGGGTCCACAAGAAATGTGCATAGGGGCACCAAACTTTGAAATCCGGCCCTACTTACCATATTTTCTTTTAAAGTTTACTTTATTGGCACATTGACAGATACATTTGCCGTTGGATAGAGCGCGTGTGACGTCTGACAGTGTGTGATTTTGCTCGAGTTAGACGACCCGACGACAAACACACGGTGCACACGTGCGCGACATGCGAGCTTACAATCTGCCGCGGAGGAGCCGGGGCTCGATCCCCCCCGACAGCAAGTCGGCAACTCTGCCCCCTGAGCCACGAGGGCAGAGCTCACCTGCCGACTTCCAGTTGTTCGTGGTTAATCATGGCGGTAAGTGAAGTGCTTACTGCATTTCAGCTATACATAGCAATGTTTAAGGTTTCTCTATCTGTCGTGGTTTTTATCGTCGTTACCAACAAACTGTATGCCCTTTCTTTTCTTTTTTAGTTTAGCACGTGACGTTAAGATTGTGAAAACAAATAGTACGCATGAATTCGCTCCCTTTACCACATTCAACCTGAGCGCTATGGCGATTACGTGAAAACGAAATGAAAGACTGGATGTTCAAGTTACCTCGTAAAATGGCATTATGAAAGACGAAACTCACATTTTAGAAAATATTTTATCGGTTTTGTAAGTTGCTGCGTTGCTATTTCATTTCGATACTAGTTGTTTAACTGCCATTTGACAAATATTGCTTCACTGAGCCATCAATCAAAAAACAAATCACTGAAAAGTAGTAAATAATATGGTTGATCAATCAGTGGAGAATGTTACATAATCAATCAGTGAGGGAAAAAGTAGCGCTTTTCACCAATTCATCAGTTAAGTTCACTGAAGTTATTGCTGAATCAGTCAGGTACAGTTAACTGTTTTAAAAAGTGAAATTCTCACTGATTCAGAATTAGAGTGTACTCGATGACTTTAACTATGTGGAGAGGTTTGAGAGCCTATGAGGGTAAAGCGAAGCGAGTATGGAGCAGCGCCGATGTGCTAGAGCGGAAGGGAGGGGGATATCTCCGAGAAAAAATCCGCCGACCAGCGGCATTGTCCGACGCGATTCCTACATTCCCCCTCCCGGAGCGACATCGCCAGGAAATGAAGGGTTGTCAACCTACACTGTAAAGTTCAAACAGTTTAATTGCTAAATGTCAGTGAAGTTTAACTACAAAGCAATCATCTTTGAAATTTCTGAGATCATAGTAATGATTATATCAGAAACTCTGTTTCAAATATTAATGAGAACTTTTCTGATCTTAAGTGGATTCCATCGTTTCGTGCCGCGATTTTCAATCAACTTCAAACTGAATTTTCTGTGCAGCGGTAATTTTCACTTTGATATTTATCACTTATCCTCTTTATGGACAGCATTCTTGCAGTGTGGTCAGTTTGAACACATTCAGTAAACTATTTTTAATTTTGAATTATTTGTTAGTTTTTATTAAGGTTTTAAAAGGAAATGAGATAGGTATGACTTAACTTCTCGTTGACATTGAGGTCTTAGACACCAAGCAAATTACTCGAAGCAGAAATGTCTACAATTTGATGACAAAATACGGCCATCTAATTTTTCCATCCAAAAAAAAATCTTATCAAATAATCTTGAATGTTTTTTTGAAAATGTGTCACACTGTCAATTTTTTTTTGCTGAAAAATCGGATTTGAATTTTTATTTAGAAATTATTTCTATAGTGAGATATTGCTGCAAAATGAAATTAATGCCTCTGAGTATATAATGTGCAATATTCACTTAGAATAGCATTCATGCCCAGAGAGCTTCTACATATATTAATTATCTTCATTGCCTTCTTCGTTTCCAGCAATAGTTAGTTATTTTAAAGTTTATTGGCGTCCATTTTGGTCATGCAGGATTCTGATTGGCTGAAACCGTCGAACATCAAAGAAATTCTAGAACCGGTACAATCTTAAAATGTGTGATTGGAACTCAAGCCATCCAACTTCCTCACACAAATATGGCGGCGTTCATGACGTTTCAATGACGTCATAACTGTCCACATTTATTTGACCAAACTCTATTGGAAGCGGTTTGACGGAAAATTTTGACAGTGTCACAAGGTCTTAACACTCGGCTATGTCCTGTGGTAAGAACCCTTCGCAGCATTTGCGTGGAGTGATCTCGGGAATATACAGACAATCGAAATCTAATCCAGGTTTCCCTGGCTACAATTTCAGACTTTTATAACTGCAGCTCCTCGTCCCATTTGGTCTACACCTTAAAAATTATAGTAATTAATTCTTTTAAAAAAATAATTTCATGAATAACGTCAAATGCGCCTTTCTTCCTTTAAAATTCTTACCTGTCATTGAATTTGACTTTAAGACTCATTTTTATAACCAGCGAACTCACGAAAATATCTCCATGTTGTTCAGTGTGCAAGAACTTCTAGTCAGAAGGCATGTTGACGAATTTTTTAATTTTCGCGTCATATCTTTCACTCCAAACGGTTCTCTTTCTTTCTTAAAGCAAGTGGCAGTTGGCGAGTTTAAAAAATATTGCTACGTAACTATTTTTACTGGTTTACAATTATTATGTAACGAAAAAAATATATATATATATATATTTACCAATTTCGGAGGATATTGTTTCTAATATGACGCGATTGTCCACGGGTTGTACGATTCCCATGTATGCATGCTTAATTAGTATTAAAGGGCTGCAAAATCCTTGCCTGAATATTTTATACAAAAATGAATTTAACAAAAAATGTTTAAAAAATCTTATTTGGGAGGGGGTATGCAATGTTTATTTGGAGTACACACTTTGTGCATCGCAATGTAACAACTTCTTGTCGTAACGGAATCGCAGCTCATATTCAACCCTTTTGGGGAAATAATTGTTCCAGGCGTATTATTGAAAATGTTTGGTTATAAAAAGTTTATAATTTACCATTTGTTTAATACTTTTGAATCAAATTTGCACGGGGTGTTATTTCCTGCGTGCAAAACGGTAGGAACTTATTGAAAAATATTAATATGTTCTCGAGTGAGTAACTGAAGAGATTTGTGTAGATCTTAAAGCGAGGTATTGAGAGCCGATGAATGTATTTTGAGGTGAGAATGGAGCAGAACCGGGATGAAACGGCGGGGGGGATACGGGAGATCTCCCAGAGAAAACCGCGAACTGCGGCATCGTCCGGTACGATTCCCACGTGCTAAATCCCGAGAGTGACCCGACCGGTGATTGAACCCAGCTCGTCAAGGTGGGAGGCGAGCAGGCTAACCGCCCAGCCACCGCGGCCTCTATGCTCTCAAATTTTTACAACTAGCAGATCACACGCAACTAAAATTCGGCACGCAAATATTAAACAGCTCTTAAGGTGTGGCATTTATTTTCTACAATCGTAAATGGTCAGTAATTACAATGAATCCGAAACAATGACACGAAAAAGAAGCATTTATACATAATGGGCGGAGTCAAGCCTTAATTCTGGGCAGTGGGGATATTTTTAATCATTTCTGAACTAACTGATACTCGCTGTATAGTTGATTCTATTACTGAGAACTGCATCAAATAAATCTTTTTCTGTAATATTCCATCAAATCATGTTCGGGACATTCTGCAGACAAAAAAAAACAAAATTAAGCTACTGCGGTAGGCCTACTACTGGTGGATAAAGTAAGTCTGGGACAGTGAGTTCTTGAACATTTATATAATCAAAACCATACTGCAATGAGGAAAACAATATATAAATAATCTTGTCGTGAATGAATTCTTAGTTCAAAGAAAAATTCCACCATTTGGAATCCGCAGGTTCATGCCATTTCTCCAGTTTGACATTTAACGCCCGAGCATTTTAATGGGTTGTTGAAATACTGGCCCGGTGCAAATAAAAATTAGGTTTCTTCATTGATGGGACGCTGAGCCTATAATGCGTAATTCAAACAAACCTGCAACAACATAAAATTTTGTTGCTTTAATAAATTGTTTGCAGGGAATTAATAATTGCAACGCTTACCTTGCATTGAATCTGATGTTGATGTTAACCAGAATAGCAAAATTAAGGAAAACTGTCACATAGTGTTTTTAGCATTCGTTCTACAATTTCCGAAGAATTTAAATACGAAATTCTAACTGGAGGGTAAAATACCTAGCAGGTATGCAAATCACACCACACTCCAAGTGATAAGGCGTAGTGTAAACAGCGGCATGCACAATACGAACCTTCGAGTAAATTCGCACGTGTACTAAACATCGAGTTACACTTGAGAGTTAGGTAATCGACTTTATGGCTATCGCCTGTTCGAGTATGTACACGAGACAAGCATTTACTGACAAACCATGACTTCCGGACAGTTTCCCTGAAGAGCAGTAATCATTTTCACCAACTAGATAATATTTTGTCGTACATAATTGATGCATGAATCCCTCATAAACTTAAGATCTAGGTCAATAACGCAATTAAATATGTTTCGTTTTTTTTTATCCTGATAAAATGCAGTTCCTTAAAACGTAACTAAAAGCATAAAACATGAAATTTTGGGCACCACGAAGATTCTTAATCCAATTATTATTTCCATTAAATTTTGGTGGAGTCCACAAATCATCATTGAGTTAACCAGCGTTTAGAAACTCAAGTATGGTCGGTTTTTAACTATAATCATTGATTAAGATGTGTAAATAAAATAATAATATTGCCTTGCATAATGACCCTAAATCCCACCATTCTCAAGATAGCCAAATATAACCTTCAGATCCATCACCAAATATTTCAACGTCTATTAAGTACGAAACACGTTTAACACACGATCAATTATTACTTTTCCAGAACTCCCAAGGAAACAATTCCCGATAAAGCATTTCCAAAAACAGATTGAATTTACACTGCGTCTACCTTTCCATGCTTAAAGGCACGCGATAACTGAAAATAATATTTGTCCTATACTCCCGCTGATGAAAAAAACAGAAACGCCACATTTGTTTGTGGGGTAAACATGGTATCACGAGCAAATTGCTAACAATTAAAGGAGAATGTTAATATTTATATTACTTTCTAAAATATAAAAGGCTTGACTTTGTTGAGGCATCCTCCGCTATGCCATTTGCAGACAAACTTAAATTAAAATTATGGGTAGTCCTTTTATTTCCGTTACCTTGTATGAACTATAGTTCAGCAAGTTGTAGCCATACGAATGGCTTCAAAGTGACGATTCACTACATGCAACACCACCACAACAATTAACGCCACACCATTATCACCACACTTGCCATGTCACCATTACCATGCCACAATTATTGCTACATCCATTACCACCCCCATTATCACCACCATTTCCCCCACCAACATTACCACCATTCCCATTACCACCACACTTAACACTACCATTACCATCACCACAATTACCGCTATCACCATTATCACCACAATTACCACCACTACCATCGCCAACAACAT
Source organism: Dryococelus australis (assembly GCA_029891345.1). Classification (NCBI taxonomy): domain Eukaryota; kingdom Metazoa; phylum Arthropoda; class Insecta; order Phasmatodea; family Phasmatidae; genus Dryococelus; species Dryococelus australis. Next base: position 29,501,679 of record CM057005.1, read on the forward strand.
TACCACAATTCCCATTACCACCACCCTTATTGCCACCATTACCGTCACCATCCTTACCACTACCAGTACCATTACCGCCATTACCATCACCAACACTACCGTTAGCATTACCACCATTTCCATTACCACCACCCTTACCACTACCATTACTATTACCACCCTTACTATTACCACTATTACCATCACAACAATTACCACTACCGCCATTACTACGACCAACAATACCACTACCACAATTACTACTCACCATTACCACCACTACCATTACTACCACCATCATTACCACTGCTACTATTACTACCACTATCAAAACCACCAATACCATTATCACTACCGCCATTAGCACAACAGGCCTATGCTCAGAAATTCCACAATTCATGCATGTATTCCAATTGTCAGAGAGTATGACTCCCGTGGTATGTTTGGGCGCAATGCCACTATATGACTATCAAATACCACTTTCAATATTTGAGTTTTTTTCAGGCTCTGCAGCTGAAGTTTCCTTGTAATAGCGGTTATTTACTAACACGGAGATGAGTCTGTAACACTGTGTTAATAATAATTTATTCGGGGTAAGCGATTAGCTACGTAAATTTATGTGGCATCGTAAACTTTTCAATAATTCAATCTAAACGATCGTCATGATTTCGTAAGCATCCACGTGTTTCTGTAATGTTATTGTATTGACACCTATTGCCGCCGGCAGTGTTGCCTGTATTCTTGATATAGAGCTTTTCGATATTGTCTTCGTTCGTATTTTGATGAACTTATTTGTTGAGAAACTGCGAGTGTTTTTTTTTGTTGCAGAAAGAAGAAACTGATCGGTTACTGGAAACGAACGCAGCAAACTGGCAAAACTGGGGCCAGTACAATAGCATACAACAGCTTGTCAGCATTCAAGTTCCCTGACAAGATGCAAGTTTACTTGACCTGCAACATTGAGGTAAGAAATGATTTTATTAATTGTGTATTATAAACTTACTCGTTTATAGTTTATGTTGTTATTTATAAGCCTGCAACGTTGAGTTGAGTAATGATTTTATTAATTGTGTATTATAAACCTACTTGTTTATAGTTTAGATTGTTAGTTATAAGCCTGCAACATTGTAAGACATTATTTTATTAATTGTTTATCATAAACACGCTCGTAAATAGTTACGCTGTGAGTTATAGGCAGCTGCACAATTAAATCATTTTGACTTAATCGAATTGTTTTATTTTCATACGATATACATAATTGCATAGCCAAAGATGAATATCGTGTTGCGTTTGTTACGGGTTATTTTTGACTACAGGCATATAATAAGACAAATTAGATATAGATTCTTTTCTCAACCATTATCATGTCTTAATTGGTTCTATAGATGACCGGAAAAACGTTAGCAGTTAGAATATAAACTTGAATGTTGATACGTACGAAAAAAAAAACCTCGTGTTGAATTCGGCTGTTATCTCTTCAGTTTAGGAAAATAAATTCCACTTATTTGGAAGTTAATTTGACTCTGTCGTTATTAGACAATTTGCTTCCTTTTATACATATCGATGGCTTAGTACGTTTTCAGGTAGTGGGTATTAAGCACATAATTAGTCTTATCTTTATTGTTAATAAGTGATGGAATGACATCCAATATTACATTAGGTTAAGAGTTATTTTTACTGGACATTAAATTATGAGAGTATATATAGTAAAGTTTAAGTGATTGCTACGGCTACATGTGGGTTCTAAGTCACTGACATGTATGCAATATAAATATTTTTACATAACCACGCAATAAAATTGCATTATAACTCGTGAACACGAGTATTACGATCAGCCTGTTCTGTTGCTGTGTTATTTATAATCTGTTAAAATTTTAACATATTAATTATTTGAGGCGATTTTTGTGCATTGAATTTATAATTCTAGGAATTATTATCAATCTGTAATATTTAGGACAACATTTAAACGCTGATTCCAATATTGATCTCCATTTATATTGAATGCATCAGATTTTACTGCAAAGTAGTATTTAAGTTTTTTTTTTCTTTTTAGAGTTTAAATACAGTAACTGAAACCATACTTTGGGCAAAAATTACGTTTTTTAGCATGCGATAAATTATTCTGAACACATATATTAAATAATTTAACTGTCTCACAAAAAAAAACTATTTACTAATCCTTAAACAGATTTTGTGTTCTTCCGAATTCTCTAGTTGAACAGTACTGCTTCAATGTTCAAAAATATTGAACCTACATTTGGTCGCCCATGACCTTCGGTACTCCTCCGCCCTATTAGATGCTGGGAAAATTGTCTCCACTAAAACCCTCTATGATTACTCGACAAGTGTCGACCTACCAGAGTGTACAATGTAAACATTTACAATCACGCTTCACCACACAAATGATACTCTCGCGCGTGTTTCTTGTAATTGGATTATTTTTTGTCCCAGGAAAGTTTTAAAGTTACACATGTGGTGGTGGCACCATGCCTGTGGTTATTTTGCCGTCACAGTTTCTTCAGAAAACACAAATTTTAATAATTTTTTTTAAATTAAAATACCGATGAAAGTTTTAGTATCGAATATATGAAGCAGGGTTTTTATAGATCCGGTACAAAATGCTTTATTAAAAGAGGTTCTTTAATTTCAACCAAGGTGACAAGGCTCTCAAGTTATAGCGCATTTACTTTCCGCGACTGTTCTCATTTGCGCGGCAAGCTAGCTATTCTAGCGATCCCAGTTTTATTTCCTACTACAGTTCCGTTTATATTACTTTTGACGTCGCCGCACAACAACCACCTGCGATCTTCATACGGATTACTCGTTAACAGTAACATCGTGTCGCCACTGGTTTCTCGAAACTTAATGGAATGAGCCCGGCCTACCACTTGTTCCCATTTCGCGATGTCGCGTCCTCGAAGACCCTCCTTTGTAAAGCAATAAACCTCCGCTTGCCGTGATCACGTCCAGCACAGTCTCCATTTTAATTCATCGCAGCACACTACAAGCACATCCCGCAAGGGAAAAAATGCACTAGCTCGTTTTTTATGTCTCTGGGACACGTAAAATGTGTTTCTAAGCCAAAATTTTTTTTATGGGAGTCATAATTTAGCATATTCGTTAGACAAATTATAATAAAGTACTAGATCATTCGTTTTCATATTAAGTGAAAACTTTTAGTGGCATTTCTTCCACACGTGCAGATATTCTCGTTCGCAGGTATTCCATCCCATTCCACGAGTTTTTTTTTTTTTTTTTTTATCCAGTTTGGATTAAGTTCAACAGGGAGTTCTTCTCTTAGCGAAATAACTCTAGAAAATGATGGGCGAACGCGATAAGCCCTACATTGACCATCTCTTGTATTGTGCACTGTGACACTTAGCATTAAACAATATCAGCAAGTCACTGTAGTGGTTTCGTATCTACTTCCGCCCCGTATAAAATTGCAAATGCCGCCACGCTTGCCCATCCCTTTCGTCCAAAAACCTTAACTGATCAACTCAATGCACCAAGCTTCATCAGGCTTTAGCAGTTCGTGTTGATCCAAATGATGCAATCTCATATATGCACTAAGCCAGTATTTACTATAGTCAAACTTTCTTGTTTTCTACAACAGTCGTAAAACATACTATGATTGTTCAAAAACGTACGTGTAAATACTGTTGACTTTAGATAAAACTGAACAATACAGCACAACTATCGTAACATATAAAAATTAATTATAAATTATGAGAAAAAGAGACATGATAGATGAAAAGAAACATATTATTTCAATCAGCATGGAAATTAGGTCAGAACATACTACTTTACAAATGAACAAAATCACGAAGAGTGTTTGCTCAGATTTCACAGCTATTAATCCATCACTCCAAATACATATAATGGGATGATGTTTAATATAAATGATGGCTGGGAATTATATGCATGAACTACTTACGGTGAAGCAATAATATCTCTCATCTTAAGATTTTCATTTAAAACATTAAACTCTGTCGTACGAGTTTTTGGTGTGTATAATCGTACCACAAAAAAAAAACAAAATTTACGGGTTGTGCAAAGTAAAAAAGCGAATTTATAACACCAATTTAACAAACCTAATTTCTTTCTGTAAGAATGAAGTCTCGAGAAAATATTCCTAAACACGCAGCATCAAACAACACAGTATAAAATATTTAAATTCAAAATCCATAGTTAACAGCCTTGACATTTCCGAAATAAAAGAAACCACTAGGAGAAAACCTGGGCAAACAAAAGTACGGAAATCAAGTATGAACCAGACGCAAAAAAAAACTATATATATATATATATATATATATATATATATATATATATATATATATATATATATATATATATATATATAATATATATATATATATATATATATATACACCTCTGAACAAGTGTATTTACATATCATAGATGTTTTAAAATTGTAAGTAAGGGACATTTATTGCCAGATGGAATTATTATAAAAAAAGTTAATGTGATTTAACACAATTATATAAAAAATTATAATTAGATTAAATATTTTAATGAATATAAGCAGAAAATTAATCAAGAGATAAAAAAAACCAAGACGGTAAACAAAAAAAAAGTTCAAGCGACATCCCGTGGCGCATTTGGTTGGTACATCGCCGGTCTGGAGTGCGTGAAACTGTACGATCGAATCCTAGGTAAAGCATGTGAGTTAGTTTAAGTTAGGCCATAAGATAAATTAGAAGCCGATCTCTGATAAGAATTACGGTTTAACACTGATATACGTTGATAAGACATTTATAATACAAGGAAATCCAACTAGATGTATATACTATTAACAATATAAAAAAAAATTAACACCAAACATAAATAAAGCTAAAACCAAGGTACTCCGACATAAATATTAAACTGGTAATATAAAAGAGAAAAAATAAGCATTAAAAGATTAAAACTACTTATAAGAAAAAGAACAGTGTATATACAAAAAAATTTAAGGAAATGAAATATATAAATAAAGTATTCGAAATTTCTATTACAGATATGTGAAGGACTATGTGATGGCAGATGTCCAGGAGAACCATCGATACCAGCAATTATCACTAAGCCGCCATCTATATCACCACCAGTAAAATGTTACCCAGGTTCACCTGATCCTCGCTGTCCACAAACACCAAGACCTACAAGACCTCCCACACCTCCCCCAACGCAACCTCCTAGCTGTTATCCAGGTTCTCCTGATCCTCGCTGTCCACAAACACCAAGACCTACAAGGCCTCCCACACCTCCCCCAACGCAACCACCTCGCTGTTACCCAGGTTCACCTGATCCTCGCTGTCCACAAACACCAAGACCTACAAGACCGCCCACACCTCCCCCAACGCAACCTCCTAGCTGTTATCCAGGTTCTCCTGATCCTCGCTGTCCACAAACACCAAGACCTACAAGGCCTCCCACACCTCCCCCAACGCAACCACCTCGCTGTTACCCAGGTTCACCTGATCCTCGCTGTCCACAAACACCAAGACCTACAAGACCTCCCACACCTCCCCCAACGCAACCTCCTAGCTGTTATCCAGGTTCTCCTGATCCTCGCTGTCCACAAACACCAAGACCTACAAGGCCTCCTACACCTCCACTAACGCAACCACCTAACTGTTACCCAGGTTCACCTGATCCTCGCTGTCCACAAACACCAAGACCTACAAGGCCTCCCACACCTCCCCCAACACAACCACTTCAGTGTTACCCAGGTTCTCCTGATCCTCGCTGTCCACAAACACCAAGACCTACAAGACCTCCCACACACCTCCCCCAACACAACCACTTCAGTGTTACCCAGGCTCACCTGATCCTCGCTGTCCACAAACACCAAGACCTACAAGACCTCCCACACCTCCCCAAACGCAACCACCTCGCTGTTACCCAGGCTCACCTGATCCTCGCTGTCCACAAACACCAAGACCTACAAGACCTCCCACACCTCCCCCAACGAAACCACCTAGCTGTTATCCAGGTTCTCCTGATCCTCGCTGTCCACAAACACCAAGACCTACAAGACCTCCCCCAACACAACCACCTCAGTGTTATCCAGGCTCACCTGATCCTCGCTGTCCACAAACACCAAGACCTACAAGACCTCCCCCAACACAACCACCTCAGTGTTATCCAGGCTCACCTGATCCTCGCTGTCCACAAACACCAAGACCTACAAGACCTCCCACTCCTCCCCCAACAGAACCTCCTCGGTGTTACCCAGGTTCTCCTGATCCTCGCTGTCCACAAACACCAAGACCTTCAAGACCTCCCACACCTCCCCCAACGCAACCACCTAGGTGTTACCCTGGTTCGCCAGATCCTCGCTGTCCACAAACACCAAGGCCTACAAGGCCACCCACACCTCCTCCAACTCAGCCAACTCGCTGTTATCCTGGTTCACCTGACCCTCGCTGCCCACAAACACCAAGACCTACAAGACCTCCCACACCACCCCCAACTGAACCCCCTCGGTGTTACCCAGGCTCACCTGATCCTCGCTGTCCACAAACACCAAAACCTACAAGTCCTCCGATTCCTCCTCCAACAGAGCCACCTAGGTGTTACCCAGGATCACCTGATCCTCGCTGTCCACAAACACCAAGACCTTCAAGACCTCCCACACCTCCCCCAACGAAACCACCTAGCTGTTATCCAGGTTCTCCTGATCCTCGCTGTCCACAAACACCAAGACCTACAAGGCCTCCCACACCTCCACCAACGCAACCACCTAGCTGTTACCCAGGTTCACCTGATCCTCGCTGTCCACAAACACCAAGACCTACAAGGCCTCCCACTCCTCCCCTAACACAACCGCCTAGCTGTTATCCAGGTTCACCTGATCCTCGCTGTCCACAAACACCAAGACCTACAAGGCCTCCCACACCTCCACCAACGCAACCACCTAGCTGTTACCCAGGTTCACCTGATCCTCGCTGTCCACAAACACCAAGACCTACAAGGCCTCCCACTCCTCCCCCAACACAACCACCTAGCTGTTATCCAGGTTCTCCTGATCCTCGCTGTCCACAAACACCAAGACCTACAAGACCTCCCCCAACACAACCACCTCAGTGTTATCCAGGCTCACCTGATCCTCGCTGTCCACAAACACCAAGACCTACAAGACCTCCCACACCTCCCCCAACACAACCACCTCAGTGTTACCCAGGCTCACCTGATCCTCGCTGTCCACAAACACCAAGACCTACAAGACCTCCCACACCTCCCCCAACACAACCACCTCGGTGTTACCCAGGCTCACCTGATCCTCGCTGTCCACAAACACCGAGACCTACAAGTCCTCCGATTCCTCCTCCAACAGAGCCGCCTAGGTGTTACCCAGGCTCACCTGATCCCCGGTGTCCACAAACACCAAGGCCTACAAGACCTCCCACTCCTCCCCCAACAGAACCTCCTCGGTGTTACCCTGGTTCGCCAGACCCTCGCTGTCCTCAAACACCAAGGCCTACAAGGCCACCCACACCACCGCCTACACAACCAGTTCGATGTTATCCTGGGTCACCTGATCCAAGATGCTCACAAACACCAAGACCTACCAGACCAACTATTTCACCAACTTTACCTACATCACCTCTTAACTGTTATCCTGGTTCTACTGACCAAAGATGCCCTCAAATTACTCAACCAACGAGGCCACCATTACCACCAATTGAGCCTTTTAAATGTGGTGTAGGTTCAAACGACCCGAGATGTACTCAGACTTCTCCACCCCCCACATATTTGCCACCAATTACACAACCATTTACATGTTTCCCTGGATCTCGTGATCCTCGTTGTCCACAAACACCAAGACCTACAAGGCCTCCCACACCTCCCCCAACAGAACCCCCTCGGTGTTACCCAGGCTCACCTGATCCTCGCTGTCCACAAACACCAAGACCTTCAAGACCTCCCACACCACCTCCAACTCAACCCCCTCGGTGTTACCCAGGCTCACCTGACCCTCGCTGTCCACAAACACCAAGACCTACAAGACCTCCCACACCTCCTCCAACTCAGCCACCTCGCTGTTATCCTGGTTCACCTGACCCTCGCTGCCCACAAACACCAAGACCTACAAGACCTCCCACTCCACCCCCAACTGAACCCCCTCGGTGTTACCCAGGCTCACCTGATCCTCGCTGTCCACAAACACCAAGACCTACAAGTCCTCCGATTCCTCCTCCAACAGAGCCACCTAGGTGTTACCCAGGTTCACCTGATCCTCGCTGTCCACAAACACCAAGACCTACAAGGCCTCCCACACCTCCTCCAACAGAGCCACCTAGGTGTTACCCAGGTTCACCAGACACTCGCTGCCCACAAACACCGAGGCCTACAAGGCCTCCCACACCTCCTCCAACTCAGCCACCTCGCTGTTATCCTGGTTCACCTGACCCTCGCTGTCCACAAACGCCAAGACCTACAAGACCTCCCACACCTCCTCCAACTCAGCCACTTCGCTGTTATCCTGGTTCACCTGACCCTCGCTGCCCACAAACACCAAGACCTACAAGACCTCCCACTCCACCCCCAACTGAATCCCCTCGGTGTTACCCAGGCTCACCTGATCCTCGCTGTCCACAATCACCAAGACCTACAAGTCCTCCGATTCCTCCTCCAACAGAGCCCCCTAGGTGTTACATAGGTTCACCTGACCCTCGCTGTCCACAAACACCAAGGCCTACAAGACCTCCCACACCTCCTCCAACTCAGCCACCTCGCTGTTATCCTGGTTCACCTGATCCTCGCTGTCCACAAACGCCAAGACCTACAAGACCTCCCACACCTCCTCCAACTCAGCCACCTCGCTGTTATCCTGGTTCACCTGACCCTCGTTGCCCACAAATACCAAGACCTACAAGACCACCCACACCACTCCCAACTGAACCCCCTCGGTGTTACCCAGGCTCACCTGACCCTCGCTGTCCACAAACACCAAGACCTACAAGACCTCCCACACCTCCTCCAACTCAGCCACCTCGCTGTTATCCTGGTTCACCTGACCCTCGCTGCCCACAAACACCAAGACCTTCAAGACCTCCCACTCCACCCCCAACTGAACCCCCTCGGTGTTACCCAGGCTCACCTGATCCTCGCTGTCCACAAACACCAAGACCTTCAAGACCTCCCACACCTACCCCAACGCAACCACCTAGCTGTTATCCAGGTTCTCCTGATCCTCGCTGTCCACAAACACCAAGACCTACAAGACCTCCCACACCTCCCCCAACGCAACCACCTAGCTGTTACCCAGGTTCACCTGATCCTCGCTGTCCACAAACACCAAGACCTACAAGGCCTCCCACACCTCCCCCAACAGAGCCACCTCGGTGTTATCCAGGTTCTCCTGATCCTCGCTGTCCACAAACACCAAGACCTTCAAGACCTCCCACACTTCCCCCAACGCAACCACCTAGCTGTTATCCAGGTTCTCCTGATCCTCGCTGTCCACAAACACCAAGACCTACAAGGCCTCCCACACCTCCCCCAACGCAACCACCTCGCTGTTACCCAGGTTCACCTGATCCTCGCTGTCCACAAACACCAAGACCTACAAGACCTCCCACACCTCCCCCAACACAACCACTTCAGTGTTACCCAGGCTCACCTGATCCTCGCTGTCCACAAACACCAAGACCTACAAGGCCTCCCACACCTCCCCCAACGCAACCACCTAGCTGTTATCCAGGTTCTCCTGATCCTCGCTGTCCACAAACACCAAGACCTACAAGACCTCCCACACCTCCCCCAACACAACCACTTCAGTGTTACCCAGGCTCACCTGATCCTCGCTGTCCACAAACAACGAGGCCTACAAGACCACCCACACCCTCGACCAAATGAACCACCTCGGTGTTATCCAGGATCTCCTGATCCCCGTTGCCCTCAGTCGACAATACCACCTACCTACCTACCACCACCGACTACTACAACACCATTTACCTGTCCACTGTTTAACAAATGCCACTTCTCCCTGCAAAACCTCACACACTCCAATTGTTATCCTGGTTCACCTGATCCCGATGTCCACGACCACCGTCCACGCCCCCCCAATACCACGACTCAACCACAACCTATATGCTATCCTGGTTCTAGAACCCTAGATGTCCACAGATCCCTACTACAACCACACCTTCACCATCTACACCTCACACCTCTGTTTGTTATCCTGGATCTCGAGATCCCAGATGTCCTCAACCACCTCCCCCTCCCCTCCTACCACCATCAATCTCAACCACCACCCTATTTTGCTATCCTGGTTCTAGAGACCCTAGTGTCCCAATCCTCTCCACTCACAGCTCGCCTTCCCCATCTACACTACCACCTCTTGTTTGTATCCTGGTTCTGAGACCCAAGATGTCCTCAACCACCTCCACACCGCCCCTACCCCCACTCAACCACCCCCTGTTTGTTATCCAGGATCTAGAGATCCCCAGTGTCCCCAACCTCTCCCACTTCACCTCGTCCTTCCCCATCAACACAACCACCCTAGTCTGTCTATCCTGGATCTAGGATCCCAAGATGTCCTCACCCTACCACACACGCCCTACTCTCACTCAACCCACCATCGTATCCGTCTAGAGATCCCGATGTCCAACCTCCAACTCCTCTTCCTACTCCTCAACTCAACCACCACCAGTCTGTTATCCTGGATCTACGAGATCCAAGATGTCCTCACACTTCACACACGTCCCACACCATCTCTCAACCACCGCCAGTCTGTACCTGGATCTCGAGATCCAAGATGTCCTCAACCACTCCACACCACGTCCTACACCACTACTCAACCACCACCAGTCTGTTATCCTGGATCTAGAGATCCAAGATGTCCTCAACCACCTTCCACACCACGTCCCACACCATCTACTCAACCACCACCAGTCTGTTATCCTGGATCTAGAGATCCAAGATGTCCTCAACCACCTTCCACACCACGTCCCACACCATCTACTCAACCACCACCAGTCTGTTATCCTGGATCTCGAGATCCAAGATGTCCCCAACCGCCTCCGACTCCTCGTCCTACTCCTTCAACTCAACCACCACCAGTCTGTTATCCTGGATCTCGAGATCCAAGATGTCCCCAACCACCTTCCACACTACGCCCTATTCCTTCGACTCAACCACCACCAGTCTGTTATCCTGGATCTCGAGATCCAAGATGTCCCCAACCACCTTCCACACTACGCCCTATTCCTTCGACTCAACCGCCACCAGTCTGTTATCCTGGATCTCGAGATCCAAGATGTCCTCAACCACCTTCCACACCACGTCCCACACCATCTACTCAATCACCACCAGCCTGTTATCCTGGATCTCGAGATCCAAGATGTCCTCAACCACCTTCCACACCACGCCCTACTCCTTCCACTCAACCTCAACCAGTCTGTTATCCTGGATCTAGAGATCCAAGATGTCCCCAACCACCTTCCACACCACGTCCCACACCATCTACTCAACCACCACCAGTCTGTTATCCTGGATCTCGAGATCCAAGATGTCCCCAACCGCCTTCCACACCACGTCCCACACCATCTACTCAATCACCACCATCTGTTATCCTGGATCTCGAGATCCAAGATGTCCTCAACCACCTTCCACACCACGTCCCACACCATCTACTCAACCACCACCAGTCTGTTATCCTGGATCTCGAGATCCAAGATGCCCCCAACCACCTTCCACACCACGTCCCACACCATCTACTCAACCACCACCAGTCTGTTATCCTGGATCTCGAGATCCAAGATGTCCTCAACCACCTTCCACACCACGTCCCATACCATCCACTCAACTTCCACCAGCCTGTTATCCTGGATCTCGAGATCCAAGATGTCCTCAACCACCTTCCACACCACGCCCTACTCCTTCCACTCAACCTCAACCAGTCTGTTATCCTGGATCTCGAGATCCAAGATGTCCTCAACCACCTTCCACACCACGTCCCACACCATCTACTCAACCACCACCAGTCTGTTATCCTGGATCTCGAGATCCAAGATGCCCCCAACCACCTTCCACACCACGTCCCACACCATCTACTCAACCACCACCAGTCTGTTATCCTGGATCTCGAGATCCAAGATGTCCTCAACCACCTTCCACACCACGTCCCATACCATCCACTCAACCTCCACCAGCCTGTTATCCTGGATCTCGAGATCCCAGATGTCCCCAACCACCTCCGACTCCTCGTCCTACTCCGTCAACTCAACCACCTCCTGACTGTTACCCAGGGTCTCGTGATCCTAGGTGCCAACATACATACTTTCCAACTACAACCGTCCTGCCACCAATTTTTACACCCCATCCACCTGTATGTGAATGTTTGACCAATCCACCGCAATGTTTTCCTGGAAGTACCGATCCGAGGTGTCCTCAGACTTCTACTCCCAATCCAGTGACATTCCCTGTCTGCTATCCGGGTTCTCCTGACCCTCGGTGCAGTAAACCCAATGCAGGTTCCTCGACGTATGCTGCTCCAACGTATTTGCCCCCCACATCTCCAGCTGTGGAGCTTCCGCCTGGTTGTTATCCAGGATCATCTGATAAAAACTGCACTGGTTCAGCGAGTGGAACAGTGATCACACAAGTGAAGCCACCTAACTGTTACCCTGGATCGAAAGATCCTGAATGTGACCAGATATTTGATGATGGCAGTTCATTGCTCCCAGGACAAATAAGTACGTCAGCTCCACCACCTAATGCTGTCACGAGTGCAGTTACTAAGCCTAGAGAAGATGGAGACTTTCATGGGAAGGACCAGGATCCTCGTTACCATGCTTTCCATTCGTGTGAGTATAACATTTACATCAGAGTTCAGTATTTGCTTGGAAACATATAATCTCGTTAAAATTTTTACAGTTAAAAAGTTTTTGAACGTGTTTTTTTTTTCATGTTCATTATTATGTTTGTTCCGTTTGATCTTTTGCCATTGAAATACTTGTTTTATAATCATTACTTTACGGAGGATGTGAATTATTTATTGAGAACCAGAATTTACCAAAACTAATTTCCTTTTATTTATAATCGTTTCTTCGATTGCATGTTCGTATGTGGTTACAGGATTTGGATAAAGAATTTTTATAATTCTATAAAACATTGATGTATCATCCTGTTGAAAATATGAGTAAAATTATATTTGTAATTCATGAAACCTAGACAATAAGATGTTACACAGAAACATTAAAAACCGTCTGTCTAGAAAATATAGAGTGACTATGGGACAGAAAAGTAAAACTGTTTAATTGTTTTCTTAATTTTTATGTTTACTCGATGTATGTTATAAGAAAGGAGTACTTTCCACCTGGTTTTCAATTTCAGGAGTCTTATTTTAATAGTTTTTTTTACAAAAGTATTTTTAAAATGCATATGGCACTGTATAAAGGTTTGGTTGCCGATGTACATTTGAAACATACCACTCGATGATTCTATTATACCACCTACTGTACACATACGGAGCAGCAGATGTATTTTGCTAGTTTAGACGGGATATAGGGTAGAGCGCGAACGCCAGCTGCGCAGTATATTACTTCCGAGGCTCAAAGCTAATGACCCCTTCACACGATCTAAGTTTTCTTTAAATTAGCTTCAATTTTTATTGAACTCCATTCAGTGAATGCTATATAACGTCACAGAAACTACATAATCGCGGCCTTTTCTCTTTCAATTATTTTAATGTCTCGTTTTCCTTCAAGGTTTTCGTTTACAGCATGTTCTAAACTTTCTTGAATCTAAAATTTAATATCGCTTTATCACAGCCTTTCTGAGAGTATTAATGGTAATGCTCTCACAATAATAAAGTTGTGTGCGTACATTTAGCTTTTTTTTTTTCAAAATAAAAATGCAAATTTTTATAAAGAAAATGTACAATAAAACGAAACATATTAGTTGGGTTTTAACCAATTATTTTCGTGTCGTGCACGAGTCGTAGATTCTTCTAAATTTACTTTTGGTATTTTTTATTCTGGTTTCATTAAAAAGTTTTGCGATAAATTTTTATTTGGAGACTTGAACACTTACCGAATGCAATCCATTGAAAGGGAAAGGAAGTGATTTTTAGTTCAATAAAATGAATTCAAGTAACTCAATTCAATAAATATTTGATCCTACGAAATAGCCTTAAAGCGTTTTTTTTTTTTATCCTCTCTGTCAGCCATGTAGATTGTAATAAATAAGGCACTTCTGCATTAATGTTTTGAAATATTTGTACTCTTCCTCTGATCAGATTCCTGTCAGGCTTTTGTTATAATTATGAAAGTAGGCAGAGTAACTCATGCCATGACCAGAGTAACGCCATGTAATGATGAAATGTAAAAGAGTATGGTCATATCTTCAAAGGATGGCTTTTCATAGAGCGTGTAGAAAGCTGTACCTGATTCCTGTTTGATCATCTTCCTTGGCCGGCTTGTTTTCTTGAACCTTCCGTTGAATTTCGAAAGTGCGCATTAGCCCAGGCAGCAGAAATAGTAGAAGTAAAAAGGTTTTAATAACTGTTTTAAGCCAAGTGTTAATGACATTCACAGAAACTATACACAAATTACGTAATCGGTGCAACTAGTGTCATTGTGGTAGGCCTAAACAGTCCTTTGAATTGGATCCTTTTTAAATTTATGTCGAGTGTTACATAACATACATAGGATGTTCAAAGACTTCTCAGCTATCAACTGTATGGCTGGCCCAGTAGTAGAGTCTTCTTGGCTAACGTTCAGTGTACTGCAGTTAGGAACAAAACGACAGTCCTAATTAAAGAGTTTGGCATAGGAGAAATTTCTGCTGGAAGGTGTGATAGTGTTTAGGCAGTAAATGCATAAATTATTTTTAGTTGTGTGCAAAAGTGCGCATGTGTGGCCGAAAATTGTGATATATACTTTCCGAAGCCAAAATATTAATTAATGACTTTTTTTTAAATTTTTTCACGCACTCTAATTGTGTTTACATGAGTGAACAGTAAAAACTAGGATTTTTTTTTTTGGCATTTAGTGTTTATAAAATTAAGCAAACTTGGTGGGAAAATTTACGTTTTTAAAAACGAAACTAATGTTGCTTCTTTCATCAAAAGGGATGTTTTGATTTTGCTGTCAAATTTAGTTAAAGAAATTGTGCAATACAAAGTTTTGCAAAACGCAATCTTTCGAGCCTACCTCCCGTGGCGCAGTCGGTTGGTGCGCCGCCGGGAGACTCTGGGTTCGAATCCCATATAAGGCATGAGTGTAAGCTTAAGTCAGGTACTAAGTTAGTTTATAAGCCGTCTCCTGATAAGCTTCATCAGATATAACACCAGTGAACGTTAATAAGCCCTTTCCAATCCAAACCAAACATTCGACCGAATATTAAACCAAGTGTGGACATATTTAGTTAATTTCCAATTCTAGTGCGAAGAGAAGAGTTTGTTATTCACATAGGTTTCAGCTCAATACAAATATAGATATTTCAAAACATTGTTTACTTCATAAAAAATTAAGTTATCTTATTCGTTTACATGCAAAACAACAATCGCGACGGCAGTGCTATCGGACGAAGAAAATTATTAGTTGCCAGACTATAAGCACTGAGTTTCTCAACATTAGTAGGATAAACATTTTCTTGGCTCAACGTCAGCGAGGCGCAAAATGTAGACGTGGCTAAATTTCAGAGGGGAGGGGATTTTATTTTATTACAAATTGCTTTGACCTGTCTTGAGGATGAATCAGACCACGCAAGGAAGGGGGATGTCGCTAGCTAGATGATAAAAAGCGCTCTTATATGATTCACTATAATTTATTACTCACAGCTAAATTACAAAGTTCCAACACGAATAACTCTCGGCTAACACTTTACACGAATTCGTTATCGCTCGGCAGCAAGTATCAGGAACAGTTAAGGCTTCTACTTAGCTTATAGCAATGTTCAGCTTTAGAGTGCCCACGACTTGAGGAGTCTTAATAATTACGACGAAGATCCTAATCCAGCACAACATCTGACGCCCTGTTGGGATCACAATTACCCTTTGTCGTCTCGTCGGCGTCTCCTCGGCAGTGGCAGTGCTGGGCGTCGAAGCGGGGACCACGGCCCTCTGATCCTCAGTGCTGGCGTGTCGCTGGTCCCTCCGGAACAAGATGGCCGCGAGGCGCCATCGTCCCAATCTTATATACCACTCCGCCTAGCCTCCCAACCCTCCTCGGCGGGGAGAGTGTTTTCAAAACAGCGGGGCTGGCTCGTCGTGGCCGCACCGTCCCAAGTGCCCGAGCGTCGCTTGCCAGCCCCAGCTAACACTGCTTGCAGCGAAATGTATAAACAGTTTTAACGAATAGCACGGACGACCAAACACTGCTTGCCAACGGATTATATCAGGCTTACACAAAATATCTTAGTTCGAAAATTGTCTCATGTTGTACGAACATCGTACACTCGGCAGGTAAAGCAGTAAGGGCCACGGGTTTTTTAATGCTTGTACGAAGAGAAAAAAATTGGTTTTGGCTGTGTTGGGGACACGGCCGTTTGTTTTGCATGAATACGTCTACGTTGACGCGCTCGGGCGCCTTTATATTTATTTTACGTTCTCGGCACCGCTTCTCTCGATCATACGGGGTTTTATGTGTATCGCTGGATTGCTTTTGAGATGCTCTTTCCAGCAGCATACGATTTCTGTATTAGGACTTGGCTTTTTGATGAGAATAGGCTGACATTGTGTTTAGTTTTCTTAATTTTTTACATTGAACGCATACAATATAACCATAAAAAACGCCACACAAATGTTTTATACGCGCAATCGATTGATATTGACGAGAGCTGTCAGTTGAAAACTAAAACGAGCTTTGTAGTTTCTCCTAGTCAAAAGTTATAATTACTACGCGGAAGTTATAAGACGAGGCGAAACAAACTCAAAATTGCTGCGCCCCACACTTTAACTTCCCCCGCCCCCCACCATCCTCGACGGTAGCGCGCGAAGCTTCGCTGTCCTCACTCAACGTAATATATATTTGATTCTTTAACAAACGAGTGGTGTAATTGAACTTTGAATGTATACGGTAGATTCAGAGTTGCAATGCCAAACTGTATCCCCCGATTTTGTTATCGTCGGATTTTCTGGATTGCCACCCACTAGGGTTCCACTGTTAGGGATCAGTGGAAAGTGACGGGTCGTTCTCACTGAATCTAATAAATCTAATAAATCTCAGCGACAATGTTTGTCGTTCACACCACTCGGGTGATCACACATAAATAGCCTGTGGAGAAATGAGATAATTATATGTACTTTTAGATAGACCGTCCCCCCGACCCCAACCGTGCAATCCAGTGTCCTAACCCATGGTCAAAAGCTGCTACAAGCGTTCTGTTTATCTTTGTTGCAAAAAAAAATGAATTTTCTAGAGGGTTTATGCAGCGAGACTACGCTCCTGGATTTGTGCAAGTGGGAATCGTGGCGGACGATGCCGCTGGTCGGTGGGTTTTCTCGGGGATCTCCCTTTACCCCGCCCCTTGTATTCCGGCGCTGCATCATTCTCTCCTCATTTCGCACTTATCGGCCATCGTTGTTAAGAGCCGCCCAATTGTCTCAACTCAACAATTCAAATGATCCAAAGTTAATGTAGTTTTAATGTTAACACACGTATGAAACGCTTGTGGTAAGTGGGATATTTAGAGAAAAAAACCAAGCACGTCGTTGCGTGGGGTGATTGTTTCGAATGTTAAATTCGAAAGGTGTGAATAAACTGCGAATAGGCTATATAATGCATTAGCGGTTTCTTCGGCCTTTTCGAACCAAACCTTTGAAAAATCTCCCCATATATTACGTGTATAGTTATTTCCTGAATACATTCTGTATCACAAGCGTTTTATACTTGTGTTCATAAAAGTTGCTCTTTTTTCTGTTAAATTGAAATGTTATTCATATCTTATTTATAAATTACAATGCTTCATTTATAAATAATGTGAATAAAAGTCAGGGAGAAAATGTGCATGTTGGTAGCGCCTAGTGAGAAATAGTCCTTATACAAAATACTGTTACACTTAGTGCGCACGAATGCGGTGCGTTGTCCCTCTGGTGTAATTCTCCAGGCTTAGTTAGGCTTAGTTTGCACGAGGCGGAGGAATATCCTGGAAGTAGAACTTTAGCAGGGCTTCAGAAAAGGTTGAAGTAACCGTGAATGGACTATAGAGATGGAGGCGCCAGGTGGCGAGTGTTGACGGGGGGGGGCGCGTGTGTGTGTTCCAGGGTTGTACGAGCCACGTAAGACATCGCGTCGGCGCCAGTACGGCAAGCGCGACGTGGATCAGGTACTGGAGCTCGCGCGCCCCGACGACCAGGATCGACACCTCCACCACGTGGCGAAGAGAGAGGCGGATGCCAAGCAGGTCGTCTCCATCACGCTGGGCGTGCGCGGGCTGATGGTTGGCTCCGACAACGACCTGCTCGAGCACTCCGCCGCCAAGAGGCACGCGCGGTCGCCGCCTGACGACGGACCCGCCCGCGTCGTCAAGAGGGACGTCCGCGGCGACGAGCCCCTCGGCGTCTTCTCCAGCGTCAACCTCGTCGTCGGCGCCCTCGTCGTCTCCGCCCTGCTCGCCGTCGTCGGATACGCTTACGTCGCCAGCCGGAGGAAGTCGAGCGTCGCGGCAGACAGGGTCATCTCCATCGAAGCACAGCTGAGACGCCAGTGAATTAACGTGTCACGAGAAACTTCCCGCGGTTTACACAAATCATTTTTCTTTTTTCCAGTTACAACTGAGCTTGCGAAGAGTAACTTATTTATTCTGCTGGTTCCCACGTGCAATTTCCGGTACCAGGATGTCCATGGTGAAATTAGCACTTTCGAAATGACCAATCTATGAAAAAAATATCCACTGGCTGTGAACTGCATATATGGTACCATACATAGTGTCACACGCGCTCCCTGTTAAGTTGGCGGCAAACAGAAGAAAATAGTTCCAAGTCTTGAAGTTGTAATGTGAGTGTAATTTTTGAATTTAATGGTAAATAAAGTTAGTGATTTCCTGCTTTAAAAATATTACAGCACGAAATTTCTCGTTTTTCACTTTACTGATGGATGATCAAAGTTATTAGGTCATTGCAATGTAAATGTAGTAAATGGCAGAAGTATACAAAATGAAAAAAAGTAAATGTTAAAGCAGGTGTTTTCAGAAGTGCTAAATTTACCATAAACATTCTACAAACTTTTTCTCTTCGAAATTAATTATTTGTGATTTCTGATAAGTGTCTCTTGGACAAATTTCGCATTCTTGGCATTTCCTTAGAGAGTTTGGAATTTTCAAATTATTTATTGGAA
The DNA here is from genome assembly GCA_029891345.1 of Dryococelus australis. NCBI lineage: Eukaryota > Metazoa > Arthropoda > Insecta > Phasmatodea > Phasmatidae > Dryococelus > Dryococelus australis. The sequence goes on from CM057005.1 coordinate 29,520,944, forward strand.
AGTTACTTTTTTCCCTTGAAACTCTCGGGTGTCATTCATAAAGCAAGACAAATGCCTTAACGTTTCTGGTCATGTAGTACATATAGTTTTATAGCTAAATAAAAATTTGTAAGACTTTGTACAGTTTTTTTTTAATTTTGTCTAGTAATGTAAATATTTTGTATGAGTCTTAAATGCTGTTTTATGTATTCCATTTTGGAAAAAATAATAAAACATAATTTTTAAACAATTTCACGAATAATTTTTTATGGGTAATCCCTTGAAATGAGTGTTATGGAATTTTATTTCTTGACAAAAAATACATAGTTTTGACTGCAAAGAGTCATTCAAAGCAAATATGTTTGGATATTGGTTCAAGAACGTAGTGAACTGTTGTTTTCTCGGTTTTAAATGTAATGACACATAAATAACATGATATCAAGTATTATGAGTAGTGACTACCAAAATGTTGAATTAATACTACATGTTTACTGAAACGAATTAGTTACACGAGTGTTTGCTGCCATACTACCGTAATACAAGCCAACTTAATAAGCAAAGTATATGGAGAAAACAATTCTTAACATACAGCCCACCGAAAATGGTAAATCTTCGACACCTAGAACAGTTAACACGCTCCACTAGTAAATCTAATAACTAAGAATAAAAAATGGCATCCACTTGTATACTACACCGAAAGGCAAAGAGGGATTATACAAGACAGGTGATATAATCTAAAGGTAACTGGCAAATCCTTGTCACAAGTCTTTGCATAGTTCCATTTGTGGTTCTTAGGGTAACTACTCTCACAACACCATCTATAACAGGAAGAGTTTTGAACATTCTTGCTTTCTTCCTCTGCAAGGGAGGTAAGTTTGTGTCCTTCCCCACTGCTAGGATACCTTCCTTTACGTATGGTACTGAAACATTCCATTTGGTCCTTCGATGCATTGTAAAAATACTCTCAACTCCATCATATCCAGATAAACTGCTTCAATCTGCACGCGAGCTGCTAGCGATTCAAGCGGTTGCTCGTCACGGTCAACAGGTTTTCTTCAGGTACGCCAACAAGTGGTGCACCAACTAAAAAGTGGCCAGGAGTCAGAAAGTCAAATTCCGATGGATCAGTGGAGAGTGGGTAAAGTGGTCGGGAGTTCATTATGGTAGAAATTTCCTCAAACAAGGTTGACAATTCAAATGTATGAATTTGGTCACTTATAACTCTCATCATGTGAGTCTTGGCAGACATAATGACCAACTCCTATAATCCTCCGAAGTGAGGGTTCGCAGGAGGGTTTAAGTGCCACCTGATGTTGAGCTGAATGAGCTCTGTGTGAAGACATTGTCACATTAGTTCTGCAAACCAGGTTTTATACAGTTCTCTAAGTTGCTGCGCTAAACCAAAAGAAAATTGTATCTTGGTCAGAATACATGTCAGCATGGGCCCCTCTAAGTGATACAAATCGCTAAAGAGCTGCAACAAAGCCATATGTATAAAATGAATAAACCAGCTCTTAATGCACCGCCTTAGTGGACAAGCAAATGATCAAACATGGGTAGCTCTTCATAGAATTAGTATTTCGTGTCTTCGTTCGTTTAGTTATAAATGGCCCACCAAAATTCACGCCAACCTTTATGAGTGGACGAATTTGACAAAATCTGGACTCTGGCAGATTTACCATGAGGGGTGTATGAGCCTTAGGACTGCACTTAAAACGACGAACACATTTGTGCATCTGCTGTGGAATGATGCTCCGAGCAGATAGAATCCAAAACTGTCTTTGAATTAAGGAGTGGGTAATTTGTGATCTTGCGTGCAAGTAAGCAACTTGGTAGTAATTTATGATTAAAACTGCTAAATGGAATTTGAATGTTTGGCCCCCATCACCTAAGGATGAAAGTTTCAATCTGCCACCCACCCTAACAATACCCTGAGTATCAAGAAAGGTGTGCAAACTTCTAAGTGTATGGGAACTTTCGCCACTTTCAAGTAACTTATATTTTCATCTGAAAGGTAGTATTGTTCCACAAACAAAACTCAAAAGATCAGTGGAGATTGAATTTCTTCATATGTCAAGTAGTGAGATGTTAGATGTGGTTTATTTTAAAGGGCATCTCGAACTCTGATGTGTCAGGCAATCACCCTTTTCAGTGACTAGTACACATACTTGTACTGGTTTGTACTCGCAAGACTAAACTTCACAAAACACTTCAACTCGATCTGCAGGCCAATTTCCTTCCGAATACTTCAACCTATCAGGGCCATGAAACCACAAGTTACTGTACACCAGCTGGTCTGAATGTGAATCCCTTGATGCCAAATCTGCTGGGTTGTCTGCCGACAGGACATATCGCCATGCACTTGCAGCCGCTAATGTTTAAACTCTCTTCACTCTGTTTGCCACAAATTACTTCAACTTGTGGGGAGAAGACTTAACCCGCGAGATGATGGTGGGAGAATTTGTCCGCATGAAAAAAGCAACATCTGCTACAATGCTCATATAAATGTGTTTACATAACTTCACAAAAGTCTGTAGAAGGGCTACCTTGGATTTAGACATCACCATGCACACTGAGACCACACCTTTAACATCTACAACCCAAATGTTAAGTACAGCAGCATATGCCTTCCTGGAGGCATCGCAAAAACCATGAAACTAGATGCTGGAGAAATTAATGGGCCAGGCATATCTAGGAATAATTATACTGGCTAAAAAAAAATCAATCACACTTTAAAATGTAGCCATATGTTAATAATGTTTCTTGGAATAGGTTCATCCCAACCCAATCTAATTGTCCAAAGTATCTATAGCAAAACATTTACCCAGACAACCAATGGGGATAGCTAACCACATCGATTAAACAACTTAGTAATTGTTAACAATATGCTTTGCTTAGTTATGGGTAGATCAGGAACACCCACATGGTAGCTGAACTCATCAGTTTCAGTTCACAAATACACGCCCAGTACCTTCAAGACAGTGTTGAAGTCTCCATCAATACTGCGCAGCACCTTATGTTACTGTATAGGGACACTGTCTAGAATACCTGAGTTGTTCGAAAACCGTTTCCATTGCTCAAAGCCACCCAATGCCAGGAGGGATACAAGCTCTGCTTTGGGAGCTTGGGATGCTTGAAGTGATACTACTCTACTGACAGTGTCATCAACAAATATGTCATGCTGTAACACTTGTGCTGCTCTGGAATACAGACATCCATCATGAGCTAGCTGCTGCACAGTTTTGATTGTTTAGGATGGAGAGGAGGTCAACCCATAGGTAACTGTGTTTAACTGATAAATATGAATTTATTCATCACTGCAATGTCGCCACAATATGCACTGATGTCTGTGATCATCTTGGTGAATGAGAATCGAATGGTACATTTTGTAGATATCTGCTGTGAAGATGACAGATGAAACTCAAAAAATAAGGATGTTTTCAGCTAGGTCCTTCTGAAGTTTGTAACCAGAACTGAGTATGTCGTTCAATGAGACACCATTAGCTGTATTTGATGGGCCATCAAATACAAAGCATACCTTGGTTGTAGAGCTTGTCTCTTTATACACTGCATGGTGTGGGATAATGTGCATAGGAAAAAAAGGGGGCTACTGAGCATCACTGGTCTAAACTGTTCCTGCAGCTTGGTGTTCTGGTATGCTCATCACTGGTGTCATGTGACCCAGTTCCTCATACTCTTCCACGAAGGCATTGTGCTCATGAGCCAATTTCGGAAACATGTAAAATTTTGTTACAGGATGTTTTAATCTGGAGGAGGCCTGCTTTAGAGAGTCTCGAAATTCAAGAGCAGACTGTCTAAACGGCAGGTGAAGAATGTACCTACCATCTTGTGTCCCATTTAGGTTGTGACAAAATGGTCCCCACAGTGCTTGTCATCTTGTGACATTAACTCTAGCTTTGGAACTCCTTCAATCTCCAAGAACCGTCTGAGTTCCATGTCAAAGTTAGTTCGTACATGAGAAAACACAGTTGTTACACTTTTCGCACATGGTTCACAAGGGGCCTGTCCAGTCACCACCAAACCAAAGACTCAATGGAATGCATGACGCTCACATGAGATTTTGTCTCCAGTCATAGCTTTTCTAACTACAATGTTGGAAAATGGAAAATGAACACCACAGATGCAATGGCCCCACATGAATGAATGTTTTATTGAATACTTATACAGTATCTATATGATAATGAACACAGGTTCGTACACCTATGGACAGAGGCTATACGGAATGTGAACAACAATGTCAGTGGATTTGTGTAGCCTCATTTAGCGACGATGTAGTCCTGCAGTCGTGATTAGTAACGGTCATAAAAGTGTCTGATGTCATCTTCGGGAATAGTGTTACACGCTAATTCTACCTGTTGTTTCAACTGGTGGAAGTTTATTGCTGGTATTACAGACCTCACCAAATGCCATTCCATCATACGTCACACATATTCAATGGAGACAGGTCGGGTGATCGTGCTGGCCAGGGGAGTTGACGAACATCTCCTCGAGCATGTTGGGTAATACGAGATATGTGTGCACAGGCATTGTCCTGCTGGAAAAGGACATCTCCTTGGCATTGTAGGAATGGAAAGAACTTGAGCTGGATAATGTTCTACATGTAGTGTTCCCTCAACAAACACCAGAGGTGTACGGCCATTGTAGGTTATTGCCCCCAGACCATGATGCCAGGAGTTGATCCTGTATGACACTGTCGTATACACTCTGGTTGTTTCTGCTCTCCTGGTCGAGGCTGTACTCACAAACCACTGTTACTGGCGCAAAGGAGGACTCTGATCTCATCACTAAACACAACTCTGCGTCATTCATCCCTCCAGTTGCGTTGTTCGCGACACCATCCGAGGCGGTCTGCGCAGTGATGCAGTGTGAAAGGAAGCCTAGAGCGCGGCATCCTTGTTCGTAGTCCAGCGTCCAGAGTAGATGTATAATGCGGGAGCTGGCTCACCTTAATTTTTTATCGAAAAATCGTGGTATTTTGCTCCAAAATCAACGTTTTCGGGCAAAATTTAAGCTCTAAAAATTTTTTTTAAAAGGAATTTTTCAAAACTAAGATTTTTACTCCAAAATAAAGCAACTTTGCCACAAAATCAAGCAAATTTACCAGATTTTCAAAAATGGTCTCTCAGGATTTGTGTCAATTTAAAAATCAAGCAAATTTACCAGTTTTAAAAAATGGTTTCTCAGGATTTGTATCAATTTAAAAATCAAGCAATTTTACCTCAAAAACAAGCATATTTTCGCATTTTCTAGAAATGCCAATTTCGCAAGCGTGTAATCTAAATCAAGCAAATTTATGCCAAAATCAAACAAAAAAAAGCTAAAAATCACATGAAATATTTTCTTATTATTCTTTACAGTTTATACTCGAAGCTCTACTAATATTTTTTTTAACTTCTATTTGCTCTAGATTTTCACTAATATCTCGAAACTCATGTTGATAGTCAATGATTTCTAAGAGTAATAATTGGAAGCTTTGTAAATTTGATTGAAATTTGCAAACCATATTTTAAAGAACTTCGGATGCATTATCTAATCTATAGGAAGGTGGTGTTAAACCACTGCCACTGCCTTTTAAAATGTTAGTCAAACTGCATGGAAACAAAGGCATTATTATTTTATTTACAAAGAAAATAAATCTATTAAGAGAAAGAAAAAACTCATTTAGAATTATGAAAATGATTTTCTTATTTGATCGAATAATCAATCTATATTTCTAAAAATTTATAAAACTTTTAAATGTAACCACTCAACTATAAGCCTAAAATAGTGTATCAAAATATAGAAACATTTTGTTGAATCTTACATTTATTAATTTTAAAAAATTATATAACTTCATAATTCTCTCTTTCAAAATAATCATTAGTTAAAGTCCGTTGACTAATTATAACATTACAAACTGTACCTGCTTCAACAATTTTTTTTCAAAACTTACACATATTTATTAATTTTTTTCTTTAACTGCAGTTGTTTTTCTATATAAGCAATCAATAATATACAATGGTCTCCGCCCCCCCCCCCCCAAAAGGAATATAAATTTATACTGCCTTCGAAGTTTACAGTTGGTTTATAATAAAGTTTATTATTTCTAGATACAGTATCTAGTTTTGTTTTTTAATTTCTAAAACACTATAAGCAAGGAACATTTTGTCACAAATATCATTTTCAATATCTAGATTTCAATTTTCTTTTGGAAATATTTCATATCTACCATTTTTTACATAAATATCTTTCACATTACAATGGCCAAACATAGAAGCATGGACATACTGTCGAGCAAGTTTTTTTCTATTAGTTTGAAAGCCTACAATTACAAAATCAGGCATGTCAAACTGTAAATTATTAAACATATATTTTATATCAAAGTTAAAAACAGATGTTCCAGTAGGAATTTCTTTTTCTAAAAATTGCCAATTAAAACTAATAGACTTTTTAGGATGTTTGTATAATTTTTCTTTAATTGCAATGGCCGTGTTAGATTCGCATTCGACAATAGGCCACATAATTTCTAATTTTTCAGTTTCAATTTTACCCTGATCAGCATAGCTTTTCTGAGCCATGCCATCTGCATTTTTGTTTCATAAACAAATGAACAGTTGTAACTAGATGAATTAAAAAAAATAATAATAATAATTTTATAACAACCTTTCCAATAGATTTCATTGTTGTCATCAATAAAATCAAACAAATGATTTCTCTTATTCTTTTTAGAAGACAGAATTAAAGAATAAAGGCCAGATTAATTAATAAATACAGTAGGTTTTTCGTTTCATCTTAATGGCGTCCGGCAGATACCCTTTAAATTTTCTAATAAAGTAGTATCATCTTCATCGATATTTTCTCTTATAGCTTGTTTTGTATCTGTATATTCTAAAATTTCAGCAATATCATTTCCTTTAAACAAGACACATTATTCTCATCCAACACCACATTTATTTTTTTAATGTTGAAAATTAAATTATTTAAATCAAATAATGTAGTCAACTTGTTATTGTCTCCTTGGTTTAAGTTCTCTAGTTGTTTGTCTAGTGATTCGGCCATCTTGTAAGTACGGATATATGTTTTCTTATATATAAACTTTTTTAATAAGAAAATAAAAAATTGATATAAACCAAATTCATTAATTGTACTCAATCCGATAAAGATTATTAGTATCATTAATCAATTGTTGTTGAGTATAATTATTTCCGGCAATATTAAAACAGTTGCGAAAACACTCAATGTGCCCATTCAATGTTTCTTTCATTCTTTGGTATAGATTGATAGAATTTAGAATATAATCAAATCTCAATAATTGTTCGCAATTTGGATGTCTATCTTCAATTGTATACTCTGACAGGACGGAAATGAATACGGAAAACAGTAAAAGGACTAAGTAGAAGATGTCCGCATAAACTAACCTACCAAAACTTCTAATAACGCCCCCTTGTATTTCTTGACCATAAAAAAATATATTAGGTGGATATCCTTTGACTACTAATCCATAAAAATTACTACTGCTTGCAGATTTCTCCTTTGGGAGCTAATTTTAAATAATACATATATTTAGCGAATATCCTTAAAAAAAGGAGAATTTTAACAACAATATTTGTAGTACCTTACTTCCAAAATACATTATTACCAACCAGTGTGAACCCTCCCCTAATGGTGACTGTGTTCCTCTTCAAGGCGCGGGAGCTGGCATATCTTCCGATGGCTGATGAAAAATCATAATATTAGAGACATGGCTTTTTTAAAAACTTTTCGGTTGCTGGGTCCTGCAACAAAACTGACATTGGGGTAAGAAAACTAACAATGCAATATGGACCATCGTACTTAAGGCCTAATTTTTCTGTGAGGGAATCAACCTTTCTAGATAAATGATGAGTCTTTACAAGAACTAAATCACCAACATTGTAAGAAACAGGATCATATTGCTCGTCCTGCGCCCTGCGCATATGGAGATAGCATTCCTTGAGATACTTGGTAGCATCCTCCCAGAATTCATTACGCTCCCCTACATCTACATCAAAATGTAAGCCCCAGGCATTAAGAAGAGGATGCAATAATCTCCGACCAAGGAATACTTCTTGCGGCGTCAAACACAAGAATTCAAGGCTAATATTTTGACATGGATCTCTTTATCTCAATTTGTGTGAACATCATGATGAAAGGCAACAAGTGCAGCCTTAATGATACGATTATACCGCTCTGCCATATCAGCTTGAGGGTGATAAGGGGTTGTATGAACCAAACCAACTCCCCATGAAAAAGCTAGATTTGATAACTCTGTGGAAGTAAAGTTTCTTGCAGTATAAGTAACAACATGGGTGGGTGAACCAAAATAATAAAATACTTGCTCCTGCAAGATCTTACAAACAGTAGTAGCCTTTTGGTCTCTCATGGGGAATAACAAAACTAACTTTGAAAATCCATCACCCAGAACCAATAAATAATTAAAAACCTTATTAGATCTAGGTAGAGGGCAAAACATCAATATAGACTCTTTCCCAGACAAAACTAGTTGGTGAACTACTAACCTGTCCTTGGCCTCTGCTATTACAGGCATTTACCTGCTGGCACAAAGCACACTGTTTCACCCAATCTCTCATTTCTGATTGCATTGCTGGCCAAAAAAAATGTTGTTCAATACGCTGCAAAGTGCGTTCTTGCCCCTGATGAGCTCCCAAATAAGAGTTATGGATAATTAAACACCATTGGCCTCAATGCCTTGGGTACATAGGTCTTACGTGAAGCTTTGCCAATAACCCCTTCCTTCGCAATAAAACCAGTGAGTTCACCTAGCTGGATTTTATGCCACAACTCCGCACATTCATAATCCTTTTGCTGCCAAACTTTAATGTTCAAATAAGCCGCCGGAACTTGCTTCAGAATATTTACCTGCTCCTGAATTTCTCCATCTCACACAAACTCGTCCACTTCACAATTGTCTTTTCCCTTTACATGAATTATATCAAATGAAAAATTACAAAGGTGTTCGATCCAACAGCCTAATTCAACAGTCATAGCGCCTATGGGGTGTTCCCTAAACAGCTTATTGCAAAAGGACTGATTGATCAAGGTCACTGAACAACCACTATCAATCAGGGTGGGTTCTTCAGCTGAACCTAACTTCACTAGGACCAATGGTAAGTTAATCTTTCCTTGGTTTTGAATGTTCTTATTTTTCTTAGCGCAGTTCCTTCCTTTGTACTCTCATTATTATGGAAATTATCCCCTACCCTAGTCACTTTGTTACCACTCACAGTTTGGACATGCGAAATCTTAGGTTGATCTTGATTATGACATTGGGCTTTAAAGTGGCTGGGCTACTCTTTTCCACTTACTTAGTCTGAGAATTATCTGCTGGAACCATACGCACTTTACATTGGTACGCTTTGTGATTAAGTTTACCATATTTAAAACAAAAAATCTTTTTTGTGGCCTTGGGGAAACTTTTATCCTAAATATGAGCCCTACTAATCGCACCTCCTTCACAATCTTTCACCTGCATGCGCACGTCTACACGGTGGAACAACTGTCTCAGCGAACTCGTGGTTTTCGAACTATCAGCTGATAATACATAAGGAAGATACTGTGGCAGCACATGATCGATAATGCTCTCTACAAACTCAGATTCCCTATATGGCAAACCTAAGATCTCTACCAGACATTCTATTTTGCCTAAATATGTCAACAAAGTATCTCCTGACTGTTGATTTTGTTGGAGAAACAAGCATTGTAAATTGTCATTAATATGCTCACTGTCAAAAAATGTAAACACTTCTTTAACTACAGTGTCCCAATATGAGCCCAATTCTCTAGCTCTAATGACAATAGGCTGTAGCTCACTAGGAATATTAACCACTAAAATACCCTAAATATCTTGCAAAGAAAAGGCCCACGATTTTACTATTAAAGTAACTTGTTGTAGAAACTTTACCACTTCGACTGCAGCACAACTACTAAGAGTAGGGATATCACCCAAAATTGTTCCTACATGTTTGCTGGCTAACGAGGAAAGTTTACCAGTACTGGGAGAAAATGCAAATGACTCACCACTAACTTCATTCCCACCACAAGTAGGATCCCGCACCAAACCACGATCTAAAGTCCTCAACTCTTCCAAAGTCTCTTCCTGCGGCAAGTCTGGAATGTGAAGTTGTTGGAGCAGCTGTGTTAGAGTCTCTTTGGACAGTTGCTGCAACCAGGCGGTACCTTTAAACATTTTCAAATCAACAATTGATTTCCACTCAATAACAAACAAAACGAACAAAGGGCAACGGGATGCGTTCAACTCTGCCTTAAGCAGAATGTGAAACCACATACTGGTTCGCATGTCTTGAATACGTATTTTACCAAGAAAACGGTATTTTTAACCTCAAATAAACATTACATCAGCAAACAAAATATTAAATCTTTACAATTCATAGAATGTTGGTGATAGTTAATACACCATTCACTTAGTGATCCAACGATATAGTTGATGGCACAAATATTATAAAGTCGTTTTGTATTTAATTCAAAATAAATTTGAAAATAATTAATTGCTTGTGTGAGCAAACTAAAACACGCGCACGAGACAGAACAGAAAAACAGGATACAATGATATAGAATAAAATCGTCAACGAATTAATTTACCACAGTAACTACTACTTAACAAGCACTTTATACTTAACCAGTGCCTTGACAGAAAATGGGGTAACTGGAACTGAATTTCGCGGTTTTACCGATTCCTGAAAGCGGAATCCGAGTCACAGACTCGCACAAAAACGAGAAATAAACAAATTAGGAAGCATGGGCCACCAAGGCGACACACTTGCCATTTAAAAATTACGATATAAACAAACACTTTCATAACTGTTGACCATTTGACTTTGATAGTTGTGTTCCTTTGAGGTAGGTCAGTGTTGGGCACATGTGCAGAAGACGAATAAGAGATCTATTTGATCTTTAGTCAGTGATGGTTCCGGCGAATGAACAGTTCCGGACACAGAATCGATATTCGTCTCGAACTGTTCTGAGCTCGCGATCGGTTCTGCCAAATGATCTATTTCGAATACGGAATCGCTCATCGTCTCGAACTGAAGTGAACTCACGAACTGTTTCGACGAATGAACTCGACCACCTACGAAATCGGAACTTTTGAAAAAAAAAAAAAAAAAAAAAAAAAAATGGAATATAATACCAAACCCACAGTAGATTGAAAAATGTGAACAATAAACAGTTTTATCGGTACACGAACACAACAGGAGTATTTTTACATCCAAAATGTTTCTTCCAAACTTACCAGTAAGGCTAAAATATGCAAGAACACATGTTATAGTTTTTTCTGGGACTAACTTCTATTTTGCAGTTTTATCTACCTTTGTTTCTATAAAAAAAAACGGGGATAATTACGGCCTCAATGAGTAAATATAAAATAATTACAGTGTAAAAAAAATGTAGAAACAATTGTTAATCTTCTGTTTTCTATGACAAAATTACACAATTGTAAATGAAATTTCTCTGAAAATATATATTGTTATGAATGAAGTAGTAGGTGCGGATGCATGAAAGAAATAATATATTCACTTATTTGTGAAATGTTTCTGTAATGTGTATTCTCTCTCCCTAATTACTAAAACCACTCTTATCTACAGAATGTTATGAACCATTCCGAAAAGAACGGTTAAAAAAAACGTTTCCTATTTATGAACAAGAACGTTTTGGTATGGATTGCCGATTCTCCTTCGATTAGTAGCTGAATCGATTCAGTCATTTCGATTATGGCCAATAATGGAATCTATACAGATGCATTAGATGCTTCGTTTGTATCGATTCATTTATTTCGATTCTTACATTCGATTATCAGGTTGTTTGTACTCGCATATCTTCACAATTTGTTTGTAATCATATATATTAGAAATATTAACAGATTCTTTTCACCTTGCACTTATTTCCTCTTTGCTTTTCACTCTGCAGTTCTCATTGTGTCCATTTTTAGCTGAGCTTAACGTCAATAGTTAATATGTTTTGGTTTCCCCAATCAATCTTAGAAAATAGTCACTGCTCCTACCTGCATATATTTGAAGGGCAAGCTGAGTGACATGTGCCCAGTAAAGTTGGTAATGGTAGAGGTAACGTCGAATAAAAAGTTTACGTAACCATTTTTGATAACTTAAAGTATATCTTTCACTTTACTTTCTTATTTTTTATGCATGGAAGTATAAATCGAGCCAATTTGAAAAATATTCACTTTTATAATAATACTAGCGGACCCGACAGACATTGTCCTGTACATATGTCTTAAATCTCTCCCCCTCTCTCTCCCCCCTCTCTCTCCCCCTCTCTCTCCCCCTCTCTCTCCCACTTTCTCTCCCCCTTTCTCTCCCCTCTCTCTCCCCCTCTCTCACCCCTCTCTTTACCGAATTGTGAATCTAAACCATTCTCGAATCCACTTGAACACACACAAAAAATTTCATCAAAATCGGTCCAGCCGTTTAGGAGGAGTTCAGTGACATACACACGCACAGAAGAATTATATATATAAAGATAACAGTTTCACTTCACGACACAAGAATAAAGTAATGAGGCGCATGATAAAGTGTGCTCCAGGCTCCAGGGATGATGCGTTCGCCCGTCTGGCTTTCAGACAGGCAAGGCGGTTTGCATGCCTGGGGCCAGCAATCGGTGGAGAGCGATGAGTAGGAGTCGTGTGCCGACGGCCTAAAGGAATCCCTGGTGTCTGCATCATTGCTGGTGCGGTTGCCGTTTACCACATGCACTTACATACCCTGAGGTGAGGATGTAGTTTTTACTACCACGAAAGCATGGGATGTAGGCCTCCCACACACCATTTAGTTACACTGCTTCTACTCTCTCTGTGGGACAGGTCCCATACGGTACACACTGCAACAAGTTCATCTTACTTACGGCCTTCAGGAAGTCGTGCCCAAAGTCACCTTTCAGGGTAAAGATAATAAAATACGAGAATTAATTTAATATGTTGTATTGACGTGCAAACTTAATACCTACACACATACTGGAAATGAGTGTTGGCGAAGCGGTCTCGGCACTTGAGGGTCTGCCGATAACCCGAAACTGCAAAATGGACAAGGCCATTAATACACTAATGTGAATTTATGTTCTCGCTGATGAGAATACAGTGGGTCCAACCCTAGGTACTACTATTCAAAAAGGTTCCTGTTATTATCTTAATTGCGGAATGAAGGGGTTGAAAGCCCAGTTGCACGTACCGAGGGTGGTCGCGAAGCTGGCCTCCCGCACGGCAGTCCTCTCTGCGTGCCAAGACAAAAATACCAACATGGCCGGGGCAGCAGCGCCAAGAGCCCGCGCTTCGGCTGTAGAGATGCTATTGTTGGGTGTTTACTAAACGGCAACCCATTGGCTGATTATGCACCGTGCTCTGCAATGACGTTTTCCTACATACCCATACTGATAAGGCACTATTACACTGATACATGCTTACGTTGAGTCCTGCTGAAAAATACTTGCATTGAATGCGGGTATTTTTATGGCCCGTCCCCTTAAACACCTTATACTCACTGATTAGTTCTCGGGGTATTTATTAGGCTTGATTACCGTTCCTCCCAGGGAGACTCACGATACATGCCGAGATGACGTAAACCGGTCATCGCTGTAACACTGAAAAATTGACTTGCTTCATGCAGTAAACGACGGGGAAGTGAGGGTGGTGTACCGGGCGGCCGATACGAAACGGTTGCTGAAGAATTATGGTATTGCAGTGAAGTGATAAGTTCCAGAAAGATGAAAGCCGTCCGGTGTGCGGGAAAGACAGAACTTGCGGACACACACGCAACCACCCCCGTGGACGTCAGACGTTTACTGGACCCACCTCCCCCCCGGGCACGAAAGCGGGCGGGGGCTGGCTTACGCCCCAAGGTGGGAGACTACTTCCGGCATCACCCATCAACTCCTGCTCTACCTGCTGAAATCTTAATTCTACGTGATGCATTAAATTACATATTCACCCTGGGTGATACACACATACGTAGCACTGATAAAATGAATATGGACACGGCGTAACAATGAAAGCGAAAATACGCGTATGCAGAGAAACACATCACAGCACTGGCAGATCAAAAGGAACAACAAAATAGACTCTTTATTGAATGTAACAAATAACAACTATGACGACATGAGCCGTAATCCCTTAACTGAGCGCGTTGTGTGGTTCTCTTTTCATATTACTCCGCCTCGCAGAGTCATGCTACTCTCTCGGGCAGGCGCCGATTACGCTGCTCCGGCGTGCCCTAGGTTAACCTTGCACTCTTCGCGCACTACGAACACTTCGTGAGCTCTGCACGTCTACAGAGTGCGCATCCCTGCTGTGGTGTTGGTGTGACACTCGGCCGAACAAACGGGTCTTAGGGGAAGAGGAACGTGGCACATGTCAAGATGTGAGAACGATCTAAGTATTGAATTATTAAAAATATAATTACAGGGCTGCAACAAGTCTGGAAAACCTGGAAAACAAGGAAATGTCAGGGAATTTGAAAACTGTCAGGGAAATGTCAGGTAATTCTGTGGTACTCATGATATATTTTGCAGTTCTGCCATCAGTCGTACACCACAATCAGAATCATATAAAATTGTTTTAATGATTGTGGAGCAAATGCTTAGGCATTTTGTTTTCAATCTATGTAGTGAGCAATTTTGTAAGATCAGATAATTATTTTGGTGTAAAAGTGTGTTATAATGCAAATGCGCATTTACTTACATAAAAAAATTTTTTTAGAAAAAGGTCAGGAAAAATTATATCTGGAAATCAGGGTAATGTCAGGAAATTTTCCAATGTAAAAAAAGATGGTAAACCTGTATTAAGTATGCATAAATATAAAAATATGTTATGAAAAATATAAAAGTGACACATTAAATTAACAAAATTAATAATGTTCACATAAAAACATACATAAAACTGTAGGTAATGCTTAAACTATTTTATTATTTTACAGAGCACTAAGAATTTTTAGAGAATCACCTGTTTACCTATTTCACTAGAAAAACAACTACAGAACTTAAACCTAGACAACAACAATGGAAATACTACATTTTTTTATTTAAATAATTTAATATTCAACAGTGAAAAGATAACTGTTGTGCTAGATGTTAACAATGAGCCTTGGTTTAGAGGAAAATAGTTCCATGAAATTTTAGAATATCAAAACCTAAAAGTGTATTGCAAAAGAATATTTCATTAAAATATTCGAAACCTTTATCAGAAATACTTAAAAATCTTAACAAACATAAAATTAATTATCATGCTGGTAAAGCAGTTTAGATCAATAAAATGTATTAATACAACTATTGACAAAATCTATAAAAGATAATAAATCATTGCTACAGCAAATTTTAAACGTAAATTTTTTTGGAGAAACAATAGAATAAAATATATCTCCAATATTATTAAATGTTTTAAATATTTAAATTATAAACAACAATGTACTATAGGCAATTATAGAATAGATTTATATTTTCCTGATCAAAAATTAGTTGTTGAGTGAGACGAATTTAACCACAGATATAGAAATGTCAATTATGAAATAGAAAGATAAAGGTATATAGAGACCAATGAAATTGTAAATTTATAATATTTAAGATGAAGTAGATTTTAATATAGCCGATGTGGTAAATCGTATTGTAGTGAATTTAAGAAAAATATAAATTTTCAGATCTTTGTAGGGGCGATGCCTCCCCTTACTTACAATGAAGAATTCCAAGGGAGGTCAAAATTTTCCCCCTTAACATAATTTAAATGTACAAAAATCTGCGTCATTAATCACTTAACATAAATTGTATCATATTTAGATTTTTAAACTTTTTCAACCAAATATACATCAGGATAGTCGGTTTTTGTAATTTCGTATTCATAAAAAATACCTTTTATTTCTTCACCATTGGCATCTTTCAGTTTGTAAGTTGGCACGTCAAAATTTAAAACCTCAAAAATGGTAAACAATTTATGTTGTCTAATTAGCTGTATAACCCTATTTAAATATCAGTTTGTTTTTGCTTACGCAGACAATATTATCGACTTAATGTTTCGGTTTAGTAATCACATTCGCAAAATCTTGCTGTCTTAAACTTTTTTCATTTTTTGTTAACTTCAATTGGTTTTGTGTTAATAGTGGTGTGTTTTGTGATGTTGTATTGTTTAACTAAATCATTTATAGCTGCATTCAAAGCAAATTTCTTTCACATTTTATTCTTCATAGTATGTTAATTATATATGTAGTTAATGTATATATGCATATATATGTATATATAGTTAATGTTTATATTTCACGAATATGCATATATAGTCATAAACACATCATCATATTCGGATATTTTATTATATTTATTTTATAAACCAATTTATTGCTTCATTTAACATCAAAAGACTTACTAGAATCTATTTTTTTGGAATTCTTAATGACACTTAGAGTATCACCAAGTAAATTATCAGAAATTATTTTATATACAGTACAATCCATAAAAAATAATAGACTAATAGATTATCTAAGTGTAGTTTATAATTTTTTTTTTAAATTACACTTTGAAGGTAAATAAAATGTATGGGATTTTCTTCAACTTTCAAGTTAACAAGTGTATGGCAGTAATTCAAAACTGATTGGTTTAAATTTTGTAATTTAAAATATAAATCTATGTCAGAATCTTCTTTGCTTTTTTCAACTTTTGTGTTAACACGTGTATCACAATAAATCACAAATATTTGGTTTAAATTTTTCAAATTAGTATCTAACTCTTTATCGAAATATCTTTTATTGGCTGCATCTTTTCCATCGATAGGATCAGCCATATTATTAATTCTAACGATTTTTAATTGAAACATAGTCTGTTGTATAAACAAAAACTTTACTAAGTTGATCTCATAAAGCAGAAACTGTGGTATTGTATTTCGAATCGACATATGTTTTTAAATCAGAAACAATGGTACTATATTTTGAATCTACATCTTTTTTTAATGAATAATACACTATATTTTTTATCAAAATGTCTTTTATTGACAACATATTTTTTCGTTTATGGATTCTTCTATATTAACAACTCTATGACCATTGTGAATCTACATGTGTTTTTAAATCAGATAAAATAGTGTTGTATCTTGAAACTACATTTTTTTTAACACATTTTCAGAAGCAATCGTATCAAATCTTTTAATTTACATCAGGTTTTTTTTACCATAAGCAGAAGTTATAGACAAAGTAATAGATAAAATATATATGTATATTAAATCTACATATGTTTTTAATGCATAAGTAGAAACAAAACTATTGTAATTTGAATATAACTCTTGTTGTAAATTTGCAGCGATAGTTGTGTATCTTGAATCTGCATCTTTTTTTACAGCAGAAAGAATAGCTTTATATTTTGAATTTGCATCTTTTTTTTAAATCAGAAGCAATAGTTTTTGTATCTTAAATCAACATCTGTTTTAAAGCATAAGCGTAAGCGTTAATCTGGAAAAAAAAAAATTTAAGATTTGATTAATAGTATCCCAAATATATCCATCATTCAATAACAAAGAATTTATATAGTTAAACTTAAATCCTCTCGAAAAAGGTGTAATACAATAAACATAGATGTCCACAAATAGCTGAAATAAAATTTTGAACTCGATCATCATTGTATTAATATTTCTGTTTTTAAAGTAATTCGTTAAATACTTGGAATATTGCCTCGAAATGAATCAGAATAACAAACATTATTATTTTCTTTAAAATAGCAAACACAATGAGTACTAGGATTAGATGAAATGTCTAATTTTACCACAGCACACTCATTTCTGTGCATAGTATTTGGTAGTTCGTCAATCATAAAAACATTTCTGAAATTTTTATACTTAATTTTTTTACATATTCTTCAATATCGATATTATAGTGGGTATATATTCTAATTTTTTTGGTCTTCCTCTTTTTTTTTTTGCAATTTCACCACTTCCTGCTTTATTTTCCATTGATAAATTGTGTCTTTGTGGCTCTTCTAATTCTTTTTTATTTTTTCTAAATTGTTCAACAGAATTATAAATTAAAGTAGCTACTGCTATAGCACCAATACCACTTAAAGCAGCAACTATGATGGGAATAATTCCTCCATGATGTAAACCACTTCCTGTTTTTCTTTTTAAAATTTTTTTCAGTATTTTCAAGGTAAGTAAGAAACCTTTGCCCTCTTTTAATTTTTTTTCTCTCAAGATATTCCTTTATTAAAAAATTATATAAACCCAAGGCTCTTAATTGACCAATGGGTATATCGAAAGTTAAGTTTATTATCTTAATTTATAAGTATATATATAATTATTAATTAAACATTTTAACCCCCAACCTAATTTTCCTTTTCTAAACATTGCTGAAGCAACATGAGCAGATTGCAATTTTTTCACCAATTGGTGTGTATTTATTTAACATAATTTCTTTTGCTTCTTTTTGCAAAATTGTATCTACTTCATGTCTAGATTCTAAACCTGTATGATTATAAGCAATATCGTGAAATTTGCACTCTTCATCCAGTTTACTTAAACCTGAGTCTCCTCTTTCCAATTTTCGTTTAATTTTGTAAATCGTACACAATAATTATAACCAGGCAAATGCAATTCGGGTAAATTTAAATTATTCAATGCCCAATTTATAATGCCTTTGCCGTGATGTTCAGAATTCCAAAAAGAGTGCGGAATTACATTTACAACTCGTATTAGATATGGAATTCCTTTTTGGTTATTAACAACAAAATCAGAAAATTTATTGCTCAACATATTCATTATGCTCACTTTTTCATTGTAATAATTGTAATTTCTGGCATTTTCTTCGCCAAGAATATCTAATAATCTATTAAATTACTGTCTAAAGTCATCCATCCAAACATATTATTTTGGTAGACTATTGTATTTTTCAATGCCTTCCCAGAACTGGGAGTTCTTGGAGATATAATCCTTTGGGTGTGTTTGGTACTGATCTTGAATATGGTTTTATATACCGATCGTAAATTGGTTTAATTATATTTGCATACTTCCAACATTTATTAGAGTTTACATTCATTTTTGGATTATATTCTTGGAAGGCAGCATTGATGCTAAAATAATATTTCTGTGATTTTTTAAGTCATTATCATCAAGATCTGATTGTTTATTTTTTGTTAGAAAATTAGAGAGCCCTTCTGTTAATTCAAATTATTTATTTTTTACAAATATTTTATCATCATCTATCTTCACTTTTGTATCCCTAATGTAAAAATTATATCCATCTACTTGTAAACCATATTGTGCATTAACATCATTAATTCTTTTTTAAATTTCTTTTCCGAGATTTATAGTAGAATCAGAGGCGGTACGCGTCGAATAAGATGCGTGCTGCGCCAAATTTTTAATGGTACAATGTCCATTCACTCTTCTACATTTGGAGATTTCGAGAATAGTTCTCTTTCAAATGATGTTTCTTCTGGTGTTGGTGGATAATCTAAAAATTTTACTGCTAATGGAACTAATGTGTTTATTAAATTTTTATTTTCTTCACATATATATTCTACTTTTTTGCCAAATTCGTCAATTAATGGCAGCTCTTTCTTCTTGTGTTTTTCATATTCCACTTCATGTTTCTTTTTATAATTTTTCAACCTCTCAATGAGTAATTCAACTCGAGAAATATCTTTTTATATGAGTTATAAAAGTATCGAGAGCTTTGAGCTTTTCCCCCGACTGAACAAACCAGGGGGAATTTTAATGTTTACGATAATAGAATCGAATTTGATATTCCCATAGGATGGCTTTTTATTTCCAAACAATGATTATGTTTATGAGCAATATAGATTACTAAAAAGGGATAAGAAGGAAATGAGTCAGAATATTATAAATTAGATAATATTGATGTTTGTTCTAACTTTTTTCCTTTTCTATTTTCTAGAGTAGAAATCTCAAAACATGGAAATGGAATTGAGGCTGTTGATAAATTTGGGAAACACTTCAATAATGATGAATGCTTTGTTAACATCGCAAGTGAACAAAATTATATGAAGATGTCTTATGTTGATAAAATATATCGAGTAAAATATGTACATAGTGACAGAACAAATGTAATAATTTATCCACTAAGATATGGGTTCCGTTTTATTCCTCGATAACAATGAAATTTAATGGAAAGGTAGTTATAAAATAACTTTTATTCGTAACTCGTCTGATAACAACTGTTTATTTTTTTTTTTTTTATCAAAATAAGAAATCAGATGGTACACTTGATAGAGATTATACCGATCCAGACAAAATTGTTATTCAAAAATTAGAAATTATATGGCCTATTGTTGAATACGAAGCAAACAAAGAACCTAAACTGCCCATTAGTTTTAATTATTTATATATGTTTGATCACTGTAAAGTGAGAAATATTTATTTAAAAAATGGAAGAAATGAAATTTTCCCAAAAGAAAACTGTAATCTAGATATCGAAAGCAGCATTTGCAATAAAATATTTCTTGCTTATAACGGTTTTATAATTTCAAAAACCAAACTAGGTACTGTATATAGAAATTATGTACTTTATTATAAACCAACTGTAAACATGCATGGTGATATCAATTATTATTAATTTTGGGGCCAAAGACCGTTGTATGTCATTGATGCCTTATATATAAAAACAACTGTGGTTAAAGAAAAACAAATATAAAAATTAGTGTTGATTTTAATAAAGCTGTTGGAGCTGGTGCAATTTGTAATGTTGTTTTAATTAGCCAAAGAAATTTAATTTATGATTATTTGAAAGAAAGGATTACTGAAGATATATGAATTTTTAATTTTATTAAATGGAGGAGGTAAACGATATTACAGAAACAACAAAATGTTTCGACATTTTAATACAATTTTTAGATGTATTGTTAAGTTATTTGATCGAATAAAAAATCTTTTTGTTTAATCTGAATGAGATTTTTTCTTTCTCTTAATAAATTTCTTATTCTATAAATAAAAATGCCTGTGTTGCATTGCAGTGTGACAAAACTTTTTAATATGGTTGTAAAACTACGCCTTCCTATAAAATATATCAAACATCTGACGAAGTCAACGATTTAGTTTACAAATTTCATCGAAATCTACAAAGTTTACAATTAACACTCTTCGAAAGCATTAGCGATGAAATTATACTTCGTATAATAGGTGAAGATTTTGAGAAAATAGAAGAAGTTTTTAAAAGGTTAGTAGAGCTTCGAAGTATAATTTGTAAAGATTCGCTCATCCCATATCTTCATAAATATTTTTATTTGAAGATAATCAGGGTTCTAAACTTTAACAACCCTGGAATAGTGCCAATATTATTTGAGCATTTTTCGAAAAGAGGCAAATGTGTTTATATGTATATATTTTTTATAATTTCAGTAGAGTACTATAGCAGATCCTAGCACAACCCAATCATTGGGCTAAAATTTAAGCAAATTAAAGCCAAATTCAAGTAACTTTCTCATTTCCTGTAAACTCTTTCAGATTGCAGCTCAAAAATAATCAAATTTGAGGCCAAAATCAAGCAATTTTCCTACAAAAATCAAGCAATTTTCATCAAATATTAGGAATATTTTTTTTTATTTTGCTTGCAAATTTGGACTACATTTGGCTTGTTTGACTGGAAAAAGGACTGGCACAATGAATTTTATAAAATAAATGTACCTGATTTAGATCGCCGAATTGGATCAAATTAGCTTGATTTTGGCCTCAAATGTATTGATTTTGAGGATAAAATTGCAGAGATAGATGATGGCTCCAGAAGATCTTGAAAAAGTTGATTGAAATCGAGAAGTTTGCTTGATGTTTAGCCTAATTATTGCGTTGCGCTAGGATCTGCTATAGTACTCTACTAAAGTTTGACAAAGTAAGTTCTTCAATGAGGATAGTTGTGTAAATATAGATTTCTGGAAAACTTAAATTATATTAAAATCATATCTGGCATCAAAACAATATTGAAGTTTTCTCTTGTTTGTTTTAAAATGTGGAAAGATAACTGAATGCATTTTGGAAACAAATAAATTATATATATATATATATATATATATATATATATATATATATATATATATATATATATATCATTAAATTGCATGATTTCAACATGAAAAATTACCTACTTCAGTTTCTGAATTAGTACACTAATATTTTTATACAAAGGTAGTGTATAATGTATATTATGTTATATTTATTGAAAATGAAAAGAAAAACATTTTATACTGACCTAAGTAAGCACAGTAAGTTATTCAACATACAATTCCTATAACTTCTATGTTCTTTTCGTGTAGGTACCTTTTCGTTGCACATGGTTTGCAGTCAACATTATCGTAATTCACTATGAAACAGAATACACATTACCCAAATCAAAAACCATTTGTACCTAGCTTGAGAGCCTATTCCTATATTAAGTGTATGTCATAGACCATAACAAGCATAACAGAGTAAAGAAAAATATTTCAGTGAAAATTACACACTTTCAGAGATATTAAAAACTGAAAAGTGTGATTATCTTTAAAAGAACGGGCATTTGTTAACACATTCATTTCTGCAAGCTGTAGGTAGTACATTATTGTATTAGGCGTGCTATTTCTAATAGTTTCACTACCTGTTTGCAAAACCAGCAGAGTATTGATTTATTTTGTATTTCGTAATTAGTAAGAATCAAAGTTGACGAAATTCATTAATAATGGAAAAAACAAGAATATACATCATCGATTTTGTTTGCTCATTTGCTGACGGATTTTGAAAATTTAGTCTTTTTTTTTTTTTTTTTTTTTAAGTTGCGAGCTTCAACACAGTCGTAGGGCCATATGAACAGACTCGCCTATAAATGAAGCACCACTGCCACTTCTTGTAGTGTGGATTCCAAGAGTCACTAAATTTCGTATGCTCAGACATTCTTAGTTTTAGTACAAGTGCGGTTTCATGAAGTTTAGTATGGATGGTCACTAAATACGAGGATACACGAGCTTGCACGAAGTTAATGACGTTAGTAGATCTCAGCCAATAGGAAGTCGCAGAAACTATGGCGTCTTATTCTTCTCGTATGATATAAAATGGAGAGATTTGTTCTTCAAACCATGCATATTTTTCTTATACTCTTTAAAAATGTCATTTATTTGCTGGGATCAACAGAAATTGCTTATAGAAATATAAATACTGCCTGTCAACTACTAAGTATCTGCGGGATTACTATTTCTAAAGAGGTCGGGTTGTTAACGAAAATTTATGAACGCCGCCGTTTATCATGACTAGGAAGCTACTCCCTCAGCGCAGGGGAAGTACAAGCCCTATGTGAGGGCCTTTAAGTAATGCTGAAGGTTTACAAAGTGTCTACATTTACAAAATAAACTACGATTCTATAATATTAAGCATATTACGCAATTATAATAAAGTTTTTACGATGTCATGGTGCCCTGTATGCCCATTAGCCTTAGTAACTCACGAACTACGGCAGAACTAGATGCTTGTCTCCTATCAGTAGAAATGGAAACAGGGGTGGAGTGTCTACAAATAACATTCTCTAGGAGAAACTGAGCTACCTCCTGGACCGTTCCTGCCAGTACTACTCGAGTTTCTGCCTACCTGGTGCTGTAGTCGATAACATACTTGTTATTCTGGGTAGTCTTCGGAAAGGGCCCTAACAGGTCGATACCGACTCTACCAAAAGATTCGCCTGTGGGAATAGGCTGCAACAAACCTACTGGCTTCTTATTCGTCCCTTTATTTGTTTGGCAATCAGCACAGGTCCTGTCATAAGATTCTACATTTTTTAAGAGTCCCTTCCAATAATACCTCCTCCTTATTTTGTCAAGGGTTCGTGCCACACCTAAGTGACCCCAAATCAACGGGTTACCATGGCACTCCCCTAAAATCTCTGGTTTCACTCTCTCAGGTATTATCAGTAACTTTTCTCTACCTTCAGGCATGTTATTTATTTTTGAAACGATACCTCCCTTTAAGCAAAAGTTTTTGGCAAGCCTACTGAATTTTGTGTCAGCTAGGGATGGTTTTTCAACTTATTTAATT
Source organism: Dryococelus australis (assembly GCA_029891345.1). Taxonomy (NCBI): domain Eukaryota; kingdom Metazoa; phylum Arthropoda; class Insecta; order Phasmatodea; family Phasmatidae; genus Dryococelus; species Dryococelus australis. Next base: position 29,544,951 of record CM057005.1, read on the forward strand.
AGCGGTGCTAAATTAGGGTCATTAAATTGTGATTTTGCTAGATCATACACAGGAAGTGAAAAAACAGGTAAATCTAATGCCTTTTCCTTTGTGTTTTTTTCCCACCTCTGTCTACTGGGTTTCTACTCAAGCTGTCTACATGGGCGTGATTTTTCCCACTGCTATACTTAATCTCAAAATAATACCCTATCATTTTTAATGCCCATCGGGTTATCCTTCCAGTGCTATGGGAATTTAATTTTAACCTGTCCAAATAACTCAGACTGCGATGGTCAATCACTGCGGAAAAAGTTTTTAGATAGAGATATGGCCGAAACTGATCCAATGCATTGACCAATGCTAAACACTCCAAATGAGTGAAGGGGTATCTAGAATCTGCATGGGTCAAAGTACGACTGGTATATGCCACTGGGTGCAGCTTCCCTTCACATTTCTGCATTAAGATGGCTCCGATACCCTGAGTACTTGCATCCGTATGGACTTCAATGGGGTTCCCTCTTGGAAATGGATCAAAGTAGGTGATGTTGTCAGCCTCAGTTTCAGTTCCCTGAAAGCTTTCTCCTGGGCCTCACCCCAGATGAATTGTTGGTCCTTTTTGAGTAAACAAGCTAGTGGTGTAGCAATCATAGAAAATTTTTTAACAAATTTACGAGAAAAAAAAGAAAATTCTTACCCTTTTAGGGTCTCCGGGTCTTGGAAACTCTTTCACTGTCGTTATCTTGTTAGGATGGAGTTTGATCCACTCGCTGTTTACCAAATGCCCTAGTACTTCTGTTTCATCATATCGGAAAGAGCACTTTGCCGGTTTCAGGGTTAGGTTAGCCTCTTCAAATCTTTTTAATACCATTTCTAACTGGTGCAAGTGTTGTTCGAAAGTACTACCTGCCACTAAAATGTCATCAAGGTAAACCAAACATGAACCCCATTTTAATCCTGCCAATGTTTTGTCCATGTACTTATGGAGAATTGATGGGGCTGTTTTTAAGCGAAGTGGTAAAGTTTGGAAGTAGAAGGTGCCTTCAGATGTTATGAAGGTGGTTTTCTCTTGGTCCTTTTCGGCCACCTTTAGCTGGTGATACCCTGAGTTCATATCTAAGTGGCTGAAAAATTTCGCCCTTTTTAAATAACTCAGAAAGTTATCTATCCTGGGTAGAGGGTATTTATCGTCCTTCAAGATGGAATTGACACAACGATAATCTACGCACATGCGGTAGTCACCGTCTTTTTTCTTACCAACACAACTGGTGAACACCAACTAGTGCTAACCGGCCTCACAATGCCGTTTTTAATGTGTTACTCGATTATGTCGTGTATAACCTCTCTTTCACCAGGTAACATCCTGTATGATACCGAGGTGACAGGTGAATTATTGCATGTTCTAAAGTTACCACCTCTTTATGTGTTCTAGCTATTTGATTTGGTTTCCAGGTGAAACAATGGCGGTATTTGTACAACAGATCTCTTAGCTCACTCCTTTGTTTAGGTAAAAGATTTGGGTTTATGTTCAATTTCCCTTCATCAAAGTCATCTGTATCCATTTCTTTTGCAACAGCTACAGTATTTACTCTCTCTTTAGTTGCCTCGTCAAACTTCCACAAACTCCCTAATTTAAAACCTTTGGGTAAAGTTACTTCACTGTATGAGGTATTAGTAACCCATAATTTAGTTTGATTCCCTTTACACAAAATACTAAGGGGTATCAACATTGACTGTTTGTCATACACCTGGGCTAAGGGTTCAAGTAAAACTTCTGAAGGAAGGCTAGTGGTTGAATAGCCAAACTCAGTTTTATGATACATACGAGGTTCTAACCTCACATTATCCTTAACCATTCCTTAACCTAACCTCAAATTAGGTTCCTTAGTCTCAGTTTCAATAGTTAAAGGGGAAATGTCCTCATCCTCTTGTCCTTTAGGAGGGACTTCCCTAATCTTTTCTTTACTTTGAGCATCTTTAATGCATGAGAAAATACTGGACTTGCTTGACTAGTGTAGTTAAATCTCGAAAAATTTAGCCCATTCCCATTACAGATCAGTTGAGTATGGTACCTCTGTAGAAAGTCACATCCTAAAATAATCCCATTTATAGGGGCTGGTACAACTCCTACTGGATGAACATACCTGAACTTATTAAGCCTAAACCTATGTCAAGCATGTGAGCAATGGCTTGTTTTTGTCCCGAAACACCAGAGAACACCCTGTGGTCTGCATCTTCCCACCACTATCGGGTACCAATCTAGCATCTACCAGAGAAACAGCTGCACCACTATCAATGAAAATGCAGATCGTCTGTCCAAACAATCTAGTGTGTAAACTCATTACACCTGCCTCAAGAGAAAGGGGTAACTCAAGTTGCCTGGATGAATCGTTCCCCCTACACAGATTCGTCCGTCTTAGTTTTCCTCCTTGGTAGTGGTTAATCCCCTTGGCCACGGATTTTTTCCTACAAAATTTCCTAATATGGCCAACCACTCCGCATCCCAAACAAATGGGACGTCCATTTGATGCTCGATTTAGCCTAAAATCACCTGGTCCTGTAACTTGACTGTTGCCCTCCTTGTCCCGCTCTGTGGAAGTGCTCTGGTCCTTTGGGAAATTTTATCGAGGAGTAGGCCTACTATTAGGTGCTCTAGTTTGTTGTAAACGCCTCATTTGACCTTCCATATCCCTCATTTGTTTACTCAACTGTTCTACTGCTTTTTATTATGTAACCGTCTAAAACGAATGTATTACATTAATAGTTCTTTAAACGATTACACTTTTAGAATAGTATTTATTCATGTAGGTCACATGTTCGATTTAGTAGTTTCATTTCAATTTGACGTGGTTTTGAGAAGCCCGGTGTGGGATTTTATTCTTATGGACTAAATATTGCAAAAATATTACCATAATCTATTCTAAGTTAGCCTTACTTTAATATGAATGCATGTATTTAATAAAATAGACATTTTGTATTGTTGGTATGTTTTACAACACATATCGAAGCAGCTTTAGCTGGCTATTCTACTCGAACAGACGAAATGTAAACAATCGATTCAAAAAGAAACTGTAATTTTCCGTATGATTTCAGCGTATTGTTTGTTTTCTCATATGCAGTTTGATTTAATTTTAATGTAATGTGCAAAAATCAATTTCACTTGATGTAAATAAACTGTAATAACAATGTAAGTACATGCAAATATATACATTTCTGAGATTATTTTTTTGTGAAAATGAAATTATAGACAGTAAACTTTGACACTTTTAATGAATAATCTAAACTACAGCAAAGTGTGACTTATGACAATCAGCATATTCAATAATAAACAAACAATAATAATAATTCATACATTCACAATTAGGCTACCGCCTGGTGGCGACCTCCATAGGAAAGAGATGTAGGCATAGAAAGGCCACTCTCTTCAGGGGCACTCATACACTGTTTGCAGCGCTTGGTGGCTGACTACGGAACTACGCACTAGGGGCGGGAATTTCGAATATACTTAGTGCAAAAGTGCTCCATGTATCAGCTTTTCAGTATCCCAAGTATATAATTATTTATATAGGTACAAAAATATATTTATATGTGCATAAATATATATATTTATATATGTATAAATATATATTTACATATGTATAAATATATATTTACATATTTATAAATATAACATAAATTTCTTTAATTTGTAATGTTTAATAAAAAATTGAAATTTAAGATGTGTATTTTCTCTTTATATATATGAACATACATATACATATATTTATATATATGTGCCGATATATATATTTATATATATGTGCCGATATATATATATATATATTGGTGCCGCATGGCTAAGGGTGAACGGTGTTTTGGGGAGTCGTGAGGTTTAAAGGTTAAGGAAAAATTTTGGTGATGGATGAAATTACCTAACTGGTGCCAGGCGTCGCCAATGATGACGATGCTGCTGGACTCTCTTGGTTTTCTCATGGGGCTGTGTGTTCACACACAAAAGTTTTCCAGACACAGTTTTTTTTTCTCAAGCACGAAACTTTTAAATAATGTATGATAAGTACACGTTAAAAGAAATGCAGGATGTTTAAAACACTTGCCAGTAAGACATTCTCTGTAATATAAGCTTCAATAAAACTGAAATAACTTATCAGGCCCATGAACAGCAATTACAATAAAATTACATAAGTTAACTCAAGTATGAAATAGTAGTTTCTGCTGGACATTTTGTGGAATGCCATTTCACTGTTAAAGGATTGCAACTTACTTAAAACAGTGTTGATTAATATGGACATTGAAATAATTCTTTGTAATGTACTGTAAACATTAATTAAACTGAAATAATTTCCAGTAAACAGATGAACTGAACATTCACAGCTGCAGTAACTGTACACCTAAGTTATTACCATACATGTTGAATTGGGAACACTGTGTTAATTAAACACCAACATTGTTTTGTCAAATATTTATTCATACACTACATGCAGAATTCATACAAGTCTCTGTATGTTTGCACATTTTAAATACAATGTCTACTGGAAGGCGGAATGCTCTAATATCCACAAATTTAAACTACAAATTAGAATTACTTGTGTGGTATTACTTCCCATTAAAATGTTAGGGCCGGCCTTATTAATGAAGATAAAATATAATTTAATCAAGATAAAAAGTTAAATTATGTTTTCAATTGGGATAGTGATGTCATTTGTGTTTCCCAACGACGTATCCTTCTCTGAGAAAATGTTAAACTGCTTTTGTATGAACACACTTCTCTTGCTTAGTTAACAGTTCAATATTTCAATTTATAAGTACAGTATGTATATTGTGAGCAGTTACAGCAAGTCTGTATAGTATTTTTGTGGTAACTTAGCGAGTAGACAAATATTAGTTACTTAGATTTAATCCAATGCCAATTTAGCAGAATCCTACATCTAAGATAGAATATTAGAATGTCACCCAAAAAAGTTGGGTCATTGGAATAAAATCTTGTGGAAATATCTTACTAGCAAATGAATGAAGAAAAAAAGAGCAAACAAGTCTAAATAAGTTCTCTACACTCAGCGAAAATCTAAGTAACTGTTCAATTAACAAACTCAATTATAATAAAATAAATAATAATTAGGCGTGTTCAAAAGTCTAATTTTTTTTTTAATGAGAAACGAAGACACAGCAAAGTTTACATCATGCAAAGGAATTTCAAAGAAAAATCGAAGTCGGATTTTAAAAAAATATATATATAAATCCGACTTCGATTTTATATATATATATATAAATTTATGGTAGGGTACAGTTTTCAAGTTTGAACTCATTATTACTGATACTGCCAAAAAAAAATATTGTAATCTTGTACTGCTGAAAAACTGAAATATTAAAATATCAAAATCTGCAAGAAAGTAATCATTATACATTTTGGTACTACAAACTTTGCAAAAATTACCATACTCCAAATATCCAGTCCCATTTGTCGCCACAACTGCACAGTGATTTCAGTGGGTGACTAATCAACATCTGGCCTCTTCCCTTTTCTGCTCAGAGGACCCTTGTCAATGTCAGGCTAGATCCACCAGAATAGACAGAGCTGTATCCTGCTGCAGAACATGGGTGTGTTGTGTGGAATGCTCTGTACTTTCACTCCCTATTGTAGTTTTTTTTCCCTTCACTTATGTTAACGCTGCACTTCTCAGCATTGCATGCTGAAGAAACACATGTTAACATGTAACAAACACTTTCACAGTTTACCTCAATGAGATAAAATTTTTATGTAAAAACCTGCAAAAATTTCATATTTCCTCAAATGTTGTTAGCCTACGCAGTTCGTTTATTATTGAGACCAGTGGTTACTAAGGGAATATTAGGTTTATAATTAAAACATTAATTTCCATTTCATTCAACTTTACTTAAACTGAATCTGTTTGATTAAAAACTGACAAATATTACTAAGTGCTGATTTGGCAGTTTAGAAAATTTACTCACATATAATTAGTTATATATTAATTATTTTACTAATTTCATGTCAAAGTTTTCTTGTTTGTACACTTGCTGTCTTATTGAAGTACTGCTTGGAATTAGTAATAAATTGTAAGCAGTCCTGCTGTGTTAGGCGCAACAAAACACACCTTTCCAGCATTTGTAAATGTTACATTTCAGCCAAACAATTTCCTCTATCATTATACAATTCCATTATAATATTTGCCTTCTTGGATAACGAAAAGTTATAAACCTACTTCTGTAGTCTCTAAAAACCATTCATTAAAAATGTTCAGCTGTGGCCTTTTATATTTACCATTTTCCCAACTTGGGGTAAAAATTTCCTTTCACATTCTTAAATATGAATGGAATGGGAAAGGTATGAATTACTGCAAACTATCTAACAATTAACATGTTCATGAAAAAAAAGGGGACAATAATGTCTTTTCAGTGTATGCCCTACATCAACAAAGCCTATTTACACAAGCAAGGTGTCCAGTTCAGTATTACTGGTGATACTGATAGACATGTGGGTTAATTCTGGGAACTAGCACCAGTGCAATATGTGTTACCATAAATGTGTTACAACCCTATTCCTCCATATCCCATGTACAAAATGAACAACATACTGGGAAGAAAATATTATACAGTACATGAACATTAACAAACAAAAATATTGGCCATGCCACTGCTTGCCAAAACTCAGCTCATTATAAGTCAATTTGTTGGTGTGTGTTCATTTAGTTATCACCATAACAACTACAATCTGCATAAAAAGGAAACAACGCAGTTCAGAAAAGATACAATTCAGGCCATTGAAAACCAAGCAGGCATAACAGTACACACTACTGTAAAATTAGTTGACATTTCATAGGGAAAAAAAAAACATTGAAATTTTGATTATTTTTCAGGTGTCATCTCGACTGTCGTTATATCACTAAGGCTTCTTTAGAAATGCTTTTACCTAAAAATTTAAATTGCCTGCCAGAGAAAAGTTAAAGAGTACTTGCTACAAGAGATGATGATTACATTAGGCCTACTTACCCTGGCTGGCCACTTGTGCGCTGTGTGGCGGAAACGAGAATGAATTTACTTCTGAAGGTTCTTCAGTAAAACCTCTAATTAAAACTAATCAATGTAAAAAATATTTCTTAGATTTTGAAACTACACAAGTACACTGTCTTTAGATTAAAACGCAAAAATTCACGTAGGGGTTGAAAACTTCATGTAAGTTATAGCACAAGTAGCATGTTTATGATAAAATGTTATACTAGGCCAAGGTAAGAATGAAGTTAACATTGAGCTAACACAAAGCATGCATGGGCTGAAAATATGTGTTTCGTGTGAAAATTTTTTCTTACATGTTCTATATCCCAACTGTCCTTCACGTGCTTATGGGGTAAATAGAGTGCAATAAAATAAATAAATAAAACACAATTCAGAAAGTGTTTATTAAATCAACCTGCAGTAGGCATGTAAGGAAAATCATTGTATTTGTGATTAAACTGAAATAAGATTGTTGAGAAGTCACTGTTTTAATATTTTTAGAAATGCAAATGATTTCATAACAATTTTGGATTTTATTTCTAATGATTCGTGTATTTTCGTAATTCTTTTTCTGATGTTTTCTGTATTTACTCATATTCGTTTAATTAAAGGTTTTCATTTAACAATTGGTAAACTAGCCAAATATAAATTAAACAAACCAGGGACTAAAATTTACTTCCACATAATTATATTACCTCCATAAAGATGTTTTCTGTTTGTATCCAGAAACCTAACCAACAAGTAGAGTATACCCCAACAAGAAAATAATTTTTAATAATTTAATTTCTGTATCTAAGCATACACGAGCTTACAAAACTATAGACACGTCATAAATTAGTTATATTACTGCAGTTGTAAACTATTTACCCGGTAAATTAACTGTTGGAAGAGAATCATGTTTGAGTCTCTTAGAACCAGGTATTGTGCACGCAGGCAAAAAGTGTCGGCCACGCACGTAAAATGACTTACACACATCTAATGGGTGCTTACTTTCCAGTTTATCACTCTTGATTCTTGTGAACCACATATTAAAGACATCTTTTTCATAAACTGGAAATCAATGTCGCGTTGACACCGTATCAGTGCAACCCGGAACACGAAACTTTAAAATACGACCCATCATTTCTTTACCTAAAATTCAATATACCAGTACATTTTAATGCTATACAGCTACAATCCATGGGTCACAAAAATATAAAATCGCGTTTCACCAATTACGTTATTCAAGCTAACCGTAGTTTCTCAACATACGCGGCATTTTTACACGCTTTCATGTAGATCGACACATACGTCATCAGTTGTTTACTATACTACTAGCGCCTCGTGGGTGCCAACAGAGTTACAACGCGGGTTCAGCCATCATCGATAGAGTGCCCACCCCATGGCGATCTCTCTCACCTCTCCCTTACTCGACCAACTCCTCTTCCACTGCCTTCCTGAACTTTCCAACCCCCTTCGCAGATACCGATTCCTCCCTCAACACATTCCACTCCCTTACAGACCTCACAAGCATGGACTGCCTACCACGTACAGTTCTCCTCCACACCCTCTGAAGATTCTCACTGTTGTTTCCTCTTCCTCTAAATACTCCCTTACTAAGGTTGTAGTTTAGCCCTCCCCATCCTCCCTCTTCATTCACCAACCTGTACATCCTGACTAGCCGTTCAACATTCCTCCTGTCCTTCAATGAGCTCCGCCATATTTCTTTCATCATCACTGATGGCCTATAGTTCCCTTCTTCCTCGTCATCCTGCCCCTGCCTTCTCCTCTTACCCTTCGCCCATCATGCTCATACGATAGCATATTTCAGTCAGAAAATGTTAGGACGATTCATCTTTCAGGAGACTTTTTAAACAAGTTACAATTGTAATTCGTTCCTAGCGAATCGATAGTTCATAGGAGATAGCGTTAGTGTATCGGACACTGCATTGGCCATATGCAAATAATTTACTAAGTTAATAGTTCTTAAACGATTACTTTTTAATATACCGGTCATTCATGTAGGCCACGCGTTCGTTTTGTAGTTTCATTTCAATTTTACGTGGTTTTGAAAAGCTCTGTGTAGAATGTTATTCTTATGGGCTAATAAATATTGCAAAAAAAATGTTATAATCTATTATAAGGTAGCCGTTCTGAATCATTGGTATGTTATAAAACACTTCGCAGTTATATGTGTATAGAGGAGAGATTCGAATCGTCACATTTACAGAGCAAGTAAGGAGACAAGAAAGGACACTTCCATGTTGTAACGACCTTCTTATCTTGAGGTCTTTTTCAGGGGTGGTGGGTGGGTGGTAGGTGTGTGGTAGGTTCCTGGATTAATACCAACAGCAGACACACATTACGAAAAATAATCACCTAGTTTAATAAGACAAAAATAATAGTTTTAATGCTCATTTTGTGATGAACACGCTTCATTGAAGTAATCACGTTGTGTTCAATGTTTAATAAAATATCTTATTTACAAAAAAGAAATTTTTTTTTGGTTGAGAGGTTCTAGAACGATGTTTTAAAACTGCTTAATTAGGTGACTAACGCCATTTATTTGCCGAATGCTGTTTTCGGCAATAGTTAAATATATACCTGTGCTGTTTCTGTTACCTCCAAATGTGACCAACAGAATAGAATAAATCTTACACAAGCAGTGCAAGAACTAATTAAATATTTATAATCGTTTTAGTAAGTAACTAAATCAGCACCTGAAATATATATGTTAAATCCTATACGTTTGAGACACAAAACACTCATAGTTTTGACTCAAAACCTATCTGTTCCATAAAAGCATGAATTATAGTGGTAAAATGTCTATGTTGGTGTTTCCACAGGCACTTACTTCAAATAACGCAATTGTGGTAATGGTTCACGATAATAACTAAATAAAGTAGGGATGAGCGTTATTTAACGTATCAGTTAAGTTATGTGATAACAGTTATAAAAATATAACTGTTCCGTTCTTGATCCCAAGTCCAGTAAAAATGTTATCAATAACGGTTTAACCTGTAGCACAACCTAGCGGCACAAGTAACAACTGTTTAGGTATAATTCCGCTATAACATCCTAGATAACGCTTCCAAGCAGGCTTCAAATCGTCTTTGTCTATCCCTTTCTGTAAACAGTTCTTGTTATTCAATAACTGTTTAGGAATCTCGGAGTTTCAGTACTGTAGTAACGACAAAGTTTTACACTTTCGGCGTAAAACGAATGAAATAAGAAAGTCTTTCAATTTGGTTAAGATTGCATCATGTTAAAATTGTAAGCAAAAATTTTCGTACTGGAGCACAATGGGTTATTTACACAAAAAATGTTTCAATTAAACAACCTAGTTTCTTTACCCTCAGTTATCACAGAAAGATCACAAAGAAATATAAACTAAAATCTTTAATGTAGATATTTGTCTAAACTAAAATGACATCAGATTACTATAAACAATTTGAAGACTGGACATTATATATAAAATTATGATTAAGATTTGTTTAAAAATAGTGTCACTGGTGTTTCTATTCTTTATTTAAATGTAAAGAATCGCATAGCATACGATATGGCTTTCAGCATGTGCCAAAACATATTTTGAAAAAAATTAGAGCCGATTCCATTATAACATAGTTGTAGGACTTTAAGGCTGATATATTTTTACATGCCGAATAACCTATACCCATAATATAACTCATAGACTCAGCCTTACCCAATAGTACAAATCATTAAAGTAATCACCAGCTACTAAAATAGCAGCTTCAAAAGTTATTTAGTTTAGTTTTATAGCGTAAAATGTTAATAGAAACAATATTTATCTCTAATTATAATCTTAGTAATTAAACTTTAGTTTAGCAGTATATTATACACTTAAAAATCTGTGTTTCTCAAACCATTCTATCTTGTAAAAAAATTACTATATTAAATAATCTTTTTTATTAAGAAAATTATATAATAAACAGTTTTAAAACTATAATATATTATAAGGATGAAGACACATATACTAAATTAGAGACAATGACGCTATCTATACAGTAAAAATAAAACTACATTTTTGTGGCAAATTAAAAATTAAATATTTAAGAACTGAAATAGGTATTAATGAAAAAGATAATAATATAAACATGTAACATTAACCAAAGTAATAACTAAAACAGATTTTGCAAATAATGCAGCAGAAAATTGGGAAGTAGATTCGATTTGTCAACTTGTATTAATGATTAGTTCCTTAAGAATTAAAACTTCTAATTATTACTTGTTAGATACACGGAAATTACGTTTGAAAATTAATAATTATGATATTTAACACTTTTTTTTTGGGATCAAGCCATATTCAGTCCTGGCCAAAATATTTATGGGTAAAAGGTGTCTGTCATTGAATTAAAATTTCCCAACTATAAGTCTTACCTAAGGTTTTATCTTTATTAATATTCAATATATATTTTATTTAATGTCCAATATTATACACAACACCTTGCATCTACAATGTAGACTTTTTGATGCAAATATCTTAAATATAAATCTTGAAACTAATTTTTTCCAAGAAGTTTGGTTTACAAAATCTTTATTCGCATTTTAAATAATCTGCATTGTTACAAAAAATAAGATATGTAATTACAACCACAATATTCACTTATTTTTATGCACCTCTATAAAATAATTCTAAAAATTAACCATACAAACTAAGTTTGGTATACAAAAATGTATTTTATTTAATCGGTGTTACGAAAAGTAAGGTATTTAATTGTGCTTAAAATACTTATTCTTCCGACACATGTCAATGCGTGCAATGTTCCCCTCTTCCAAGACCGTCGCCCGCCGCACAAAGTTCCGGCTGCACAGCGCACATCAACACTCTACGAGTGCAGTGAATTGTAGTGTGGGGAAATGTTCGCGGCAAGCAACGAGTTCAGGCCAGGAAGCAAGGCAGAGTACTGCGATGAGTGCAGAGCGCGGCCAACCGTTCAGGTGCGCCACAGAGCTCATGAATATGCAAAGTGGTACCTGGGCATATGTATTTCTAGTAATGGCTCAAAGGCAAGGTTTGTACCATGCAAGGACATGCGAACACCAGAGATGCCCTATGAAATAATCCAGTAATGTTTCAAAGTATTGAGACTGTTTTTTTTTATTTCCCTGTTACAAACATTTTCACATGTAATTTCAACACCACTGGAATTTAACGATAATATAAATACTGAATTTAACGATAATATAAATATTGGAATTTTACGATAGTATAAATGATGTCGATATTATCGACGATTTCAGTTTTAGCAGTTATTTCTGTATTATCGATTATTTCACTACTATCGATTATTTCAGTATTGCTGATTATTTCAGTATTATCTATTATTTTGGTATTTTCAGTTATTTCGGTACTATCGATTATTTTGGTATCATCGATTATTTTGTTACTAATCTATAATTTCGGTATTATCTACTATTTCGGTATTATCGATAATTTCGGAACACCACAAATTCCTAATAACTGTTTGTAAAAATATAGATAATAAATTCTTATGACATCGAACAGCCCTAGTGTGATGAAGGTAGGCAGTGCAATTTCGTACAACATAGTGCTGATCAATGCAACATGTAGCGACATGCAAGTAATGTGCCTCACAAAAGGGCTTATTGGCTCACACTGAGTAAAACATAATTAAAGGGACTAGAGAAACACCACTACCAGTGTTTATTTTGTGTTATTTTCATATCAGATTGTTTATCTGCAAAGGGTCAGTTGTATATATTTCACGTTATTATCCCCATTCCATCCCATCTTTTGTGCAAGTGTTTTGATATTCTCATTTTAATACAGATTATTTTATGGATATTTTTTTTGAAAGTGTAATGTGTTTTAGTAATTTTTCATGCGAAGTGTGTCAACAAATAGTTCCTGTATGCCGCGCAAAGTTGCAAAGGTGGCGGAGCATGCCATGTGGAGAAATTAGTTTCAAGCAAGTACTCGAAGGGGTCGATCATATGTCGTGTCCGCACGCACGCTCTAGGTGGCATTCATCTCTTGTCTCACCAATCATTTTAATTTGGCAGTAGACTTTAATCTACCGTAACCTCTTTCGGTTTAAGCACCTGGAGACACCGCCCCTTACTTCCCCAGTGCTTGGATCACCTGGGGAAGCTTAACCTCACAACAAAAGTTGCACTGGCTTCTGGCCATTTCACAGTATTACCTACGTCAGCTGGCCAAGCTGGCAAAAGTGTGTAAAGTATCTCCCTAGAGGATAATTTTATATTCTTAGTGCAAGTAAATATTGTGTGTTGAAAACTGTGTTTTTTTTTTATTTCGCAGCGCCTTCTGGCATTTCAGGGCATGGGTCACTTATAATTTCGCCAGAAGTGTGATCATTGTTATTTAGTGCTTTGTGCAAGTAATCAGTCTCAGTGAGTGCAGCAGTCAATCAGTAATTCAAAGCATGTATGTCAATCAGCAATAGGCCTAACATTTAACATACACTGCAGGAAATATTTAATATGCGAGGTTCATTACCAACAACAAAAAGTTACATCTGGGTGCTTGGCCCGTGATTCCAGAGGAATTCGAGAGTCTGAAGCTCTACCGCAACACTGCCATCACTCTGAGGGTGTCTGGCGCCTACTGGGCAACAGTATTTTTTGACAACATTCGTAACCTCAACCTTTACCGCCCCTCAAAACCATCTTGCATCCTTCATCCAGCCACCACACTGCATCAATTTGTAGCATTAAATTGAGCACTCTCCATGTGTCTCCACTGATTATTGTAATCAGCATCCATCCTAAATCGAATCAACTCTCTGAGAGTTCCATAATTTTAATCATACTGTGTTATTGATCTCCATTAGAATATTGTTATTGTTTTTATTATCCCTGTGACATCTTAAAGGAATATTATGTGCACAACATAAAGTAATTGTTTTTACAATGGGAATCAAGATCTGCTTATTTTACTCTATTTGTGTCATACACTGTGAATGAATTGGATTTGATATTTCTAAGGCAGGATTGTGGTACCGTATGTCAAGGAAATCTTTTTTCCAGCATTAACAGCATTGATACTGTATTAGTTTTTTTCATGTACAAACAAATCGCCTTGTTTCCTTAAAAGGTTGTCAAACTTTCTCAATGTTTCTTTTACGAATTTTCTCAAAGGAGTGTTTTTGTTAACCACATCTTGAACCATTTGTAAAAAAAAAAAGCACAATAAATACAGTATATCCCTTTTCCTTTACCTGAAAGATCAAGTCAGTGAAATTTTTAAGTGAGATCTCTGGGCATATTTTTAGTCGCCGGAGCGATCAGGTGTACAGCTGGTGCAAGTGCACACTGGTGTAGTGCAGCCAGTTGTTGCCAGGACAACCAGAGACACTGCGGAAAGAGATGGCAAGGGACTATTAATCTGAACTGGAGATTTAAGGCCTAACTAAAGTCTTTTTCTGTTGTGTTTATTTAAATGTTTATGATTCTTTGTGTGTAATTTTTCATTTGTCGTGTTTGAAAAGGTGGTGTATTATTATTTATTTTCATCCATCACATCTCATTTCATATGTGTTTATGCGGCAGGATTATTTGTGTGCTTTTTAATATGTTTATTTACTTGTTCATATATTACAATAATACAAGTCATGCCATAAAGTAGTGTGACAGTGTCGCCGAGTGGAAAGTCAGACAGCAAGCAGTATGTCATGGAGGTGGAGTGAATGCGGTGAACTCTGGCAGTTCCCGCACATGCCGGGCGACCATCATCTTTTGTAACTGGGCATGAACGGCAATAGACTTTAATTCTTTTGAAACATATTTCGGTTCATCTAGTCACCCGGTAAGCCACCTCCACTCCCCAGTGGAATAGCATTGCCCTGGGGAGCTTTAGTTTTGACATTACCATTTAATTGTCGAAAGAAGTTTCCGCAGTGCTACTGCAAGGCCGTTTAAAATAACCAAGTGCGTTTCGTGTAAAGTGCCCTCATAGAAGGGAGTGTAGCTTTTAATGTAATAAATACATAAGTGACTTAATGTTATTTTATTTATTTACAGTCACATTATGCATTTCAGGGGACAGGCCCTCACAATACCCACTCAATCAGTACATAAGTCTTAGTTTGCAGTGTAACCAGCATTGTTCCGATCTGTATGAGTGTGTGGTTTTGCCCTAACAATCCATTTATGCGAGTGTTCATGGTTAGGCAATTTCCCACAAAGTCGACAATAGTGCACAATCGGCCCACCGGCCATCACTTATAAAGCAATCTTCATCTTGAGTAATTGTCAACGGGGCAGATGTCAACATTCATCACCAACAGCAAGGAGATTTGTTCAGGGTGGGGACCCACAACCCCGAGATTAAGAATGTCGAACATCACTTCAACATCATCTCCACGACGTCTGACTCCAACCTGGTAACCACCATCCAGACCTCACACTGCCCCTGAAAACCTATTTCCACTCTTTTCCGATGTTCCACAGTCATCAAAAATGGTGCCCCTCCATGTGGCTAAATCTCCCACCTAAGAATTTTCCCACCAAAACTTTTCTGCAAATTTTCCAAAATTCTCCTGGAAATCAATTTTTCCCACCTTTTCCTGCTCTCAACGGTGTGAGGACGACAGGAAGGCAGCATCAAGGGAAATGGCAGCATCGGGATGCTTACGAGATGCAGCATAGATGCCTGGGATGCTTGTCAACATTGGTAAAAAATCAGCAGGGGAAGCAATGTCGTAAGCCATGCCATGTCATTTGGAAGGCAGGCAGCAGCAGAGGAGAAGTGACGGGGTGGAGGTTACACCTTCCCCAACCCCCGCACACTCCTCCACAGACAGTCAGCTGACCCTCGCGTGCATCATGCCTCAGCTGTGGTGTCATGTCGTTAACACCTGCACCATGCCCACGCAGGCCACACCGCGAGAGGTCAGAGCGAATTGTCTTCCACATCCCGGCGCATTCGCATTGGTTCATCCATGTCTCCTGCGCACGTGTCTTTGTTACCAAACAAATTATGGCTGGCAGGGTCACTGACAGTGTGCTGACAAGGTGGTGCCCTGAGTGTTTATGACCTATGGTAACCAATGAACAACCACTATATTCTAACTATGTCAATTGCCAATACCGCCGCAAGACCAGCCAAGGAAACAATCATGCCAGTGACAACTGCGTAGCAAAATACAGTAACAGTGAAACAGTAAAGGACAGTCAAAATTTTGTAACTAAAGTAAAATCTGAACATGAACATTTTCCAAATTACACCTTCCCTAAATATTGTGACAATTTGTTGTACAATGTACAGGGTACAATCGTACTTAATTGTGTACAGTGTGATGTAAAATAATACCAAAAATGCCTCAGCAGCACAGAGTAAAGTTCAGCTGCGGGACTCATATTTGTTTGTTTGTCGTGTCACATGACATCAACCAAGTTCAGACAGGGCGTAGTTTCTATGCAAAATGGAACTGCAGACACCCTATGTGACCAGGTGTTGGACGTATTAAAACAGTGGGACAATGATGTAGCGGTAAATGTGAACAGTAACCTTACACAAGTAATAGTCGCACAGGACAATAACAATATGTCATGTGGAGCGGCACAAAGCAAATGGGAATGGCAGCAGAGTAGGGGAGGAGGTTAGAGAGAAACCAAGATGTCGCACAATGCTGCCATGTATATGGTAAACGTAAACAAACTCTCATCACCCAAACCTAACCCAACAATCACACCACAGATGTACCAACCACCCACATCATTTTTCCCACCACTACAACACAACAGTGCCAAATGAACAACAAACTTTTCAAAATTGTCCACTTGCTAACCCCATACATAACGATGACACCGCAAACAGCACGCATGGAAAAGGCAATCAGAAGCGGAACCACGGAGCCCAACCTACCCCAACATCTAGAAGGACCATTCGCAGCAAAAACACCATCCAAGTTCCAAGCGTTGCCCACGTTCGTAGGTACGCCAATGGAAGAGCCGGCAGCCTTTGTAGAAGACTGCCTACCCAGTTTTACAAGGTACGGGGTCAGCCATGATGAATGGGCCAGCTGTGTCGGAGCACAACTCTCCGGAGACGAACGCTCTTAGTGAAGTTCTCTCAATCACTATGGACTTATGTGGGAGGAGTTTCGACGAGTATTCCATTGAAGATTTCGAGGAGTTTTCCCTTCTGTACACGACCAGAGCAGATTGATTCTGGAAGGTCAACAATTGGTTGAGTAATTCACTGCTTTTATAACACGTAAAAACAAACTTGTCAAATGTTTCCATCCAAATTTGCCAGAACGTGAAGTATTAGACATAATTGCAGAAACCGCTCGACCTTAGTATAGAGGAGCTTTGATTCCGATGTTGAATGGTACACTAGAAAACCTAATGCATGCCACAATCATTCTAGAGAAAACCCATGAAACGTCCCGACGGGATGCAAGTGGAGTAAAATGGTGCCACAAGCCAAGAGATGAAAATGTAAACAAACATATTTCTGGCACGTCCCAAAATTTTCAAGATTTTAGTAGTCATAGTGCACCAATGCATGATAATCAGTACAATGTCCACAGCATGGAAAGTGATACAATTATACAAATGCATGGGAGCATCTACAAGCACGAACAGAAGATGAGCGGAGCAACAGGGTCAAGAGGTCAGAGACCACAATATTGAAACGGGACACGTAATGGTAATATGCATTAGCAAGGATGGAATCTGGATTATCCACCCCGACATCCATGCAGGTATTGTCCATTGCCACAGTATTATTGGCATAATAAATTCCCGAATAATCCCACATGAAACAGATCAGGGAAGACGCAGCACATAAACAACAGAGAAATGGGTTGCAGGGGTGAAACGACAGGAAGCTTCCAATAGCCGGCCCCCAAAAATTTGGACTACACCAAACACGAAATTAGCCCCACAGCAAGCACTTGTACAAAACATTAGCAGTAGCCATGCACCATTTATCCGCATCCTAGTTACCATTAACGGAGAGTTGTGCCACGCTTTAATTGACACTGTGGCCTCACACAACTTCATACACCGCACTTTGTACATAAGCAGGACATGATGCCCACCGATCACGTAATTCGATTAGCCACGTACGAGCATTGTAGTACGGCCAGAGGACTGGCAGTTGTGACAGTTAAAGTCCGTGACATTGAGACAACAACTGTCATTGTCACACCAAAAATATGTGAGGGAGCTATTTTGGGGATACCATGGTTAACCGAACAGTACACAATAGTGGAACCAACAGCAATAAGGATACATTTTGGCGCAAAATAAAGATGTGTGGTGTGCAATCTGGACCACTGCCCAACGGGTAGCCTAACTGAGGTCAAGCTAGGGGCTTTCGAAAACCAGGTCCCGTGCGAGTACCAGGCCACATTCCAGTATTTCCTCGATGAACACCAGGACATATTCGGCAGAAACGATGCATTAAAACTCACCACTGTATCTAAACACGCAATACCACTTGTAGACGAAAAGCCTTTTCACACTAGTCTGTGAGGCTACTTACCGCACCAAACACGGATAATAAAAATAAATAATAATGCAGGAAATGCTTGAGGACAGCATAATCGAGCCGGTAGAAAGTCCATTCAATTCTGTGATTACATGAGCTCTGAAGAAGGGCGGAACATGGCGATTTTGCATAGACTTCCGACCGCTAAATCAAGTAACATGCAGCGCACTTCCACCATATATAAATGTGACATACTTGGATTTGGAAAGCCAATATTGGCAGCTTCCGGTGAAACTGGAGAACAGGCCGAAAATAGCCATCATGGATTCAGATGGCCTGTGTTTTTAATTCTGTGTGAATCCATTTGTTTTTAAATGTGCACTCGCTACATTCATGCAATGATGGTATTTATGCTGGATGACATTATTGCAGAGTATATGCTGGTGTATCGCGATGACATAATTATATGGTCACACAGCTGGGAGGAACACATTCATCATTTGTAAGTAGTCCTGGAGAGGCTTGCAATCAATGGCCTCACGTGTTCTCTTGAGAAGTGCCATGTTGGAAAATAAATAGTATCGAATTTCTAGGACACATAGTCGGTCAGAAAGGAAACCGGCCGAATCTGGAACAATTGAGGCTTAATGACAGCTATTCACAGCCCAAAACTCGCAAGCAGCTTCGAATTTATTTTCTTTGGGTTAAAGCACTGGCTACAGGAACATATTCCAATGTTCGCAACAATCACCGCACCCTTGGTGTAAATTTTGTCACTGCAAAAGAGGTTTCAATGGACAAGCGAGATGGAAGAAGCATTTTCAGAGATTAAACGTGAATTCAGAGTGTGTCCAACACTAGCACGTTATGAAGCTAGCAAGAATTTGTACCATCAGACTGACTCAAGCAAAGAGGGAATAAGTGCAGTATTGTACCAAGTACGCGACAGTGACGTTATTGAATTTGCAAGTGCGGAAATAGGGCAGGCTGAAAGACACTACAACGTCAACAAGAGAGAATACTTGGCAGATATATGGGCAGTCGAGAAAAACCACGCATACCTCAAATACCAGCGGTTCACACTAAGGACCGACAACTAGTGCCTGTTGTGGTTATATAGCATACAAGAAGCCAGGAGTAAGTTGGTGCGAAGGGCGTTACAGTCGGAGGCATACGATTTCGTAGTTGAACACGTGCCTGGAAAAGAAAACGAACTGACAGATGTGTTGTCATGGAACTCTAATTATGGGGTAATTGCCAGAGATGAGACAGGATGAGGGGAAATTGTACCACCAGCGAACTGACAGATGTGTTGTCATGGAACTCTAATTATGGGGTAATTGCCAGAGATGAGACAGGATGAGGGGAAATTGTACCACCAGATGCACGTGATCCAGTCACACAGGTGTATGTACAACAAATTACAACAGCCAACAATGAGGGCTTAATTAGCGATGTGTACAAGGAAGTCGTCGATCTGCAACAAAACTGCAGGTACACGCAGGCGAAAATGCAACAATGCGCACAGCAAGAAGTAGACGGATGATGCATCGTAGATAGCAGATTGGAGACTTGCTCAGTTCAACAGCCAGGGAAGTAGAGGGTGTATGTCCCCACTTGTGCAAGGGATAATTTCTTCGCCTATTCGCACTGTTGCAGTGTGTCTGGACACACATGCATTGAACAGACAGTCAGAAATGTATGCAACCATTTTTTTTTTGGCCAGGTCTTAGCAGCGATGCGAGAAGATACGTGCAACAATGCAAGGAGTGTAACTTATACAAAACACGCTGTGCAGATAGGAGGCAGCAAAAGCACCCCCACATGCCCCGGAAACCGTTTGAGACAGTATGTTTGGACCTGATGGGTCCGTACCCCAGAACGAGGGGAGGCAAGAGATTTCCCGTTGTGGTAACAGACAACTTTTCATGTTGGATAGATGCAGACCCCATTAGCAGGGCAAGTGCAGGAAATGTACCAAAGGTCTTGGAGGAGCAATTTGTCCTGCCCTAGGGATTTCAGTGTAACCTAGTGACAGATAATGGTACGCAATTTACTGTCAAGAAGTGGAGAGAATTGTGTACGAGATGGGACATCAATCATATCGAGACTGTCATCTACCACTCGAGGGCCAACCCAACGGAGCATAAAAATAAGGAACTTAATGTGCAGTTACAGCTACGTGTAGGTGAACACCACGCCACATGTACGGACCATGTTAACGCCATTCTCTATACGTTGAGAAGACGAGTAAATGCGGCAATGGGAAGATCACCTGCCGAGGTATTGTTGGGTAGAAATCTACATCTGCCAGGAGAGCTAAATGCCCATAGCAAGAAGACAGTAGTGAATTGCCAAATATCGGCACACAGAAAAGATGACGGTAAATGTGCTTGAGCGAAGTTAGGCGATGGCAAGATCAGTACACAGCAAGGTAGTTGCTGGCTACGAACCAACCACCGCCGGAATTGCATGAAGGACAAGTGGTGTATTTGCGGATGCATCCGCAGTCCACAGTAAGAAAGAGTTTCTGCACACAATTAGCAGCAAGATGGATTGGGCCGCATCACATGCTACAAGTGCACGGGCCGACCACGTATACAATCCGCATGTGCTGAGAAGGGCGAGGGTATATCGAGACGACATCCGGTTAACCCTGGGTGCCGTCAATGACGTAGTCAGTCCCAGTGTGTGCCGACCCCATAATGGCAAAGGTAATGTTGAACATAGGGAGGAGCAAGAGGAGACAGGAGGTGTGGTAGCACTTCAAGGGAGAGATCCCACAGAGGACCCACCTGTGTGCATCAGCGAGAATGCACCACCAGGGGTGTGGCAGAGTGGAAACACCGCTGACGAGCTCTATGATGAGCAGGAGGAGCAGGAAAGTACATCTGCACTTCAGGAGGATGCAAGAGGAGAGGAGAAAGGTACACAGGAAGCGCCCGGTACTTGAACACCCTGCAGGGCGCCTGTAATAACTCCGGAGTATGTACAGGAGGAGCAAGAGGAGCAAGGTGAACATGCATGAGAGCAAGTCAATAAGCAGGATAAGCAGAGGGGGAACGTTCATGCAAGCATCCAGAGGCAGTGCATTCAGCAAGAAAACAACAGGGGCGAGGTAGGTGACAGCGAGGGCAGCGACTCAGGGAGCTTGCTGTGCCTTCGGCGGACACATAGGCGGACACACACGGCACAGCAATGTCAACAATGCAGGTAGCTGGAGTTCATAGCAGGAAGGGGCAACTGCCGTCATTGCATTGTGCGGCAGTACCACAGGAGCAGCGGTACCACTTGCGGTCACGCAGGCCAGCCCTCATATGCAGATGTTGCCAGTGACATCAGACGGCCAACAAACTGTCTCGAAAAGGGGGTCAGGGGGGTTGATGTGTGCCACGTACCCCAGCCCTAAGACCGTTTGTCTGGCCATAACCAGCAAGTCCAGGAGTGAGGCTGTACACTCTACCGGCATGTGGAGTATGCGCCCGGTCATAGATGGGAGTGTAGTTTTAAGGTAATAAATACACAAGTCACTTGATGCTACGTTATTTATTTACAGTCACATTATGAATTTCAGGGGACGGGTCTTCACAATACCCTCTCAATCAGTACATAAGCCTTAATTTTCAGTGTAACTAGTATTGTTCTGCTCTGTATGGGTGTGTGGTATGGCCCTAACAATACATGTATGTGAGTGTTCATGGTTAAGCAATTTCCTGCCAAGTCAATAATGGTGCATAGTCGGTCCACCGGCTATCGCTTAGGAAGCAACCTTCATTTGGAGTGATTGTCAACGGGGCAGAGGTAAACATTTATCACCAACTGCGAGGAGATTTGATCCGGGTGAATGGCCCGCAACCCCAAGATTGAGAATGTCGATCATCACTCTGATGTCATCTTCGTGACATCTGGGACCAAACGGGTAACCACCATCGAGACATCACTTTCACCGCCCATGAAAATCTATTTTCACTCTTTTCCACCATCCTACAGGTGTCATTAAAATATGTATGCAGGTTTCTTTCTGTCAAGTAATTTAATGTATTACTCCCCCAACTAGGCACTTACATTTGTTATTCTGCCATTATAGCCTGGCTGGCTCTTACAATGCGTAAACGGCTGTAGGGCCTACATTGTTAATTCATTATGCCTCGGCTGTATAAAATATGGACCGAGGTGTAAGAGACAGAGTTCTCCAGTCGAGAATGATACAAAAGGTACCAATAAACTAAAATTAACAATACACAATTACATTATGATCGGTTACAAAGTTTATGTGCCCAGAGCACCACGACGTGGTGATCACCTCACAAAGTCCAAAGCGCTACTAAATGGATGCTTGGTGCGGAGATTGCTCTTTGGCCGAGACTCTCGCAGATGATATCATGTGACATAATTAACACACAATAAATGAAACGAAATGAAATGATATGAACCATACAATGCCGATTGGATGAACACACTAACAAACCCTTATCAGCAAAGCAAAAATACATTTTTTTAAATTATAAAAGTAATAACTCAAGTTCTACCGTACTGTGTTGCTGTAGCTACCTAACCTCAAATTAAGTTTGTATTAAAACATGGGAAAATCTTTTTAGGGCAATTCCCCAGTAAAGTATATTATGTCCTCTTGTGTTTTGTCCTTGGCAAAATGTATGAGTTCATATTTGAGTACTGATAAACACTGCTGAAATAAATTTGTAATTATATGTGGCATTTTGGCCACTAGGCTGTGTACACTGGTTCAATTTGTAGCATCGTTGCGGAACGCGACCACAAAAAGGTCAGTATCTCAACACTAGTACAAATATCTACACAATAAATAATAACAAATATTATTTAACACAACACGTGCCCCAGTTGCCTTATGTGAGGCCATTTATAAATTCACACAAGATGGCTCCTCGAGCAAGCGAGCTGTCAAATACATCAATTAATAAACAAACACTATCTGGCACTACAATGAACTAGAAATAATTACATATACAAGAGAGGCTGTTTGTCTTGTACTTATGTGAGGTACAATGTGATATGGGACAAATAAAAACAATGTTGACATGACACTTGGCAAATACACACATATAGCCCTCAAAAACATAACCCTGAAAACGTAACTTTGAAAACATAAACATTAGCACCTGGCATTTAGCTTTTTACGTACTGAACATATGCTATTTGAATAAGTTCATACCTGGATGAAAAACATACATGATATTCTGAAAGTGTTCGTTAATGTGTGATACATAAAAGTTCAAATGGATGACATTTAAATACATTGCACTAAAAAACACTTAACCTAACAAACACTGACAAGGTGGCATTGCAAAAGTAATATACACAACAATAGGGCGAACAAAACACTCACACACTTCCCATATTAAATAGACCATGAAAAATTCACTTTCTACACTAATACTGCACAATAACAGGCCCACACGTGGTACTGGTTCAGGAATGCAGGTGCTGCTCAGTGACGTTGTGGTGCATTCTGAAGTTTTAGTTTGCACAATGTGGAG
This sequence comes from Dryococelus australis, assembly GCA_029891345.1. Classification (NCBI taxonomy): domain Eukaryota; kingdom Metazoa; phylum Arthropoda; class Insecta; order Phasmatodea; family Phasmatidae; genus Dryococelus; species Dryococelus australis. Next base: position 29,568,876 of record CM057005.1, read on the forward strand.
AATGGCCTGAGGCCACAGTGCTGTCGACGTCAATTAAAACAAATTCTATATTTTAAAGAATGATATGTATGATGAGTTCTCGGAACTTCAAGGCTTGCCGATAACCTGTAATTGTAAATTGGGCAAGACCCTTAGTGATTAGATTGAAAAGTTAAGTCCCGCTGATAGGAGAGTAGCGTGTCCGACCCTCGGCACTTGAAAACAAAAAAAAAAAAGTTTCATTATATACTACTTACTATTGTTGATTTGAGATACAAAGGTCTACATGATGTATGCCGAGGGTGGTCATGGAGCTGACCTCCCATGCTACTGCTCTCTTCGCCTGCCCAGACCAAGATGCCAACATGGCCATGATGAGGGCTCCAAGATCCCGCAACAAGGTCAAGTTACTAACTACATGAATTAAGGTGCTTGCATTTCTGAAATCTAACATGATACATTTGACATTGTGAACAAAATAAAAATGTTGGTGACATCCCCACAAGCCTCCGAACGTTCCTCCGGTTGCTCAAAGACATCTTGCAGGGAATGTAATCACACTTACACTATAAAAAATGCACTCGATGACTGTGCTGTGCAGTTCCTTTTAATAGAGTAGCTTTGCTCTCTCATCTCGCGAATGACCCCACCCCGCATGCCCGATAAGAGCTATCGACCAGCGTAGCACAGGTGCAGGGAGTGAGAAACCACGGTGCCACTCGCTCTCTCTCAGCTGTCTGCCGCGTGGTGGTGGGGTTAGTGCTGGCGTGCTGTACTTTCATCACCTTTGTCTTGCGCATCGTGCAGGTGGCATGACTGACATCCTCTACCATTTCAAGATGGCTGCTCCACTGCCCACCTCCACTCACCATGTGTGGCCTTTCCTGATGTCTTGCAGACATCTGGAAGGGGTTGCATTGTTGTTGACCAGTGGTGTTGTCTTTGTTGCTTCCTTGTTTCGGGTAGTGGGAAATTCAGCGGGGAAACTTTCAGCGGGAAATTGAAAATTAGAAAATATTTTGCAGAAAATTTTAGAGATATTAGAATTCAGGATTGGTAGGTGAAAGGATTTCGCCACAAAGTTGGACGCCATTTTGATGTGGTGTCATGGGTGATTTTGAGTAGTTTGGAGTGAGGTAATTTTTGAGAAATAGGTATTGTTACCCAGGGTTCCAGGCATTATCCAGACATAATGCCATGATGAACTGGTAGAGCTGACTCGTCTTCCTCAGGATCATGTGGCCGACGACCATTGGCAGCAATCCTTTAATGTGCTCTGCTCCAACTCCTCAGTAGAATATTTCCTTATTGATTCGCGTCCTACACAGTGGATTATCCGGGCTATCCACACGCCGATACATTATGTGTTAAAGTCTTGAAAAAACTTTCAACAATAGAAGAATGTACACTAATGCTTTTGACGGGATGGTACCCTTAATCACTTTGTGGCTTAACTTAATAAAACACATGGTTATCAGTTGTGGTATTTATTAAGCACTGAATTACATGCTCCTCTAGGAAACGGTTGATGCACAAATCCTGATATTTACTGGTTAGTCATGGTACAGCTGAAAAACGGTACGAAGATCGTTACATTTAATATGGAGTGCTATACTTCCCCAGGCACTGCAAACCCTGGGGAAGGTGAATGGCGGGTAGCTCGCATTGCAGAAACGAAAGCGGTTCTGGTTGATTAAATGTTCTATTGCAGTGAAATATTGGCACAAATATGCTGGCCAGACAGGTGCGTGGACCAACGATAGAAACACATCCCGTCTCTCTCGATACATTGCATCTACTGAAGATGCAACATGGCATGCATCCCTGCATTGCGCAGGAAGGTGAATCATGCGGAACTACTTGTTAAACCACTCTTGCATAAAACATATTACCTACTGAGCATTTAGGTTCTTACTGGCTATTAAAATACATTTCACTTAGCAGTAGGTAATACATGGGAAATGTGGGTGAAATTAAATGAGGATGGTTACATTTGCAAATGAGTATACTTACAAATAACATCAATTAAACACTTGCACTTTTCTTTGGGGCAATAAACTGTATTTAGGGGTGTTCTCTTATGCACACATGACTTGGCGTCAACACAATTGTCATTTTCAAACCCTTGTGATAATATAGCACTCAAATACTATTTTCATGTATCTGTGAGCCTCTCGAGTGCATGTGGCTGCTTGGCCACCATCAACCTCATTGCACTTTCCTATCCTGCACTTCTTGCTCATTATCATTGTTCACCGATGCATTTCGTAATTATGTGCTCGTGTGTAGCTTGGCCACACTGATGCGCTACCGCACATGGTAGAATGTGGCTCTCTGCTCTGCTGTTGAACTAGACACAGTGGGCAAATGGTGTAAGTGTGAGAGAACACGGCACGTGTCACAACCATTTTCACTGCAAAAGCTTTATGCCTAGCTGGGTATCGGCACTTTTAACCCAAGTGTGGGTATGCTGATTTGTTGCTAGCGGGGTAGTCACAGGGTATGGAATGTGAGTTATAATATCCTGTGGGCGCCAGCTAACCAATGAGAGGGAATATTCTCGGGTTAACACGAAAATCTTGAGGTGAGCCGTGGTCGATAAGCCCGGGTTAAATTACCCTGTGTTCCATGTTGTTTAAATACAGAGATTTTATGTCTGCAGACCCTCATAATTTATAAAAATAAACATTAAAGCTGAGCTAGTGTGGCTCCCAAGGCCAAACGCATTTCTTACACTGCTATAAACTTTCAACATAATACACATTCAACACTCATAGACTTACATGATATTAGACATGTGGCAGGTATCGAGCGGAATAAAGGTCAATGGCCTTAAGTCTCGTCAACAAGCGAAGATACAAAATTAAAATGTACAGGAAAGTGGCTTGAAGCTTCGCACTGGTTGATGCTGCAAAATGGCGTAGGTGCAGTGAAAGAAATTTACAAGTGTTCGTTATGGCGGAAGGGCCCTGAATCTGCTCTGTATGGGAGTTGTACTCGGAGGTGCACAAAGTAAAATTAAGCATTCCAGATTAATTTAAAGTCTATTGTAGTTAACTGACCATTGCAAAAAATTTGCTTCACCTCCGAGCCGCGAGTTACGTGACCTGTCCTGATGCACGTCAAACCAAGCCTAAAGAAAATGGCATGGCGTCTTTGACACCTGTAACTGATGCCGCACCAAAACAGAAAATCACTTGCAAAAATATTAGTAGGAATGATGTGAGACATAACCTTTGATGATACAATCATCTAATTGCAAGCCATGCAATACCCTTGAAAAATAAAATTACAAAACACATAAAATTTACGTGCAGCTGAATTTTATACGATACAATTCTTTTGTAAAATAAGTCTCTCTGTTTCCTGCAAGTGAAAAATACACATAAATGCGCTGGCAATTTAAAAAGGACTATTTTGAATTGATGAGGTACAAAGAAAATTAATATTTTATATCTGAAAAATATTCAAAGTAATTTTGTTGTGTTGTGCAAAGAGTGTGTATCGTACTGCAAAGATAAAAATGACAATGTAAGAGATTAAATAAATATCTTTATCAAAAGGGCCCACTGTGAGTAAAGAAGTTCCCTTAGTTTTGTGTACATGGTGCACGAAATAATTTTGTAAAATATTAATGGAATGCTGTGATCCCTGTGCCCAAGCGGTTGCTGTTTGCCACAGTAATAGCAACGTGGATTTTATTAGGATCGTGCCACATTAATTTGCTAATAAGTTATTGGGCGCTAATTTTAAGACATGTAGCATTGCAAACAATCACTCGTTAAAATAAGTTGTGCATTGTGGTTTTAAAAGCAATGCAGTGATAAACTTGTCTTCATCGTGGGTGTTGGCCTGTGATGGTGTGCTGCAGAGCAAGCATTCGGCATCATGTAGTTCAATCTGGTGCCGCAAAATAGTGTGCGGGTTGACAAGGACTTGTGTGCGAGCCGTGGACGGCATCAAACTTAATTTTATGGAACCGTCTTGTTTCAGCCACCCAGGACTCCTCCTCTCGCCTTCCCCAGTGCTTGCATTGCCTACGGAAGCTTAAAATGCAAGTAATTAATTGTGCTGCCTTCGCGCCATTTTCGCAACTTCATCTATACCAGCAGGTAAATCCCAGTGAGCATTTGTAAGTTGTTTCCTAGAGGAACATGATATTTCACTCGCAGTAAAAGTTATGTTGAATGAGATCACGTGTGTTCTAATTCGGTTTGCCTTCGGGTATTTCAGGGAATGAGCCCTCACCTTCCCACCACAAATTTCAATGTTCTGCAAGAGTGTTATTTCAGTGTCTTCAAGTGTTCTTATGTTTTGCAATGTAATTATGTCAATTGTGGGTGTGTGGTCAGTACCTATATGCCACTGTATAGCACACAGTTCATTCAGTAATTTATCATGAGGATTACATTATCTATGCATTGAAAGGATTGCCAGGCTTTGTCGTCGCTGAACGATCCTGAGAAAAAGAGCCAGCTCTCCGATAACTTCACAGTATTATTAACTGAATAATGCCTGGTGCCCTGGAAAACACTTTCCAACACGTTTTCCTAAATTAATATTTCACCACTCCTTAAAACTACATAAACCCATTTTCATCCAATCCACCATCATCAATGTTCTAAATATAAAGGCTTCAAAACTAATTATAATAACTATGTTTGGTACACAAAATGTTTAGTTTTTACAAAAACTTTATATGGCATTTACACTACACACAATATTTAAACGTATGCTGTGGCTCTGGTGCCAGAATCAGTGTCTCGGGTCCCCACTGTTAGGTGTTGGTGTCATTGTTAGACTCATTGTTATGTAGATGGTCAGTAATGTGAAGCAGGTGTCTGTGCAGTGGTGTCGCCGGTTAAGGGTTGGCCATTCGTTGGATGAGATGATTGGGGTGGTTGGGGACATTTTGGATGTGAAGCGATTTGAGCTGGAGGAAACGGTGTCGTGAACATGTGAGAGTCTGGATTGGGTGAGGAGAGTTTGACATAGGGTGGCCCTGGGGCGACACAAAGTTAGTCAGAGGGTAAGGAATTAGGTTCGGGTTAGGGGGCGCATGTTATATTTGGGGAGTGTGCCAAGATGAGGCAGGCATACTTGAGGAGAGGGGAGATGTAGGTGTAGAGGATGGTAGTTCGGCAACAAGGGTGGTACCAGAAGATGATTTCAAATTGGGCCAAGTTGATCCATGACAGCCAGGGCTTTGGTGATTATGGAATAAATTTGTTGAATAAAGGTAAGTTTGCTATCTATGCTGACCCCGAGATAGTGGATAGAGGGATGCCATGGGATCAGGAAGTGGGCAAATGTGGAGTGGATGTCCGGGTGTATGAATTGTCTAGAGAAGAGTACGGCTTGGGTTTTTCCTAGGTTTAGACCGATGCTGTGGTTTCAGAATTGGGAGTTCAGGTTGTGGAGGCCATGGTTGAGGTGGTCGACTAGCATTTGCTGGTGAATAGAGGACTCCAGCATGTAGGTGTCATCTGCATACTGGAATAGGTAGGTGCCACGACGGGGAATAATGTCAGCAATGAACAAGAAGAAGATGATGGATGTTGAGAATGGTGTCTTGTGTGACACTGGCAGGGTGTCACGAAAGGTGGCCCTCTACCCTCACTCAGAAGGATTGTCCCATCAGGTATGAGCAGGGTACGTGGTCGAAATGTCGGGGGATATCGATTGCGAACATTTTTTTAATGAGGAGGGGTGTAGAATGAAGTCGAAATCTCTGGTCAAGTGTAGGAAGACCATGCCCATGTGTTGCCGCCTGGAGAATACCTGGATCACCAGGTGCTCAACACGGGCTATAGCATGCATGGTGGAGTTGGACGGGCGGAAACAGAATTAGTGGTGTGGTAGGAGGTTGTAGGTGGTAAATGGGGCATGAGTCGGGAGAGGAAAACTTTCTTGGCTACTTTGGATAGGATTGGTAGTAGTGAGATGGGTCGGTAGGAGGTCATTCCGCACTTGTGCTCGGCCATTCCGCACCTGTGCTCGGCCATTCCGCACATGTGCTCGGTCGAACTTTGCAGTAGCTCTGCCCTGTTTGTTCATGAAAGGATTGTTTACTGTGCAGTGTAGGCAAGCTGCTTGGGCGTGCCGATTTGTATTGAATACAGCCAGAAGAAACGTTATTTCAGTTAGAAGAGGACTGCTAGTTCTGCACCTCCAGGTGTGTGCTTCCTTATAGGGCACAGGTAAAAGGTACACACCTTAGCAAGGGTAAATTAATTATTGTAAAGCGGCTGGTTTCCCCTAGTCTTGTCTCCGAAAATGGGGAGAGGTCAAGGAATTCAGTTTTTTGAGGCCAATTGTTATTTAGGTATTTTTTGGGGGTTTTATATTAGTTTTTTCACCTTTATGTAAAGAACGAAGAGTTAGGAATCAGGTCCCCTCAGGGGAAAATAACCCCCCCCCCCCTTTTTTTCCTTCCTGCTCAAATGAAGATGTCCAGTTAAAGCAATGTAAATCAGACGAGTTAAAATCTCCTCCCACCCCCACCCCCTTTCAGGACCACGAATTTGAACGGAAATGCTCATCATTTGCAGCCACCTCAACAAAAATGGCCTGACCTAAGGCCAATAACAGTCTACCATACTGCAGCGTGTAATTATACCACAGTATGCCACCTATTCCGAGAAAATCTAGTTCAGCCGACTATTAATCGAGTCGCCTCAGAGGCAATCCACATTTTGGACTCAATTAATGTACGATATTCGGTACTCACTCCACGAAGTCAGTTACCACTTAAAGTCGCCCTTAAGAGGCTATACAAGTCCCTCTAGCCAATCAGCATCGCAACCATACTGTCCATGAAGGACAGAGCCCCTCTCCACATGTGGTTCGTGGAACTTCCCCCCACAGAAGTTAGTCCGACAATCTTTCAAGTACGAGGTCTCTGTGGCCTCGTGATTAAAGTAGAGGAGTGCCAGCGCCCCGAAGGCCCTGCCCAGTGCAGTAATTGCCAGAGGTACGGCCATTCAACCCGCATGAGTCACGCCTCTCCCAGATGCCGACTGTGTGGCAAAGACCACATGACCCAGGCTTGTGACTTGACAGATCGTGATGACTTGTCACTGAGAAAATATGTGTGTTGTGGTGGCAACTATGCTGCTAACTACATGGCCTATGAGGCCTACAAATCCGAAAAATGGTGATATTTGGCCCCACAGGAACACAGAATGAGACAGCAACCGAGTTCTGCAGCTGTAACAGCCAGCCCTCCAGTGAACTACATCGCGCCCTTAGCCCCCTGGGCTCGGCCCACCCCTCCTCAGGACCCTGCTAAGGTTCCACAACAAAATCAAATACCAGTTCAAACACCCGACGGGTAGACAGTCGTCCAGGGGAAACACCAGGGCATCCCTGCACACTCATTCGTTCCTGCATATGCACAAAATAGGCTAGTGCCAGTGGCGAATAGCTATAACACACTGGCTTATTACCACCCCCACAAGCAAAAAGAGAAAAGGATGCCAAATACTAAAAATAAAAAATCTCAGTCATCTTCTGAAACTCAGTTGGGTGACCAGACCCCCTTCCCCATCCCTCCAGCAGCCAAGGCAGGCACTTCTACCTGCGTGGACAATCAGGAGCTAGCTTAGCCCCCATTGGGCGAGCAAGATTCTGGCAACCAGATAAAACTGGTGCGCCCAGTCAACCAGATGGACACAACCCCAGCACCCGAACACGTCGACATGCAAAAATTAATACATGAGGCTATAACAAGCAAGCTGATCGAGCAATACCCAGCTTTCTGTGGAGTGCTGGAGGCAATCTGCAATTTACTAATGGTTTGGACTGACCAACCCAAGTCAGCTAAAGAAAACGGGCGAGCTCTAACAGGGGCAGCCCTATCGATTGTGAAAGGTCAATAGTCTGATGACTGCTAATAGGCAGTTGCCAAATGCTCTGCCTTTTATATTTAATTTAGTCAGTAGTTTAATTTACTGGAATGCTAATGGTATTCGCAGTAAAAAACACGAGCTGATAGATTTTATTTCTCATCATCAGATTCCTATAATGGCAATCAATGAAACTCATTTAAAGCCCACTGTGCCGATTTTCAGTTCCTGACTATAAATGTTTCCAAAAAGATCGCTATAGACACGGCGGAGATGTCGTGATATTAAATCACAATTCAATAGTCTCTAATCCCGCGAAATTAATACAACTTCAAAGACCTGAAGCTGTGGGAGTTACCATTAAACTCGGAAATCAACATGTTGCTATTTATTCAGTAAACTGCCCGCCATGTTGCACCCTTTTGCGTGCAGATGTAGACGAGTTAACTAATGCATATCCAGATTTACTCGCTGTGGGCGATTTAATTGCTAAATATCCCGCTTGGGACTGTCTCGCGTGCACAGCTAATGAAAATTCTTTTTTTAGACACCAAGAGCACCATAATTATATTATTTACGCCCCTAGTGAACCTACTTTTTACCCTCGTCATGTAAATTATAGGCCCGATATACTTGATATCGTGCTAAATAAAGGCTTTAATATGGCCTTAGAATTTAATGTGCTATGTAAGTTGGCTTCGGACCATAATCCTGTCCACTTGTCTTTCAGTGAACTTGAAACAGACTATACACCAATTCGAAAAATTAAGAATTATATGCATGCAAACTGGCCCGGCTTTAGGGCAAATTAAGGTATAAATTAATCGCACAGCTCCTATTAGTATTCCCGATGAATTGGGCTCTGCTGTCGAGCACATCACAGAGCTAATTCAGACAGGAGTAAGTAATTATGTCCCAGAAAAAACACAGCGCATTAACGCTGATAAGCTTTCTAATGATATCAGGGAACTCATCTCGTGCAAAAATAGGCTGTGCAGGCTCTATTCTCGAACTAGATCTAGCAAACCAAAGCCCAGATTAAGTCTTAGAGACTGTATTGTTTTTGAAATTACTGCCTGGAAGTCTAATATCTGGAACAATAAATTAACCCGCCTATGCACTCAGGATAAAAGCCTGTGGCACATGACCAAAATGTTTACTAAAAAGCGTTCTCAAATCCCGCCTCTTCAAGGCAATGCAGGTGTAGTCTATACGCCCCAGCAGAAAGCTGAGGATATGGCAAATAAATTAGAATTAGCCTTCCAGCCCAATAACTTTCCAGATGATCCAGCTTTTGTGGCCCAAATTAATAGGGACCTCCGAGTGTGTCTGCGACAGCCCACAGTGCTGAACCAGAAACCATGCACACTGAGGAGATCAAGTGTATCATTAAACGTAAGATACCCCACAAAGCACCTGGGTTCGACTCCCTGTAGGCCATAGTTTTCAAGCAGCTGCCTGACAACATGTTTGAAGCTATAGCCGAATGCATTAATGCAAGTTTTAATCTTGCCAATTTCCCCACCTCCTGGAAAAGTGCGACAGTAATTGTGTTTCCCAAACCGGGCAAAGACCCGAACCAATTACAAAATTATCGCCCTATCAGTTTGCTATCCACGCTCTCTACCATTCATGAACGAGTACTTTTGCATCACTTAAATCACCATATTCGCGAGAATAACTTATTTCCTAATGAGCAATTTGGCTTTCGGAAAAAGCACTCAACAGTACATTAACTAGTTCGCATATCAGAACATGCATTCAACTGTCACCAGTTTATGGCAGCAGTATTTTTATACGTGGAGAAGGCCTTTGATAAGGTGTTCCCCGCAGGGCTTTTAAATAAGTTATATTGGGCTGAATTCCCAGACTGCTATATTAAGCTTTTGGCATCATATTTGAATCAACGTTCCTTCTCAATTTCCATTGAAGGAAAGCTCTCTACAAATAAAAGCATTTGGCTGGCATCCCACAGGGTAGCATCCTAGGACCAGTCCTCTACAATATTTAAACCCACGACATTCCGTCCCCCCCCCCCCCCCCCCTTCAACGACGCAAATCTTCTTATTACTATGGGTGTTTATGCTGATGACACAGTCATCTACACCCACTCCCGCAAAGCTGAACTTGTAATTCAGTGAAACCAGGAACAACTCAATGAGTTTGAAGTTATTTTCGCCAATGGCGAATTAAAATAAAGGTAGGTAAGAGTGTGGCAGTAATCTTCACACCCCACCGAAACAATCACCTAAATTTACAGCTAACTATATTTAGGAAAATATTCCCTTCAAGGATGAGGTTAAGTACCTCGGTCTTATCATGGATAGTAAGTTGACTTGGCGACACCTTGTGGAGACTAAGCATAACCTCGCTTATGCCCGCCTGTTTGCCCTGTATCCACTACAAAATCGTAGCTCCGGATTATCACTTAATAATGGGATACAATAACCAGTCTTTGGCTATACCCATTATCACATATTTATCCCCAACATGGGCTTACTGCTCTCCCACTCATTTAATTTCTTTACAAGTGGTGCAGAACAAATGCCTTAGATTGGCTGTCCATGCACCACGATACATTCCCATCAGAAACTTGCATGCAGAACTTAAACAAGAACTGCTACAAGATGTAATTCTAAAGCAGGCCCAAACCTTTTATCACTCTCTTGAGGAACATATCAATCCTCGCATTGATGTCATAGGGTAATATGATATTTATGAGACCCAAAGCTATAAGCGATCCAAGTCGCTTCTAGCCCTGTTTGTAACACTCCAAAATTCCAATGATATTATGACCTGTGCAGCCTAAACAGTATATTGCAGGAGACTAATCTGAGCAGTCCTGAAGGGATTGCTCATCCTAGATTAAATTAATCACTAAATTTAATTATCTACTTTAATTAGAAAATAATACATCTCATTCCCAGCCAGCTGCTAGTAGATATGGTCCATTCGCCACTGCCGATTCCAAGGCTGTCCCTTGTTAGATTAACTACAATATCTGAGGAGGCTGTGGCCATAGTATGTTCTCTGCAGCAGCTAGTGAGAGCTCCCACACACCAACTAATTCTTAACTTTAATTTTAAATATTAAATTGTGTGAGCTGCACTAAGGGGCAGCTCAGCCTAGTTCAGTTTAGCATTTTAAATTAGTTTAGCCAGAGACCTCCCCTGCATCGACAAATCAACCCTCCTTTATTCTAAGCTCCGTGCACTCGCAGCATTAAGGTGGAAATATACTCCATTACATCCTATGGCTATGGAGGCATACTCGCTGAGAGGTAGCATAGCATTAATTTAGACACATGTGTCCCAGAGGACATATGCGGTTATACGATTATTATTATTATTATAGGCCACTTAGGCTAGTTTAATTAATTAGTAATTTATCTACAGGTCATTGCAATATTTTAACTGACTAGTAAAAATCAGTAAGAACCAGCCCTGCTGACACTTACTGGCAGTTCACTTATTCTTCTTTAATTTTCAGGTTTACAGAAGAGATCAGAGGGGAGAGGCCCAATAGCGCCACTTCCCTCACCAGAGAGGCATGCAATCACCACTCTGGTTACTGCAGCATCATTTAAATGCATTAATAAAGTACCTGCCCCCTCTCTACTAGTATTTTCAACTCTACTAAATAAGATCATGTTTCTAAACGCTTTGTCTCCTGTAGCATTCTATCTAATTAAATTTAATGCACGCAATAATTTTGAATTTTCTTCTCTGTCGCAAGGATTTTTACATCTCTCTTGACGGTTTTTTCCCTTGCTCTTCTTAGTTAAGACTAGTTCTAAGTACACTCATGGAGGTAGTCATCGCCCCAATTGTAGGCCATGGCTACCCAATCCCTCTTTGATGTGATGCATGTCTCCTTGCATGATTTCCTTCCTTGTAGGCGTAAGGGGTTAGCCCAGAGATGCAAATAAATCCCGCCCTACCTTCGGGCCTTCATTTCACATAACACTTAGATTAAGGTAGAGTAGAAAAAAATTAGGTCAGTAGCAGGTTGGGATGTGAGGAGTTTTTCCAGGTTTGGGGAGTGGGGCGACTATGGCAGTTTTCCAGGAGGAGGGGAAGTAGCCGAGAGGCAGGATACAGTTGATTAATTTGGTGATGAAAATGGTGGCTTTGCGGGGAAGGGTGCAGGGGATGTGGGCAGGAAGTGCATCGCAGCCAGGGCAGTGTTGCATCGGAGGGAAGAAATGAATTTATGGACATTGGTTGGGTTGGTGTGTGGAAAATTGGGTCGTTGAGCAGAGGGGTAGGGTGACGTGCTGGGAGAGGATGGAGGGTCCTCTCATCATCTGATAAGCCAGTGGAGAGGGAGGTGGCATGTGCAGCAGCAAATGTGGTGTGGAAGTGGATGGCCACAGCCACAGATCTCTCCTCCACTTTCTACCACCCTGTGTCAGTGTTGAGGGGTGGGACTGTGGTAGCAGTTCCTCGGATGTTTCGGAAGTAGTTCCATAAGGAGCCAGAGGATGCTGAGAGGGATTGGAGGAGGGCGATCTCTCTATCTGTGTCTCACTTTGCCACCATCGGGCAGCATCGCCTCTGAGGAGAGTGTGCACTCTTCTTGCCCAGGGGGCACAGTCAGCCTGTCATCTGGCACTAAAGCATTAGAGGAAACTGCGAATGTAGGGTAGGAAGGGTATTGAGCAGGATCGGGATGTGGTTTTGGGGGTGTGGGTTTTAGCTGTGGTGGTTATGAAAGTGGTGATGGAGGATGTGTGGCAGTCAATATATTCGGGATAATCGGAATGGAAGTGAAAGGTCAATGGAGTGGCAGACGGTGTGTTGGAAGCTGGACCACTCGGCTTTGTAAAAGTCGTACCAAGGAAGGTGAGGGTTGGTGTGGGGGGTTAGTGGAGGAGAACAGTGATCGGGAGGTGATCAGATGTGCCAGTGGCGATTGTGGTAAGGTCAGAAATGATGGTTAGGGAGATGAGAGTGAAATCGATGATACTGGGGTGGGTGTTATGTTGAGATTGGTAGTAGGTGGGTGTGGTGTGGTTGTAATAATAGTGGTGAGATACGGAGTAATTGGTGGAGGTACCTACCTCTCTGGTTAGCTGTTTGAAAGCCCTAGGAAGGATGTGTGGCATTAAAGTCACCGGCCAGCACAACTTGTACGTCGAGCCATCCTAGGGCTAAAATGTCACCACTAGGGAAAGGATGCTCTGGTGGCAGATAGAGGGAAATTAGGGTAATTGGGTGTGAGCCATCATGCAGCCCTATGGCGACTGCTTCAACCACATGGGTGGTGGTGATTTGGCGATGGTGATGGGAGATTGTAGAATGGAGTAGGATAGCCATCCCACCCCCGACTATCTTGGTCGGAACAGCAGACTGTATATCTGGAATGGTGAGGAGCATGGTGAGGGTCAGCAAGGTTTCAGTTAGGAACACGGCATCGGGGGAGTGGGAGTAAAGAAATTGGAGGAGATCAGGGAGTTTGGGGGTGAAGGAATTAAGATACCAGATTGTGATATTAAGGGAACGGTAAGGATCCAACCAAGGTGGACATTAGTGCATTGGGGAAGATTTCAAATGTTCTGAACGTTTGATTGGTTTGGGCAAGGGCTGCCAAGGTGTTGTGGATCAGGGGAGGTCGATTTTGATGAGGGTAACAATTTCGAGGAGGGGGCCGAAGGTGGTGTCTGTTGCTAGATTATTGGGGGCTGTGGTATTGTATTGGGCATTTGGTTGTCTTGGAATGGTGATATTGGGTGTGGCAGTAGTGTTGAGTGAGTGATGTTGTTGTGATTGGGTGAGTGTTTGGATCTGATTGGGATGTTTGGATGCCCAGGGGCTTGTGGCTGATGCGGGAAGTAGAGGTGGTGGTTTTGGTGATGGAGGGTTGTGGAGGTGGTGTTTGAGGTATTCTGCAACATTAGGGTAGGTTTTGGAGGTGGCGAAGTGCTCGCTCCCACACATGATGTACACCCCTTCGAATGTTGTATCATTTTTTGTTGGGCAGTCACATGCCCAGTGAGGTTGGACTCATATAACGCATGCAACATAGCGGTGGCACCTATCAGATGGGTGTCCGAGGCCCTGACACCTGTAGCATAGAGGAAAACTCCGACTCTCTCTGTAGCATTCAATGGTTACAATGAAATGTCAGAGAGCTTTTAGTTTTAAGTATGGGGCCCATCCCCTAACTTGTTTGTCATGACTAGGAAGTAATTTGTTGAGGCCTTAGGAAAGGACCTCAGTTTCATCACTGAGGAAAAGGGGTGCTGCATGGCCTGCAACTCCTCCTTGGCCTCGGTCTCAGTCACAGTTGTGGGTAGGTGTTTGATAACAGTTCTGTCAGCTTTTCGCCAGCCTGTTTGTGGGTGTAAGGTTTGCAGCCCACTTTGGTTAAGTAGTAGGAGTGTGTGGTCACAGGGGAGTTGGTATAGAATGATGCCTATCTGACGATGGATGAAAGTTGGAGGGGAGTTTACAGGTGGCCAAGGGACATGCCAGCAATATGCAGTATTTTTCTGCAGTTACAGACACAGAAACACAAGGTTCTTAGCCTGGGCTTTTCGCCCACGACCTGCCACCAAGAATCTCCTGCTACCCTGATTGGCATTATCAATTATGTTTTCTGGCACCCTTCAAATTGTCAAGGCATATTCTAACACCTCGTGTGCTGTAGACTACCCTGAATCGTATATGTTACAAGGGTAAAATGTATAACCATTGGTCAATAAAGTTTTAATAGTTTAGTAAAATAATTCTTAATTTAAAAAAAAATTATGAAAGGAATACATTTATTTACCAATGAGCTTAATTATCAATTCATTTTACATTAATAAACCACTTTGGGAGAAATACTTTTAGTTAACATAAAGTATTTTAATTCTCGTAAGTAGTGAGGGGTGGTCGTTTCCTCACAATAGGTTCGAATACGAGGAAGCTGTCTAGACTTTACTCTACAAGTAACGTCATGTTAAGTGTGAACGAACCAATGTTTTAAATGTTTGTGACTGTAGTGTGCAGGTCGTGTACAGTTCGTGCACGTTCTTGTCTTTACTAAATATATGGTTAATTTTTATATCATAAGTACAAGTCAAGACGAAATAGACATTCATAGCACAGTGACAGGTGTTGGTGGTGGGAAACTGTGGATTTAAGCTATGTCATATTGTGAAATCGTACGCAATGAATTATTTCAATTATGAGACTAAATCCTCTTTATTTAATGAACATTACTTGGTCATATTTTATTTATTTGAAACAATATATATTAACCTGATTAATTACTTCGTTATTAACACAGGGTCTGCCTCGGGAATATTATTCTCCACAGTTTGAACACACTTGGGACCACAAAGCACTGTTACTTCAGCCAGCAGGCCAGTCGGTGTCACGCAGGAGAGAGGGACGTTGAACATTGCAGTGTGAGCTGTGCCAATGTTCCCATCAATTGCCGGAGCTCCTGGCAGCTGTAGCTTTTTTATAAGGATTAACCTTGTAATATCTTACGAGGTGATTTGCCATTAATGCCTGGCAAACAGCAAATTTATTATAATAAATGCTTAAAGTAATGCTTGGAACATGTTGAGAACAGTAGTTCATACTTTTGTTTACCTTCACTCTAAATTAACTTTCACAGTCTTAGATATAAATAAATGAATTCCATAAACTCTTACACTGAAACAACAAACTGGCAATTAGAAAAATATGTGTCTGAAATTTTATAAAAGTGCATTGACATCGAGAGAGGGGGGGGGGTAGATGTTAGGTGGGTTTGATGCGACTTTGGAATAATATTACCAGGTTTCGGCGCCAGTACAGAGCACAAGATTCCTCGGGGTCGTGAAGGTCGACAGCCATGGGGCCTCCCCTCGATGTTCCGAAGTCACTCCTGTGGATATTCCTGCTCGATGAATATTTCAAAGTATTAAAGAATCTATTAAGCCTTTTGAGCTTGTCTAGTATGGGCTGTTGGCCTCCCGTACACGCCAATAATAAACGTCGTGGGTTGTTCTGGCCACCCAATGCCAAACTCACGTGTGAATAAATCAGTTGAGGTTAGAAACAAAATAAGATTCATATGGTCAGGCCGACCACTAAATAACTCCTCCGCATATCTCTGAATGACATGACGTTTATTTACTTAACCCTCATACGAGGCAATATAATTTAAGTCTCCTTTATGCCTCGGGAAGCTTTGATACAGGCGAAAATGGCGCGAAACCGACCAAAAAATTCCATGGTAGAGTTACAGTTAAGCAGTGTAGCAAAATGGACTGAACTGTGGGGTGGTGTACACTCTGGGGTAAAACAAAGTAGGTGATTGTTCCGTATTGTATATCTTAATCGCTCAAAAACCATTGTATTATGTATTCAGTGGTAAAAAAAAAAAAGTCTAGTCAAATAACAGCCAACTGTGTATCCAACCACGACCCGAAGAATACAAACTTTCCACCTGTTTATCCAGCGCACCTTGATAAAACCAGTTTATACCAAAAGCTTTCCTTTGTGTATCCAAGTGACTAAAAAATTTGCAGAACCGAAAAGGACGACATTGCGTTTCCCAGCGGGAAGGGGGGGAATTGGTGCCACACCCCACTTGTTTCGAATTGCGTAACCAGCTAAGACGGGTGGGAATATTGACCTACACCTAATTATTTCCTATAGTGTATTTAAACCGAAAATGGAATATAGGGTAAAAGACCCAATTTGTTTCCTGTGGTGTATCCATGTGCCAAAAGTAACTATTGCTAAAAGTTTCCTATCGCGTATCCAAAAATTAATTTTTTTCGCCCTTTTCTCATCCCTCTGTAAATAAACGCGATTCGCGATGCATAATTTTTTCATTTATTTTAAAGAGAATATTTAATAATTATTTACATTTTTTAAATTATTTTGAACATTTATTATATAAAGATTCAAGTGGATGCAATGACTAAAAAGGTACATCAAAATCATGTACCTTTAAAAATTCATGTTTTTATAAACTCATTAATTTAATACACAATTTTTCACATGTACGAATGGTGTACAGTAAAAATTTCAAATTTTTATAAATTTAACCATATAGATTTTAATGTTTTATATATATGCAATCACTCTTTCTTTATAAATTATGTGAACACTCGAAACTGGCAGGTCCAAAGTTCGCGAAAGCAACAGCGTATGGAATTGCATCCGCCGCCGGCCGAACCGGTCATCACAGGCAGAACTGCGGTATGCCTTTCTGCGAGTGCGAATGAATGTAAATTTTTTTTTAATCAATTTACCTCAATAATTGAGACTGGCAGATCCAAGTTTTGCGAATGCAAAAGATGCAAGAACATCCATCGTCGCTGCACAGACCCATCATGACCCACTCAACTATAATAAGCTTATTTCTAAATCCCGAATGAATGTTTACACAAACACCACGTCAACCACACATTTTTTAAACCAAAACAAACTGCATGCCAATAAAAAAAAATTTTAACTGAAACAAATAGCGAATCAAACAGCAACTCAATTTAAAATTAATTTAAACTTGAATCTTGCAGCAACTCAATAAAACATTAATTTAAACTTGAATCAAACAGCAACTCAATTAAACAATAATTTAAACTTAAATCAAACAGCACCTCAATAAAACAATAATTTAAATTTTATTCAAACAGCAACTGAATTAAACATTAACTTAAACTTAAATCAAAAAACAAGTCAATTAAACATTAATTTAAACTTGAATCAAACAGCAACTCAATTAAACATTAATTTAAACTGAAACAAAGAGCAAGTCAATCACACTTTAAACTGAAACGAACAGCAAGTCAATCACACATTAAACTGAAACAAACAGCAAGTCAATCACACTTTAAACTGAAACAAACAGCATGTCAATAACACTTTAATTTTTTACTGCAATGACAACAGCAACCCAATTAACTGTTTTAAAACTGCAACTGCAACACCAACTCAATCTTGCTCGTGCCTGTAAACTAAAAACAACCATAACAAAGCAAAGAGATAACTGTCGAAATTTTGATAGCAATCTCCGCCATCTCCTTTGCGCCGATTACAATGGTGTATGCAGGCGGCGTGAATCAGCAATGCATGCAGTCGTTCTCCATACCGATGATTCATTTTCCAAATATACTCGGCCAGGTAGCCGACCCAAGATTTTTTCCGGCTGGCCAAAGCAGGGAATGCTGTATCGCACAGAGCTCCAACTTCGCCCAATCTTTTGAGTGTACACTGTCCACGTCTCGCCCCTCTTCATCTTTAGCATGTTTTGAGTGTATACCCTTCCGCTCTTTTCGCTGCACACAAATTCCCGCCTGTGATTCACTTGCATGTGGTGGTAGCCATGAATGTCCAAGATGCTGTAACTGCGCCAGCAGTCTGAAATTATTGCTGTGCCCGGAGCGATCCACTCGCGAATGTTTTTGGTCAGGGTTGCAGAGTTCCTCTTTTCCACCGGCACCAGGAATAATTTCGTCGGATCGTCCCGCTGCACTCCCCCGAAAACCCACTGGCCGTGAACTTTACATCGTTTACGGTTCTTGCATACGCTCAATTTCGACTCGTCGATCTCGACCACTTTGCCCGGCCCGCCGATGTGTTTCCTGTACATCAACACCTAATCTATGCACACTTGGCGGCAGAAACTCTACCAGGCGACGACCGTCTTTCCCAAGCACAAAAGTTCGTTCACTATAGTCTGCATTCGAGGGTATTTGATAAGGCACCAGAGTAAACACAACTCGACTATCTTGCCCGGAGACAAGTTTGAATCTCCCACGACTCTGCACTGTCTTACTGAAACTTTAAAGTTCCATTTAGTACCATCCTCCATTCGTCGACGGTAACAGTAAAACAAGCCCCTGTTTTCCACCAATTTAGCTTCTCCTTCGCTGCATTTTTCACACCACATCGTCTATTTGAGAATGTCGTGCTCGATGAGAAACGTGTTTATGTCAGGCGAGGAATTAATAACTTGCCTGGTATTCATCATTGTGATTTTACATCTCGTGCACACCATCTTGCGATTCGCGAGAGAAAATGTGCGAAAAAAATGCTTGGATATGCTATATTGTGGTGCGGAGTTTATGCTACCGGACGATTCGCCCTTGGCCTGGATGACTGTGTGTGGCCCCATCCATATTGCCGCAAATCCTGCCCAGAAGTTTTCCTGCCCGGTGGATAACGGATACGCACGCACATTCACTTGTGGTGGTTGACACCCACGTGCTCAGATAGCATCTTTGTTGTTCCTGCGCTTCTCGTATTGTCCTCTCTCTCTCTCTCTCTCTCTCTCTCGTGCTTCCTCCCACCTTTCCCCTCCAGCAGGGTCAGAGACGGGCTCTCTCGTACCGCAGTGTAATTGGCCCGGGAGGGGAAGGTCACATCCCTGGAGCAGCTGGACTATTGTTCCACTGGTTGCCTTGTTAACCCTGCAGTGGAGTGTAAACAAAGCCACAGGCAAGTGCTCGGCCCAAACCTTGTGGTTTTCTCCCACTTGTAGGCGCAGCTGGGTTTCCATGTCTTGATTCCTTCTTTCAGTAGGATTGGCATGGCGATGGTAGATTACAGTTGTGTGGTGGGCTACGCCCCACTTCGTACACATGTCCCTTCAGATGCATCCTGTGAACTGCATCCCATAGTCACTCAGCAGCATATGTAGGAAAGCTCAGCAGGTGATGTTGGTACATTGAATAGGTGGCATTTTGCTGGCTTTGTGTGCGGCGGGGTCGTAATGATAGACTGTCTGTCACTTTTAGATACCAAAATGCACACATTGGGCCATAGGTTCGATGACATTTTGTTCGGAGAGCCAGGGCACTCCTAGGATGACATCTTCCCATAGATCACGCGACACGAACGTATTAGTCATGGTCGTGATGTACCAGATTCAATGGTGACAGTGATTTCTCCAGCTATTCTGACTGTTTGCGAACACGTGGCTAGTTGTACTTCCTACAGTGCTGGTTGCATACTTCTTATGTTGACGATGTCTGCACATATGAAGTTGTGTGATGCCACCGTGTTGATAAAGGCTCGACATGGTCGGTTATTGACAAGAACAGATATTCTGGTGAAGTTATTTCGAAATCCTATTGATTGTGTCATCACTATCGGTCGTGTGGACTGCTCAGGAATATTTTAACTCAACTTGGGGCAAGCGGCATCAGGTCGCTTGGACCCGCCTCCTAATTTCCCGAATGGTTTCGGTCTTGCTGTCGAGTCGCTGGGTAGTCTGCCCATGTTGGACATCGATTATCCCAATGCGGGCCTCCACACCTTCTGTATGGCCTTGCAGGTTGGTTGTTATACTGTTGTACGTTTTGAGCATGGTAATCTTGTGAGTTACACAGAGCATAAGTCTGGTTGTTCGCATCTTGATTCCGACTTATGTTACATGGAACGTAAGCTTGGCGGTTCGTTTCTTGTCTCTGTGTTGTCTTCTGTGTTGCTGTGGTCACATTTTCTGTCTTCATTTTCTTCTTTATGGTGCCCAGATCGCGACACGGCTTGGCCGGAACACGGTCGCGAGTCCCTTTAGCGACGATGCTGGCATCTAACAAGAGTAATGATGGATTGAATCCTTCTCTGCATTGTTAATGACTGGGGCGAGAGCTGCTCTGTGTTCTGGTCGCGCTATACCAGCAATAACTTCCAATGTTTCCCGCAGGGACAGGTTAGGATGGTATGTACGGACCAGACTGATTTTGTGTGTTGCAAAGTTGTAAAGCAATTCCTCGCCCTGCTCTTCCAAAATGTCACTGCTGGGGGCTAGAAGCGACGTAAAGGAACTCGCAAACCTGCAGAGGAAAGTCTCACTAAATTCTTCCCCTCTAAGGCCATATTGGTTCACACCTCTCCACCATAATCTTGCGTCGCCAGAAAAACTTTCCACAACAACACAGTAGGGCCAGTCTGCACGGTTTACTCCGTATCGATGTAACTGGCTCTCACAGTCACGTAGAAATTCAGTTGGGCCTTCTCTTGCAACTCTGCCGTATACGGGCAGTGACTGGAATCTCGTAGGTGTAGTATTTGGTTGATTGATGATAATCGGATTTCCGGTAACATAGTGTCCGGATGGTTGATCAGAAAAACTGTAGGCGGTCCTGCCATGGTTGAGTGCATCTGTTGTGTCAGTAATGGTCACAGACATTGGTACCACTGCTGTTGTTGTGACAATGCAATTGTAGACATGTATGGTGGCTGTCCTCCGGTGAATGTATTTCCCAGAATTAAAGTCCATTCACATGATTGGTATTGTGCACCTGTCTTCTGAAATGGTTCCGTCTTGATGTGTATAGGACACACGAAACCCGTGGGTCGTATACCATGTACAGCTGGTTCGTGATGGTAGTTGATGTTGATGTTCCCTGTCTTCTCTTGTCCTTGATGTGCGATGGTTGGGTTGTCGCACATGAAAGTCTTTCACAGTAAAATTTTTAAGGAGAACGGGTCAGGACTCTGTGCTAGCCGAATACACTTCTCAAATAAGTCTGACATTTTCCTGCAGTCATCATCCAATTCACCTAACCAGGGTCACGAATGTGGCGTGGTTAATGCGATGAAGTCCCTATTGTTGTTACGTTTCGCCGGGCCATGTGATCTCACAGCTTGCGGCAGACATCCTTGGGAACGCGGCGCAAATAGGGTGAATAACGAAGTGCAGTCAAGATAGACGGGTATGTGGACACCCCTCTAGGCTGGTAATGTTCCCAAAGATGGCAGAGGAGAACTGACATCATGGAGTGGTTACCGGTTCCAAAATGGCGGACTTGTGGCATGAAGAATTGTAATTCTGGCTCCAAAATGCACGTAGTCAATTTTCCCTGTTACGGTGCAGTTTCCTCCAATCTTCTCTGGTCCCGATGAATAAAGACAGGTTGTAAAAGTCGCCAGTAGGCAGATATATGAGACACTGCGGTCCAAAAGGTGATAGGAGACGCACACATGTGGATGCACGTGGGTACGTGGACAAAAATTAATTTGAACACGAATACACGAGAAATAAATTGGAATTACAGTACAAAGTAAGTTTACATGACAGGCAATTTTGATAGAACGGGAGTTATCAAGCTCCACTAGTTGGGAAAGCCAATTGACTTGTATGGTGTGTTCAGAACATAGGGGGATTAGAGCTTAGGTAGGTTTTATGGGATTTTGGAATAATATAACCGGGTTTGGGCACCAGTGCAGAGCACAAGATTCCTTTGGGTCGAGAAGGCCGATGGCTGCGTGGCCTCCCCTCGATGTTTCGATGTCACTTCTGTGGATATTCCTGCTCGGTGAATATTTCAAAGTCTTGGAGCATCTATAAATAATGTTGGCTTGTCTAGTACAGTCTGTTGGCCTTCCATATACCCCACTAATAAACATTGTGGATTCTTACGGCCACCCAATTCCGAACACAAGTGTAGAGAAATCAGTTAAGGTTAGAAACAAAATAAGATTCACATGGTCAGACCGACCAATAAATAACACATATGCATATCTCTGAATGACGTGACCTTTATTTACTCAATCCTTATATGATGCAATATAATTTAAGTCTCCACTAAAGCTCGGAGAGCTCTGGTACAGGCGAAAATGGCGCGAAGCCAACAGAGAACTTACATTATAGAGTTATGTTTCAGCCATGTAGCAAAACGGACTGAACTGTGGGGTGGTGGACAATCCAGGCTAAAGTAAAGTAATTTATATGTTCCAGTAAAAATGAAGTTAAGCCATTGATGTTACATGATCGGTACAAAAGTTTGAAGACCCCGGAGCGGGCCTCACACACGACCTCACACCATGGTATACGACACGCTACTACTTTACCATGGCCGCACGGGTTCATGCCTTGGCGCCAATTTCCACAGGACAACACTAAGTCTGTTGTTTGGAACACAACTAATTTAAGATGAGATGAATGAAGCGATAATGGCACAAAATGTTAAAAATAATTATATTACACACTTCAAAAGTTTGATCAAATATGTAGAGAGAAAAAAACTTAATCGGAAACGGCACCTGCACATCCACAATAACAAGGCTGTCCATCATTCTCTTTACCTAAAACAACCTGAATTTCACATGGTGTGTGTGTCTTTATTATCAGGGCTCAGGTCCCACATTCACTTGTGCTTTTATTATATTTTCATATGAGTTCATGGAAATTAAAGTTGATGTGTAAACACTCTGTAATAAAAATATTGCTATTCGGGGATACGATGTTTACGTCTACAGACAGTAATCCTTGGCCGTGCGGTAGGCACGTGGCCTCCTCCACTTATCTCTGTTGGCCAGTCCTTGGTTTACTATGTTACCTATGCCTCAGAAATAATACTATCTTTAGCTCACTTAATACAATAACAAACACTGTAGAATCATACTATTGAATAAAAACACACAAACCCCCTTTAAATGAGTGTAAGAATATTCTGTGATGGCTCTGAAGGAGACCATGTACTTTAGTGCCCTTTAAAACAAAACAACATCATTACAAGAACAAAACACTACAACTGTCAAAAAAAAACTCAATAATTGCGTTCTTAGTGATAATTCTCGTGTACATAATTTGTGAACACATCACTTACCTTTTTACAAATAAGAAGGCTTTATTGCACACTTGGATTACAATGAAAACATAACATGACATACATAGCACTTGAAAAATAATACAACACAACTGTACCTATAAAAAAACAATATTTACCTTTAATTGGGCGTGAAAATATTCCATGTACAGCTCGTGTGCGCAGCACTCACCTTTGCAATCATATGCCACTTTAAAAATCAGGATATTACACAGAACACACAAAATATTACCCTTCAAAGAAAATGTAAACAAACAAATATGACATATGGTCGCTGCAGAGTACACATGCCGAACACACTATATCAGTTCGAAGCACACAAATAATATTACATAGGTCTTTTAAAAAAATAATAACATATTCACTGCACTGATGAATTTTTCTTGCTGCATGGGATGCTGGTTGAACACTGTTGTCACATGTGGACACAAAATTGTCTATGGCAGAGTTGCTGGCGACAGGGGAAAATGGGCTGATGCTGGGGGTACATGTCAGCACGTACCTCTAATGAGTTGGTTAGTAATAGCTAGTGTGCTTGCACAATTTAATCACACTGCAATAGTTCATTCACCCCCTTAAAATTTCAATATCTTTCCCTCGCCGAATAAATCAACAATTGAGAGCAGTTTTAATATGTGTTTTCCTTGCAAATTCACGTTTCATAAATGCAAGAATAATAAATATCTAGGGAAAATTTGGAAAAACTAGTGAAGGGTATTCAAAGTAAATAAGCATGGTGTGGATTGGATTTGAGTGAGGGGCGGAGATAGAATGGATTAGGGCAAAGTCTTATAAATGACGTACAATTTAAGAATTAATGTTCTGATGTTTAGCGAATTAGTAATTACTATTTGGGCATCAGCTCATCTGTATCGCGGGTGAGTATCTGGTCTATTCTTCTCAGGGCTGTGGCGGGATGTCAGTAATGTGGCAGTCTCCTTCACAACACAACCCTCTAGTTCTGTTAAGTTAGTGTTGCCTACACACTGGTAAAACATTAATATGAACACTAAATGCAGAGGTGAAGTGACTGGAGTGTTCCGAATGTACTTACATGCGTAATTAGTGAAAGAGAGAGACTCGAGTCAAGAATGGTTATATTAACGAAATAGGCAGAACACAGTACAGTGAATACAATGACCCGATACATAAGTGGATATGGCATTTAAGCCTGCCATAAG